>ML677352.1:18169239-18554115 GCA_007922305.1 Dermatemys mawii | reverse complement strand
ACACACACACACAATAATTTCTTTAATAGAAAAGCTTTTAGGGCAAGCCTTTGCTATCAGAAAGTTTACTTTGCAAGATGCTGGTATTTTTCCACTTCTCCTAGATAAATTCAGGAAATAACTGCTGTATTTTAAGTTTAGCATTTGTCTGTAGGAATATAATTGTGCTTCAAATAGTTAACAATAAATACCCCACCTTGGGGAAACCTTGTTAACATTTTTATTACATTTTTATGTTTGAATAATGATGCTTTAATATATATCTTTCTTGACTGCAATTCCCAGAGTCCTTACAAGAGTAACTTGGCTTGACAGCTCAAGAATTCTAAGCTAAAGAGGAGACAAATTAGGAACGAGTCTATTGGGGGAAAACAAGATGGGATGAACTCCTAAGTATGGTGTGAGGAGTTCAAGGGTACAACCTTCATCTTGAGCGTGCGGACTTTCTGTGGCCCAATTCTGCAGTCTTATCTATGAAGGCAGACCCACAGCAGCTATGTGGATCCCAATTGTTTGCCATGGGACTTCATGCAGGCACAAGACTCTGCTCATGTGTCCCCTACTGCAGGATTAGGACTTATAATCATCCCACAGTTCATACACATACACAGTGTGCGTAACTCCACTGAAGTCAGTGGGAATATGCCAGCGTAAAACTGGTGTACTAAAGCAGTGAATCAGGCCCAATATTTTTCAGATTAGCAGGAGGTACCGGGGAGGCTTGCCTTTAGAGGCTAGAGGGCTTAGAGTTAGCCTACCCTCATTATGATGACGATGCACTTGGGTTGGATCGGGTGATGCCACTAAAGGCCCACACACCTTCACAGACCCAAACACACCAAGAAATCTGTTATCTGTAGCCAGGCACCCAGATACCACAGAATATCCTGCATCTTGGCAGGGGATCAGACTTAGATGGCTCTTGCAGTCCCTTCAAACCATATGCTTCTATGAATTTAAAAGCAGCAGGAGGCTACAGTGAAGGGGTGGGGTTGCTGTGTTGTGTTGCTTGCTGAGATTGCCAGAGGCACAGTAGGCCTGGCAGTAAGCTGAGAAAGCGAGAGCCCAAAGAACAGAGCCTAAGACCCACATGATAATGGCTGTGTTGTTTTTCACTGCTGGTTTACTGCTTTGGGAGAATGAATAACAACTAAAAGCCTAGCCAGAAGGGTCTTTTGGCCTATGTATTTAGTGTGAATGCAATAGGAGCATGTGAAGAGGGGAGAAATTGTTAGCAGGGCACCAGAGTGTCCGCTGGCTGTGCGGGAGTGCACAGGAGGCAACTGACCGTACTACTCTGGAAAACTGCAGCAATCCCCTCCTAAAAAACATCCAAACAAAACAAACCCTCATAAGATTTTGCTATAGAAGATGCTAGAAATTCTCATTTGTAGTGGACTGAATATCTCTCGGAAGGGATGATTTGTTTTGGATGCCATCCCTTTTCTGATGTATCATTGAGTCTTGTTTGAGAGAGGAGCAAGTGATGCCAAGGCTATGCAGCACACCCCTTTCCCCTGCTCCTAGCACAGTGAATGTTAGATCTTGATTTCAAAATGATAAAAGGCATCACATATTTCCGCTTACCTATATATTTCTGGATCACTGAGTAGCTCTCTGCAAATCCGAGTTAGCAAGTTAATGTAACGCACATCAGTGAGTAAAGAAAATAAGACAACGCCCATCTTTTAATTCTATTACCATATTTCTTCCAACCTCTAATAGTCATTGCTTTTTTGTGGGAAATGATTTGGCACTGAAATATTATAAGTTGCAAGAAGATGATTAATACATCTCATTTCTTGCCAGGTGTTCCCATTACATCATCAATAACTAAACTTTGCAGTTTACTTACAAATAATCATATTTGAGGTTAGTCTGAATTTAGACAGAGAATCCTATTAATAAACCATTCTTTTCCCGGACTGTCCATAACGGTAGGTTTATATAGATTTATTCAGTTACATTTTAAACCATAAGTTGCAGATAAGAACCCAATATGATATTGTGATAAAACTGAATAGCATATTATTTACTGTGTATTTGATATTTGCACAATTAGATAGTAAGTGAGGGATGATGCAAAACATGGCATGTATGGTATGAGACAGCGGCACACTTTGAGCTTTGTTATGCTTAGGCAGAGGCAGAACTGCTCTGGGGCTGAGTAGAAGTGCTTTATCCAAGACTTTTACTTAAAAATTGAACAAAAATTGTTCAGGTAGCAGTGAAAGCCAGGTGTATATAGAACCCTATAATGCCCTTATTCCAGTCACTTTTTAGATTAGATCGTCACTGTAAAAGGGATTTGGGCCATGGCTTCCTCTTCATTCTTGACTTCAACTAGATTCATTAAGCCATTAAAAAAAAAGGCACTTCTATGATATTTGATAGGCTTTTGATTACAGAATTTTAAATGACTCTACAAGAAGCCGTTACTTATTGCAGCTTGTTGAGACTTTGGGGAATTTATAACTGGAGTTATTATTTTTACTATTATTTATTGGTAGAGAGGTGTCAAGATTGAGGTCTCAATGTACTAGGGAACACAAAAAAAGACATGGCCTCTGCCACAAAGATTTTACAATCTACTGGGAAGCAAAACAATAGGAAGGAAAGGCAGAGGTGGGAAAAAGAAAACCATGATTTCATAGTCTAGTTTTGAGTACAATTTGATGGGTTTGAAAGCGTTTTTTCTTTACTATAAATACATAAATAAACATAAACTAATATCCTCAGGCTAGGATGCTAATTTTGAAGCATTGCAGCAGAAGTGGGTCTCGGGGAGAGATTTGGAGGAGGAGCCAAAATCGTGATATTGTATGAAATATAAACGCTTAAGAGTCTGTGAATGAATGTGATGTATTTTGCTCCAGTGTTCATCAAACAGAAAGGAGAATCTGTCTCAGCATGCTGTAAGATTATCATTAATTTTTAATAGTGTTAATGTTTGTTAGTGACAGATGATTGACTTTAAGTGCTGCATAAATAATAAATAATGATGTAGATTAGTGGTGTCCACCTTAGATTTGTATTCAAGGCCAGTGGGAGTAACATTCACTCTTTTAGAGGGACATTGCATGAGTGTCAGGAGCTATACTATACTATAAGCTTTAAGACTTCTCACATTAACACTAAAAAACTTGCAATGATTTTTGACCCTTTCTTAGGCCATATAGATTATTCTGAAGCCTCAGGATGACGGGAAGTTCATCACCATTCTTTTGGTTAATCCAGGACTGCTGGAAGGTATATTATTCACTCTAAGGCCCTGTTGGATTTCATAACACTTAAACACCTGTGTCCATCAAACAGAACACACAGGATCTCAGCCAAAGCTGTTCTTGACTTTGTAATTTCATTGACTGACAGTTTAATATCTATTTATTTTCACATCTGACTCCAGTAGAGACAGTCTGGCATCCTGAATGTCAGGCTATTATGCTGACAACTGTGTTTTTTCATTATTTTAGGAAGGGAGAGAAAAGGGTTCTTCATAAGTAAAGAGTTCTTTTCAAGCACAGTAACTGTAATAAAGACCAAATTATAGCTCATATATAATTGGCAGTAACTAGTGATAGGTTACCTGTATATATTTATATAAGAGAGGGGCATACAATTTAGGTTAACTAGTAAAACTAATTCTTACTCTCTACTTTGAAATGAGATGTATAATTATATTATTTAAATAGTTGCCATTATTCTAGTATTTTTATAAACAATGTTTTCTTTGCTGAAATTAAATGTTTAGAATAGGGTTTCTTATTTTGATCAAATTTTGTTCAACAGCTAAACAGAAACAAGTGGTTTTGTTCCATCCAGATTCTGTAATATTGAAACTACTTAAGAAAATGTTTCAAGAAGAGTGAAATATAAATAAAATCTTTAACCAAGGCTGTGATGGAATTCAGAAGGAGAAAAACAGAGCATAAAAATGCTTGGGCACAGGCCAAAAAATAATGATTCTGTAATAATGTTCTCCAGATGTTAGGTGGCTAAATCAGTCCAAAATTGCCGTTGCTTATATGCTGTCAATCATTCTATACTATATAAGCAGAAAACTGTTGTTTTTAGTTCAGTGGGTTGTGATTAGTACTGTAATTATTCTAACTCACCAGAACTTGTTAAACTTTTGTGGGTTTTCTCACTATATCAAAAACTGGTAACAGTGTACATTACTACTGATTTACATGGTGCATCCACTGAAGAGCAGCCCTGTTATTACACACAGTTACACAAACCTACTTCATTCCCTGAATTACTGTGTTATTATTACAACTTTTAAGAAAGAAACCAACATGTCTTTGTAAAACACTTTGAGATACTCTGACTGTGAAGTACAAACTCCAGTCTATTCAGAATATAATTATTCACAAAATTAACAGCTTTACCTTTGTAGTATAGCTCCATGGAATCATATTAGCTTCAGTCTGGCTTCTTAGCAATTACAATGTAATTACTATAATTAGTTTTCAGATTCCTGCACACAGTAGTTTTGGAGAGTTTAGGCTGTAGTCTTTCTTGGAGATCAAGGGCCCGATCCCAGTGCCTGTATAGCCTGGCTATGAGAATCTGAACTGAGTGCAGGGTAGCACAAAGATGTGTTTTGGCAGTAAGGAACATAATCTTCCATCTTTACATGGATGCAGAGCTCAGAGTATAATAAGCTACATGGCAGCCCACTATATTTGATGGTAGGCTATTATAGCTGTGTAGATGTGGATGAACTTACCACACATTACCCTTTTCCTGGCTCCTGCCTCATCCCAAATTCCACCCTGCATCTGCTTTACCTGTACCTGGGCTCTCCCCAAATAGTGCAGCTTTGCACTTTGCTCTTACTGCTTTTGGCGCCTTATAGCACTGCTCTCTTGGTAAAGAAGCTTTAGCCCTGAAAATGTTGCAGAGAGCTTTGGTATTTCCATTCTGTCTCATAACATCCAACAGAATTGCATTAATTACACAAGATGATATAAGTCAGAGGATACGTCTCAAAACCAGAGATGATGCAGTTTACAAACGGTTGAGATACAAATGAAAGATCCTATGCGCCAACTTGGATAAAGTGTTTTTTCTAACTCTGTTCTTAACATTTTTCACATCATCTGAGAGACTGTAAGGTAAAGAAGTTTCCTTGCAAACTGAAAACATTTAGGAGCAGATTTTCAAACTTATGTAGGCACCAAAAGATGGAGAAAGGCACCTAGTGGGATTTTCACACGCGCCTAGCTCACATAGAAATCAATTTAAATTAAATGCCTAAACCCTTGTGAGTCCCACTAGGCACCTATCTGCATTGATAAGTGCCTAATACCCTTAAATATTTGGCTCTTAGAGGACTAAGGCATTATTTGAATGCAGTGCATTCTGCTATAAAAGGAAGAAAGAAAGTACAGAATCTTAAGAACAAGGCCCTTGGACCATGCTTGTGATGAAAGAAAAAGAGAAACAACACAAGCTGTTGTAACTGCATGATCAGCATTGTGAGATTTTTGCGTCTCCAGATGAGAAAAAATCTCTGTACATGGAGGTGAAGGGGCAACATTTTAAATACTGGTGAATGATTGGTATTTTGAGTGTGTTTAGCATATAGTCAAGAGTGCGGCAAGGACAAATGGGAATCTTATATGATCATAATGTTTCTATTTATATACACATAAAATAGAACAGGATTTTAAAAGCTAATGAAATTTCCTATTATAATGACACCCTTAATAACAATATGGTTTCTCTGCAGAGATATAAACAAACAGAATACAAAATGAGATAATACCATAAAACAGATGTTTTATTTGTAGGATTTGAAGTGCACTTGCCTTGAAACATATACCAACTTTAAATAATCAGTCATAAATGCAATACAAAAGTTTGTTTCCTTTGTTACATGGACATAATTTATTTTGTAATTCTCTTATTGGTACAAAAATAATGTATAGCATGATTCATGTTTCTGTAGCCATATGTAATATCTGACCTAGAATTTACCATCACTGATTACAAATATGTAGAAATTGGGAATGAGATGGTTGGATTTATTTATGTTAATTGAAGCTGTAGTACTGATAAAGTGAGCATTTACAGAAGGGATGTTCACAAGCATTAGATGTTATAGTCATCTCATGCATTTTACTGGAGTCTATTGCTTGTATTTTGCATATATGTTGCTGCTAGCTGAATTAAAATGAACTGTAATATCTGATTAAAAACTAAGTGTCTACTTTACAATACAAATGGGCAAAATAGTTCCAATAAAATAAGAGCTGACCTGAACCTGTACCCAAAGCTCCAAATAAATGAAAGCTAAAAAATTGTTTGGGCTCAAAGAAATAATATAGGGTTTATGTACGTACTTTGTCCTCTAATTACTTATTCATTCTTCTTGCATGTCTTTGCCTTTCCTCATCTCAGATGACACTAGGAAACTCTGGAATTCTCAAGAGTTACTTTTCTCATATAATTTTCAGTCTAGTTTTTTTTTTTTGGTTGTGTGTGTGTGTGTATTTTTTAAACAGTATGAAATTTGTTGACGCCTAAATGAGCGACCCCTTGCTCTTTCATTCTGAGTGAGGATAAAAAGGCGTACTTCAATCAAGTTCTCTACACCATTAATTATTTTGCATGTCTTGATCAGGTGCCTCTTATCCCATATAGAGGAGTTATCCTTACTTCTGTGAAGCTATACAGATTTACACTAACGCAAGAGCTGGCACTAATATTTTTAATGTTCCTTGCTATGGCATTGGAAACATTTCTAAGCTTCTCATAATTTTGTTGTCCTTTACACAATATCATTTTTCCTGTCTCTACCATTTGCACTATCCTGCTCCATCTCCCAGCACATTCTGTCCCATAAGCCAGTGTTTCTCAACAACCAGTATCAACATGGCAGTATCCTCGCTGGTCCCTGAGATTTCCCTGATACAGAATATTAATATTTAAAATGTGAAGTTTTTTGTTCTTGCATTTTACATCACTGTATTAATTTAATTATTTCTGAACAGTAACTAATAAATAAACACACTTGGTTGCCATGGTGCTGGTATGCAAAGCACCTTTGCATGCATTTGTTGTAGGAAAGTAGTTAGCGGTGAGTGAAATTTAAATGTTATTAAAACTTTTACTTAGCTAAACCAGACAAGGTTATTGTCAAGGCAGTTACTTCTGGATCCATTTTTTAGAACTCTAGAAGTTCAGAAAAACATAATAGAAATGCGAGTAACTCTGAATATAATAAAGAAGAAGGGTAGGAAAGAAATGGTTTGTCCTTCAATCGAAAATACGATTAGTCTCACATTAAGTATAGTTTTGTTTTTTTGTTGCAAAAGAAGACATAGAATGCCCAAAACCTCTCTGTGTTGGCACAACTCTGAGCAATGATGCTATGAAACTTTGAAAAATAGTTTGACACTTTGAAACCAAACATCTGAATTTAAAAGAAAAGCAAGTGGAATTCTTCTAATGGACACAAGATGAAGTGAGGGGGCAAAAGAAACCTGTTGCACACCGCTGCAACATCGAATGAAGGTATGTTAATAAAAGCATCATCTCTGCTGTCCCTATGCTTAGCTAAATGCAAATTGCCATTTAAAGTTGGTGAAGAACTAATCATGCTTTTAGTAATAGATGCCTGTCACAAAGTCTTGGGTGAGGCAGCTGCCAAAAAAATAAGTTGCATTCCACTGTCAACTGTTTCACATTGAATCACTGATACTGCAGAAGATATCGAAGTTCAATTGGTAGAAAGGTTTGCAGTTGATTTGGATAAGTTAACAGACATATTTAAGGCAGCAAGTCTTATTGTTTATGTGTGCTATGCCTCTGAAGGCACATTTCATGAAGATCTACTCTGCTGTGAAGAACTGCCACAAAACACAACAGATGCTGAAATCTTCTGGGTCCTAAATGAATATGTGACAGGACACGGACTTCAGTGGGACCACTGCATTGGCATTTGCATGGATGGAATGGTTGCAATGACAGGAAGAAATTCAGGTGTAATGGTGATAGTGATGGAAGTTGCATTGACTACTCAAGGAACCCTGCTTTATTCATTGAGAGGTCTTGGCAGCCAAGAAATCATATCCAGAGCCTAATGATGTTCTCAGTATAGTTATTAAAATTGTGAAGTTTTTGTGAAAGCAAATAGATTCAATTCTTGCCTCTTTGCTATAATGAAGAAATGGGGATTGAACATCATCACTTACTCTTCCACACTGAGGGGTGCAGTGGTTATCCCATGGAAAAGTATTAAACTGAGGGTATGAACTGCAATGTGAACTTGAAACCTTTTTGTCTCAAAAGATCTCTCTTCTGGCAGCATATCTGCAGGATTTACAATGGCTCACCAAATTTGCACATTTGGCAGATTGAGCTGATTGAAATGATCAAATATATCTCTCTAAGTGGGAAGTATGTTGAGTGTCTTTGTATTGGCTAAAAAGATCACAGCCTTTAAAAAAGAAAAAACCTAAACAAAACTCCAAGTCTGGAAAGAGAGAGTCAGATGCAACTATTGTGATGTGTTTCCATCTTTTGCATTTCTGGCTATTGATGACAGTAAAGGTGTGGATCTGCCTTGCATATGTGAAATAACTGCATCACATCTAAAATCAACTCTGCAAAAGTTCAAGGACTATTTCCCACCAGACTCTGATCCATGAAAAGGAAAGCAATGCATTCTTTCTCCTCTCTAGAAACTAAAACCTTTTTTATCACCATCATTGGAGGACAAGTTGCTGGAACAATCAAGTGATGAGGATCTGAAGTTAGTTTCATGAAGTGACTTTACCTATTTTCTGTATCAAAGTCAGAAGTGAATATCCACAACTCAGTGAACTCACTGTCAAAACTTTGCTCCCATTCCGTTCCACGTACCTCTACAAAATTGGATTTTCAGTGATGATTATAATGAAAACAAAATATTGCAACTGGCTGAGCGTTAGAAAGACACTCTAAGTGTCCTTGTCAAACATTCATCCCTGGATTGAAAGACTTGTGTCTACAAGACGGACGCAAACTTCTCATTAACAGTATGGTGAGCAAATCCATCTGATTTTTAAACTTTTTAAAAACTAAATCATTGTTTAAAAATCAGGTTAACATGTGTGTATCACACAAAAGGTTGAACTGGTCTTTATTTTAACAAATAAGCAGAACTGGAGTAGTAACACTGTGTTGGTTATATGGCTGTCCAACATCTTGACAGATGGGCTTAGCAATGATATAGGAAAAGAGCCCGATGTGTAAGCAGCAAATCTTTCCACAGTGGCTACAAGTTCACTTGCCAGATGGAAGCTGAAGCATACTCTGCTTCCTGGATCATCTGCAGGCCTCAGCCTGGGCTCCCTGATGGCTGGCTCCCTTCGGTGACTGTACTACTCTTAACCCAGCTTCTCCACCCTGAACGATTGTGGGTAGGGTTGTCCCAGTTGTCACTGGGAATGCTGAATTTCTTAAGCCCTTGCTTGATCTTCTCACTGTATCAGAGCTTTGGCTTTACTCTGTGTCATGGTCAGTTCTTAAGTTGGCCACAGAGCACAGCCTTGGGCAGATGATCTTGAGCCATGAAGCCTGTAACCATGGTATTAGAGGAGAAGCTCAGCTTTCATGGAGAAATAAAGTTGCGATAAAAGCAAATTGTGTTGGTGGGCAAGTAAAAAATGCTTTACATGCAGGTAGTACAAAAAAGAAATGCCTGGCAATATTGGAAAAAACAGCAAGAAGTATCAGTGAAACACTCTTCTTATTTTTTCCCTCTCAAGTGCTCCAAGCTGGTTCCTGGTAACAAAAAGATTGAGAAACGCTGACATAAGCCACACTGGGTATAACCAGTTCTCTACTGCCATCCAGTCTTCAGCCTCAACTCTTCCCAATCCTCTACATAGATTTAGTCTCCCTTTGTCTTGGCTTAAGCACAGATTCTCTTTTCATGTTCAGCATCTTCTATTGCTCTGCTTCCTCCCCAGCAGATGGATGGGCTAGTTGATCTAAGACGTGTGTTGCTAACAAGTTGGACAGAACATCAGTGTGGAAGCTGAAGTCACTGAATACACGTGTGTGGAATTTTAAGGAGAAAGAGAGCAATTATTTTTGCCTTTCACGTTCACTGAGTGATCCTTTGTGTTCTGCTTGATTTAAAGGACCAAAGACTTTGGCTCCTTATAGGAAATATTTATTTCCTATTGTGTTTGGCATTACTTTGAAATAATTTGTGAAGCCGAATGCATATGGAGGTGAGAGTGGAATATTTGGTGAGGGTAACAGAGTTAATATTCAAAGGAGACATACTGGTGAATTAATATACCTGCCTTTGCTGTGGTATGTTCCACATTGCCACATACTGTGGAATAATTCTGATGCTCCCATTCTTTTATTTCACAGCTGATCAAGAAAGTGTACCAAGATGTTCCCCTTATTGTTAAAATAAAAGAAAGGAAAAAAGCAGTTTGATATGTCATTTATCAGGCTGAATACTCCTTTACCTTACCCAAAGCAGGTTTAAATCTTGAACAGGGCACACATAGTTCAAACTCACCTTGAGCATAATAAGGAAGTAATTACTCAGCTGTCAAGAGAAATCCTGATATCATTACCAGATAACCTGAATGCCCAAGCAATCACTGGCTATTATTTTAAATGGTTTCAAAATACATTTTAAAAATCTTAAATTCAAATCATATGGAAATAATTCAAGTTATCATAAAAGTGTTCAGAGATAATTTTAAATGTCAGGGTAGCGTATTTTTGACTATTGGAATTTTAAACAGAATTGCATAATATCTTCCATGAAGTAAATGTCATTTTGATAAACTAAAAGGGACAACAATATTGAATATTGAAAGGTCACTTAAAGTGGTAAGCTGGTTTTAGTTACTATTATTAAAGATCCAACTTTATTACCTTTACACACTATTATCCAAACAAACCCTACAAAAACTGTGGCAGCAAAGCAGGTCTTTTACACACACACTCTGCTCTCTCTGTCTCCATAATTCTGAGATCTTTGATTCTTTTTTTGAGTAACAATTTCTCTGGTGAATAGCACTTGATGATCCTCACTCTGCTTCTGCCACAGTACATCCAAAAGAGTCATACGTTACAGTTGCTGTCAATGTTGCAAACCAGAAAGAACCTCTCATTTTTGCATTTGATTTCTGCCTCCCACATATGTCATAAATTACTTTGCAAACAATTGTTTAATAGTTTTGAACGGCTTAGGAAATTGGCAACTTATTCCATTTGTATAAATGGAAAATTAACAATAGTATGAAGCGTATTGTGCAATTATGATAGCAGCTTGCCTTTGTTTTCAATTAAATACAATCTCTCCTTCCATCCATCCATCAATGATGTAATGGTGTTAATATTCTACAGACTGGACTGATTCGTTTAGGAGCAAATATTGCCCTTCTCTCTATAGTTGCGGAGATATCCTTTGCAGCAGGATCAGTGTTGGGGGATGATGATGGAGGGATGAATTCTTGAGGGGGTTGAGAGAGATGTATACACCCTGTTGTGGCACAGAGCTGAGATTTTCAGTGGTGCCCTGAATGTTTGCAGCAAGGGTCAGGGTAGGTGAGTATGGGACTATGGGAGGAGCAGGCAGGAGCTTTCACCGCTATAGAAAATTTTCCTTTTTTCACAATGTGTAATAGCAGAGAGTGATACTGCCCTATGGCCTGGAGGAGGGTTCCTCCCCCACAGTCCGCTGTTAAATTGTCTGTTGTATAGCTCCGTACTTGAGCTGTGTGCTGTCTGGGTATATTTGGCCCTTAATAACTGAGCCACCTACCCACAGATGTTAACAAATATTAGTAGTAAAAGAATGAAAATTAAAGCAGCTAGCCAGGATTTATTTTGGAAGCCTGCCTGAAATCAAGGCAAACTTTAGAGAAAAGATGAGGGGTAGTTTGGCAGATTTTTCTCTTTGTTAGTGTTTTTCACTTAACATCATGTTGATTCCTATGCTCACAACAGAGTGTATACATGCTTCTTTTCTATTCATTTTCAAGACCAACTTTATTTCCAATGGATTGAATAAAAGAGGGCCCACTATTATTCCTGTCTAGAATTTGCAGACTGGTTTCAGCGTAGGGTTCCCTTTATAGTGCATGCCTGTGGCATGGCTGCATGCACTGTTTAGCAGTCTCTGCACTATGCTCTTCCAATGGTGCTCCCCTTGCTGTACCTGCTACAGTCTCAGTGCCTGGAGAATGAGGGAAGCCCAGCTTCTGGCTCTGCCGGAAATTGGGCAGATCTGCAGAAAGCATGCTATGTGTGAAGATTCGGATAGCATTCTCCCATGCCTTAGAGGGGGGAATAAACATCCTGTGCCCTACCCTTACATGCAGTAGTGGGAAAAATCATTCTGGACCCCCATCTGCAGGGTTTAAATATTACAGGAACTTGGTGCAGAGGAGTACGCTGACTTACAAAGGGAACAATGCAATGGACTCCTCATCCTGATTGAAGGGGAAAAGGCTGAGGGCTGAAAGACCTAAGAGCCATCGATCCTTTAAGGGGAGGGAAGTGGGAAGCCTGCTGCTGGGTTTAAGTGAGAGAGGAAGAGAACAGAGTTGTCCATGTGCTGCTTCTGTTACCTCAGGAACAGAGGTAGGGGCCAAGGAGGAAATTGAGCAAGTGAGCAAAATAACGCTGGGATGGTGTTCTTTCTTCAGCATGGGAAGAGGAGATAGAAAGCAAAGTGGCCTGGGAGCTCTTTTAGCTAAGGTGCAAGGAAGGTATCCTGGAATGAGACTGTGTACAAGGCTCCATGTGGAGAGGGTGGTTGAATGTGTAAGTGGGGGCATGGAGAACCAAGTCTCTGTGTGCTCAGAAGAATCCATTTTGCATTTATTGCAATTGTCTCCTGTGTCTTCTCTGTGGTTACCAAATGCAACTTGTGGTTGCAAAAATGACAAAAATAATTGCATGCAGATTTTCAGGATGAGTTTTAAGATAATATCAGTTTTGTCTTTGAAAATTGCCTTATCCGTTTTAGACAACTGTTTGTGTGTGGGAATGGGGGTGAGGTGGAGAATCTGCAGGATATTTCTCTCTTCACCGAATCAGGGGGGAAATGTCATTTTATGCAAATTGTGTGAATTATTTTGCACAAACTAAAACAGATGTGTCCAACTGTGAAGTTTCTCACTAGCATGGCAATGGAGAATATACCACTTGTGGTAGTTGTAAAGATAGCCATAATAGAATGTTAATATTGGAGTTACTACAGTAATGGCTCTGTTGAGCCTCTGAGCATGCTCGTGCAAACTTGATGTTTCTAGAAGCCTGAGCAGATTGAGGCCAAAACCTGGGCTACCGTTTAGCTGACTTGAACAACACCCTGCTGTCAGTACAGCCAGTCATAGGAGAATCATCCAACTGTAGGAGGAACCTCAAGAGTCATCATGACTTCTTTCCCATCATCCTCCTGGCAAGGAGGGAATGGCTGGGAAAAGTTTCCATGTATACCTGCAATCTCTGATGCCATGTTGGCCTCTTTGAACCATTGTTAGGTGACAGATTAGGGCTGTCTAAGGGAACCCGCCCGGTAGACCTGCAGCCCAGAATTAGGCTAGCACAAAGATGGCTCAAAGCTGCAACCAAGGATGCAGGCCTCAGCTGAGTTCAGAACACGGACAGTTAACAAATGTGCCATGTCTTCTCTCCAGCCAACCTGCTTTCTGAGTCCTTTCAGCAGTAAATCCTGATGGCCAAAACATATGCTCCTCATACCCACGATAGTGTTAATAACCGATTCTCTGACAGCAGCAGGACAGTCAGGTACTGTAGGGAGCTGGAAGGGCAGCTAAACTGAAATGAAGTTCCCTCAAGCCTTTTTTTATAATCTAGAGAGGGCTAGAAATGCAATGTCCAGGACTAGAGTTAGCAGGCTACTCATGAAACCTGGCTTTTAATTGAAAATATAACTCGCAAAACTGCAGTGACAAACTGAATTTTAATTTTCTGCCAAATGGAAATAATGACATAAAACAGTTCAATTTACTGGTTTTCTTAATGCTGTGAAGTTTTTCACAAGCTCTATGAAAATGTTGTAACAGTCTCTCACAAAACTTAAGTGAAAATATCAAATATTTCCTTACTTATGGCTGGAGAGGCTCTTTTCAGAAACTCTTAACTTTCTTTCTTGGCATTTGGATGAAAATCCCAAACCTACAAGCACTTAAATTGAGAATTTACCTCTCTCCTCTCTGGATATCCCTGGCTCTTCTTGAATGGTAGGCTTTTAAAATGCTGTTTTCCATGCTGAATGTTTTCTCCTCTGTGAGTCAGGGCCACTGATGATTTCACTAATTTAACATTAAGCTTACCTCACACACACTAAAGCAAGATTGTGCAGTCACCATGAAGATGAGCAGAGTGTTTCTTTCCTTTCAGCAGTTCTGTCAGCTACATGATTGAAGCAGTTTCTTCCTTAATAGTTCTGTGGTCTCACATTAAGGCAGTTTTTGATCTTGGTCTTCGTAGAAAGCCACGTGGGAGCATCAGAGCTGTTGTGATTTTAAAAACTGAAGTTTGCAAGCCCCAATGGGGGCTGCTTTGTGGCCCATGTGAATGTTTTAGGAAAACACGTATTTTGATGTTCATGATAATGAAACATAGACCTAGGTTAATAAAAAAAGAATGTTTTTGCTACTTTTTATAGAAAGTATTTTTTACTTCTTTATAAATTTACACATTTTAATTAATAGTAGAGTAAAATGTGATTAAGTGTGACGGTATAGAAACACTGTCCCAAACACCATCCATGTGAGCTATTGGAAGTGTGTTACAGTGCTATGAAAAAAGCCAGGGTTTGATTTCCAGCCTCTCCTCTCCTGGACTAGTAACCTGCTTGAGAGTATTTGGCAGTTTGCTTTCAGGTGGAGGGCAGTGCTTCACATCCCTTTACAGTGAAACTTTTGGTTGATCAAGGAGTGGCAATGGCAGGCTTTGAAGAGAAACTCCATCAGTCCTCTACAGCTGGAAAGATGATGGCTGTTGCACAATTCCTTGAGGGAAAGAGGACATCAAGGTCGTGATGATGGAGGAGGAGGAGGAGGAAGATGATGGGGGCAGTGTTTCAGGTTTCTCTCAGGGATGCAGGGGACTCTTTACATTAAGAAAACATTTAAAATCTGAAAGATAGGAATAATGGGTAGAAATACTTTTAAAAAATATTAGTTAGCATACTCTCTAAATGTGGCGCAGGGAATATGACTAAAAGAGTTGAAATGCTTTTATTACGTAAATATTAGCTTTGTATAATATATATGCAAAAGCAGCTACTCATTTAAAGGTGATATTTAATATAACACTGCTCATTTTTTGAATTTTCTTATACATCTTACCACTGTCTGAGGCAATGCTCCAGTGACTACTGAAATATAATAGCTGCTTTCTCTCTCAGTACACAATTTGACAGCATTTATTCTTTCCTTCAGTGAACATAATTACTTCACATATGGAATCTGTGATAGCCTACAGGCATTTGAGAGAAACCAAAATCATACAATCTGTCCCTTTTGTGAGCTTAATTTACATTCACAAGTGTCATTTTAATAGTGCTGGCAACGTGTAGGATAAAAATTACAGGTCAGCTGCAGCATGTCACAGGGAACTGTGCTTAAGTCAATAACATGGTATTATTACATTCTGGATAATTTTACAAGGTAGATCTCACAGGAGGAATTTGACCCCTATTTCTTAGTTTTCTGCTTTTTGGTTTTCCCCATAAGGTAATTCATTTAGAAATGAATGTTGCAGAGCTGCAAACACACTAACAGTTGGTCTGCAGCAAATATTTGTACTGTGTATCATATCCTTCAGTATAACTTTGTAACATCCTTTAAGGTCGGAGTGAAGCTGGCATGTTTTGAAGTTTGCACTGTTCACTCTTGTAAGTGATTTTTGTTCTGATTCATGTAATCAAAATACTAAAACTTGTAGCCTTCTGCCCTTTAATTTTGCTCAGTTGACAGAGAGGTTTTAGAGTATTGTGTGACTGACCCTTTTCTGGCTGGCTAAGGTAGTGCAATACCAGACATTGTCCAGTGTCTCTTGTAAAATGGAAAATTGAAGTGAGAGATGGGGAGAGATGCTGTGTATACAGGTATAAAAATAGCATGTAATTTCCCCTTCCAGTACCAATAATATAAATAGAGATGCATCAAATGGGCTGTTTAACTGCAAGTGAGAATATCCATATATGGATAGAATCAGAGAGGTAGTCGTGTTAGTCTGCATATATAGATATACACTCTTGGATACTGCTACCTATCCAAAATTCTTCTTAAAGGGTAATCTGGGTTACAAATGACAGTTAAATAAATCTGAAAAGAATCAATTACATACTATTGAATGTTTTTTTCATAGAAGTAATCTATTACTGATTACTAAATAAGTAATGACCTCAAAAGGTTCCACAACTTGTTTTGAAGAAGCACCCAAAAGTTCATATGCTTAACCAAAGCATTTCCAGTCTTCCGACCTTTTGTGTACATGTGCACACACCCAAACACATACCCCTTCACTTTCTCTATCCAGTACTCATTCCTCCCCCCCCCGCAATCAGCACTCTTATGTGCTATAAGTATTGTTTGTTCTAATCGCACAAATTGAAATACTCACATTTGTAATTATTTTGTTTCCATTTCATCAAAAATGTGGGTCACTGAGTGAAAAATGAGGGTGATTACAAGTGAAGATTATTTCTGCCAAACTCTTAGTGTCCTATGCTAATAAAGACCACAACAAAATGGGAGTAGAAGGGGTGACATTTCCTGTGTATATTGGTAAGACCATTGCTGGAATACTGTCACATTTAAAAGATGCTGAAAAATTTTGCACACATATGATTTGAGGATTACTCAGGTCATCAAAACTGTTGTCTATAAGTTCCTATATGGAGAGAATATTTCTATTATTAATGTAGTAGATTAAATGACAGTGGCTGGAATTGGAAATTAGATAAATTCAAACTGAAAATAAAATGCAAATATTAAGTAAAGGTAATTAGCCATTGGAAAGTAGTAGATTACCATGGGAAGTAGTAAATTATCTGTCAGCTGAAGTTTTTCAGTCAAGACTGGAAGTTCCCCTACAAGATATCCTCTAGTTCAGCCAGAAGTAATAGACTTGATGTAGGAATTCTGTATGAAATGCTATAGCCTCTGTTATGCAGGAGGTCAGACTAATCCATAATGGTCCCTTCTGGCCTTAAATCTATGGAGCCAAATCCTGATGTCTTTACTCAGCATTTTATTAGGAAAACTCCCATTTAAGTAAATGGAAGTTTTCCTGAATAAGGACCCATGAGATTTGGCCTACAAAGGAAAACAACATTCCAAACCCTTTTTATCTTAAGCAAGAGATTTCAGCTTTGCTTTTACCTCTTAAATTATTACATGCTTGAAAGGCTATGCCAGGAAGCAAAAGATATGGAAGGCAGCGTGATGATATTCTTTCTTCCCCTAGAATATTATTCCCTATTTGTAGTAAAACGTCTGTCACTGGGGAAGACAGAAATGTATGTGCAAGTATAAACCTAGTAATGCCTCTTAATAGGCATATGAAAAATCTTACTGGTAAGCATACAAGGTAGATTTTGAAACAAAGGCACTACTGCCATAGCAACCCCACATTCACGGGGATACCTAGTGGCTAAACTATCGTCAGACTCCAAAATTAATATAATATTTTCTTGTAGAATGAAAATGCTCTCTGTGCTTTTTTTTCACATAAATTGACAATCATGGTCAAGTTCCTACAGGACTGATGTTCCTACCTCTGAAAACTTTTCACAGTTGGCACATCTTCCTGACAATAGCTTCAGTGGTGACCAACTGAATGAGCCACTGAGACCAAACTGCCTTCTCAGATCTAGACCTGGACCCACCCTCTCCGCCCTGGTAACTGGTCCCTTCTTGTCAGGTTCAAGATGCATTGTGATGGTGCTGTGTGGAAGCTTTCACCACTGCTGCCTGTTTTGCAGATACACGTTATGGAGGTCCTCAGTCTCCAGTGCTGTCAAGAAGGCATCACCTTTCATAACACTCTAAATTCACTTTAAAGAAACAAAAGGTTTATCCATGAAAAGTGCATAGACTTCTGTATTAATGTATTAAATTAACAATCCCACAGCCAAAGCATAACTAGCAAATTTTAGGCACATTGCTAGTTCCCATCAACAATGGAATTACGGTATATGATTTATGAAGCTCCGGATTACAATATGTACAGTAAGAAGTTCAGGATTACAGTATATGATTTATGAAGCTCAGGATTCCTAAAGTGGTTTCTGCCTGGCTTTGGGGTTCTAAATAAACCTTTTATATTCTATGCAGTGCAGTGCCGATGAAAACTGACAGACTGGAAAACAAAGCCCTGTATATATCCACATAAGTACATTCCTCAGCCCCGTTTGAGGATGGATCACTTCTGTGGATGAGAGTGGTTTGGCTTCCATGTCAGTTCAATGGCTTTGTTCTCTGCTGAGACAGTTAACTGGATGGCTAGATACTGCTGTGCTGGCAATTAGTGCTAGATTGGCTAAGGCTTTTGTGAAGTAGATGGATATCTGTCTGCTAGGAAGTACACTGAGACCACCAATTGATTTCAGATTAGCCACTGGACAGCTATCCATCCAGTGGTAATGACTTTCATTCACATGGCTTGCATCAGATTAAACTCTATGATAGGCATAGACATAAACTGGACATTAGTCAATTTTTCTTATCCAAAAAAATCAAATCAAAGCAAACAAACAAAACAAACCCAACAACGCAGTGAAATTTTGTACAGATGAGGGGTTTTTTGAGTCAAATGAAAATCCTGCACTAGACTGGGAATTTGCAAGTTGGCCTTGAATTGCCTGACAGTACTTGCTACTGTTTCCTTACATTATCCACAATTCACTGTGCTCTCAGAATACATGTTCTTCACTGTTTTAGTGTCATGTATGACAGAGAGAAGAACCCTGATTTAGTTCAGCCATTCTTCCCTGCCTCACTTACAGAAAGCCGAATAAAGAAAAATCTACTGATTATATATGTGCCTTTTTAATTTACACTCCGAGGATGAAGCTGAACAGTAATGGTGGTTAATGTGATTTTAACATAGATGAAGTGTTTTTTCTTCCAAACTATCATTTAATCTTATTTCTCCTCTTCCTTCCTTAGAAAAAGATGTCTGGTTTCTGGTTTGTTCATAAATACAATATCAAACGCCTCCTGTAGGCCTCAGATGTAAAGCACAGCTGTATATGTGCCACGGCTGAGTCAACTGGAGAATGCTCTGCATGCCATTTGTTTTACACAGTGTGGGTTAGCAAAGGAATCTGCTAGAGAGAAAGGTAGAGTCTACAACATAATTAAGAAGATTTTTGCCTCCCCACTGCTCTCAGTTAGCTATTCTTCTTGTCATGTTTCCCCTGGTTTTTCACCTTCCTGAAATAAGTTTACTTGGTGAGAAAACAATGCTTCCACTCCAGTCATTTTTGGGGGAGCTGACCACCAGACAACATTTTTAAAGTGCTCATTGCCTGAAGGTTGTTCACAAATATTTTGTTGCTATTAGCAGGTGAAATGGTTTTGACTCCAGTATATCTCAAGAAACATTTTCAGCAGCTGTTAGCTTTGGTGATATGTTTTAGTGAGGGCATATTAGTGATATTCCAGTGCCATTGCTGCTTGCTCTGGTTTCTATATTTAAGACTGATTTTCTATATGTATCTTTGAGTGTGTGTATCTGTTGTATGCTTGTGTGTATGTATGAATGAGAGAGCAAGAGATTGGGAAAATCATCTTAAAAATAAATTTTTCTAAGTTGGGAGTGTGTGTATTTGTGCCTTATAAAATAGAACCTTTAACTTTTTTCCATGCTATGAAAATTCTAGCTTTTTTGTTCATATATGAAAAAATCTTTGAAGGCCCTTTCAGAAAAGATGTACAGTGCATCTATCTACCTTAAACTATAGCTTTGAGTTTTTTTCTCTGTGAATTTCTTTTGTTTGTTAATGTTAAGTGGCTTAATAACAGAAATTCTGTACTTATACAGTTCTACATTGCTCTCATTTCCCATCCCCATATATTACCAGTCGCTTCCATTCACTCCTGCTTATTCATTACATTCATCTACCCACTCTCATTCCACCCAACCGTTACACCACATACACTCAAACGTACACCCACACTGCGCCCACCCAATTGCACATCCATCCTGTGTGTGTGCATACACACACTCTGCATTCACTTATGCACTCCCATTTGTCCATGCTTACAATGACCCCCCCATACACTTTCACTCCTGCATTCACACCCACATACCTACTCTTGTCCATGGGCTTGCACATTGCCACACACAGTAACGCACTCAACTGCTCATGCATCAAACTCCCATCAACTCACATACTCTCTCATTCATTATCACTCTCCCTCCTACCCTTTGTGACCTACATTCTTGCATACGCCACATCTACATATAACCTTGCCCACACTCTGCCCAGAGAACTGGCAGGGAGGGAGGAATTCTCAGTCTTTTATTGGTGGGATCATTGGAAACCCCTTTCATAGTCTTTGTTTATCTATGTCTATAGCAGCATTTCTCACATGCAGCCATTGTGGTTGCATTAGCAGATTTTTTTTGTGGCCACTACAGCCTCCAAAGCATGGGTGGAGATTTGGGGTGGCTACCAAGGGCAGAGAGAAGTACTGCCTTGCTGTTTGCAGTGGAGTCACCAGCAGGGAATCAGGGTCTTGGTGGTTCTGGTCAGCACCTCTGGAGACAGGTGAAACTGGAGGCGAGACTTGTCAGTGGAGGCAGCTCTGGTGTTTGGTCACTGGGGCTCTCCTCCCACTCACCTGCGGTGGGCTCTCTCTGAAGGGCTGGGGGAGGTCAGAACAGAGATGGGTCTGTCAGAGTGGCCATCAGCAAGAGCTGCTAAGTGGCTCCTGGAATAGAGCTGCAAAG
Organism: Dermatemys mawii; assembly: GCA_007922305.1. Taxonomy (NCBI): domain Eukaryota; kingdom Metazoa; phylum Chordata; order Testudines; family Dermatemydidae; genus Dermatemys; species Dermatemys mawii. The sequence continues at coordinate 18,533,145 of ML677352.1, read as the reverse complement.
GGGGCTGGCTGATTGACTCAAGGAATATCAGGGCATCACTTTGGTCCTGCATGGCTACCAAGTGGCACCAGCTGTAGTGTGGGGCCCTCAAGTCCTCCACAATTAATATTTATTTCTTTAATATTTTACTGTTGCTGTTCGTAAGAGCTGCCTTTTGTAGCAGGTGATGTCAGACACTAGCTACGTTTCAAATGTTCCCCTGGTGTGTAATTTGGCTGGAATCTGAGAGACATAGAAACCTTAGACAATGTATAAAAAAATGTTAAAAGGAGCCATTTTGAAGGCCTTTTAAACAAAAATAATTGTTTAAGGTTCTTAGAACAGACAGCATGTGACAATTGTAGGTAAATCTAAAGTTTGAGAACAGGAGGATTTGTTTCTATATGAGAGGAAATTAAAAATATCAGTCTTATAATGCCTAACTGCAGCAAGCCTATCATTCCTCATCATACAGAAACTTTCTTCTGTAATTAGGAGGAGGAAGACAAGAGGACGTTAGCAGTCTGTTTCACTAAACCCTTCATAAGGCATAAGTTAATACAATGAGTTCAATGGGAGTTGAAGTTTGTCTGCACCTCCCAGAAGCAGGTTCCTAATCTTTTTTTAATCTGTAGATCACAATCCAAAATGAAGGCAAAGCCCCTTACCTTAAAGGGGAGGAGGGTCTTTCCTTGACCTAGGAAAACATGCAGAGGGCCAGCCCTAGATCAAATGATGACCCAGGTGTGGAGTGTCTCTGATGCCCCTGTGCTCTATTTGTTAAACTCTTGATTACCTTTTTTTTATTGCATTTGTAGCCCATTTCATGATTTGCATGCATGCTTTGCCCCTGTCTCATAAGACAACACATTTTCACACTAGGATCTGTAAATCTGTATTTATTCATGACAGATATAAGCAAATAAAATGTTTCCTCTAAACTTATAGAAACTTTTAAATTTTAAGAATAATTGAAATGTACTAACATCAAGAAATTGAACTGTGCATGAACAATGGGTGGATTAGTATTAAATAGTGTTACAACAGGTGACAGCCTTAGAATGTTACCTTTTCAGATTTGCCCTTCCTGCGAACTAGATTGCTCCTGAGCTTTTCACTTCCTATACTAAGCCCCAGAAGGCTTCTTTGTGGGCATCTTTTATTTTCTACAGGGGAAAACAGAGTATTAGGGAGTGTGTGTGGGTTTAGGCCCTTTGGGCCGGGGTAGCATGGCCTAATGGCCAGAGTCTATAGAGCCGCCTGGGTTGCAGGGCAGCATGGCCTAGAGGCCAGAGTCTATAGAGAGGGTCGCTCACGAAGGAGTGTGGTGGCCCTGGTAGGGGGCCCGGGCCCACCTGACTCCACTGGGCCTCGACCCAGAGCCCTAACAGTGGCATAGCAGCTTGCCACTGACTCAGTTAGGAGGTCCTACCGAAACACGTTCAGGTTTCCCAGGCAGGAGGTACCACTCCACTGCTCTCCCTGGGTCACTTCCTACTGGACTCATGCTTGGGGTCTCCCAGGCATCTTCGGCTTCTTCGCAAGCTGTCAGGTAAGTTGACTTCTCTGGCTGCCCCAGTCGCTGGGCTTCAAGCAGATTTGGGGAAGCTTTGGTTCCCGGCACCTTCAGGGGCTGTGGCTGGTCCTCCCAGGTACTTCCCAGGTGCAGGCGCTTCCCAGGTGTGTCCTTCCCCTATGGCCGCTAGCCCAGAATAAGCTGAGCTCCCTCCCTTTATACTATCAGAGCATTTGGAGCATGCCCAGTCTTGCCAGGGAGGCGGGACTTCCGCTGTCAATACCACAGGCCTGACCCTGCCTGGGGTGACCCTACCTGGAGTGTGTGAGGGTTTAGGCCCCTTGGACTGGGGTAGCACGGCCTAATGGTCAGAGTCTATAGAGCTGCCTGGGTTGCAGGGCAGCATGGCCTAGAGGGTAGAGTCTATAGAGAGGGTCGCTCACCAAGGGGTGTGGCGGCCCCGGTAGGGGGCCTGGGCCCATCTGACTCCACCAGTCCCCGACCCAGAGCCCTAACAGTGGCGTAGCACCTCGCCACTGACTCAGTGAGGAGGTCCTACGAAACACACTGAGGGCAGCCCCGTCACAGAGAGCAAAAGCCTATGTTCCACAGTCTGAGAAAGTCATCAACCATTACATGTAAAGCATGGCAAAAGAACAGTATTCCTTTTATATTGTTGAGTAGATAGCGGTTTGATAGATATCTCTGGCATCTAATAAAATATGTTTTTATTAGTCATTACTTACACTCTTCAAGTCTTAAAACACAACTACACTTTTGCAATAAAACCAGGTTCACAATGTAACAGCGCTGCTCTTGCTTGACATCAGTTCGTTCTTATATTTCACTGACTGACTGGCAATGCCCCACCCCTTTATATATATGCAAGGACGTGGCTGAGAACATTCTAGGAGGTTTGAAGAAAACATAGTTCTCATACAGTCTGGAAGGTTCCATGAGATTCTACACAGGTCCAGAACATTCTAGAAGGTTATTGAAAAATGAATCCATATACGGAATACCTAAAGCATGTTACTTCAAACATTCTATTTTGCCTTTTGTTGCTAATAACAAAAACAGCACCCTGAGCTTGGAACCTCAGCCCATTACCTGAGTCACCTGCCCCTAAATCCAGCCCTGAATGTGTACGTTCATTATAAAACAAAAATAGTTCAGCCAAAAAAAAAAAGTAGCCTATGTTAGGGCCACCTGGGAGCCCTTTGTGTGGGCTCTTGGCCATTTACTCTTCAATAAAACATGAATGCTTTCCATAGCAACCACAGAAACACATGGTATGCATGCTACCTCTGAGACACAGATCACTTTAATAAAGACAGACACTTACTGAAGAAAGTCTAGCAAATGTGGACTTTTTACAGTGTTTTCTTGAAGAAACATTTATGGTTTACCAGTAACTGCTTAATAGTTAATACAATATGCTATAAGGCTTTCTTTTTTCCTGTACACATGTGCTATTGGGGTTTGTTGTTTGAATGGAATGAGCAGGGAGAGTGGCTATATTGCAGGCAGAAAAGCAGTGCTGATGGGCATTCAGTTCTATTATGCTTTTGTTTGTGCAGTGGACTGCTGGAAGAAGTAAGTTACTATCAATAATGGGTCTGGGCAAAACCAGGTGTATCTTACTTACATATTTTACTTTCTCTGCTGTTAATGCCTACCTTGACCTTCCCATCATTGTGCTATGCATAGCATTTACTTAATGTATTTTTATCTTGTGCACAGTTCACACACGTACAAGGCATGTGCAACTACTTGCCATGGAAGAATCCTGTAACTGCAGCTGGTGTTTTTGAAGTGAGCCCTTTAGCTTTATCCATTTAACCATTATAGGTGAGCAGACAGTTTTGCAACAGACTTTTTTTTCTATGTCCCAGGGCTAAATTAAGTGGAATATCAGCAATTTACACCATGAATGAATTTGGCTCTTTTTTCCTACATAAGAAATATTGCCAATCACTTCACAAAAATTAGAACTTTGAATTTAGAATGCTAGGGAACTGCCTCCTGTACTATGTACAATTTTCAAACAAAATATTTATTGTGAATATATCTGATTAATCATGTATATTAATTATAATTGTCAAGTATTATTCATCTGTTATAAAACAAATTCCTTACTGGTGAATCATACCAAAATAATGTTATTTTTCAAACAGAAATAACTTACATTGAAATAAGACCCTCTAATACTGCCATCTATACAAGTAAATTACTTTCAAAGTAATTAAATATGCATATCTGGGCTGCGTGCTGTACAGATGAACCAAGTTTTATTGTGGCAATATGCTTATAAATCCCGTAGGTATTAAAGATGAAGAATCAATGGAATTTTGTATTCGTATAACCATGAATAAGAAGTAAAAATGATTTTTTTGGCTGTTGCATAATTTTTAGGAATGTGTATTTTTATTAACTTTCACTAGTTAATTAGTATTTTTGGCAAATAGCACATACAGTCACCACATCTATTATTCTGATATTTCACAGAGGCTTAGCACTCCATAAGATATTTTAATGTTGTATGTGTGTCTGAATTCATGACTGTGACATACTCGCTTATCTTCTGCAGGTACCGAGGAAACAGAGCAATGCTGTGAAACCAAAATCATTACGTTGAGAGAATTCATTACTGTTGGACTCGCCCCTCCATGAAATAGCACGATGCAGCCAATTGGAGTTCATGGTCACAGCCCTTTATTGGATCATCAGGGTTTATAGTCCATAACAAATACAAATACAGAACGAAACAATAACAATATGCTACGTCTGACCTACTATTCCATCTTATGAGATTTTGTCTCAGTCAGGTATGCCAGAGTATAGTGACTGATTGACTGTACCCTTTGTTAAGAGGCAGCCTGTGCCCTGCCTATGGATTTCAACATTCCATTGTCCCAAAATGGAGCAGTCACTTAGGATGTAGAAAATTGTGATGGATACCTTGGCTAACTGAGGCAGGATCTCAAAAAAAAAAAAAATACTGTTGGTTATAGCCTACTATGAATATTAGCTGCTAGTATAGCTATTATATCAATGACTTGTTTTTATAAGATTCTGCTTCGTAGAGGAGTGTAGACGTTGAACTGGCACTGCTAGTTCAACACTACTGAAATGTTCAGTGAAACAAAGCGATCACCAAGAAGTCTGTTTCCCAAGATGAATAATTTAGCCCAATTTTCAGGTAAATGTACCCTAAAAGAAAGTTGAAATTTCTATATTTGGACATTCTAATCCACCCTTAAAGAAGATAATATGACCATTTATATGCCTACCAAATTGATTGTGGAAATGCAGGATTTGGCCAATCTATATTTGCAAATTAGCCTTTCATACTTCACATAAAGATTGCTCCTTAAATACTGCAAAATGTTCATCTATTAAGCATATAGCTTCTTATAAATTCACATTAAATTCTGATTTGAGATCCTCCAAATAAAGTGTTAGCTCACATGCAGCATTTTCCAGAGGAACCATGAGATCAGTAACAAAAACAGTGCGTTAGATCAGTTCTTTGGTGTCTCTTTGTATTTAACCCCAAAGCAAAATTAAAAGGTGATCACATGCCACCCATGCTCAGCAGTAAGAGACTTGAGAGTCCGCTGGTGGACCTGGAGCCTATGGGAGAAGGTGAAAGGTGAAGTCTTCACAGACCAAAGTTTTTCTCTGATACCCTCTATCCTCATGGGGGTGAGAGGATTCAGTGAGCTGAATTGTAGGGGTAGGCTCAGGAGAGACTTCCTTGAGTTATGGATTATATGCTGTGAGCCCTGGAACCCTTGCACTGGACCCACTTAAATGTCTGGTATGTAACAGACATAGAGGCAGGGTATAAAGCTGGGTGAACAGCTGGTTGTTCCAATCACTGGAAGCTCTGAAAACATTGAGTCTGCATCCAACTGAAACTGAAATTTTTCAGAAGTTTCAAGTAATCAAAAAAGTTTTTAAAATGTAGTTTCAGGTCAAATAAAACATTTAGTTCAACCCAAAACTAAATGTTTTGTGTTGGACATTTTTAACCCTTTTTAATAAGTCAGTAGGTGTGAGAGAGAAAGTGATTCTGTAGTGAAGTGATTAGGGCATTCACCTGGGACGGGGACATGCACGCTCCAACATTTGCTATAGAGCAGGGATTTTAACTATGGTTTCTAACATGCCAGGTAAGCGCCCTAACTACTTGGCTATAAAAAGGCAGCTGCCGCCACCTCCTCCTTTGGTTTTGTGGATGGTACCTGTATCCTCTTGTGAATCTAGCTAAACAAAAAAAAAAACCAAAAAACCACACTTCATTTTGATAATATTGATCTGTTTAGACACTCCTGGAATTTTTTCTGTTCTCATTTCAACAGAGTTTGCCACAATTGACACCAATTCACAAAATATTTAAGTTTAAAAAAGTTTTAGCCACATTTTTTGCCCAGTTCTAGTATAAAGTTTCTCCCCAGTGTTCAGTTAATAAAGTTGTAGCCTGCTGCTTAAATCCATCCCCTGTGTCTCCTCATTCTCTTGGCTGTCCTGGTCAGTGTGCTGCTGCTTTTATGCACTATGGTTTACTTTAGAAGGCAAGCAGTGATGCATGCCCATGTATCCAAGAGCAGGTTTATGATTCTTCTTAATTAATCGACACTCCAGCAAATGTAGTCAAAGTTTGGGACAACAGAGTGTATCATCTGGTAGAATTAGGCTTGGCAGAATTCATTTTTTATTTTTTATAATTTTGACAGATAATATCCATGATGATTATTAAATGTTTTTATTTTTGATTATTTAAATTTTCACAGTTGTGGGAAATTGTGGGGGAAGAGTCATAATTATTATTTAATCATAGTAGATATTTAGATTCAAAAAGTTAAACTTTATAAACATTTAAACACAAATTGTCAACATCACATGTCAAAATATACAAAGTAAATAGCCTTAAATCAAACTCTAAGGTCTCATGTAGCATTTTTCTTTCTTTGCCTGTCTGTAAATTTTGATTGACATCAATGGAAATAGTTTTTCTTTGGTTTGTGTGTGTATGGTGACTGACATTTTTCAACAATTGTTGATAAAAATTGGAATCCTTCCAAGCCTAAGTATAATGTAGCAATACAATGAAAGGTCCAGCAGTATCCTATGTATTTTCAAGCATGGTTTATGCTAGAGATGGCCGCATCTGTTTATATCCATTACTAATTTACTGTCTTAATTCCCATTACACAAGTTTTAATCCTTAACCAACTGATTCCCTAAAATTTGCATCTGGGTGGGTGACCACCATTTACATGTGTTGCTGAACTCACCAACTTCTGCCTAGCCTACAAACCATTGCATGTGTATGTGCTTTACTTCAAGGGCTCCTCTGTCACAGCTATCTCCAGAATTCAAGTACATAAAAGGTTGTTAAAAGGAGAAGGGAGAAAAATTGTTCATCTTAACCTCTGAGGATAGGACAAGAAGCAATGGGCTTAAATTACAACAAGGGTGGTTTAGATTGGACATTAGGAAAAACTTCCTAAGTGCCAGAGTGGTTAAACACTGGAATAAATTGCCAAGGGAGACTGTGGAATCTCTATTATGGGGATTTTTAAGAGTAGGTTGGACAAACACCTGTCAGAGATGGTCTAGATAATACTTAGTACTGCCTTGAGTGCAGGTGACTGGACTAGATGACTTCTCGAGGTCCTTTCCAGTTCTGTGATTCTATAAGTTCCTCACCAAGGAAGGTTCCACAATATGCAGGAAAAAGCAGCAGCAGCACATGTTAATACATCTCTTTTCTCTTGTAGGGTTAGTAGGTGCAAAGAAAATCCGGACGGCAAGTGGATATGGAAGGGAATACCTCATCCTCTGAGGTATTGGCTTTTTGGAAGTAGGCAGTGCGAATGAGCTCTCTAGGTAGAGATGAATATTGAGATCAAGGTGTAGTTTCTCTCATTATAGATGAAATCCCCTCTGTATATATATTATTCAAAGACTGTAAGGGACTTGGGCTGGACTGTAGCAGCAATGACTACAGAAGCTCAGGACTCAGTTTCTCAGCTTGTCTACAGTCCTGGGCAGTGATAGAACAGGTTGGAAGGTACTTCCAGAACCAATCATAACCCAGAATTCAGAGACAAAAAGGTTTCGTTTCACTTTTGGGTTTCGCTGTGGTTGTGTTAGAATGGAGCAGAGACAGAAAGAAGCATCACAGCCTGGGAGGTCCCTTTTCAATTTCACATACCTACCCAAAAAGAAACTGAATTCTGTTGACACTTACTGTGTTGTTGAAGGGTATTAGCCCAGCAGCAACTGGTAGCCTAGGAGGCTGAGGACTGATTCCAGGTAAGTCTATCTTAGCCATCCTGATTTTCCATTTGACTCCAGACTGGGGAAACTCAGGATGATACTGGTCTTTTCAGTTGAAGACCTCCTAAGAAATCCCATGTCTTGTTGTTTTGCTTGTGAGTTTTAAGACAGCCAACAATTATAGCATTGCAACACTCATTACAGAATTGATTCTCAACTCTCTATCTGCCTACACAGGTGCTGAGAGGGAATGTGGTGGTTTTTGGGGGGGGGGCGGGGGGGCCACGTTAAAGTATTGTTGCTATTTTATTATTCTTGTTACTCCTGTTCTATCCTTATTCCTAATCCTTATCCCCCTTGCTGTATTGTTGCTTTGGGCATTGTGATAGTTATTTTATTGCTTATGTATTGAACTACATTCCTAGAATATTATTTGGTTCTAAACATTTTCTGAAAGGGCAGCAGGCTGACTAGGTTGCCAAGATACAGAACGCAGCACCCATACCTCTTGGTTAAGAGAGAAGCTGCTCCAAGCAGCAAGCAACAGGGTAAAGGCTTAAGCCACACTTCAGGGTTGGGGTCACATGTGAACAAGGGGCCAGTACTGAAATTTAGACCTGGATTCAGATTCTGAATGCATGCATATGCATGACACCAGTGCAAAATATAGGTATATATGAGAGGAGTTGAGAAGCAGAGTTCTGGTTCAAGCTTAGGCCTTTGTTAAAACATTCACAAATCAGCACTGTTGGTGCTGTAGCATGATTTCCGTTAACTGTGTCATCCAGAGGTAATGCATATGGAAGTGTCATCACATCACAGGTCATTCATTGGGTATTCTGTGTTATGTTCAGGATACTCAAGTTCTCTCAGTGTATAAGCACTAACTCCCATTTATACTCCCCACCACACACCTCACCCCACCCCCCATCTAGTTTCCAGGTACTTAGATAAAATTGAGTAAAGAAGCCTCTACCTGAAATCCTTTTTTGCAGGTTGCAGTGCTTTTAAAGCTTTAAAAGCTTTTTTTGCTGAAAAAGTGCCTATTTTCTTATCATTTTTTTTTCTGGAAAAAGGACATCATTTGAAGTTACTTTTAGGCAGCTGCATTTCATTGTGATACATTATGCCAGGACACATCACTCACATGAAGATTTTGTGGAGGAAAAAATGCCCTTTTCAGATGTCCCCCCACATCCTAACCTTTTGAAATGTGGTGGTTTAACAAAAAACCCTACTTTACCAAAAGCACTATGACACTTGAAAAACTGTATAATGATTGCATCTTCCTCAATTACATAAATGTTTCTACTTAAGGGGGAATACAGAACTTAATGTGGAGAACTTAGTCATTCTAAAAAAAGCCCTGATGATTTTCACCTTTACTGGTGTGTGCTGAATTTTTTTTTGGTTTTGTTTTGTTTGCAAAATGGTCCTGGGCTATTTCTTATATTTACTTGTAAAATTAGAAACGGGCTGAATTTAAATAAAAATGAAGGTACCTAAATGAAAGTGAGCTTCGGGTGTCACATAAGAAGCACTGTATATTTCCATTTTCTCTGATCCTCCAGCAAGCATAAGATTTCACCTCTTCACCTTTGAACAAGATTGCACTAACTTTGATCTTTAATTTTGTTCAACTCCACAGAAGGAGCTGCTTGAAACATGTTATCATTTAGATGTTCTTTTAAAAAAAAGAAAGAAAGAAAGAAAAGAAAAAAAGATGATTGAAAGCTCTGCCCTGGACTAAAAGCTGTAGATTTTGACTTGAACATGGGCTTTGAAGCTAATGTATTATCAAGAGCCATTTCTGTATATAACAAAACACCAAGTTTAATTATTTTCACTGGCTTTTTAACAGTGAATTCCACTTCATTCAAACATTTATTTGTAGTAATGATATATTTAAAATGTTTTGCCCTTTCTCTGTTTTTATTCAGACTTCTTTGCTTATGTACTAACACTGCTATTTGAACCTGAGTAATATTGTGATCTTAATTCATGATATTGGCATTGAATCTATTATTATAATTGCTGTCTAATAAATAATTTAGGTTCTTGATTTTTCTTCTAGGTCTAGGAACAGGTAACAGGACAAAATGTGAAGTATGAGATTGTCCAGAAATCACTCTTAAAGGAGCAAAACTACAGATAATGCCAAAAGAGAGATCTACTCATTCATTGGTATGGTGGTTGTTATGTTACTACAAGCCAAATATTCCCTGAATGTTTTGGTACTTTGAATCACAGGTAGCATTGTTTGGAGACATTCCTCCTATCTCTTGCCGTAGAGTCATTGCCAGAGTCAAGCATTCTGAGGAAGGCTTGATTCGAGCTTAATTCTAGGAGTGGGCAAAGGTTTGAGGTTGTGTTGGTTGAGGTTCTAAACTTGTTTACTCAAAGTTATCTCTGTGGCTCTGTACTGAATCAGACTGGCCTCCCTCTGGCCTCGATAGCAAAGGAATGCTACCCTCCACATGGTGGGCAGAGCCAAACCCACCCTGCCTTCCTGGTACCACCTTGGTACCTCCAATGGAAGTATCAAAGGAGGGCCCTGTAGCTCAGCTGGGGCAGGAACAGGCAAGGAGGCGGATGTATCTTCTAGAGTGGTGGTTTTCAAAAAAAAATTTCTGGCGACCCAATTGAAGAAAATTGTTGATGCCTGTGACCCACTGGAGCTGGGGATGAGAGGTTTGGAGTGTGGAGAGGCCCAGGACTGGGGCAGAGGGTCAGGATGCAGAGGTGAGGGCTCTGGGGTGGGGCCTGGAATGAGGGGTTCAGGATGTGGGATGGAGCTCTGGGCTGGGGGTTCAGGAAGGAGGGGGTCAGGGGTTCAGGCTCTGGGGTGGGGATGAGGGGCTTGGGGTGCAGGAAAGGGCTCCGCGTGATGGTGGGATCAGGGCTGGGGCAGGGGATTGCGGTGCAGAAGGGAGTCAGGGCTCTGGGCTGGGGGTGCAGGCTCTGGGATGGGATCAGGGACGCGAGGTTTGGGGTGCAGGAAGGGACTCTGGGTTTGGGGGGCTCAGGGTTGGGGCAGGAGATTGGGGCAGGAGCTTACCTCGGGCAGCTCCTAGTCATGGTGGAGCGGGGCTGCTAAGGCAGGCTTCCTGCCTGTCCTGGCACCACAGACCATGCTGTGCCACAAAAGCAGTTCACAGAAGGTCCAGCTCCTAGGCGGAGGCGCTCAAGAGGTTCAACAGGGCTTTTGCAGGCACCTGCTACCCGCCCCCCGCCCCTGCCACAGCTCCCATTGGCTGTGTGCTGAGCTGGTGCTCAGGGCAGGGGGAAGTGCGCAGAGCCCCAAGGGTTCCCTGCCTAGGAGCCAGACCTGCTGTTGGCTGATTCTGGGGTGCAGCGGTGCTGACCAGAGTCGCCATGACCCAGTGCCTTTCATTCCACAATCCAGTCCTGAGTCACCACCCGCATCCTCTGCGGGATCCTGGATCAGCAGCCGAGCAGACCAGTGCCCTACTGACCTAAGAGGCAGAGGACTCCCAGGAGTTGCCAGAAAGTATGCTGCCTGACTGCGAAGCAGCTAGGTGGAGCCAGGGACAATGGAACTGTCAAGGCTGATTTCCCACTCTGGCACTTTTAATGCAGAAGTGGAGGGCCCACAAAGACTCTCAAAGTTAATATTTACCACTCCAGGTTTGTATGACACTTGCAAGGTTACAGCTTTTCTCTGACCTTGGATTGATAGATGCTGCCACCACCCAAGTGCAAAACCCTTTTGAGAACCCAGGAAAGTGCACTTGGGAATTCCTTTCTGGGGGTACCCTCAAGCCCTTTCACCCCTCCTCCAGGGAAGTGCTGAGAAGAAAAAGGAAATCAGCTGTTGCTACCAGCTAATTAAACAATATATGTACAAATATTTTAAGACACAAAAATCCAATTTTGTTTTTAAAAAAGGTAAAATTTATTAATAGAAAAAAAGAAAATACATCTGAAACTTAGGCTTTTGCTAGATTAAAAAAAAAACAATGACAAGAATAGCTCTTGTGAGGTCCAGCTTAAAGGTTATAAGCAAAACAAAAGCACGTGGGGTTAGCACAGCAGTCCACAAGCCAATAAAAAGAGATAAACCTAATTGTGTCTTCCAAGACATTTCCTGATCTACTTACATATCCGGGGTTTCAAATGAGTAGTTTCTAGGTACAATACTGATGATTTTTCATACCTGGCCCAAGCTTCTCACAGCCTAACTGCTCTGTCTGCCTCTCCCCAAGAACAACAACAGAACAGACAAAAGGGGAGTCTTGTTTCAATTTTTAAAAGTTCTAGCCTTCTCACTGGCTCTTTTGGCCAGGTTCCCACTCACTTCCTTTTACCTATGCATAGCAGTGAGACTTTTTAACACTTTGCAGGTAGAGCAATTAGAGAACAGTTACTAGGAGAGATTTTATAGCTACTGGCTGGCTGGGTGTCCATAAAAGGGAACTATCCCCTTTCCCCCCGCATTTATCAGAGAAGCCACATAGCCCAGGGGAACCAGACTTTGATCCAGGTGTATTGCCAGGAAGAGAGGCAGCATGTTTCTTTCCTTGCTGATACAGTGGCAGGACCACCTGCCGCTAACAGGACCTTGGGCTGGAACCCAGGAGATTGGGGGGGGGGGCAGGTCCCCCAAACTCCTCTGCCATTGACCCCCCTGCTGCTAACCCCACACCTGGGTTGACTGCACACAGAAGGCCTGTATCTGGTGATTGCTGTGGACTATAGACTGCTTGTTGCTCTGTCCCAGCTGGTGGAGCCAGCGAGTCCATCTATTGTTGCCTGCACTAGTGAGGTGGAGTTGTCTTCCTCCTCACTTGAAAGTGAGGTTCCACTACAGGTCCATTCAGTCCTTGTCCTGTCTGAGTCTACCACCAAGGACACCTATTCTGAGGTTGATTTTAGTACTAAGGATGCCCATCACTACAGTTAGGGTCAGTTGGCAGATGCTGTCACTAGGTTGTGAAGTCTCCATTCTGTGACTTGTGACAGTGTTTTCTCAGGTGTGAGGCTCTTCCTATGCAATTCACTTCCCTTGGCAGCTGTTAAATCCAGATTAATAGCCACATTAACTTTGTTTAGCATTTGATTCCTCTTGTTTTATTCCAGATTAATAGCCACATTAATTTTGTTTAGCATTTGATCCTTCTTGCTTTATTCTTAGCTTTGCTATGCAAACAGATTTTCTCCCCAGTGGCCTCTCATTTTCTCTTAATGTAAGTATCATAAAGATTTTTACCTCAAAATAATTGAAGACTCAAATGACTGAAATTAGGAATTATAGAAAATTGATAAGAGAAGCAAAGGGTCAGACAGAGAAATCTGTGGACAGCAGAGTTAAGGACAATAGGGCTGAGTTTTTAAAATATATTAGGAATAAAAAGATTCCTAACAATGATATTGGTCTATTACTAGAGGGAAATGGTAGAATTATCAATAATAATGGAAAAAAGACAGAAGTGTTCAATAAATATTTTTGTTCTGTATTTTGGGAAAAACAGATGCTATAGTCTCCTTGCAAGGTAATGATAACACTTCCCATTTCACTAGTATCTCTGGGATGTTAAACAGAAGCCATTAAAGTCAGACATTTTTAAATCAGTGGGCCCAGATAACTTGCATCTGAGAGTTTTTTAAAAGAGCTGGCTGAGGAGCTTGCTGGACGATTAAGGTTGATTTTCAATACATCTTGGAGCACTGGGGAAATTCCAGAAGATTGGAACAAACCTAATGTGCATCTTTTTAACCCGTTTTAAAAATTCGATCTCAGTAATTATAGGCCTGTGAGCCTGACATCAATTGTAGGCAAAATAATGGAGCAGCTGGTACAGGTCTTGATGAATAAAGAATTAAAGGAGGGTAATGTAATTAATGCAAATCAACATGGGTTTATGGAAAATAGATCTTGTCAAACTAACTTGATATCTTTTTTTATGATGAGATTACAAAGTTTGATTGATAAAAGTAATAGTGTTGACATAAGTATACCTAGAAGTCTGTAAGGCATTTGACTTGGTACCATGCAATGTTTTGATTAAAAAACCTAGAATGATATGAAATTAACATGTCATACATTAAATGAATTAAAAACTGGCTAACAGGTCTCAATAGCTAAGTGTAAATGGGGAATCATCATCAAGTGAGTGTGTTTCCAGTGGGATCCTACAGGGATTGGTTCTTGGCCCTACACTATTTAACATTTTTATCAGTGACCTAAAAGAAAACATAACATCACCACTGATAAAGTTTTCAGGTGACACAAAAATTAAGAGAGTAATTAGTAATGAAGAAGACACGTCACTGATTCAGAGTGATCTGGTTCAAGCAACCAATATGCATTTCAATATAGTTAAAAGTAAATGTATACATCTAGGAACACAAAATATAAGTCATACATATAGATTGGGGGACTGTATCCTGGGAAGCAGTGACTCTGAAAAGGATTTGGGGGTTGTGATGGATAGTCTGCTGAACATGAACGCCCAATATTAATATCAAAAGAGGTAATTAGATTGTGGAATGCATAAATGGAATCTCAAATAGAAGTAGGAATGTTATTTTACCTCTGTATTTGGCACTTGTATGGATGTTACTGGAATACTGTGTCCAGTTCTAGTGCCCACTATTCAAGAAGGAAGTTTTTAAATTGGAGAGGGTTCAGAGAAGAGCCCCAAGAATGATTTAAAGGTTTAGAAAACATGCCTCATGGAGATAAACTGAAAGAACTCAGTCTGTTTAGCTCAGAAAAGAGACAGCTTAAGGGGTGACTTGATTACAGTCTATACATACCTCTACAGGAAACAAATGTTTGATAATAGGCTCTTCAATTTATCTGAGAAAGGTATAAAATGATCCTGGGGTTGGGAGTTGAAACTAGACAAATTCAGGCAGGAAAAAATGGTGTACATTTTTTACAGGGTAACTAACCATTGGAAGAATTTTCCAAGGGTCGTGGTGGATTCTTCATCACTGTTAGTTTTCAAATTATGTTTGGATGTTTTTATAAAATGCATACTCTAGGAATTATCTTGAGGAACTTATGGCCTTTTTTAGACAGGAGTTCAGACTAGATGATCACAGTAGGCCCTTTCAGCCTTGGAAGCTATGGTTTCATAAAAAAAAATGTTAAAAGAAATGATCTGCATATTGTATCTGGTCTGAATTTCTGGAAAATCTCTTCTACATAGACACCATTCATGTTGATATTTAGGGGAGAAGAAAAAAATCCTACTTTCCTCAAGTGTCCATCTTCTTCCCAGCAATTCCTGTTCTCCCTTGGGCCTTTTGCAGGCCACCCTGCCAGAGATCTAGTCTCCAGTATCAAATGTCTCATTTCATCCTCTCCCTTTAGTCTGCCTGGACACTATCAGTTATACTTTTGATACTTGATCTGTTTCCCCACATTTCCCACTACCAAAGGTATTTGCACAGATATGCATTCTCTGAAGGATTTGATGATTTCTTATTAAGTTCAGTGCCCATTGCATCATGCCCAAATCCATTCAGGATTGGATTTGCAGCTTTGCATAACAGGTTAGGCTGTGTTTTTCCTGTTCCACTGTTACTCACAAATTATTGTGAAAGTGTGCTTGCTGTCTTCCAGTCCCACGTCCCCATCTTGTTTCCTCTCACCAATGAGCCCTGCTTGTGAGCTGCTTCCATGCTTATCAACTTCTCTTGGTGTCTGAAGCATTTATACATAGTTATTCATTATTCATCTATCTACTCTAGATCTACAGGACCTGGTGTCAGGCATTACCAGCAGGTTTCAGCTGGCTAGTAGCAGATTACAAAGGTCAGATTGCCTTCTGGGCTGGGGTATTGGCAATGCAGAACCTTGCCATCTGCAACAGAAACCAGTGTGTTTACGAAGGAATTTCAAGACCTGTCACTGGGCAAGGAATTCCCCAGTACCAGACCTAAGAGAAAATCAGAACATTGGGGATGACCTACAGGAGGACAAAATAATAGATATGGGAGAGTGTCAATGTATTGTCAGTTTTGTGAGTAAATAGACCACATTATGAGAGGCTGCCCTGGTGTATATCTGCAACATTTAGTGGACACGATCTTGGTGCCCAGCATTGCTATGTCCAGAAAATGCCTTCGGAAGCCAATGAGACCAAAGGTGCCACATCCAGAATTCCTCTCAAGTGTCAGGACTGTTCACAGACATGCAGCCTGATCCACTCTGGTAGGCAGTACAGGTAGAACTATGACCAGGCAGAGCTAGTAGAGCACCAGGCAGTGGATTCAGCATTAGACTTTGTAACCTGATAAAACCAGTCTGTTTCTTGTGAAACATTTTCTGATGGGAAATACCTCCATGAAGTGCTACTATTGCCATTCAAAGATTCAGCAATAGTGACAAATATCTTAAAATTCATGAGGTTTGAGATTTTCAGTCTACATACAGGACTAGCATCTACTGGGCAATGCGAGTCATTCTCCCAAGTTCAATACGATTTACTTTTCTTTCTCAAGGAAAATGCAAAGCACACGACATTTAAATGGCTACAATAATGATTACTAACATTACCACAGTATAAACTTGTTTTAAATGACAAATTAAAATACATTAGCCTATTAATTTCCCCAAGTACACACTTGATTTAATATGTATGTATATGCAAGGATCCACTTGTAAGAAAATAGAGCATATTTTGGTAATCAAGTGATCATATTCCCATAACATATTTCCTTTAAAACACTATTATCCATAATTTTAAGAGTAGTTGGTAGTTAAAAACTATCCTTATTGTTACACTAAGGAAGTGAAATCTACACTTGTTAGACTCTTATTTCATCCTGTTTCCCATATTCTCACCTTTTAGCCTTCTCTAACTCTCATATCTGTAATGAACTCCATTTAGCTTCCCTGAAGTAGGATCTTGTCTTTATTAATCACTGACTTCAGCAGCATGAAGCTGCACAGGAGACCAGGTTAAATTTTTTCCCTGGGGTTTTCAACTTACTCCAGTAGTTATAACATCTGCAGTTTCTTAGAGCAAACAAGTATAAAAGATGAGGAATATAGCTCAAAAATAATGTTTAAAAGATGTCTAATTCATTGTACTCTACTTGCCACTAGCTGCCAACTACAGACTGACAGGTGAATTCTTAGGAAAACATTAATGAGATTCAATCTTTAGATATTGATTGTCCAATGCTATGTTCTCATTGACCAGTTAGTCTTTTTTGCTGTTTCAATAGCTGTGGACAAACTTCTAATGGTGAACAGCTGAGACTTCATGGCTGAAATCACATTTAGAATAACTGAAAATTACTACACCTTGGTCTGACATGCAGCAGAGTAGCTGTCCCCACCCAGCCCCATTGTGTGACAAAGCTTTTTTTCTTTACACATGCTTTACTCCACAAAAGAAGAGTTAGCAGCTTCCTGTTATCTACTCATTGCCTTTCTTCATAGTTTGATGCCACCTATTTTACTGCAAATGATTCCTTTTCTTAAAAGTTTAAGTTTTTCTTTCTTTAAGAACTGTTATTTCTGCCATTGTGATTCACAGAAAAATTCTGCTGAGTTCTTTCATTCAAAATAAAAAAAAATGCTCTTTGCTTTATTTTGCAGGGTTTTTTTAAAACGTACTCAATAGTAGCATTAAGCAGTGTCAGGGTATGGGGCATTTCTTGGATGCTTGAAGGCATTAGAGCCTTCCTCTCTGTCTTGCCCTTTGTTTAGTCATTTATACTTCTGCAAAGTGAGTGCAAAGTAGGTGTAAAATCAGAATGGGAGCATTCTACACTCACTTTACAAGGTGTAATGACCACACAGTGTACAAAGCAGTGCAGGCTCAAAGCCACCATGTCCCACAAAGTATACAAGGATATGTACCACAGCCAATTAATGCATGTTGTGTTGTGTCTTATTGCGTGTATGGGGAAGATGAAATACTAGTAGGCACCATGCCTTGTTTCAAGTCAATTAAAGACCATTTGACCACTAGAAAGTGATAATCACTCCACTGAAGGCTTCCTGAGATTCCCTGGGAACCTTCAGAGAGAACAAAACCTTTGGTACACTGTTTCCTGAACTTGAATTCCAAAGAACTTGTTGTATCTTGGGTGGGATGGGAGGGAATGGAATGTTTTCAGTATACACAAGGATAGTGGAATCCCATGTAGAAAGGAATGGAATACCTTAGTTTTCTGTTTTCATTTCCATATTTAACATCATGCAAATATCTGCTTAAAAACATGCACATACTTTGCCACAGATGGTCACTCTGTCAAGGGTTCAGTCTTTATCCTTCTTTCACTCAATCTTTTCTTAACTTAGGGGAATGCATTAACATTATCCTGCAGTGCACTCCCTTCAGGCACAGCCCAACATAGTTCTAAATTGACAAGAAATATAATGGTGAAAATGGCTGCCAATTCAATCTTGCAAGGTGCTGAGTACCCTGGCCCCAAGCTATGATTCAGGAAGGTACATAAGCATGTGCATAACTTTAAGCACACCTCATTCAAATAAAGGGGACTTCTCAAATGCAGAAAAGTATGTGCATGCTTAAGTGGCTTGCTGGACCAGGGCCAGGGTGCTGAGCATTTCACAGTGTAAGCCCTTAGCACAAACTGTAAAGAGACAAAAATAAAACTACAGTCACTCCTGGTTACTCACCAGCAAAAAGCTGCTTTGTATAATTTAGGCATTTTGTGTACCACAGCAAGATATGAATAATAAAAATGCTAATAATAATGTAATTCAGTCAGGGTACCCTTGAAATTAGACCCCTTACTGAGAGGCTACGCTGTATAATGATAGTACTCTAATTGTTTCACACATTTAACACTTCAGAATGGGAAACTTTGTTTAAAAAAAAACAAACAACCCCCCAAACTACCAGATGTTCCGGTGACCTGAATGTTGACTTTAAAAGAAGACACAACGGGATATTATGTCAGGGTCAATAGCACAAATTAATCTGTGTTATTCTGCTGTCACATTCTGTGTCATCCTACATATGAATAAGACCTCTGACTTTTGCATTGTTAGGGGGCAAGTATTTTTCTACATGGGGAGCTTTCAGGGTAGAGGTTTTGAATTCACTGCCACTAATCCTCAAGTCACCCTGAAGTAGATTCTTGCTTGAGTAATTTGAATGAAAAATGCTGTGTTTATTGGGCCTGGGGAATGGGAATTAACATCTTCAGTGCACTAGTAGGAGTAGAAAGAAGAGGAGTCTAGATAGCAAAATAGAAGTGCATTTGGCTGTTAATTACATCTTCTGTACATTTAATGACTTAAATAAACAACCCTCCTCTGTATATTTGTATTCATTATAGTTTTACATTTACTTAAACATATTAGTAATCAATGTGACCCAAGTACTTGTTTTCAAACATTTAAAACTATTTCAAGTAATAATTTACTTAAAACAGTCTTTTTTGTCTCATTATAAATCCCTTTCTTTTTTTTTGTTCCTTGACTTCTAAGTTGCAGCTGCTAAGATGGCAGGATGTCAGTGCCCCCAAAATTGAACCTGTGATTTGTTTTTCATTGATTTATGGGCTTGTAGTCAATAAACTTTATAAAGGAAAGTATCAGACTGAGCAATCCATCAAAGATAAGAAGATTCCTGTCCTTTAAAAGCATTTCACCCCAGTAAGAGAGAGAGTCTCATTCATCTTTTGCAAGCACTCTTGCAGCTTATAATTGAGAGAGAATTCATTGCTGACTACAGGCAGTTTTGCAACAGAACTAGTGTTGCATATGAGCTGAGATTTTTAAAATTCATGACACTGGTAGCCTTCACTGCCATTTGAAAGTTGCCATATCATTTGCAATCTCAAAAATGCTAGGCTGTCTCTTTGCATATTATTGCCAATTGTTTTTCTCTCTCTACAATGTTTTCGAGGCAACATTGCTATTTTAAACTCTCATAGGTATGGACTGTCATTCTGTAAAATTAGCATTTGTCTTCTTTTATCAGTCTACAAAACAAAACATAAAAAAGACTGTTTTCTCATTTGTTCTTACAGTAGCTTCTGAATTTTCTCTACAAATAAGGCAAGTGTTATCATGCATGTTTTTTTCTGTCAGTAGCCCAGATGGTGTGCATATGCAGATTGGTGATTTTCTAATCCATATAGTGGCTTTTGGGAATATATGTAAGTATTGTAATAATGCATTAGTCAGGAGTGATGTTGTAACACACTGAGATCATACACATAAATCTAAGACACCATGTCTAGACACTCCAGGGAAGATGGCATGCCATGGGTTAGAGCAGGCATTAAGGGAGTGCAATATTTCAAATATGATGGGAATATAATGCAATTTGCAGACTTTAATAAAACCACTGGGGAATTAATTTCAGTAAGGGAACATTCTCTCCAAAAACATTCATATTCTTAGTTTGCTTCATGGATAATCAGAATGAGAAACTCTTTACCTGTTATCTCAGGCATAAACACGGTATGATATCTGTGAATTGTGCTAGATCTTTAATGTGCTGAATATGAAAATAATCCCTTTATAGTTAGTGCTTTTGCAGTATAAAACTGCATTATGCAAACAAAGCAGAGACAGCATAAACCTTGGGATTCAGAATTTGAAGAGTTTACAAATTAATCTTCTAAGTGTTGGTTTGAGCATGCTCAGAGACTGCATTCAGCTGTAAAACCTGACCAACTGAACCCGCAAAGTTTTAATTAGTAGCTTTTTGATGATAAAGTATTAAATTAAGATGTGGAATTTATACTTGTTTTGCATATATTTCCCCTTTCTCCTGAAAAGTTATCAATTTTTTAAAAATCCTTTTGCTACCTTGGCTGACTTTGGCTATTTTGCTGCCTATATCACTTCTGGCATATAATTTTAATCAACCAACCTCTGTTTAAATTTCTGCCAGTTGATAGCTACTCACAAGCAAGTAACTTGCAGTACCATTCCAGCAATGCTGTGATAAAAATGTCAGTTTAAACTTGGTCAAGGATGACAATCGTAAGTATTTTCAAGCCGCGAACTCAAATGGAATACATAGCATGATAAAAAGAGTTTGCTTTTGGCCAGTGACATACATGTTGGAGTTTAAGAGATTCTTATAACAGTTAGTTCTATCAATTAGATCCCCACTTAAACATTGTCTTCAGTAATAGCTCCATCAACACAGCAATGCCATGTCATGGAAAATCTAACATAGAGCCTTTAATGCACGTGAAGATTTTAAATTAACACACACCTGGTCACAATACCCTGTGAAAGTTTGTGTCCCCAATACCACCACATGGTTCTAGTTTCTGGGGAGACTCTCCTAGGCTTTGGTAGGTGTGGCTTATCAAATGTTTCTTACAAGTATCTTAAGTGAAGGGTACATTCACACATGAATCTGAAAGATGTTTTTACTCAACCCATAACAAGGTTTCAATCATAACAGCACTAGTGAACTAGAAAGAAAATACTTTGGAACGTATGACCATGTCTACACATACAGTGCTGCAGCAGCACAACTGTATTGATAAAGCTTTGCTCAAAAATGTATTTCTTGTACTGCCTGGCTCTTTCCTGCACAATACAAACTCAGATAAAGTCCCTCATTTATTAATAGAAAATAATATGCACAAATCCTGTTCTCCCAAAGGGAGTTTCCTAAACACTTCAGTCCAAACATACTGGTTAGATAAAACAGTAAAACAGATTTATTAACTACAAAAGGATAGATTTTAAGTGATTGCCAGTAATAAGGTGTAAAAGTCAGAAATGGTTACAAGAAAGTAAAAGTAAAATGCAACTAATGCCTAACTTGACAAGCTAAGAAAATTCAAGCAAAGGTCTCTCTCATCACGTTTCAGCAGTCTTACTGGCTGAATGTCTTTCAGTCAGGATCCCTCCCCCAATCCAATGCTGCTTCCTTGGTTCTTCAGGGGGTCAGTAATGCTGTAAATAGAGAAATTGAAGCATCTGCTCTTTTCTCTTACAGCTCTCTCTTTTCCTTGAGAATCCACTCTAGTTGGGGTTCAGGAGGCAGAACGTTTTGTAGAGAGGAATCTCCATCTGTTTCTTTGTCAAGATGTAGATTTTTGCCCACCATCTTTCCTGCCATAGAATAGCCATTTATCCAGGTGATGATCCATTTGATTTTGTTGGCACCTGGATGAGGAATCAGCTAGCCTTTTGTCTCTGGGGAAGAGGTTTGTGACAGCTCTCCAGACTTAGAACATGTCCTAATAATATTACACAGCAGCATCTTATAACTTTACATACAACATTGTCACACATATTTTACCAGGACAATAATGATCAGCAAATTATGAATTTTCAAATGATACCCTACACGGAATACTTTGTACAAAATTTACTATAGTTTTGTAAAAGGGGTGAACATAGAGGTACAGACTGTCACAACTTGTTTCATTGGAGGGATATCTCTGGAAGGAGAGGGGTGAACCTAGGAACCCAGAACTGCAATAGAGCCACAGGGTCTCCACATGGATATCCATGGTGTCTTGTTAATCTCCTGGGATCTTCAGGGATTCTGCAAGGTCCCCATGGCTTTTTCATTAGTGAATCTATTCTCCCCCAAATAATAATGCAGGAGAACCACCATGTGGGGATCCTCATGGATATTTCCTTGCTCTAAGCCCTCCTGTGGCCTTCACCATGGGAGGGGAAATTTGGCTCTTTTTTATTATTATATTGACCCTGTTTTTGTCTCTTCCTGTCATCCATCTAATTCCATCTATGCTTCTTCTTTATTTTGTTACATATTCACTTCTGTGGCTCTTATCATCACCGTATCTGTGGCTTCAGATAGACTTCTGCAAGGGGGCAGTAGATCATGTAAGCTGCCCAGGCTTCCCACCCACTTCACACTTCTTCACAGAGAGAGTACATAAAGCTTGGCTCTGTGTGACACGGATGTATTCTTTCTCTGCATCACGTCCCCTGAATCCAGCCTCTTTGTCTTGAGTAGTAGAATCCCACTAATTCCACTGTCGGGGGCTCTCCATGGAGGAACTGACAAGGAGTGGGGCTGGATTTGCCCCTCTCTCTGATGTTTATGTATCTAAATATCTTTTGAATCCAATTTTTCTCTCATAGTGTAAATCAGGAGTATCTCCATAGCAGCCAATGGCATTTCACCAATGTAAACCTGGTGTAGGTGAGACTAGAGTGAAGTTCATAATAAATCAGTACAATGTAATGTAAACATACAAAAGAGTTGGAAGGTATTGCCACTGTGTCCATTATCTCCTGCTCTTTGGTGCCCAATGTCACTGTGCAGCGTAGGGAGGCAATGTGGTTCCCCACCACCCCAGAAAGAGATGAGTCCCTCTGGACACCAGAGTGGGCATAGCCAGGGAGCTCTGAGCCCGCCCCCACAGAGGGTCAGGTGTTGCCCCAGAAGTATAAAGGCTCAACCTCAGAGCTCACTGAGAAGGCAGCCACCAGGAAGGCCAGACGCCTCCGGCCTGCTTGTGATTGGGAAACCCTAGAGGCCTTCCCCACACCAGCTGCTTGGAGGAGTTGCCAAGCCTACCCCTCACCAGCTATGCCAAGAAACCCAAGGTGCTGGACCCCCACCGGAGGACACTACCCTGACCCAGGTACTACAAGAGGGGAAGTCTGGAAGTAGCCCAGAGGCTCCACCCCTAGCCTGGCTGCAGCACTGCCAGAACCCATGACAGTGTGTTGTGGCCAGGATCCCCAGTGACACAGCAGTGGGTCTTCTGCCGTTGCTAGGGCCCCGGGCTGGGACGCAGTGGAGTGGGAGGGCCTGCATCCCCCCCACCCACCCAGACTCATGGGTGGCAGTCTCCCCTCTCCCAGGCCCTTTAGAACCTAGGGCCTGGGCCTACTGTTTATGCTGGTGTTGCTCAACCCCTGCTTGAGAGCCTGAGGGCCTGACTCAGCATTGCCATGCCTTGACATAGGGTGTGGGCATATTGTCTTTATTTTTGCCCTCACAAGGGCCACTGAGGAAGATTCCCATGGCCAGACTAATCTTTCAGAGATTAGACATCAAGATATCTTTCTGTGTAGTGAAGCAGTGTGGCTTCCTGCCGTCCTGGAGAGAGACGAGCCCTGGCTAACCTCTCTATGTGCAGTTATCCCCAGATGGGAATGCAGCCTTCATAGTCGTCTCTGAGGCAGTAATTCAGGTTTTCCCATTTCCTGTGTGACACTGCACTCCATATTTTCACAGAGATATTATTATGATATGATTATGACAGAAGGATCTAACAGTAGGGATCAATTATCAACCACCTGATCAGGACTGTGATAGTGACTATGAAATGCTAAGCAAGAGTAGAGAGGCTATCAAAATAAAGAACTCAATTATCCCCATATTGACAGGGTACATGTCATCTCAAGACGAAATGCAGAGTAAAAATTTCTTGATACTTCAAATGACTGCTTCTTGGAGCAGCTGGTCCAGGAACCCACAAGGCAAGTGACACCTCTCGATTTATTCCTCAGTGGAGCACGGGATCTGGTCCAAGAAGTAGCTGTAACAGGACTGCTTAGAAATAGTGACCATAAAATAATATTTAACATTCCTGTGGTGAAAAGAACACCTCAGCAGCCCAACACTGTGGCATTTAGTTTCAGAAAGGGGAACTATGCAAAAAATGAGGAGGTTAGTTAAACAGAAATTAAAAGGTACAGTGACTGGAGTGAAATCCTTGCAAGCTGCATGAACACTTTTTGAAGACACCATAAAAGAGGCACAACTTAAATGTATACCCCAAATTTAAGAACACAATAAAAGAACTAAAAAAGAGCCACTGTGGCCTAATCATATAAAAGAAGCAGTGAGAGATTAAAAAGTCATCTTTTAAAAAGTGGAAGTCAAATACTAGTGAGGTAAATAGAAAGGAGCATAAACAATGCCAAATTAAGTGTAAAAATGTAATAAGAAAAGTCAAAAAGGAGTTTGAAGAACAGCTAGCTAAAAACTTAAAAGATAATAACAAAATGTTTTTAAGTACATCAGAAGCAGGAAGCCTGCTAAACAACCAGTGGGGCCCTGGGACGATTGAAATACAAAAGGAGAACTTTAAGACGATAAAGTCATTGTGGAGAAACTAAAGGAATTCTGTGCTTCAGTCTTCAGGGCTGAAGACATTAGGGAGATTCCAAAACCTCAGCCGTCCTTTGTATGTGACAAATCTGAAGAATTGTCACAAATTGAAGTGTCATTAGAGGAGGTTTTGGAATTAATTGATGAACTTAACAGTAACAAGTCACCGGGACCAGATGGCATTCACCCAAGAGTTCTGAAAGAAGTCAAATGTGAAATTATGGAACTCTTAACTATGATTTGTAATCCATCCTTTAAATCAGCTTCTGTATCCAGTGATTGGAAGATAGCTAATGTAATGCCAATATTTAAAAGGGCCCTAGAGGTGATCCTGGCAATTATAGACCAGTAAGTCTATTGTTAGTACCGGCCAAATTAGTTGAAACAATAGTAAAGAATAACATTGTCAGACACATAGAAGAACATAAATGGTTGTGCAAAAGTCAACATGGTTTCTGTAAAGGGAAATCATGTCTTACTAATCTATTAGAGTTCTTTGAAGGGGTCAACAAACATGTGGATGAGGGGGATCCAATGGACATAGTGTACTTAGATTTCCAGAAAGCCTTTGACACAGTTATTCACCAAAGGCTCTTATATAAATTAAGTTGTCATGGGATCAGAGGGAAGATCCTTTCATGAATTGAGAACTGGTTAAAAGACAGGGAACAAAGGGTAGGAATAAATGGTAAATTTTCAGAATGGAGAGGGGTAACTAGTGGTGTTCCCCAAGGTCAATCCTAGGACCAATCCTATTCAACTTATTCATAAACGGTCTGGATAAAGGGGTAAACAGTAAGGTGGCAAAGTTTGCAGATGATACTAAACTGCTTAAGATAGTTAAGACCAAAGAAGACTGTGAAAAACTTGAAAAAGATCCCACAAAACTAAGTGATTAGGCAACAAAATGGCAAACGAAATTTCATGTGGATAAATGTAAAGTAATGCACATTGGAAAAAATAACCCCAACTATACATACACTAAAATGGGGGCTAATTTAGCTACAAGTATTCAGGAAAGAGATCTTGGAGTCATCATGGATAGTTCTCTAAAGACATTCATGCAGTGTGCAGCAGCAGTAAAAAAGCAAACAAGATGTTAGGAATAATTAAAAAAGGGATAGAGAATAAGACAGAATATCTTATTGCGCTTATATAAATCCATGGTATGCCCACATCTTGAATACTGCATACAGATGTGGTCTCATCTCAAAAAAGATATACTGGCATTAGAAAAGGTTCAGAGAAGGGCAACTAAAATGATTAGGGGGTTGGAATGGGTCCCATATAAGGAGAGATTAAAGAGACAAGGACTTTTCAGCTTGGAAAAGAGGAGACTAAGGGGATATATGATAGAGGTATATAAAATCATGAGTGGTTTGGAAAAAGTGATTAAGGAAAAGTTATTTACTTGTTCCCATAATATAAGAAGTAGGGGCCACCAAATAAAATTAATGGGCAGCAGGTTTAAAACAAATAAAAGGAAGTTCTTCACACAGTGTACAGTCAACCTGTAGAACTCCTTGCCTGAGGAGGTTGTGAAGACTAGGACTATAACAGGGGTTAAAAGAGAACTAGATAAATTCATGGAGGTTAAGTCCATTAATGGCTATTAGCCAAGATGGGTAAGGAATGGTGTCCCTAGCCTCTGTTTGTCAGAGGGTGAAGATGGATGGCAGGAGAGAGATCACTTGATCATTACTAGTAAAGTTCACTTCCTCTGCGACATCTGGCATTGGTCACTATGAGCAGACAGGATACTGGGCTGGATGGACCTTTGGTCTGATCCAGTATGGCCATTGGTTATGATGTATTATGCAAGATAACTTTTCCAGTGACATCTCACATGACTTATGATTTGCTGAATATGATTATTCTATTTGTATGCATGTATCATTTTTGTATCTGAAGTTATAAATATTGACTGTATCTGTATCTTACATATAGTTACATCTGGGTAATGCCCACTAGACAAAAGGTTCTCTATAAGTCTGTCTGGGAAGGGCCCATTCACATTAATGAGCCATTCGATAGAACAATAGGCCTGAGGAGAAGCTTATCTCCAACCCAGACAGCCTCTGAGTAATGGCAGCTGTGACACTACTGTCACAGGGTAAGAATCTGCTATTCATCTGCTATTCATAGCAGATCTATGTAGTGTATTAAGCTTAGTTTGCGTTTTTTGTTTATTTGGTAGGTAATCTGCTTTGATCTGTTTGCTATCCCTTATAATCACTTAAAATCTACATCTGCGTGGAACTGCAGCTGGGTGTGTCTCTACCTGTAAGTGTGCTGATGAAAGTGCAGGCTGGAGCCTGGAGAGAGCTTGTCAGCTTGTCACAGCAGTACAGTACAAAACGGAGCTCAGGCTGGTGGGTTAGGGGGACTCAGAGATACCCTAGTTCCAGGTGGCACCCTGGGGAGAACCCATCACACATGAAGAATGCAGAAAAGCTAAATGAATTACCATTGTCCTCCTGCAGACATCTTCCTGTAGACAAAGAAAGTCACAAAGTAGTTACCTTAAGCTTGCATTTGGTCTCTTGCCTGATTAGATGAATTGCAGTTTTATTGTTGCTCCCAAATCTGGAGCTCTTACATGATGCTTTACACATTTTATCAATATTGCTTTCTCTATTTTTAATAAGCTATAAACGTTAGACCTTCTATCACGTTGTATGAATAATATTGATTCTGTTCTGGCTGAAAAACTATGTAATTCCACATCACCTCACCTTGTTAATCAAATACACTATTTAGGAAACTCAAGGCATGATTCTCTATTTCATAATACCACTTTTATATTGTGTAAATGCAAAACTGTTGTAACTAGTCAGGAATCAGATTTTCTGAATATAAATAACATCTAACTTCCTACTTTAAAATAATTTTTGAATTGCCGGATTAAATTGACAAATACATAAAATATAAGTTAAAGCTGAAGCTAAGTCCTTATCTTATCTCAGGTATTGCAGATAATATGGGACAATATAATATGAATATAGAATATTACAGAAGCCTTAAATAGTGCCATGTGAGTTGCAGTATCTAGGCTGAAAATAGGAAGTTAACAATGGTTTTTCTGCCAAAGCTCTGAATAAACTGGCATTTTTCAATTTAAGTCTAAATGATTAGCTGTTTACTTCTGGTTTGCTCCTTTGGAAAATTTTATTTTATTTTCATAAATGATTTTTTAGAAAAAATAAATAATTTTAAAAAAATTATTGTTTGTCATATAAATGTGTTCTAGAGAAAGCTGTTGATAGACCTTTGCCTGCTGATGGACTGAAATGGCTTCAAGCAGATATGGTTATTTCATAATGGCATGGTTTTCCCATGCACCGATGTTGGTGCAAAGAGCAGAAAACAGTCTCTTCCATTCCTTTCCATCATTTACTACTACTTCCATTGGATAACTTTTAAAACTATATAATGTACTCACTTGATTTCAATGCTTTCTAAGCTGTTACCTAAATTTGTGTTAACTTGTTGAACTTTCAGTTTTAATACACATTTTTCTGAACTTTCTTTTGTAATCAGTAAGAGATACAAAGATCATGGTACAATGATGTTATGTTCTGAAATGAACAATAATATTATAGACTAAGAGGAGAAATTAAAAGCTGAAGGTCAATGTTCCATTCTTTACTTGCTCCATTGTGTTCAAGTGACATTATACTACATATCTACGAGTAGCCCAATTCTCAAAAGTTAGTGCCAAAACCAAAATCCTGGGTTTTCTGATGCGGCAACATTTTGAACACATTCCACAGTGTCCAGTCCCATATTTAGAACCTGAAATCAGCCTTTGGCTCATACCGTAAATTCTTATTTTATGTGCTTAGGTGTCAGTTTGAACATCCGAAATTGAGATTTGGAATCCTATTATAAAATATCTGAGATTTTAGGCTGTCTGTAAAATTTCTGAAATTGTATCTTGAATATAATATAGAGTTGATTCATTTCATTTATATATGCAGCTGTATCAATGAAAATTGTGGGTGTTGCTTTTTAAGTCTGGGGTATATAACTTAAATAATAATGAGAATTCAATTGTTATCCTCAATATTGAATTTCCAAGCTTGTGTAGGTTTGTGTAACATTGCCTACATGTAACTTTTTAAAAAAAATGAATTGTTAATTACCTTCACATTTTAACAAAGTCAAAATATCACATTGCTCAATTACATTTTATGTAAGTAGTGTGACGGAGTCAGACCAGAAGGATATAGGAGAGTGCTGGAAGGCAGGTATATTAGTCTGAGGATGTGCAGGTCCCTGTTCCCTGGATAGCCAAACAAAGGCTACTCCAGGCCAATCAAGACACCTGGGGCCAATTAAGAACCTTCTAGAAAGGAGTAGAAACAGCTAGCCTAATTGGGGCACCTGAAGCCAATCAGGGACTGGCTGAAACCAGATAAAAACCTCCCAGTTAGTCAGGTGGGTGTGGGTGTCAGGAGCTGTGGAAGGAAGTTATGCTGTTGGTGAGACTGAGTGTTGGACAACATATCATACTGAAGGAAGGAGGCCCTGAGGTAAGGGTGAAGTGGAGTTTGAAGAAGCGGGGACTGCTGTGGGGAAGTAGCCCAGGGAATTGTATTGTGTTTTGTGCCTAAAAGGTCAGCCATCTTAGCTGATACTATTAGGGTCCCTGGGCTGGAGTCCGGAGTAGAGGGCGGGCCTGGGCCCCCCCCTTTTTCATCTTCCATACTGGCCTGTGATGAAGGTAACTCACTAGGTGGTGACTCTTGCCAATTATACTGAGAAAGGGAGGTCACTCTGGGGCCTAGATGAGTTTCTGAGGCCCTTAAATCTGCCAGGAAGCGCAGGACCCACAAGTACAGACTTGGAGCTTTGTCACAGTAGGTAACAATGAACAACAGTTGTAGGAAGGTAAGCCTTTGGATTCTTAAGAAAATGATGAGGAGAACTAAGCATCTTTCATTTCTAATTATGAAAATTAGATTTTGCTAGTATTTTTCTCATCTCATGGTTGTTAAGCTATGTATATGTAAGAAAAGCAAGTATATTCTGTATAGAACCTAGACAGAAAGTACACATTTTTTTGCTTTTCAAGAGAATGCCCATAAGAATTTGTGGTAGGCATCTAAATGTGGAGGTAAGTAATAAGCAGATATTGACTTCTGTTGAGATCAATATTGAGATTTGTTGACCTAAAGAGGTTAAAATTGACTGAAGAGTAGGACAGTAAATCTTGTAATTGATCAAAAGACAGAAGTCAATATATGTATTATTATAAACATTTTTCTTTTGGTGCAGATAATAGGGGTGGAATGGTTTTAAAATTTTAAATGTATATAGCCATGATAAGTCTATTGTTTGTTATTTAGCTACCTGATATAGAATTCCTGGCTTTTTAAATTATTGCTGCACTACTCATGTTGCAGAATTAAATCTCATATCAGCTGTCTAATCATAAACCTTTATTTTCATTGTGGTTTAATTCAGCAATAGAAGATTTTCATCAGATTGAAATTTGATATACAAGATCTCTGTGTAGGAGTCATTTTTATCTGAGAAGATTGAAAGATGGAATTTGGGGATGGAAGGGGAAAAACTCTGAGTTTTAAAAGACTAAAGAAAAAACTATTTTTAAGATACTCTGATGCTCATATAATTCAAAATTGCATTTGTTAAACTTTTGCAAACTTCTTTCACTCTATATCTATCTTTGTTTCTGTATAAAGCAAGAAATTACTTGATTTAATAAACTATTAGTAATGTAAAAGTATATGTTCTTCCAAACATTATTAACATTAAGTCAGGCTTGATATGCTTACATTCAAAACATAATTTGTTCTGCATACTGTATTTTCTTTTGTGTGCTTTCATTTGACTATCCATACATGTTTTAGATCACCCATTAAATTTAAACTCTGCCAGCTCACATTCTAGTCAATTCATTAGAATTTAGTCCACTGGCTAAAATATCATTCACGGAGAACTCTTTTAAAAACTGAATAAGAAAACTGCAACCTAACACCCTGAAAAACATTAAAAAAAATTAAAAGAATGTCACCATTGTGATTTAGAACCATAAAAGCCACAATTATGATAGAATATGAGCAATATTTAACACAACATGATACTTTGTTAACCAGCTTTCCAATGCACCTGTAATGCCTCATCATTGGAGACCACTCTGTGTGACCCATTTCCCATCGTAACTATATATTTGTTTGGTTCAGTGCTTTTTGTTTTTTGGCTAGTGAATTACATTTACATCTACTTGTGTCTTTGGTACCAACACCCATGATCCAATCTAAGTTTACATTTTTTACTGAAAATGTTTTTCCTCCATTCTCCCTAATCCCTTTATCAATCCCCTCTGGTCTATCCAAAATGCTCTCACCAAAATCATCTTCCTTATCTATCATTCAAACTATGTCACCTGCATCTGAAGGCCTCATTCAAAGACCATTGTACTCAGGGGAAAGACACTCACTGACTTGAGTGGACTTTGGATCAAGTCCTGACACCCTTCCTTGCTTAATATATCACACTGAAACTGTTTGTGCTCTCATTTCAGGCCCGGCACATCTCTTCCTCTGCCTACATGTTTGACCTCATCCTGTCTCCTGCCATGTTTCTCCCCACCTCCTTTGCTTCTCCAGTAAGAATAACACCAACCACAGCCTTACATAAAATTAATTTACAGTTTCCTTTTTCATTCTTCTAGTGATGGATAGACCTGAATTTGGAAATAGTTTTGGTGCCCCCAAAATACATTTTTGGAGAATTAACTATTCACCAAAAGAAAATTTCTCAGCACTACTTGGGGGCCCTAGTAAGCAAGCAGGGTTTAACTGGCAGTTCTGATCATTTATGTATTTGTTGCTGAGGTATGATACAGGACTGAATGAGAATACAAGAAATAATTCACTTTACACTCCCGAGAAACATCAGCACCACTTATGTCTACATAATACCCAAAAGAGCTTTCTTATTGATTCAAATAATGTATCACTTACACATTATATGGAAAGACAGGCAGGATGTATTTCACATTAAATGATTAAATATCCTGGTTTGGCCAAGAAAGCCTGATACTGAATGATGTAACTTGGAATCCAAATATAGACACCCAGATTCCTGCAGTGTTCTAACCTGTACTGTCCTTGTCAGCCACTCTAGGAGCCTCTCAAAAGCTGTTTAAATATTCAGAGGCAGAATACTCTGAAATTGCTTTGTGAAAGCACACCCCACTCTGGGAAAATGCTGAATTTTTAGAAACCACAGCACATAGTTATATTGCTGCCCACCTTACCACAGTTCCCTTCCTTTGTCTTTAATAATTCTTAGGTCAGTTTTAAATATTCTAATAACTTTTGCTCAAAATCTTCCAGGGTCACAAAATATCCACATAATCTCCAGTCTACTGAAGCTTAATGTGCATCTTCTGTAAAGACAATTTCCAGCCTTCCCCTTTGCCATGCACATACTATTAAGTTGCAATATGTTTTATTAGTTAGCACCAAGGTGATATTGGGACTGATAGCATCTTAAAATATAGGCATGATGTGGAAGTAATGTGTCTGAGCCTGCTCCTATTAAGTGAATAATAAGATTCCTGTTGACTTCAGAAGGAGCAGATCCATGGATACCTGAGTGACTGTTAAAAAACTGTAAATTATAATTCTCAGATCCTATGTCTAACTCACATGATTGTTACAGAAAAGCAGCTGTAGTTAGTTTTATGAACTGCCTAAATGACTTCATTGCCTGTGATGGTTTCCATGTACAAATGTATTCTCAACAAGTGAGCTGTAAAATTAACTTTGTCAAGGAAAGGCTACTTTCAATAATGTGCTTTCTTTAAAAACCAGACTGATGCTCTGTCTCCTGCTGACTGAGGCATACCCATTGACTTGGATGTAGTATTTAAGTAAAGTATTTTCAGATAATATATATATTGGCTCACCTGATCTGCTAAAAATTGTATTGAATGTTCCATCTGAAAATAATACATGGTTTCCAGTTGGAAACTGGTAAATCTGTGACTTCTCCAGGAGTGCAGCATGTTACCTTTTCCAACCACGATGAGTGATTTGGGCTTGCAAATGGGATACTATACAGATACAATGTCATATAATGCCATGTAGACATTTTAAACATGCCTTTTACAAACGTGCTGCAGTAGTCTGTGCTGTGTTCTAGTGTTAGTGTCCATAATGTGCTTGAGTCAGCAAATCTCATAATCAGCCAGCCAATCATAATTCTACTCTTTAGTTGGTTTTGATATCAAAGATTTTTCTACTGCTGCAGAATCACTTTGCTTGAGTTAGGAATATAAATAACTGATGATAATAGTTTCTCCATTGTTTACTTCTTCCATCAGAAAGCGGTTGACCATAGAACAGTGCTGAACAAAAGAAAACCAAACTGCTTAACTAACCTACAGTTACAAAGGGGTGTGTGGATAGTGAGTTGTGAATATGGAAATATTTCCAGCTTCATCAAGCTTGTAAGCCTAAAGCAAGCTTTATTAAAGTCATTGAAGGATGTTACATAAGAATTGTGATACTGGGTCAGACCAAAGATCCATTTAGCCCAGTATCCTGTCTTCTAACAGTGGCCAATGCCAGGTGCCCCATAGGGAATGAACAGAACCGATAATCATCAAGTGATCCATCCCCTGTCACCCATTCCCAGCTTCTGGCAAGCAGAGGTTAGGGACACCATCCCTACCCATCCTGGCGAATAGCCATTGATGGACTTATCTTCCACGAATTTATCTAGTTCTTTTCTGAATCCTATTCTAGTCTTGGTCTTGACAACATCCTCTGGGAAAGAGTTCCACAGATTGACTGTAGAACTCTGTTGTGTGAAGAAATACGCTGCCTATTAATTTCATTTGGCTATCCCTAGTTCTTCTTTTATGAAAAGAAGTAAATAACACTTCCTTATTTACTTTCTCCACACTAGTCATGATTTTATAGACCTTTATCATATCTCCACTTAGTTGTCTCTTTTCCAAGATGAAAAGTCCCAGTCTTATTAATCTCTCCTCATACAGAAACTGTTCTATACCTCTAATAATTTTTGTTGCCCTTTTCTGAAGCTTTTCCAATTCCAGTATATCTTTTTTGAGATGGTGCGACCACAATCTGCACACCCTATTCAAGATATGGCCGTACCCTGGATTTATATAGCAGCAATAGGATATTTTCTATCTTATTATCTATCTGTTATTTAACGATTCCCAACATTCTGTTCGCTTTTTGGACTGCTGCTGCACACTGAGTGGATGTTTTCAGAGAATTATTCACAATGACTCCAAGATCTCTCTCTTGAGTAGTAACAGCTAATTTAGACCTCATCATTTTATATGTATAGTTGGGATTATGTTTTCCAATGTGCATTACTTTGCATTTATCAACTTTGAATTTCATCTGCCATTGTGTTCCCCAGTCATCCAGTTTTGTGAGATCCCTTTGTAGCTCTTTGCAGTGTGCTTTCGATTTAACTATCTTGAGTAGTTTTGTATCATCTGCACATTTTGCCACCTCACTGTTTATCCCTTTTTCCAGACCATTTATGTTGAAGAGAGAAGAATTAGAAGTTCACCAATGAAAACTGATTCTAGCTGTTCTATGAGCTTCATGGGGAAGGCTGTGCTTTAATCTTTTTTTAAAACACAGTGCACATCTCTGGCATTATATACAATAATACATAATCATGAAAATATTGTTTTGAACTTTCTCTCTGACTGCAGCCCGGTCCACCTTTTAAGAAAGTAGGTACGCCTTGTTTATTGGTGGCACACATTCATCAGTGCCTTGATAAAATGCGCGTGTTTAATTCTGTACTTGTTATAATATACATGTAGTTTATGGTTATCACTCAGAGTTATATGCAGAGAGAAGGAGATTCACTAGCAATCCTCCCATAAAACAAGTTCAGTGCATAGGCCAGATTATCATCTTTCTTTTCCTCCCACACTTGCAGTCTCTGTTATACTCAATAGTACTGTTTAGGGTCCTAGCTCTCTGCTGCTTGTTGCTCAGATATATTTAAAAGAGGATTTCAAATGGCTATTTTTTGTTACTTAATCCCTGCTCCCCTCACCCCACAAGCTCAAGAGTTTGCTGGTTCACTGGAATTAGCAACCAAGTTAACAATTTTGCAGCTTCAGTTATGGTTTGTGCCTTTGAGATATGACTGTTCAATTCAGACATTTGAAATTCAAGGGAAGTTGCAAGTGGAAACTGGTGGCTCATTGCATTAGGAGTTGGAGCAAATAGAAAGGTGCAGAAAGTGCCTCCATATAATAATTCGAAGATATTGATCTTTGCTGAAGTCAAGATCACAATTTATTAACTGAAGAGGTAACTATTGACTGAAACTTTGGACAGCTTCCCCCTTCCTCCTTTTTCCTTTTTTTGCAGTCCAGAAAAGGTTGTAGAGAACTTGCTGAATGACTCAGTTACCATTTAGTGAGATAGTCACTTTTGCATTTTGCCTTTTTGCTTGTTTTGAGTTGACTCCTCTGTGGGCAAAGAGATTCATAGTGTATTTTAGAGGGATATTTAAAATGCTAATTATTGGGGATTTCGTTGATTCTGCTATTTGGAAACCACAAGCCTTTTACTGAAATAGTTTTCTGATCCTAAGGGCTTTTACAGTCTATTCCAACCTCAAATGGACTGTACATGGTTCTTTACTTTCCCTCACTCTCTCGCTGACATCTAAGAATCTATTTTGTACTATCTAAAGACACCATGGTATTTCGACAGTCCTCAGAAGGATTTCCTTAGAAGTGGTGACTCCTTATGCCACTGACACCATTTCACTCTTGAGAAAGGGCTTTTTTAGTTGAATTATTCACCAGCTTCCATCCTCAGAGAGCTCTGTTTGGCTAGAATTGACATTTCAACACTATCCTGCTATTCTGCCTGGAAAAACTAGGGTTTGTGAGCTTTTACTCCACCCAACAGCTGTTTCATCTTGCTCATGGGCTCTGACATGCTTTGCAACATCCAGTAGTAGTAAATGTGCAGGTACACAATCAGACAGGCTCCTTTTGTACCTTGGCTTTTCTACTCTTTTCACAAACCACCGTACTCCATGAGCAAACCCTCTTACAGCTGGGGTTAAGCTTAAATATTATTGTTTGAAATATATATTTCAAGACACACTCAAAACAACCTTCCACTAGAGAAAGCATGCACTTTTGCTAAGAAACAAGTTTTGGGCTCCTAAGATATTTGTGATCCTATTCTTTACAGCCTGCCTGATAACTCTAAATAACAATTAGTGCCCGTTCCAGATATTTGGAGATGATTTTGAATTAGTTGTTTGTAAAAATGTATCACTGCAGCTTTTGCATTAAATAAAAGATTTATTTATCCTTATTTGCTGCTATTATTGATATTTTACAGACAGACAAGAAGAAATGATCCCTGCTCCAGAGAACTTGTGATTTCCACTAATTCAGAAACAGTTAACTTGGTTCAGATACACGAGGCACTGCGTACTGAGCACCTTCCCTAAGCAACCACTCAAGGTAACTCCAACCATTTTCAATTGTTAAATTAATCTAGATTCACAACCTCCTCTCCAGCACAGCTAGAGTTTATTCAGACTTGCGTGTAGATCCAGCAGCACTCTCCGCTGTGGGCTTCTGTGCTGTTTTTTGTGTTTAATTTCTCTGGGTCGGATCAGGCTCTTTTGACACATGCCCATGTCTCCCCTGTTCTGCTTGGAAGCAAGGACCTGTCAGTCACTTCTGTAGCACATCCTTTCTTTGGCACCCAGTGCAAAAGCCAAAGTAAAGTTATCACAATCACAAAGTGTAATAACTTTGCCCAGTAGCCCCCTCCTCTGGGCTCTGGAAGCAGCCTGCCATCAGAGGAGCCACATGGGGCCCAGAGGTGCTATGGAAATCTAAGGCCCCTGCATATATGGCCCTGTGCTACCCTCATCACTGAGCATGTGTCAGGTTTGTGGCCAGACTTCTGCTTTCTTCCACGTGGGGATGTGGTCAGGCACTGTCTTAACTTTTATTTTCCCTTTCATTCTAGTTTTTCCTCCTCTGTGGATATGTCTACACTGCTGACTCTAGTATGTGGGGCTCAGGATAAGAGACTGTTTAATTGCAGTGCATAAATCCAGGCTTGGCTGGAGCCTAAGCTGGAATGTTTACAATTAAACAGCCCTGGAGTCAACCCTATAAGCCCAAGTCAGCTGGCATGAGCTAGCTACAAGTGTCTAATTTCAGTGTAGACAAATCATATGTCTTTGTGTGAGTCTAGGGCAGTTCTAGTTTGTTTCTATTCAGTGTTTTCCCCTCTCCTTTTCTTATTTGTCTTCTCTCATTTCCTCAGATGATGGTCTCATTTCTTTTGTTGTGGTGTTGTGGTTAGGCAATTGGTTTGTTTCTGAATATACCCTCCTTATTTCCCTCCCCCGCCCCAACACTGTTAAAGACCTTGTTTCCAATTGGCAGTGCTGGAGTGCAGCGGGGTTCTATGTATTTTTAAACATTACAAAGTAACTAAAGCTTTTAGCATGCCGACATTACTTAGTGAGAATCCGAAATGCTCCTCTAAAGCAATTATTGGATCATTCTGGGAAAATCTACCTATGAATAGAATTACACTTAAAGAGTGAAGTCACAGCTAATTCAAATAACCTATATGTTCCAGGAGGACATAAGTCTTACTTACAGATGTATGTATGAGATTACATATCATACTGAATATTTAAGAGGGATTAAATCTGTCTGGAATAGCGCCACATATATGACCTGATCGAAAGACTCCCATTGACTTCAATGGGCTTTGGATGAGGCTCAGAAAACACTTTTTGATTTGGGATTACAACAAGGTAAATGGTGCTAAAAGAATTGAAGGATTTAGCACAGTTCCCAATGGACACAAGAGTCCACATCACAAAAATGTTGTATGGGCCTGATCCAAAGCACATTGAAGTCAATGGAAGTCTTTGGCTCAGGTTATATATGCTGCTCTACATACAACTTTACATAATTTAAAATGATTGGCAGCTTTAGGAGGCTGCTTTATATGACTATTTAAAATTATTCTTTGCCTCAATCTCTTCCGTGTGTAAAATCTCACCTGTTTTGGGCTCTGGTTCGAATAATAGCATGTAAGAGCTACAACAGTCTACCTTCTATTCAGTGCCACCGGACTCCTCATTGCTTCTATTCAGAATGACACTCTTGTCCACTTAACAAATGCATTTGCTGTATTTAAGTTTAAATGGTTCACTTCCCTTTGCTGTCTACCTGTCAGCTGCAGAATTCTCCCCATTGCCCTTGCCCATACCTCCTCTGTGGTCCAACATTAAACAGTTTTAAACAAGATTCAGACTGTGTAATACAGAGACTTCAGCTTGCTTAGTAGCATGGCAAATACATCCTGAACAATCTTTTAAATATGTTTTGAAAGATACAGAAAAGAAAGAAAAATAGTTATAGTATTTGAATGCAAAGTATTAAGTAAGGCTTTC
Source organism: Dermatemys mawii (assembly GCA_007922305.1). NCBI lineage: Eukaryota > Metazoa > Chordata > Testudines > Dermatemydidae > Dermatemys > Dermatemys mawii. The sequence goes on along the minus strand of ML677352.1, from coordinate 18,494,829 downwards.
ATTTAAACAACAGCCCTTGCTGTTTTCCCTTCAGTGGTAGAGTATTTGGAAGGGGGGAAAATCATGTTGTTTACAGTCTCTCAGATACTCATAACTGTCCTTTTGGGGAAAAGAGAAGAAGTCAGACTGGAACTATTGTTATTGCTGCTGCTGTTAAAGTCTGATCCTGGTTCCCAGAAGACAAACAAAACAAACACACATGAGGGGAGAGAAAAGAATAGTCGAGGGAGAAAATGAAGCTTCTGTCTTGGGTATTGACTCTCACTTGCAATCTTATTGCTGGAGAGAAACAGGTACAGCACATAGGTTTATCAGCCACTGTGAGATTTGGCAAACTTGGACCAGCAAGTTTAGGGTACTGCTTTTAGTTGCTTTTCTGGTCACAAGCTTCCAGCAGTGTTTGGCCAGCTAAGCCAGATTCTTATTAGACAGAATGTAAAAGGAAAGTCCTAGGAAAGAGAAGAATTAAGGTGAAGAAAGAAAAGGACACTTGTGTGTGTCAAGGATGGGGAGACAAAAGTTCATATCTCAAGCCAGTGGAGGTGGCAGTGGCATCTGGGTCCCTCTCTCTGGCCCAGTCTGCTCAACATAGCTCTCAGGCTCAGGATGATGTAGACCTAATAGTGTCATGGTGGAACCTGGAGGCCCAGGAGATGGTGGGGTGGCAGCCATGATAGCAAAGCTCGCTTCTTCCTTTTCTTGCAGTCAGCAATTGTTGCATTCTCTTAATTCCCCACCAACCTCTTTTCTTTTAAGGATCCCAAAAAATGGAGTAAAGGGAGAAATAGCCCATCCCCTTATTATTCTGTTCATAAGCTAGGTCTAGTTTCTGATACCTCAATTTTGGTTTGATTTCTGGGCCCACACTTCTCTTGTTTACCTGCCATGCTCTTAACACAGGCCTTGAATTGTATCAGTAGGTTTGGTTTTTTTTGTTTGGACTCATTTAGTTTCTCTATCCCACTTTTGCACCGTTTCCTCTCAACATTTATTACCAATTATGATTTTTTTTTTACTTCTACTCATTTCTTACAGCTGAGCTCACATTTAGGGTAAATCTGTAAATCCCCTTATTACAACAGGTCATACTCTCTCCATTCATGGGTAGAGCATTAACTGCGTAAGGCCCTGCCCTTCCAAGCTCTCCACCAGAGGACCCCCCGCCACCACAACCACTGGCTCCTTCCCCAGACTAGAGCATCCAGTCTTGAAGTGACCCCAGTCACCACCTGGAGCACTGGGAGAGTGAGTAGCACAGTCTCTGTCCCACCAGTCCCAGACCACCAGGAGGCAGGCAGCAAAGCCTGAGCTGTCCCCCGCCCCAAGGGGACGAGAGCTGTGCCAAGCAGAAGCTGGGGGTGGGGGGCAGAATCACACTTGGCTGTTGGGGGAGGCACAGCCATATCTACCACCCATGAGTAGATTCAATGGACTGAATTCCTTGTGAGAAAAAGCCAGTCCCTACCTCCACAGCTTTGGAAGTTGTGATAGGGTGCTGTTAGCAGCTATAAATAGGACCCCTTTTGGAAACCAGCATCTGATTACTTAGAACCTGCAGGGCACTGGCTAGTTAGAGCAGGACAGAGTTAAATAGTCTGTGTTTGGAAGGTTAATGGAGATTACTTGCACCTGTAGGAGTCTGATGAGCTAATGAGGTAATTAATGCACCAGCTGAATAACGCAGAAGAATGCAAGCAGCATAAAAGGCTGCATTAGGGAGCAGAAGGGAGGCTGTTCTGTCTGCTGCTGTATTTTGTTGTACCTGGAACATAAGGCAAGAAATATTAATAAAGACTTGGAGAAGGTACGTGGTGGGGTGCATGTACTGCTTAATCATCAGAAGGGCTTACCAGCTAGAGTTTTCAGGGTTGGAGGTAGGACATGTCTAGGTAGCTGAACAGATGTGGTTGGTTATTTGTCACATGGAGTTCAGCTGGCTTGGAAACTTGGCTTTTGATATCTATCATACATAATAATTAAGAATCCAGTTTTATATGTCACATCACAAGAGATTTAAATATATTATCATTTATTTGATTATGGAAACTCCATTTAGGTGCATCATCTGATTTTCAGCAAGGTCCTGCACTTTTTAATCTTAGTTTCTAGCTGGGTTGAAATGATATATAACAAGGTCATGACGCCAATGGCCTTGCTATAAATCAGTGGTTCAGCGTGGATTAGAGCCTCATCTGATGTAAACTGTCACAGTTCTACTGAAGCCAACAGGGTCATAAAAATTTACACCAGCTGACGATCTGCCGAAGAGTCTGCAATTCCCCATTTATTTTTACTCTAATCACTAGACCGATCACATAGCCTCATCAGATTGTAGAGATTCATTGAAAGTAGGGAGATCTTATTAATGGTCTTCTAACAATTTTTCTCCAACCACTGCTTCAAAAGTGGCCTGATGTGTACTTAATTTAAAACACACACCTTCCCACTTTATATATACACCATAGACAATTTAGTTTAATTTAAATTTAGATTTTGCCCTCACCAAATAGTGATGTGCCCTGTATTTTTTTTTACTGCCAGATCATGATTTACTAACTCCATTTTAGGGGTTAAAGAGTACATGACCTTTCTCCATATTAATATTTAAAGCTTACCTTGCACACAAAATCAGATGCTGACACAAATCTCACAGGACTAAGAGGTTTCTAACCTTTCAAAGAAGCAATGCCACATTGAAATATGTATTACTAAATTCAAAACAGAATATGTAACAAATGTCCCGCTAGCAGATATGAGAGTTTGCAGATTTCATTCTGTGCAAGCAGTTTCACAAAAATCTATTTTTAAAAAAAGAGAATTGCAGTACCACGAAAGCCAACGCTTGACATCATAGCAAAGGCCAACAGCATAATGTGAGGCACTGCAGGAACAAGGGTAATTTTACCACTCTGTCTTAAGTACAAGAGCCATTTAGTGCCCTTTTCAAAATAATACATAGATTTTGCTCTTTTTAAAAGGTGAGCGTTTACTTGTTTTTGTACAAATGCAATTTATAATAATTAAGAAACCAGATGATTGTTTTTGGAATTGTATGAGCTCAAAGTGCGAATACCTTGCAGTTTTACCAGCTAACACAGTTGATGAAAAAGAGACCAGAGTTATTTAATAGAAAGTCAAGTTGTTGATGATTAACCTGATGTAGTGTTGTACTAATCTGAATGTGTTTATTTTTCACAATTTTAGCATGCATGCAATTTGTCAGTGTGAAAGGATATTGTTTAAACCAAAATTATCTATTGGCCATCATTTGTAAAGCTCTGACCCCACAATATCAAAGCATCTCATACAAATTAAAAAACAAAAATTAAAAAATGGAGTTGGCTAGGTGTGGGGGGTGACCACTCAGTTTCACATCCTGTTCTGGGTTTTATTCAGATCCCCCATTTGAGCGTGATGTTAGTTCTCCCTAATGCTAAGGGTCTAATTTTGGGGATAATTTTTGAGTATTCCATAGAACTTCCTTCATTTCAGGTTCTTTGAGGAATGCAGTGGCAAACAAGTGAGTTTTACATAGGCTTGGAAGAATTGTATTTCTATAATTTCAACAACTGGTGTCTATTTTAAAACAGGGATGGGTAAACTATGGCCCCTGGGCCACATCTGGCCCGACAGGCCATTTAATTTGGTCCTCAGCTCCAGCTGGGGAGTGGGGTCCAGGGCTTGACCCGCTCTGCACAACTCCCAGGAAGCAGCTGGTATGACCCCCCCTGCAGCTCCTATGTAGTACACAGAGGCATGGCCGGGCAGTTCTGCGCGCTGCCCCGTCCACAGGCGCTGTCCCTGCAGCTCCCATTGGCCACAGTTTCCAGCCAATGGGAGCTGCAGGGATGGTGCCTGTGGATGGGGCAGTGCACAGAGCCTGGCTGGGCCTTGGAGCCAAAGGAGGGACATGCCTGTGGTATGCGCCGCCTGGAGCCTGCACACCTGTGCCCACACCGTGCCCCAATCCCCTGCCCCAGCCCTAGTCTGTAGCAGTGCATGGGATTCTTCTGTCTTAAATGCAGGACTCTGCACTTGTCCTTGCTGAACCTCAGATTTCATTTGGCCCAATCCTCTAATCTGTCTTGGTCCCTCTGTATCCCTCCTCTCCAGCATATCTGCCACTCCTCCCAGTTTAGTGTCATCTGCAAACTTGCTGAGGGTGCAGTCCACACCATCCTCCAGATCATTAATGAAGATATTGAACAAAACCAGCCGGAGGACCGACGCTGCAGAAAAGGATGTAGGGGTTACAGAAGCTGGATATGAGTCAAAAAGGCTAACAGCATTTTGAGTTGTACAAGTTGGGGCATTTCTAGCAGATCAAGGGACATGATCATTCCCCTCTATTTGGCATTGGTGAGGCCTCATCTGGAATACTGTGTCTGGTTTTGGGCCCCACCCCACAAGAAGGAAAGAGGCCCACGGAGGGCAACAAAAATGATTAGGGGGGCTGGAACATATGACTTATGAGGAGAGGCTGAGGGAACTGGGATCGTTTAGTCTGCAGAAGAGAAGAATGGTGGGGGGATTTGATAGCTGCTTTCAATTACCTGAAAGGGGGGTTCCAAAGAGGATGGATCTAGACTGTTCTCAGTGGTAGCAGGTGACAGAACATTGAGTAATGGCCTCAAGGTGGAGAGGGAGAGGTTTAGGTTAGATATTAGGAAAACCTTTTCCACTAGGAGGGTGGTGAAGCACTGGAATGGGTTACCTAGGGAGGTAGAATCTCCTTCCTTAGAGATTTTTAAGGTCAGGCTTGACAAACCCTGGGCTGGGATGATTTAGTTGGGGATTAGCCCTGCTTTGAGCAGGGGATTGGACTAGATGACCTCCTGAGGTCCCTCCCAACCCTGGTATTCTATGATTCTGTGATTACATGTTGCATTGGCCGGGGTGATGCTGTAGAAGGGTATAACTCTCATTACCCAATCTTGACTTATGGTATTTCAGGTTCAATGGGTTTAGGTTGGTCCTGCACCTGGAAATACAATGTCAAATAAACTTTACCACCTTTGCAAGTGATTCTGGTTAATATCTTAGGTTTAATCCTGCACATCCTCAGTTTTAATATTGCTTGATGCTTTCTACCCAGGCATCTTTATCCCAATAGGCTTTCTAAGGTGATCTCTTTCATCTTCTTCCTTTTTCCTGACTATGTCCTCTCCAACCCCTAGAGGTGGCATGAGATAAGGAAGAAAGCACAATAAAGTATTTATAACTTATGGTTAGTCTGCAGTGACAAAGGGAAAGCAAACAGATGGTTTTGCTCTCATGGAAGTTCTATACACTTTGACTATCTTTGGACAGGTTTTATGATCAGCTAACAAAGAATTTTCCTCTAAATCTGTAACTATTGGTGCTTCTAAGAAGGAACTATATTTACTGCAATTCATTCTTTGTAAACAAGATTTGATCCATTTGATTCTAAGTCAAATGCAGTTTCACTCAACTTGACTAATTTAGAACACCGTACTGATAAATCTCAGAAAGGTCTGAGTCAGTTGCAAGAATAACTTGAGAGCATGAAATCACTAACAGGAATAATCATTAAAGACAATATAATATTAGAGAGAGAACCTGAGAATCCAAAATATTTTGGCAAATCATACAATGTATTTTTAGGTATTCCTGATGACATAAGTGGGCCTGAACTAACTGATGAGCTTTCTGGTCTACTGAATTCACTTACTGGTTCACTCCTATTCATATTTTAAACTTTTTCACATTCCCATTAAGTCCCCCTAAATATTCTTATTACTGATTCAATGCTCTCAGCCAGGATTCTCATGATTCCTTAGGATCTACACTTGATAATGAATGATTCATAAATTGAGCTTGGAAAACTAATGTTAACAGCTCTTTCAGTGTTGAGAGAATGAACATCTTTCCTAGCACTAAAAACTATGTCTCATTTTAAAATTTTAAATTCTCAGGGTATCTGTTAGGTTTCCAGCTAAACTCAGACTCATTAGGAAACGACAAGATCCTTTAGCTATCTGGGTGAAATTTTTCGGACACCCAAAATTATTTTTTACCCAATTTTTTGAAATTGCCAGTAAACTGAAAAATGCATTATTTGCTGAGCTCTGTTCTTCATCTTGTAAAGATGATCAGACAAATAATATAAACCGGATTATTGGGATATTGGTAGCTGCCTCCTTCTTCCTCGATCCTCCAAACTCCATCAGAATGCCTGGGGAGATGGAAAGACCTTTATAATTATTACTGTTTTGGGGACAGTATTGTATATGTTTGGTACAGATGGTGCTTGGTGCCTCTGTTTTATATAATGGGGATAATTGTACATACATACCCTTTTGTGAAGTGCTTTGAGAACTACATATTAAAAGTGCTATATAAGAGCTAGGTGTGATAATGATACATCTTGTTTTATGTAATATACAGTTGCATATTTAGACTGAATTAGCACAGTGGAAGGAGGAGGGATATGTGGTTATGATGGAGAAAGGTCAACCCAGACTGAAGAAGTAGGCACTAGACCCAGGATTCCCCTTTGGCCATTCCCCGTCTCCTGTGCTAGCACTGCAAGAAGATAAGATTTTACAGCTTCTCTTCTGAGAGAATAAAATATAATAAATTCCAGTATAATAGGATGAAATATATATTGGTTTGTTCAGCAGATGTTGATTATTCAGTTTGATCTACTGCAAAAGGAAGTCTAAACATAATTGTAAATTAAAGTCAAAGCACTTGCTCTTCTTTCTCAGCCTCAATCTCTTTTATTTTTTATTTTTTGCCAGAAAAAATCATGATCTCATGATTAAACTGTGTGAAATTTGGGGAAAAGTATTTTTAAATGAGGTCTATCAGGGTGTCCCCATGACTAAAATTTTAAGCGAGCTTGTGTTAATTACAATTGCACTCACTGTTAGGCCAGCTCCATGCTGAGTTAAGGACTGGGGGCTTTTATCTAACCTCCCTTTTCATCTGTTTGTTCTTCACATGGATGATAGGAACCCCTACAGTACGCAAATGTATAATGCATTCTGTTCTTGTTTCTTTAGACATAAAAGTGTTTTTAAAAAGACGATTTGAAAATATAGTACTAAAGATGTAAATCTTTAGGAACATGAAAACAACACTTCCTCTGGCACTTCACAAATGAAGCATGGTTTTCATAAAGAGGAATTTGTTAGGAAACCCATGGAGATCAGAATTTCTATAATAATTTGCCAGGGAAAAAAAATATGTAACATGTCACTGAATTTTCTTCAGAACTGCAATCCCCATGGGACCAAAGTCTTTACTACTTAATCACTGTGGTAATTAGAGATGAGGTTGGTGAATGTTAGTTGAATGTTCTGTCACTTTAAATGTTAAAGCACTTTCACATTATTTTCCCATTTCCTTCCTTCATTCTCATCTGTCCACAGTCTGATTAGATACTAACAGAACTGACCTTTTCTCTGATGCCTGGTCACCGTTGCTGTTTGTATATTAAGAGTGCATTGGTTTGCACTGATATAAGAAGAGAGTAAATTACTATCTTTATTATTTTTACATTAATTTCCAAAAAATGAATACAGTGGTTAGTACACAAGATGTTATGTAAAACAAAACATTGAGAACCATACAAAGAATTCCACTGACATATAACATATAGTGCCTTCAAACCTACACAATCTATATGAGATTTATTACATTGTGGGATCAATGGTAGCTGCTACAGTAATATAAATAGTAATGATGAGCCCTTAAAACATGCTAAAAATCCACATGCCGCAGTCTGATTAAATCATGTCTGAGTGAAGTACACATCTATAAATCCAGAAGAATGTAATTGGATTCTGGGATCAGATCAGCGTATAATGCAGGGAAAGGTACAGAACATTCCTGTTTCTGAGCCCCCTGAGGGGCTGCTCTAATGGAACATGCTGTGTCTCATGGCCACCTATGGGCCCCGGGAAGCAGACAACAGCTGTAGCATTCTAAAATTCAGCCTTGTCCCCTCCACACCTGTGCTCTGCCTTGACCACTCCTCCTTTCAAACTCAGAGCATGGGTGGTGCAGAGAGTTATTTCAGATGTGCAATAGCCAGGGAGGCTCCCCTTGCAAGGGGTAGTAGGCACAGGAGTTGTTTTTGTCCCCTTTATGTGCCAGTGCAGCATAAAGATGCCTCAGTGCTCTGTAGCTGAGAGTAAAGGAGGCAACCAAGTGACTAGCCAAAAGCAAAAGTCATTGTAAACCTCTATCAGAAGAGATCTTTTAAAATATAATCTTTTCACAGATATTATGTGTTTTTGTTTCCTGACATCTCAGTTCTCTGTCAATTTTTTTAGCTACCATTTAATAAAGGTGCAAAATAAGCCTGATAGATATGGCAGTAATACTGAAAATTAAGTATGCAAGTGTCATTCACTTGTCTAGTGTCAAATATTACAAACTACAGTACTTTAAATGACTTATCAGAGGCAGCAGTATACAATGGAAGAGCTCTGTGGCTATTCTTTTAGGCTGAGATTGTCCTTTTATACGTTTGATCTTAATTTTTATTTTTCAAAACATCAACTCAAAGGTGTTTTTTTTTTTTTTATGTTGCTTTCTTGAATAGCCTTTGATGAAGAGATGGAGCTTTTCAAAGGTTAGATCTGGACAACCAAGCAATGGCACAGCTGTGATGCATCTTAAACCTTTCTCCCTCCCCCTGCCCCCGATCCTCCCAGCCACTTCTTGACCTTACATGGCTTAGAGTCCTTCTTCATGTTCATACTGTTGAAACCGGCTGAACTGTCTCTCAGGATCTGCTTTGCTCTTTGCCAAAAAGCAGCTCTAAATTCCATTCCTTGCCCCAGACTCATTTCTTACAGACTGAAGCAGAAAATCACCTTAAATGACAAGTTTTATGACTAAAGACCTCTTTTGAGGAAAATGTGACAGATTATAATGGCTTCTGAAATGCTTAAAAAAAGGGAAATACACAATAAAAATTAAATGCAAAGAAAGAAAAATAAAACATACTTATTAGCATTATGAGTACTAACAACTATTATGCTTCTAAATACTTATTGCACTTTAGACAAATCTTTGCTTTGAGTCATGCACACCATATTGCTAAGAGACAAAAGAATTTTGAGTCAATTATGTTTGATTTACTGCACTATTATTTTAAAAACTATTAAATCTGAAAGGTGCACACTAAAAAAATCAGTAAAATAGACACACAGGTGCAGTAATGTTGCTGTCTGTGTTAATTGTTTATATTATGGTAGTTCTAAAGGGCTCCAGTCAGAGACTGAAGTTCAATTATGGTAGCCACTTACAAACACTTCTTCATGTGACACTCCTTGCCCAAAAAAAGTTTATAGTTTAGCTCACAATCATACGTGTAAGGATGTGCAGGGTAACTAGTCTACAGTTCACTGGCATTCTGCATTAGTCTACATGAAGACGTACTGTATCTGACAAAGATCTGGTTGAAATGCATAATAGAATACCAAAAATAACTACTGTGCAATAATGATACAATAATCAATTTTATAACTGACACCTAGGCTTTGTTAGGGAAGTAAAACTAACACATCTGTAGCAATTCCTGGTTTTCTCAGATATGAGAAATGCACACACAATCTAAGTGAAAGGAGGAAAATCATAACTGATGTATTATAGAAACCTATCAAACTTGCCAAAGTAGCTTTCTTCAACACAATTATATTAAAGTTTTAAGGTTTTAAATCTGTGATGTACTGTAGATGGCCCCATCACCATAGTATCTGAACGATTCACAATCTTTAATGTACTTATCCTCAGATTACCCCTGTGAGGTAGCAAAGTGCTATTATCTCCTCTTTACGGATGGAAAATTCGGGCACAGAGAGACTAAATGACTGGCCTGTAGTCACACAGGAAGTCTCTTATGGAGCAGAGACTTGAACCCAAGTGGGAGCATCTCACCTTTCTCTGCAGCACATGGGTGTGGGTTACTTGCATAGATTATCTGGGTATATCTCATTTAATTTCCCTGCCATTGCAAGGACCTTGAGCACTGGTAACCTCCTATTCTGTCCCTCCTATTCTCTTCCTGTGGCACATAACAATCTAGTTTCCTGTGGGCTGTAATACTTTGGTCTAATTTTGGTTGTTGGAATTAATGTGTGAGTGATAGGTGGTGTTGGTGGTCTTTTATATACAGGAGTTTCAGTGTAAGCAAATCCCCTTTGGGTGTTCCTCCCACCTAGTTGGAGCCCCTGGACTCACATACTTATCAATACTTGGTGAACACAGCACAGGTCCCCCTATCTTGGGTCTTGCAATGGACCCCACTCTTTCTGGACCTTCTTATATCTTTACTGTTGGAGATCAAAAGGGAAACAAATATTCCACTGCAACTGAGGATGAACTCTTCCCGGAGCCAACTCAAAAAAGAAACATCCAGTGGTATCCCATTACTTCAGCAATATTGTCTAGAGGTTTTACAGGGGTCTTTCTGCTGGGTAGCTGAAGTGAGTTCTCCCTATCGGGCTTACCCTGGGAGTTAAATGTACTCCTCATATGGTTGGGGAATAGGGATCTCAAGTATGTGGCTTCAGGAACCACTCCAGTCACTTGTGGCTCAGGAGTGTCCCTTCCCTTTTGCTGACTGAAGCTTCCTCTCTTTTAAAGGCCTTCTTCCTGCCATGAATGATTGGTGAGGCAGAAGGGTGGGGCTACCTCAGCACACAGCTCTCTAGCCCCTTCCCTATTAGTATGGTATTTATACACCCCATCAGAGTCAGACTAGGTGATCTAGTGGTCTCTTCTGGTCTTAAACTATGACTCTTGAGTTCTAGGCCAGGGATCTCAAACTCAAATGACCAAAAGGGCCACACGAGGACTAATGCATTAGCCCAAGGGCTGCATCACACACACACACACACACCTGCTGCACACACACATACACACATATACACGCACACACACATACACACACACACACACACACACACACACACTCCTGCTGCCTCCACACCACTCCTTCCATGAGGCCCTGCCCCTGCCTTGCCTCTTCCCATCCCTTCCCTGCCTCCATTCCAACTCCTTCCCCAAATCCCCGCCTCTTCTCCCCCTCCTTCCCTGTGTGCACGGCTTCCCACTTTTCCCCCCACCCTTCTGGAAACTGCTAAGCTGCCGAACAGGTGTTTGTTGGCGGGAACTGCTTGGAAGTAGGTAGAGGAGTGGGGAGCTTAGCGGCCACAGGAAATAACTCGAGGATTCAGGCGGGGTGAGGAGAATTTGGTGCCCAAAGGAAGTAACTCCATGGAGTATCGGGGGGCACGGGGAGCTTGGCAGACTGCAGCAAAGGTGCAAGTTTGAGACCCCTAATCTACGCTAGTGTCCTCTACTGGATCAGCCAAAGTATCACTGAACAAGTTTCTCTTTCCAAGGGTGTACAGCTTCTATTTTAGACTTGGTGAGTCACAGAGATACCAGGCCTTGAACCTTTTACTGTTGCAGGACTGAATATTGCCTGTGCCAAGATAGGATAATTTAGAGCGGAAATTCGACAATTTGTGTTTGGTTTTTTCCTCCAGTATTAGGCCTTCATAGTTTTGTATCATTGTTTTAAAATCTATGCATAAAAATCTCAAAAATTATGGACAAGCAACAAACACATTATACAATAACCCATTTATTTTTCCATTTGGTGAGCCTAAAAAAGAAAAGAGATCAAACTTAGTTGGGATAATTTATAAGAAGGCATTCATTCAATACAAAGCACTTGTCATTTTTTATTAATCTTTATAATTAATACTAATCTCATATTATGATTCGTAAAAAATATCTCTCTCTCAAAATTTTGTTATATTTATAAGTGTATTTCCATGGATACAAATAAGGAATCATTTTTAAACAGGTTTTGCTATAAAAAATCCAAAGGGCTCAGCTATTTAAACCCACCTTTGCTCTATAATTGGGTACAGATTAATTAACAAAATGTTTTCCCCAAAATACCGCTGAACCTACCTTGTCATGTATGCAGCCAGGATGCACAGCAATATGGAAATAAAATGTACCTTTAAACTTACTATGGTGATGTATTTTCCTATCCTGGTTATCCTTGCAACTGTGATAAAATAATCCCCAAAGAAGTTGAAGTTTACTATTTCCATAGCTTGTCTATAACTTTAGGAGTAAAGACTTGCAGTAGGCCAATCAGATTGTATCTGTCATAGTTTCACACAGTTTTATTGTCTCAACCTCTGGAGAACCTAATTACTTAAGTATTTCTTGAATAAATTTAAGAAACAGTCACAGTCCATTTGTGAAAGAACATCTATTACCTCTGGTGCAAAATGCTTTGCCAGAGGTTGGGATAATAAAAGCTGCGTGAATGTCAATTCTATTACTAAATGGCCAGGAGACAGTCTATATGGGATGTACTTTAAAAAAAAAAAGTAGAAGACAAAACCTGAGTGGCTAAAAAACTGGATCAACACTGAAAGGCCTCACGACTAGATGTGCACTCAGAGAAGTTTGCCTGAATACTTGCTGCTGCGTGTTAGTGAGAACTTCTGTTCAAACTTTAAACTAGGGCTGAGCTTTCAGGTTCCAAAGGCTGCCAAAAATAGTGGTAATTGTGTAAAGCTCAATATCTTGATATTTTAATTGTGTGGTGTTTTCACAGGTTTTAATGACTCTGAGACCAATTTATAGGGGCATTATAAAGAGGTCTGGTCTTCTCATGTTATTTATATAATCTAGGAACTGAAACATTAGGAGAAGACTAGCTCTCACATTGTTTTAAAACATACCTTTCAAGAAAGCCAGTGAAAAATGTATGTACATATAGCATTTGGAGTCACATTCTGCTCTGATAAATATCCTTTGTAAACTGATTTGGTTGCGTATAGAGTGTACATGGGGACAGAATCTGAACCCAGTACACATCACTAGGTCCCAACCATGAGTTCTGTCTAAAAATTTGTTCCATTTATGTTAGGATAGCAGGAGGAGTTACACATCATAAATTAAAAACCAAATTCTGGGCAGCAATATAATAGCAGGTGGCATTCTGCTCTATAGCTTTACTCTGCTCTAACCCTCCTAATCACAGACCACTGAAGTTTTGTGCTGAGTTTGGTAAAGTATTCCTACTTTCTTCAAAGACAGTCCAGTTGTGAAGTTTGGGGCATGGGTTAAAAATGAGCCTTGTCAGAGAAGAGACAAAACTGCTAACATAACAATCCTTATAATGGAGATTCGGTTATTTCTGAGTTTGTGATGCTCTCCATCCCTTATAAACGCAGGATGTAATTTATCCTGGCCTGTGGAAGAAAACATCCTTTTCTCATCTGAAATAAGTAACCCTTTATCGCTCTCTGAGACCCTCAAGCTTTTTCTTTCCTCCCAAAAGCAAAGCATTTGATTTCTGCATGAAAGGGAAAAGACAGTTGCGAAATATACTCCACTTTCATTTAGTGATTTTAAATCCACAGGGTATTTTAGGTAGTATTCTTGCTGCTGTCAAAGGAATTCCAGTGTTTGGAAAAAAACCACAGGCTATAAAAATAAGCTTTACTTTAAAAAGCCATGTCACAGTAAACAGTCATGGAGTGTTTTATAAAAATATGAAATTTCCATATTTTCTTCAGAAAAAAAGAAACACTGGTGAGATAGGTCACTTACACAAAGTTCTGTATTGTTGCCTTAGGTTCCAGACTAAAGGAAAAGTTCAAAACTTTAAATGTTTATCCCCTAAAAGCAGCTAATCCCCTGCTCTAAATATTCAATGTATTTTAAGTGTACTTTGCATGAACTTATGTATCCAAGTGAAACAGCTTCAAGACATGTTTCAGATTTTAAACCACAGATTAAGGTGGACACACAAGATTCAGCAAAAATTACCAACCAAAAGAGCGATTCTTTGAAGTAGTCTCTTTCTCCCCTAACTAGGAGTTATACATACAGAAATAGAGGGATTTATGTATCCAGAGCACAGGTTCAAGTGCAGCACAGGTGAAAACTGCTACCAATTGTTTTGTGGCCTATGGCTATGTAAAATGAGTTTGTGCCCTCTGTCCAGTTCCCTATGTCTAGTTCATAAATACCATCACCACAACTGTCCCCCTTGTTCACAGTCTTAGCAGAGAGGTCAAGAACTGAATAGGTATGGAGACTGAGTTATCTTCTCAATCCTTTGATGGACTTTACTAGAGCGGCCTCTGTTACCATAGTTTCCATTTTGTTCTCTAGATAAGAAAAAGAAGCATTTTAGTGTGTAGTTCACAGAGACCTTGATCAGTCAATTGACATAGGTTCCCTGCCTGCAGTGAGGTTTAAGGGAGTGTGAAGTGACTATGTTGAGGCCCGTAGTGTAAAGGTAAAAAATCAGTCTTTTTTATTTTTGTGCTTGCTTTTTAGGCTTGTCTCTGTTGCTTGATATCTGCTGTGCGTTATAGTCACATGCAAGGGAAAGGACACATTTAATGCACTTAGAGAAGATCTCGGGATAAAGTGTATTATTCGTGGCTCATTTCAGAAGCTCACAAATGTTGTCTCCATTAATATGCCTATTAAGCTTTTTAGCTGCAACATTTTTACGCAGTGTCCCACTAACAATAGCTTTCCCCCTTCGTCCCAGTCTCTCAATTCCATTTTAAAATTTCAGGGCAGAAAGGACAATATCTTTCCTTTACCAATGCACTTACAAGTCATAAAGGCTTTGTGTGCAGTTAAAACCAAATAATAATAACCCTTCTGTACAACCAGTGGCTGACTTCACCATTATTGTGGGGGTTTTTTTTAAGATCCATAACTGTCTTAAAATCACTGTTCCCTCCAGCACCAGAGAAGCTATAAAAATTTCAGGGACAAGCCTTTACTGTCTATCACTACTTCCTATTTTATTGTCAGTAGCAATTTCAATTCATTTTATTTCCATGTCAGTGTCACTCCAACTTCTTTCCTCTGTTCTATATTGTGGCTAGAACTCAGCCGTAATGCAGTTATATAAAAATAATATTCCCTGTTTCTGCTTCTTTTATTTTAATAAATAGGTACCACAAGCCCATCTGCAAAAATCCAGCACAACAAAAATTGTTAAAAAGCAGCATGTGTTTTCTCTTAACCTATTTGCTGTCCTCTGCTCAAAGGGTAGGGAACCCTTTTTATTTTCTGTTTTAACTTCCATGCAGAGCATGACAAAGCATGATGACTCACGGTATTTAAGTCATTACATTACCAGTCTAACTTTTCACTTATATATCCGCATATACAACCATTCACATACAATCATAGACATGTGGGGCTGAAAGGGAACTTGAGAGATCAGCTAGTTCCCGCCCCCTGCATTGTGGCAGGACTGAGTATACCTAAGCCATCCCCGACAGGTGTTTATCTAACCTGTTCTTAAAAACCTCCAATGAAGTGGATTCCACAGCCTCCCTTGGCACCCTATTCCAGTGCTTAACTATCTTTATAGTTTGAAAGTTTTCTTTAATATCTAACCTAAACCCCCTGGCTGCAGATTACCTGCTTATTGCTTGTCACACCTTCAGTGGAATGGAGAGCAATTGATCACCGTTCTCTTTATAACAGCCCCTTGTGACAGGTTCGGTCACAGATACCCCCTTGGGACTGTCACCTGATGTGCTGGAACTACCTATGAGCCCATTTTCCCTGCCAGCGTGGGACTCCAGAACCCTGCTTTGTTGAGCCAGACATGCTAGACTGCTGCAACACAGACCCAGGTGTGGTCTGCACCCCAAAGCTGCAGACTTTAACCAAAAACTGGAAGTGCTCCAGATTTAAGATGGATTCCAGTGTCCGGTGATCTCATTCTTCATTACCCATGGTCCACATCAGAAGGCTCGCGGATAAATAAACACATTCACAACCAATTGTACTAGTTAATGGGAGCCATCAATGGCTCACACTTTGCATAATTATAATAGGACCTCAGAGTTATACTTCATATTTCTAGCTTCAGATACAACAATGATACATACATACATACAAATAAGAGGAATATAGTCAGTAGATTATACGCTTTGTAATGATACCTTAAAAGAGACCTTTTGCATAAAGCAAATTCCAGTTACATCATATTCACACTTATAAGCATATTTCCATAAAACATATGGAGCACAATGCCCCAACATATCTGAAGACTGTTATCAGGTCTTCCCCTCAGCTGCCTTTCCTTAAGACCAATCATGCCCAGCTGTTGTAACCTCTCCTCATTGGCCAGGTTTTCTAAATCTTTTATCATTTTTATTGCTCTTCTCTGGACTCTCTCCAATTTGTCCACACCTTTCTTAAAGTGTAGTGCCCAGAATTGGACATAATACTTAATCTGAGGCCTCACCAGTGCTAAGTAGAGGAGGACAATTACTTCTCATGTCTTACATATGACACCCCAGAATGAAGTTCGCCTTGTTTGCAACTATTTCACATCATTGACTCATACTGAATTTGTGAGCCACTATAGCCCCCAGCTAACATGACTAACTCAGGTTGTTATAATGTACTTCTAGATTGGGCTGTATATGTTAAAGTTTGGAGCAAACTAAATGAGAGTAAGAAAGTTTAGTTGCCCACATAAAATCAAAGGGCTGGAGCCTACTTGGAGATAGGCATGCGAGGCTATCATTGCAGTCAACATGAAACCGTGTGTGTGTGTATATATGCAGGGGCAAAGTTTCTGCTAACAGTCAGGCCACATCCAATGGTACCAACTCAAATGTTTGCCTACTGGCTGATCTAATAATCTGTCATTTAAATAATAACCCTGAGGAAAGCCTGAGACCCACATTTTTTCTAGGGCATACTCAGTTTTACATCCTGCCTAGAAACAGTGATCCAGTTTTGTGCAGCCACTCTGAAGAAAAGGGACCCTCTCACCCTTTCAAGCATTCTAACAGATGGATATATGGAGGTGAAGTGAATGGATGACAGTAAGGCAAGGATCAATGATTCTTTGAGGTTTACTTACTTGTTTCTGTAGAGATCAAAACTTTTATTATGAACTGCTAACACACAGCTTCTTGCATTTCACCCTTCCATTTCCTATCAGCTAAATCAATGTGCAGCAGATATCCTGCTGGAACTACAAGCCCATCCTTAAATTCTGTTTCTGTGCCCTAAGCCTATTTTTCTGGTCCATAACACTGCAGGATCATATAGGCTTTGTCTTTCTCTTTCCCTCGAGGCTTTTCTGCCTACCAAGAAAATGTGCCTTAACACTTTAAATATTCAGCTTCCAATGCTCCAGCTCAAAGCAGCAATATAATGGGCCTGAAAGGGACTGTCTTAAGCTCTGTCTTCTCTCTGAGTTTTTCATGGCTCTCCTTGTGCAACTTGACCCTCTACCTGGTGCCTTGCAGGCTATAGGCCATGTTTTGTGCTCCTGTTACTTTCTGGTTCTTTACCATTAGTTCTGTTTCTCCTTAGCTTCTTGGCCTCTCTTCCCATCTGCAGCTTAATGCAATGGGCCACAGGAGACCCCTCTCTTCATAGGTTAAGGGTTTTACCTCTATCTCATATACGGTATGAAGAACTTTCCCTCTTAGTATGTGGTTTTCCTCACTTTGTGTTACAACACTGCTAACAGCTCACCCATATCACCTTGATTAAGTAGGCTGTATTGAAAGTTGTGTAGCACCCATCTTGCTGTACTACCAGTATAACTGAGACTATATCTACACTGGCAACTGAATGACAACTTTTGTCTTTCAGGAATGTTAAAAAACACCCCCCCACAAAAAAAAAAGTTTTGCTGATGACAAGCACCAGTGTGAACAGAGCTTTGCTGGCAGCGCTCTCCTGCTGACAAAGCTAACCCCACTCACTGCGGGAATGGAAATTTTTTGTCTGCAGGAGAGCTGACAAACAGCAGATAGATAGTGTGCCTTTTAGTGGCATGGCTGTAGTGACACAGTCATGTCGCTAAGAGCTGTGTAGTGTAGACACAGCCTAAGACCTTGACTGACTAATATTGATTTTCTTTATTTATCTAACCTTGCAAACCAAGGCAATAGGGCTACTGTGATAACATGGATCACACTGCTAGATATTACGTACCGCACTAAATATGCTATGTTACTGAATAGACTCTACATTGCTGTTCTGAACTCACTGTGCACTGTGCCTAGTTTTTGACGTGTGAGAAATGTAGCGCTTTATATTGTGTGTTGTAAAAGCCTTGAGTTAGTCACTCTTGTTTCTGTATTTCCAAGAATTCTGTGTCACTCTCTCTGAACAGTGATAAGGCTTTTGTCTCTTATGATCAGCTTCAACCATGAGCAATGCAACTGTTTGATTTGAGCTCTGTGTTGTGCAGGACTTCATGCCTATGCAATACACTGGCCAGACTGTCACTGTTTCCAGCTCTAGGAATTCTCTGCCTGATCTCCTAGTCTAGTGACACATACCAGAGATGAAGGCAACTCACCACTTGGCTCAATCCCACCATTCAGCAGCAGAAATGGGGAGGCAGCTCTAGAGTTTCCATCTAATCTCCCTTCAGAGCTCAGATACCTTTCTGCCCAGGTCCCTTCCTCCTTTGGCAGTAGGGAAAATAGGGAAATGTGGTCTAGATGAAATTACTATAAAGTGGGTGCACAACTGGTTGAAAGCAATGCTCCCTCTAATTTTTCCCATGCATATGTGGAATTAATTTGTCTGTGTGCTATTTTTGATGTATGACACATCACCTCCATATTGGTGCATATAACAAAATTCATGTGGCAGAGCCAGGGCCAAAGGATTCGGAGTGTGGCAGGGGGCTCAGGACTGGGGCAGAGAGTTGGGAGGTGGGGAGGAGGGTTCTGGGGTGGGGCCAGGGAAGAGATAGTTAAAACACAATTCAATATTAGTGTTGTCTGGGCCTAATCGTGTTTAGCTATGACCCAAACCCAGCAAAAACCCTTGTGCACACCCCTCCACACCAGTACAACTGCATATGTAATTTAGCTGGATACTTTAAATGGAGGTTTCAATTCCTTTTCTTGCTATATCATTTTAAAGGATCCCTTCTAACCTTAAAATCTATTTCTCTGTATGTTTAGGGACTGATTCTGCTTCCATGTTCACAGTTTTGCACTATCGACTTTGGTGTGTAACTCCACTGACTTCCGATGGATTCGCTTCTGGTATGTCTGTCTACTAGTGTAAATTAACTATTGGTGTGAATATTAGGGAAAAACCTCATGTTAAAATTCTCTATCCCTCCCATTACAATGTCTACAGGTTTATAAGCATTACATTTAGATTTGACTTTTTCCTAGTCATATTTCCATTACTGAAGAAAACGGACAGCACTCAAGACTATCCATTCTTTTCCACATCCAAACCCTTCTTCCTATGCATTGCTGCTTATTAGTAATGCTGATGGTCTGGGAAGTGCTAACCTTTATCGGGATTCCTTAGCTTTAATCAGCCATAAAGGTGATTTGTTTCCTAAAGTGCCCAGTAAGGTCCAGTGTATAGAAAATGTCAATATCCATTAAAATATAGAGCATGCTACAGTGTTCTGGATACCTTATGCCAGTGGTTCTCAAACGGGGGTTCGTGAACCCTTTCACGGGGGTCATGGGGCACTGTAGCTAAAGCCCTGATACCTGGTGCCCCCTGCAGGGCTGAAGTCGGGGGAGGGGGGCGGGGATGCAGGGTTAAAGCCCCAAGCTCCAGCACCCCCTGCGGGGCTGAAGCTGGGAGAGGGATGGGACTGAAGCCCCAATCCCCCATGGGGCTGAAGCTGGGAGGTGCCGGGCTTAATCCCAGAATCCTGAGATGCTCCCTGTGGGGCAGAAGAAGGGTGGGCAGCGTTGGGGAACAGAGGGCATTGCCTTCAAGCCCCAATCTGCAGTGCAAGATCGAGGCAGTCCTTGGGATAGCTCCAGACCTCCCTCATCTCCTCTCCCCTCCCCTTGGCCAGGTTGGAGGCAGGAAGCTGGAGCTGGGCAGTGCAAGGCAGTTGCTGCTCTGACTGGTATCATGGACCAGGCAGCCTCAGCATTCCTTCCTCTCCTGCTCATGCCCGAAGTTGAAACTGCTCCTCAGCTCCCAGCCCCCTTTCCTCCCTGACAGGCAGCTAGTAAGAGCCCCCTGGGTGGGGACACCTGGCTCCATGGTTGGCAGACCTCTCCGGGAACAGGGACCACATGGGAGTCCTCCCAGCACTCTGCCCCTAATATCCCTCTCCCTAGACCCTGAGCTAAGACCTCTCTGCACCCTGAGCTATCCCCTGCCACACACAGTCTTAGCCAGCCCCCTCCATGCACCCTGAGCTACCCCCTTCCTGTAGCGGCAGCCACTCCATGTGTGTGCACAGCCCCAGCTACCCTCTGTCTGCACACAGCCCCTAGCTACTCTCTCCCTATACTCTAAGCTGAGAGAGAAAAAGGTTGAGAACCCCTGACTTACACAGGAAAAATGTGGACTTTTTTATATTCAGTTCCTAGGTACCAAATTTTCTTGGTTTTCCCCCTTAGATTTTTCAGTTGGTGGTTGCAGTATGTCACAAAAGAAACTTCAGACATTCTGCCTGTTCCTTTCCCCAGTTTTATGGGATGCAGGAGAACACTTCACTGATCTCACCCTCATGGAAGTACCTGTCAGGGACTTTCCCCAGGCTCACATGTTTGGTTCAAGAACAAGTTACAAAAATAAGAGTTACCGGAGGTTTTAAAATCCATTTTCTTGTTATCTAGGGTTCTGTTAAAGCTTTCCTCTTAAGAAGCTTACAATAATATAAATAACCTACAGAAAAACTGGCCCTCAGTCTGCTCCTATAAATTCCTATAGGTCCATGGGTTTCAGGAATTGTACACTGAAACCATCAGCACTTGCAGGCCTCAGAGTCAGAGATAACTATCGGACAATTCTCTCCTATCAAAAATACTCAAAATATTCAAAATGGAGAGCGGAGACGTGGGTGTGGGGTGGGGGGAAAGGAAGAGATGAACCAAAGAAGAGTACTCAGAGCAAAGAAAGGGAGCAGGTGCCTCAGGAATATGGGCTGAGGAACGAGGCCTCTGTGTCTCATAACTCCAGTAGCTGAGCTACAGTTAGCTGCCTTTACAATGCCAATGACCATCTGGCTTAATGAGCTTCTTGGCTGCACTTCTCCATGTATACTTCAGTTTTTGAGGGTCCAGGCCATCACTTCACCTTGTAGGGCCACTTTTGCAGAAGTAGCAGCCATTTTAGCAACAGCAGCTAACTAGGCATCCTCCTTTGCAGATCATTTTGGATTTCTCCTGTTTGGTTGGCTTGGTTCTGTGTACCGCTTTTAGGCTGAGAGCACTGAAACACCACTGTCAGGACAGGCTGTATACTGCAATGTTGTGTCACTCAGGCTTTCAGAAGTGCGCAGGAAATAATGAGTGAAAACTAATTAAGAAAAACGAAGTACAGTAGGTTCAGCCAGCTGCATCAGAGTGTGAAATGGATCCATTGTCAAACAAAATAGAACATGGTGCAGTGGCATGGCAGGAGCTCCAAATTCTTAAAGCGATATTGTCAGATTTACAAGATACCAGAGAACAAATATACCTACAGCACTTGTTAAAATGTTTATTACAATAGTTCCTTGCCTAACCAAGAGCAGTGCCCAATTATGCGGGGCACTGTATCAGACACAGACTAAGAGACAGTCCCTGCCCCGAAGAGCTTACAATCTAAAAAGACAAAACAGACATGGTAGGGGAAAGAAGCCACGCGATCAATGTGATGGTAGCAAACATGTTAGTTCCATAATTGTTGAGGGAAAGGGGCTTAATTAGGAAGGGAAAAGCTAACCAAACAAAGGCATGGAGAGGGTTGAGAGGAACAGAGCAGGTGAGAATGGGAAAGATAGCAGGGGCAGTTGTGGAGTGAGGCTGAGGTGAAGAGGCTGAGATAGGAGGATGAAAGGGGTGGGAGCAAACAGCCCATCAGTACTGGATAGAGAAAGAACACAGAATAATTGCACGGGCTGAAAAAATACCCTACGTGTTATATCCAGAATGCATATAATATAACACCGCGGTTCTCAAATGGGGGCCCGCAGCCCTTTAAAGAAGGCTGCAGGGCCCTGTGGCTGAAGCCCTGATCCCTGGCACCTCCCATGAGACTGAAGCTGGGGGAAGCATGAAGCTGAGTCTGGAACCTGAGCCCTGATGCTTCCTGTGAGGCAGAAGCCCTGAGCCCATGGTGGGCAGAGGTGAGGACATTGCCCCTCCTGCCTCAAACTGCATCACAAGATGAAGGAAATAGAATACATTGGTCTCTAACAATATTTTATTAATCCAAAGTTCTTAAAGCCTGTCTGGTCAACTGCACTTTTTTTAAAAAAAATTAAATTGTAGAATTCTAAAAATAAAAGAAAGTACACACTAAAATAGGTCAGTTTAATCTTTTCATGGCAATGCTATAATTCACAAGAGTCAAACGAATTGTAGTCAAAATGAATTAAAAAATAAAGCCCTGAAAAACAATATTCACTTTGGACTATCTGATAGACCATGGATTGAAAAATACTAAAAACTTCCTATTGTAAATGCTGGGAAGAGGGCATCTTAAATACTTAGCAGTAAAAAAAATCAGGCCAGGCAGAGGCACTCTAAAATAGGCTAGAAAATGCCTGCCTGATAATAGGATTGGTACAAGAATAATGTGTTTTCTTTGCATCTAAAATCATGATGCTAATTTGTCTTGGTTTTACTGGGGTTCTCTCTCCACCCCAACTTTTGAAACAAATTACTTTTATCAGGAACATTAACTGATACTTTGCTGTTAAAATGCTTACTAGAAATATCCAACACCTGCAGAGAAAATTATCTCTAAAGGTTAACACAGTGAGGCTCATACATAAAATGTCAAAGGACAGCTCACATCTTTCCTTTCTCTCCCCTCACCCCTCAAAAAAAATCACTCAGTGGCTGTCAGAGACAGTAATCAAAGCTTTTAAGTACTGCGGGCACTACCAGATATCAGCAGTACTCAGTGGTGTTAGAGCTGCACAGTGTGTGCTATGCTTCTGCAAATGTGAGAAGCAGAGCTGTGAGAGCTTGAACAAACCCACCTGACAGGAAGGATCCTGTTTCTTTCAAAATAATCCTCCCTGAACTCTTCAAGACAGACAGTTTAAGATGGGCTCAATTTAAATCAACGGATGATTTGAGGGTGGAAGATTGAGGGCAGCAAGAACTAAGAAAATACTAGAACTTAGTCATAGGAGAACCATATAGGACCCTGATGCCAGTCATTATTATTTAAAGGATGCAAAAATATCTAGCGAGGAATGTCTGATACAATGTGATCTTCAATAAGACATTATGGGCAAAGGGGAACGCCTTTGCTTCATGATAGTACATGGATACAAAAAAATTAGTTCCTCAGTCTTTGGTAACATCATATCAGTTATACTGTATTGTGTTCCCTCACATTCATAATTATTCTTTCTTTCCCTAAAACGAGAGAGGTGTGGTTACAAACCAGTAGTTAACTAACTGTTCCCAGTCATTGTAATATGTAGGTACTAGATTACCAAGCCAGAAAGTCATGGCAGATCAGAGATGCTACAAGACTTATGTCCAGATTGGATTTTTTCACTACATTGTAGTCTTTTATTCTGAATGGATTCTATACATCTAACATCACAAACAGCGTCAGAAACTATGGGCCTTCCTTCAAACAGTTTTGCATGTAACTACTCACATGAATAGTCCCACTGAACTCAATGCACTGCTCACAGGTGCAAGTGTTTGCTGGATCTGGCCCTATTTCAGCAGTTACTAGACCAGCAAGGAAGAGTCTCCCTCTTTACTGCAAAGAGTATCAGTCATTCTCCACATTGAGTTTTCGCTTACAACTGTTTGTTGCTTATGAACATTCCCCACTGAATTCCATCTACAGGCTGGAGAAACTGCAGCAGATACTATATAGTCAAGAGAGGCCACGTGTCCCAGTCTTCTCTTCCAGTCATCTGAATTTCACAGCTACTCAGCCTTATAAAATTGTACAGCCTAAACCTTTGAATGGACTCCCAGATTTATACCACAGGGATGCAAACTTCTTGCCTTGTCTGAAACATGGAAGCGAACCTCTTAGGTGCTGTGCGCACACATGTTAGCCCCCACTAATTAGTGTCACATATTATGAATGTACAGTGGCAATGTCCCTTCATGACGGTGGCATACACACACACACTAACTTCCTAGGGCACCTTAACAATCATCTACTATATTGTTTACATGGGAATTAGAAGGAAATGAGTTGTTAGAATAAACCTCAGAGCAACTGAAGTGTCTAACATGCAGCAGCAACATGGGTCTGTTGTATGACAGATGTGCTTTTTTCATTGTCAAACATAGCACATACTGTAAAACATCCACCAATCTCAGGACTGAAATTCATCTTTTTTAATGTCCTGTCTGCAGGTATTTCTCAAAAGACTGATAGTTCTGGTTTTGCTTGTTTTTTTTTGTTATCTGATGTGGCCTTTTTCCATGGTTGCTAAACTTGCCACAAGTGCCCAACAAACCTCCAGACATATTCAATGGTTAGATCTTAATGCAACAGTCTCTGCTTTTCCTGTTCTGCATGCCTCAGTGTACATGTATATGGCCTTGAAGCACAAAGGGAGAAGCCTCTCTCATTCTGGCATTTCCTATCTCAATTTGTGTTCAACTAGATTTTTTTTCCTATATGCATTCTACAGCCTTTCATTTAGTGGCTTTAATTGGTGCAGATGTTTTGCATCTCTAACAGAGGATGTTGGTAAAGTGTTGCTCCTTAAGACAATCATACACCGTATAAGCTAGTTGAAGCAATGTGCAATTCATGCAAATGTGTTCATTTTCTCCCTCACATTGTTTTTATATCACTGGGTCCATTGTCAGTGATAAAGGCATGGAGACACTTTGGGAGTGAAGTAAAACTATTATCTGTTCTTGTTGGCTCACATATGCTTTGGTAAAACCTGCACACAGAGTGGAAGTCTTGTACACCTTTTCTGTCATGTATAGTGGCTCAAAGCTGTATATTGTGATGTTTCTCTTTTTATCCATATATCCTATCAGTTTTCATGTTAATAGAATTCTAGCTGCTCTTTTGCACCTGACTTTATTCTGTTTGCCACTGTAGTGTACAGGTGCAGCATTGTGACAATTGCAAACAATAAATAAATCTCAGATTATACATGAAACTTTGGTGCCATGACAGGCAAAATCTTTTAAGGTCCCTTTTGTTCATCCAAGTGCATAACAGGAAACCATGAATCTGAGGTTCTTAAGCCCTGGATTTTGGGGCCTGTCAAGCCCTTACAACCTAGTTTTGGAGAGCCCACAAATGTAAAGGAGACTCTCAGCTTTCATTTTGTTACAAACAAGTTTCTGCCCCTCTCTTTTACATATCACCTTAACAATTTATAGATATCAATATAAACTCATCATTGGAGTCAAAGGTTTGTTACTATTTTTTTCCCTAAAGATAAAGAGTTATTCTCAGTCCCCAAGGCAGCCTCCCAGGGCTAGCCATCAGGCTGTATGAAAATTGAAGCCACACGTCCCTCCTTTTTTGAGAAGACCCCAAATCTGTTTGTGTTTGTGAGGGGCAATGCTGCCTGATTGCCACAGGAAGCCAGCTGGGAAGAAGCATATGGCAGCCATAAAGCCATCAGTGGCAGAGTCAGTTGTTCTGCTGAGCAGTCAGTGTGTTGTCTGCCACAAAACGGAGTAATTTGACACTATTGGAGGCTGCGTGGTCTACTGGACAAAGCCCAGAACTGATAATGAGGGATTCCTATACCCTTGTCCTAGGTCTGCCATACATTCCCTTGGTGGTCTTGGTAAATCACCTAATTTTTCTGCCTTAGTTCCCCACATCTGTGAAATAGAAGTGAGAATAAATCCATGAATATTTTTGAGATGCTCAGATACTTCAGTAGTGAGGGCTATATGAGAACTAGCCTAGACAGACTACTGTCCTATTCCTTGTTCTTAAAGTGTTGGGGAGTTACACTGGGTTGTGAACATGCTATCTTTTCTCCACTGTAAGATCATAGCATTGTTAAGCTTCTCACCTATTTTTATTCCTTTACAGCACTTTCTGCATTAAGCATGAAACACCATATTGATTCAGCCAAGGATATTATTGGGCATCCTGATGACTGATGGAGGATAAAAATAGAGAATACTAGCTGCCATACCAGGCCTCTCAACTGACTCAGTTTCAAATCTTACGCTCAACTGACAAGGCTTGTGTAAGTGTTATTGCATTTGCAGTGTTTATGAAAGGTGTTGCCTTAATAGTCTTGGAGATCCAAGGCCTAAATGCAAAGAACAGCTGTGTGTGGCCAGCAGCTTGGTGCCTCAAGCTTGATGTGTAAAGATTATCTTTAGGACTGAGATAATAGGTTGGACTCCATGTATTGGAGGTTTTTTAAGAACAGATTAGACAACTGCCTGTCAGGAATGCTCCAGTTATTACGTAGTCCTGCCTTGAGTGCCGGGGACTGGACTAGATCAGGACTAGATCAATGGTTTTCAAAGCATAGGTTGCAATCCAGAACTGGGTCACAGAATGGAAGGGACTGGGTCGCAGCAGCTCTGGTCAGTACCGCTGACCAGGCCATTAAAAGTCCTGTTGGCGGTGCTGCCTGGCTAAGGCAGGCTAGTCCCTACCTGTTTCAACATAGCGCTGTGCCCTGGAAGTGGCCAACAGTAGGTCTGTCTCCTAGGTGGGGGAGCCATGAGGCTCTGTGCACTGTCCTCACCCCAAGCAGTGGCTCCACACTCCCATTGGCTGGGAACTGGCCAACAGGAGCTGCAGGGGGTGGTGCCTGTGGGTGAGAGTCATGCGGAGCCGCTTCCGTGCCTCCACCTAGGAGCCAGACCTGCTGCTGGCCACTTCCAGGGCGCAGCACAGTCTGCAGTGCCAGAAGAGACAGGAAACCTGCTTAGCGCCTCTCACAGTGCTGCTGACCAGGAGTTGCTAGAGGTAAGCCTATTCCCCAACCCCATGCCCCAATCCCCTGCCCCAGCCCTGAGCACCTGAAACCCAGAGCCCCTTCTTGCACCCCAAGCCCTTCATCCCTGGCCCCAGCCCAGAGCCCGCACCCCCAGCCCAGAGCCCTGACCCGCTCCTGCACTCCAATCCCCTGCCATAGCCCTGAGCCCCTCCCAAACCCAGAGCCCCCAGCTAACCCAGAGCCTCTCATCCCTGGCCCTATCCCAGAGCCCTGACTCCCTCCTGCATCCCACCCCCTGCCTGAGTCTACAGCCCCCTCCCTAAACCTTTCATTCCTAGTCCCACCCAGCAGCCCTCGCTCCCACACCCCAACTCTGTGCCTCAGCCCTGAGTCCCTCCCATACCCCAAACCCCTCACTCCCAGCTCCATTGGGTGACAGGCATCAACAATTTTCTTCAACTGGATCACCAGAAAAAAGTTTGAAAATCACTGGACTAGGTGATCTCTCGAGGTCCCTTCCAGTTCTACACTTCTATGATTCTCTTGCTCTCTGCTGAAATGGTCAGGAAAGGTTCTGGTTAAAGCCCTATGTGTCTGGTGGGTCTTTTGGTGTGGACTTTGCCAAATGGACTAGATCAATAACTCATTTCACACAGGGTCCCCAGCAGCTTTCACATGGTAATTACTCCCAGTCACTGTGGACCTGGGCCAGAGTTGAGCCAGTGACTTGTCTTAGAGTATGTCTGGGCTGCAGCAGGAACCTCCCGGCCGAGTAAACAGATTCATGAACTCAGCTTGAGCTAGCATGCTAAAAAACCCAAAACATTTGGATGTTGTGGCTCAGGCGCTCAAGCCCACCTGACCTCCTAGGTGTGAGAGCCCAAGCTGCAACATTCACACTATTTTTATGCACTAGCTGGCACCTGCTAGTGTAAGTCTGTTTAGCCAGGTTGGGAAGCACACTCCCAGCTCCAGTGTAGACACACTCTTAGCAGGAATAGGCTTCACATCATATGGATGGGGCTTGTGGAGGAGCCAAATGAACACACAGCAGCTAAACTTGTAGCACTCTTAAAGCTTTTTTGGTCATTCCCACTAATTAACAAACCACCCATCACCATCAGTATTTTCTGCAAGGGTAAACTGTGATGGCTGAGATGTAAAACCAAGCTAACAAAAATGCCTAAAAGCAATTCTAAAATGCCAGCCAGGACTATTTCCAATCCAAAGAGCAATGCTTATGCTGGCTGGAGGTCCAGTGATGATAGAAGAGTCACAGGTGAGATAAACCCTATCGGAAGTAAGCATACACACAGCAGGCCTCTATAATAGCAATGCTAGAAGACAAGTTTTAAAGGTCAGAATTATTAAAGGACATTAATTAGCAATCAGATTATGTTCAAAGTGCCTTAGCAAATTTAGACACCATGTATGGCCACATGCTGAAGAAGGTGCAGCCAGCTGAAACATATTTGTATACTTTAAAACAAAGTGTGTCCTGCTCATAACAAAGCTTGAAAAACATAATGAGAAAACAATGTGACTTCCCACAGATTGGAGGTGGTGGTGGCAGTACATAAGCTACTGCAGAACAAGGTATTAGTTAATTAGATGAGAGCAAATAAACTCAGAATCTTAGGCTCTCTATTGGGGAAAGAATGAGAAGAAGGGGAATCCTTTTCTGCACAAAGGCTACGGTGTCGGATAAATGAGGAGTCCCTACAATACGAGAAGTCTACCAAAATAGAATGAATGCAGTTTTTAGGTCCTGATGTGAAATCCACTAAAGACAATGGTGGTCCTTCCGTTGGCTTCAGTGGGTCCTGGATTTGGCCCTTAGAAAGCCCAGTAAGGTAGTCATTTCTGTCATGCATTTCAGGTATAGAGACAGGATTCTGAAACTGACCATCTCAAAAGGAGAGAGAAGTTAGAACAGCAACAGTATATTGATTTTCCCAGTGCTTGGACCAAATGCACAATCTAAGAGCATGGTCAACTAGAACATGGAAGCCTCTCTGTTATAGTAGTGCAGGTAAACAATGTTTTTAGCACTTTGCCTAGGTCAAATATTGCTGCTTTGACATGTATTCTGTTATAGGGGCTAGGGAAATGCCTGTTCAAACTGGTAATATCTTACTTTTTTAACAAGGTAAAAGAAAGCTATTGGAGAAAACTGATCCACCTACATACATTGTTTTAAGTTTCTTGCATTATTATTAGAGGTGGGGCCAGAGAATTCAGAGCTGAATCTGGATTTAACATCCCAAATTCTGAAGGTGTTTGAACTATGGTTTTAACTTGGTGTACTATAGATATTAAGGCTGTCTGTAAAATTTGGATCTGAATTTGGATTTGAATTCTAGCCACTGACCCTGCCAAAGCCTGGGGAGCTAACTGTTAGATTTCTTGTCTATCTCTCTCATTGCCACTCTTTTCCTCAGCATTGAGTCTCAGCAGATTAAGCAGTGCATTACATATTCTACACATAAGGTGCAAAGATGTTACTGAGTGGTATTAGCCAAGAGCCTTTAATTTGGAGATGTTTTCTTATGCTATATATAAGAGGTTGAAGCACAAACAACACAAATTGGAAAAATAATAGCCATAGTGGGGTATGTTTATAACCTTGTGAATGGCTTGGACCTACCCCCCTCCCCAGAGGACATATCTTAGAAACAGAGAATTTCCAGCACAAAGTCAAATGTATTTAATGTCTCAACTATGGATTTCAACTGGACTAGCTCAACATCCACTGATAAAAAAAAAAGCATAAGACTTCTATTTTTGATGGGGTCATGTAGACTGAGGTGAGAACTCTCCAAAGATTATCTGCTGACTGCCACCTTTTAATGAATCCCATTTGTCTTTCTTTATTAAGTCTGCTATTATCCCTGTTTAGTCTTGTCACCAGCCCATTAGCTAGAATTTTCATAGCACAGTTTAGAAGAGAAATTAGCCAAAGAGAGCAGCACTCATCATCAGTCAGTTTGCAGTTTATTTAATATAGTTTATAGTTTATGAATTCAAAAAAATGTAGCCTTCTATATGGAAATGAATAACTGCACTATACAAGGCAAAATAAAGGTGTTGCATTCAAATGAGAAATGTGTAGAAATAGCACTGTGTTAGCAATATATGTACGGCTACGTGGCTATTCCAATGAATCAGGATACCTACAAGCACAGCTATTTCAAGCCTATAATTTGGGACCAGGAGCTTCTTTAGTGATAAGTGGATGTGGGATCTATTTTGACCAATAGGTTTTGTGTTGAAAAATGCAGTTTCATATTGACTGACACTGTTTGTGAATTTAAGTAAAATTTAGCAAATAGTTTTCAGGTGAAAAAAAGGGGAGGGGTAGAATTCCAAAAGTATCTAACATTTTGTTTTGACATTTTCAAAATGAAATGTTTCAGCTTAACATTAATTAACGGAAATTAATAGGTAAAGTGACTAAAGTGAAATCCCTGCAAGCTGTATGGATACTTTTCAAAGACACCATAAAGGAGGCCCAACTTAAATGTATACCCCAAATTTAAAAAAGTCAAAGAACTAAAAAAGAGCCACCGTGGCTTAAAAACCATGTAAAAGAAGCAGTGAGAGATAAAAGGCATATTTTAAAAAGTGGAAGTCAAATCCTACTGAGGTAACTAGAGAGGAGCATAAACACTGCCAAATTAAGTGTAAAAATGTAATAAGAAAAGCCAAAATGGAATTTGAAGAACAGCTAGCTAGAAGCTCAAAAGGTAATAATAAAATGTTTTTTAAATACATCAGAAGCAGGAAGCCTGCTAAACAACCAGTGGGGCCCCTGGACGACAGAGATACAAAAGGAGCACTTAAAGATGATAAAGTCATTGCGGAGAAACTAAATGGATTCTTTGCTTCGGTCTTCACGGCTGAGGACATTAGCAAGATTCCCAAACCTGAGCCATCTTTTGTAGGTGACAAATCTGAGGAATTGTCACAGATTGAAGTGTCACTAGAAGAGGTTTTGGAACTAATTGATAAACTTAACTGTAACAAGTCACCGGGACCAGATGGCATTCACCCAAGAGTTCTGAAAGAACTCAAATGTGAAATTGTGGAACTATTAACTAGGGTTTGTAACCTGTCCTTTAAATTGGCTTCTGTACCCAATGACTGGAAGATAGCTAATGTAATGCCAATATTTAAAAAGGGCTCTAGAGGTGATCCCGGCAATTACAGACCGGTAAGTCTCACATCCGTACCGGGCAAATTAGTTGAAACAATAGTTAAGAATAAAATTGTCAGGTACATAGAAGAACATAAATTGTTGGGCAAAAGTCAGCATGGTTTCTGTAAAGGGAGATCATGTCTTACTAATCTATTAGAGTTCTTTGAAGGGGTCAACAAACATGTGGACAAGGGGGATCCAGTGGACATAGTGTACTTAGATTTCCAGAAAGCCTTTGACAAGGTCCCTCACCAAAGGCTCTTATGTAAATTAAGTTGCCATGGGATAAGAGGGAAGATCCTTTCATGGATTGAGAACTGGTTAACAGACAGGGAACAAAGGGTAGGAATAAATGGTAAATTTTCAGAATGGAGAGGGGTAACTAGTGGTGTTCACCAAGGGTCAGTCCTAGGACCAATCGTATTCAACTTATTCATCAATGATTTGGAGGAAGGGGTAAACAGTGAGGTGGCAAAGTTTGCAGATGATACTAAACTGCTCAAAATAGTTAAGCCCCAAGCAGACTGTGAAGAACTTCAAAAAGATCTCACAAAACTAAATGATTGGGCAACAAAACGGCAAATGAAATTTA
Source organism: Dermatemys mawii (assembly GCA_007922305.1). Lineage (NCBI taxonomy): Eukaryota > Metazoa > Chordata > Testudines > Dermatemydidae > Dermatemys > Dermatemys mawii. Next base: position 18,463,146 of record ML677352.1, on the reverse strand, counting down.
ATGTGGATAAATGTAAAGTAATGCACTTTGGAAAAAATAACCCCAACTATACGTACAATATGATGGGGGCAAATTTAGCTACAGCTAATCAGGAAAAAGATCTTGGAGTCATCGTGGATAGTTCTCTGAAGATGTCCATGCAGTGTGCAGCAGCAGTCAAAAAAGCAAACAGGATGTTAGGAATCATTAAAAAAGGGATAGAGAATAAGATGGAGACTATCTTATTGCCTGTATACAAATCCATGGTGCGCCCACATCTTGAATACTGTGTACAAATGTGATCTCCTCATCTCAAAAAGGATATACTGGCATTAGAAAAGGTTCAGAGAAGGGCAACTAAAATGATTAGGAGATGGGAAAGGGTCCCATATGAGGAGAGATTAAAGAGGCTAGGACTTTTTAGCTTGGAAAAGAGGAGATTAAGGGGGAATATGATAGAGGTATATAAAATTATGAGTGGCATGGAGAAAGTGAATAAGGAAAAGTTATTTACTTGTTCCCATAATAGAAGAACTAGGGGCCACCCATTGAAATTAGTAGGCAGCAGGTTTAAAACAAATAAAAAGGAAGTTCTTCTTCACACAGCGCACAGTCAACCTGTGGAACTCCTTGCCTGAGGAGGCTGTGAAGGCTAGGACTATAACAGGGTTTAAAAGAGAACTGGATAAATTCATGGAGGTTAAGTCCATTAATGGCTATTAGCTAGGCTGGGTAAGGAATGGTATCCCTAGCCTCTGTTTGTCAGAGGGGGGTGATCTTTACCTGTTAGGTTCACTCACTCCGGGGCACCTGGCATTGGCCACTGTCGGTAGACAGGATACTGGGCTAGATGGACCTTTGGTCTGACCCAGTACAGCCTTTCTTATGTTCTTATTTTTTGAAACAATGTTTTATTTCAAAGTTTAGCACTATCGAATGAAAAAAATCAAAACAAACGGGTAAAAAACCCCTGGAAATGAAACAAAACATTTCATTTCAGGACAAACAAAATGTTCTATTCAACCTAAAATAAATATTTTTTTTTAATTCTTTGGTTTGGCAACTGATCCAAAAAGTCAGTTATTCACCTAGCTCTAGTTAGGAATAAATGATTCTCCAGAGGTTTGGCATTCAATTTCAATAGAATAAGCATCCAAAAAAATTAATCAAGCCTGTTGGGTGATGGGGTATTTAGATACCCCAGAGGTGGTTAAACATCATGTAAACGGGGTAAGTATGAAGCTGTAGAGTAGGGTTTGCAAAATGACTTCATTTTATCCAAGTTGAAAATACTGTGAGAAGAGCCCCACTTATGACCGTTATGTATTTCCATTTTTTTCAAATCCCAAAATATCAGGCGTGGAGCTTTATGAAACATGCTCTTAAAATGATATAGCAAATGATACCGCAAACTTCCAGAAGATTTCAGTTCAATGTCATTGCTGAGGGAAGATTTGGGCAGTGGCAATCAGCCTTACAGAGCTGTACAGCCACTTCATCAATGAATGCAGTCAGAGAGAGCCATGAATTAAACATGAAATGATGCCCTGACATTGTTTAGTGATGCTCTACATGACTTTATTATGTGTTGATGTAACACCATGGTGCAAATGTTGCAAATATTTGGACACCACATGATCATTATTTTGTGCTATCCATTCAACACCATCTATTTCTCTTTCTCCCTCTCCTCCCCTTTTTGCTGCTTACCCCCATCCTACCTGATAAGCAGGAATGTTGGCATTTCTTTTCTTCCACCATCTTTTCTATAGCTTACTGAGATGGAGAATTAAGGAGGGATCCTGATAACTCCATTCTGTTTGCTTAGTGCTCTCACATCAACTTGCATGTGATGAACAGTGTGAGGAACCCTCCTGTGACCACAGCAAGCACAGCTTCAGTCACATCCTTCTGTTTCACAGGAGTCTCAGAAGATGCCCAGAAGAGTTTCATGTAGCTCTAGGACAGGGGTAGGCAACCTATGGCACGTGTGCCAAAGGCGGCATACGGGTTGATTTTCAGTGGCACTCACACTGCCCGGGTCCTTGCCACCGGTCTGGGGGGCCCTGCATTTTAATTTAATTTTTAATTAAGCTTCTTAAACATTTTTAAAACCTTATATACTTTACATACAACACTAGTTTAGTTATATATTATGGACTTATAGAAAGAGACCTTCTAAGAACCTTAAAATATATTACTGGCACACAAAACCTTAAATTAGAGTGAAGACTCGGCACACTGCTTCTGAAAGTTTGCCGACCCCTGCTCTAGGACCACAGGATGCTGTGGAGAATCCCACTAGATAACCAGTGGGTTGATTAAATTGACTGAGATATGAGAGAGCATCATCCCATCTCCCTCCCCAGTGTTGGATAGGATTGCAAGGAGACATCTCCCTATCCATCTGAAATTCAGCTCCCTCATGAATTTTTTGGATAATTTGTTAAACTCATAACCTACCATGTTAGCTTCTCATTAAGGATAATTTAGATGAAGTAAATTCATCTCTTGCAAACTATACCTTTCTAAAAAAAAAAAAAACCTCTGCAGTTTTCCTGTATTGTTTCTCTAGCTCAGACACCTTTTTATTTTCTTTCAGGCAAATGCACTAGGACCCCTTCACCCTCCATTCCTTCAGCCACTCGACTGCATAAGTCTCTAATAAGGTTAGGGGCAACCGACAATTTAAATCTACTCTCAGCTCTGGCTGAAAAGCCTATTGTAGATGCAACCTTGAGTTTTATTTCTATAAAGGGCAGCTCTGTTCTTACCACCCACACAACTCCTACAATTTCTGGCTGCAAGTCTGTTTGTCTACTTCCCAAATGCCTTAGGAATGCTTTATTCTGCCCCATGTAGAAGATGTATGCTGTCATAAAATTCCATGGCTCATGTAACATGCTATTTACATTGGTGATAATGAGGATTGTGATCAAATTGGAGCTGAAAAATGTAATCAGTCTAATTCCAGGTTGTTCTTCCTGCTATTTTGCTAGAATACACAAGAGGCTGCTGAAAGCCAGCATTTGTTTTGGGATATAAGCTAATGTTCTGTTTTAAAAAATGTTCTTTAAGGGCTGTAGAATGTTAAATAAGGTTGATCAAGGTCCTAAGTTGACATAAACTAAAGAAAAATTATAGATAAAAGGATGTTAATTCTTTGTGGTTTGTTTGAATTAGGATGGTAATAACTGAAAATTGTTGCCACTGGATAACATTTTAGTGGTATCTCTTTCCAGTGCCTAGTGATCAGAAGTGCACAATACAAAAATTACTTCCGTAGTTGACATTGATGCCTATGATTTGACAGCTCTGGAAATTAAAGTTATCTATCCAAAGAAATGGTACATACTTGCCTAAACAGCCTGGCAGCATGCCTTAGTCTTGGCATGCTAAATTTCAGGGGTGAATGTAGTACATTATCCACATGCAGTCAGGCCTTTCTGTTAAATGTGCCAGCGGGGTGCCAAGTATAGGAATATGGACACAAGAGGAGCGGACTAAGACCCCCAATTTCACAATTTATTACTGAATGGTATTACTCAGATAACTCTGGAGAACTACTAACCTGAACCAAATATAAACCAGTGACTTGGCGGTGAAAAGCTACATATACTTTTTACCAGTTGCCTGAGACATACAGTCCTCATCTGCTAATAATAGACATCAGCATCTATTTTCTCTTGCAAATATTTGTTCAAATTCTTAGTCTGTTGTTTAGTATAATTGTCTCTATTGTGGTCATTCGTTTTCATTTTCCACTTAAAAAAAACAATGAGGAGTCCTTGTGGCACCTTAGAGACTAACAAATTTATTTGGGCATTAGCTTTCGTGGGCTAGAACCCACTTCATCAGATACATGGAGTTGAAAATACAGGAGTAGGTATAAATACATGAAAAGATGGGAGTTGCCTTACCAAGTATGAGGTCAGTCTAATGAGACAATTCAATTAACAGTAGGATACCAAGGGAGGAAAAATAATGTTTGTAGTGGTAATGAGAATGGTCCATTTCAAAAAGTTGACAAAAAGGTGTGAATAACAGTAGGGGGAAATTAATATGGGGGAAATTAGGTTTAGGTTTTGTAATGACTGAACCATTGCCAGTCTTTATTCAGGCCTAATGTGATTGTGTCCAGTTTGCAAATTAATTCCAGTTCTGCAATTTCATACTGGAGTCTGTTTTATGAAGGTTTTTTTGGTTGAAGAATTGCCACTTTTAGGTCTGTTATCAAGTGACCAGGGAGATTAAAGTATTCTCCTAATATAAAAATCAGTTCATGAAATGCAGCTAAATGAAAATAGCTCAGGATATTAAGTAGAATCAAAATATATGTTCTCTTTATGACACTAATCAACGGTTTCTGTGAAGAAACAATAATAGTTCAGCATTATTAGCATTAGGAATATTTTGTAACATTTTATGCACCAGTCCTGCAGTTATATATGTAAAGACTGACTCCTCTGTCAACTCAGCCCTCTTCTTCCTACCCAAAACTTTTTCATCTTGGAAGAAGTCCCATTTCTAGGAGGCCTCTTATAAGGCCACATGGTATGGACCTTTGACTGATTAGCAGTTATATAGTAAGGTCCCTTTATGCTGCCACAGAAGCAAGAAAAATTAAAAAGTAAATCAGTTAATGTATTGCATTAAATAACACAATGTGGCTTCCCAACTGCCCTTATAAGCCACCAGAAAACTTTTTTAAAAGCAAAGAAACCTTCCACTTTTTGAACTGTTTCCCTTTCAACAGCATTGTGCAATGATGCCTCTTCAGAGGCAGTTAATTTGTAAGCAGAATATCAATAATTTATAAGAGTATTAAGGGTATTGATCATACAAGAGGAGAAACATGCTTGACTTCTTCAATCCATAAAAAAACCCTTTACTCTTCAAATATAAGGCAATCATAGTATGGTTTAAATACATATTTAGCAATTGTTTTCCTATTTTAAGGTGCAATCATTCATCACTGAGCTATTGGTAACTTAAAAGAGCTTTGTGGGGATTGAAATACAAGCATTTAAGATAAATGACTCTTCTTCCTACTCTTGGCTTCACACCTTCTATCTTGCTATTCCCCAAGCTTTGGAAGAGCCTCCCACGTCTGTGCATTGAACGCTCACTTTCTCTTCCTCCAAATGCCTCTGAAAAACCATTTCTTTGGAGAAGCTTTTGAAGTTGATTCCAGTAACTATAACCTTCACCTAGTAATAAACAATGTGGATCCCTACTGAAAGGCAATGGATTCCACCTATAGGTGGAGCTCATTACAGTATTAGGGCCTTGATCTCCTCACCTACCCGAACATTCCCCCCATTAGAGATAGACCCTGACCTTCAAAGAATTTACAGGTATGTTTAACTGTAGACATTGTGAGTAGTACTACTGAAGTTAATGAGGATCTGTGTGAGTGCAGGGATCTATCTACGTAGAGCTCAAAACTGTTCCCCCATGTTATCACAGTTGTCTGACTAAGGCCTTGATTCCCTGCATCCTCAGTGTAGGATAATGCCTTAAGATTGTAGGATTTTTGGAGTAGGTGGAGACATTGGCTTTTTTGCAAATGTACACAATGTAATTCATATTCTTCTCTTTCCGTGTTGGAGAGAGGCTCAAGACTTATATAAATCAGGGAAAAATAAATGATTGGTGAATAATTTTATTAATCAGATTCCTTCTAGAACACTGATTTCATTATTTGTTTGCCAGACAAGTTTCTACTAAATCTATTCACAATTAAAAAACTAAAACAAAAAAAACAAGCATAGTATTGAACCGAGCCATAATTAGGGCAGCTAAGAAAGCCTTGTATAATTAGCTGGGCTTTGTTTATAATTATTCCTGATAGTTGGAATTGTTTTCCACATGTAATGGGACAATAGCAGTGGTAAAACTAAGAACCTTTGATTTCCACAGTTTAATAATGAATGGTCCAATCTTGCTTTGTTTACTTGTGTAAGTAAGAAATACTTGTGTTAACAGAGCCATTGAAGACAATAGGGATTACTCATGTCAGGTAGGATTACTCACAGGTTAAGGTCTTGCAGGATCAGCTCTATTAGTATAGAAATAAATGTCCATTCATACCTTTAAAATATGGAGGAGCGGGGGAAGGAGGTTAGTTTCTTCTGTTAACCACAAGGCCTATTCTAGCCGCAAGAGGAAGGAATACTTGCTGAGGCTGGTGGTATATAGTCAGTACCCTTGGTGATGGTAGCAAAAACATACACGTGCTTGTATTTTTCCTGATGTAAAATTAGAAGCCACAAGAAAAATTGGGCTTTATGAATGTCATTTAGAAAACATACAATCTTGATTTAAAAATTGCCTGTCAGTGATGGAAAACTCACCATGACCCTTGGTAAATTGTTCCATGATTAATTTCCCTCACTTTCAAAAAATTATGCTTTGTCCAGTCTGAATTTGTCTAGCTTCAACTTCCAGCCATTGGATCATATCATCCTTATTAATAAATATTTGTTTCCCATGTAGATACTTATAGTCTGTAATCAAGTCACCCCTTTACCTTTTCTTTACATTAAATAGATTGAGCTCTTTAATTCTATCACTATGTGGAATGGTTTTTAATCCTTTAATCATTCTCAAGGTTCTTCTCTGAACCCTCTCCAATTTATCAACCCTTTTGAATTGTGAGCACCAGAATTGGACCCAGTATTCCGGCAGCAGTGTCAAATATAGTGGTAAAATGACCGTTCTACTCATACTTGAGATTCCCCTGTTTATACATCTCAGAATTGCATTAGCTCCTTTGGTCATAGCATCACGTTGGAAGCTCATAGTCAGCTGATTATGCACCATGACTCCTAAATCTTTTTCAGAATCACTGCTTCCCAGGGCAGAGTCCCCATCCAGTAAGTAAAGCCTACATTCTTTTTTCCTAGATGTATACATTTATATTTAGCAATATTAAAACCCATATTGGTTGCTTGTTTATCAGGTGATCCAGATCGCTTTGAATTGGTGACCTGCCCTCTTCATAATTTATCACTGCCCCAATTTTGTGTGGTCTTCAAACTTTATCAGTGATGATATTTTGTTTTCTTCTAGGTCGCTGATAAAAATGTTAAATAGTGCAGGGCCAAAAACCTATCCCTGTAGGACCCTACAGGAAATACCTGCTCAATGATCATTCACCATTTACAATTAGATTTTGAGACTTACCTATTAGCCAGTTTTTAATCCACTTAATGTGTGTTGTGTTCATTTTATATTGTTCTAGTATTTTTAATCAAAATGTTGTGCAGTACCAAATCAAATGCCTTATAGAAACCTACGTATGTTATGTCTAACACTGTTTCCTTTATCAATCAAATTTTGCAATCTGATCAAAAAAAGATAAAGTTAGTTTGATGGGATCTCACTTTTATAACCACATTGATTTGCATTACCCTCCTTTAATTTCAAACTGAGTAATAAAAAGACGCAAATCTACACAACAACAACAAAAAACCCTTTGCATCAGGCCTCTGAAACCCAACCCTTTTGCTTATTGCTCTACTAATGAGTGTGGTGTACCTGAGAGTGCTGTGAAACTATCATCATACTGACTAAATGATTATAACTGCAGTGCCAAAAACTGAATGCTCCAAAAGGGAAGCACAGTGTGGACCTCAAACAGCTAACATGTTTTTAAAAATTGCACCTGTCTAGTCTAGGTGTAGAACTGTTTAAAGTCATGTTCAGTAGATTGTGTATGTGTTTTTAACAAGTACTTAGTTTCCTAGTGTAATTAAGGCCTTATTTTGTTACTTTTGACTTCTTCCTAAAACCTTCCCCCACTCCTGCCCCCATCTCATTCTCCATGAAAGATCTTGCCAGTTCTTTCAAGTCCACTATAGAAAGTCTATGGAGAAACCTGTACAGAGCATAGATTTCTGCAAACAAGAAGTGAATCTCACAAAGTGGAGACTTGCACTAAGAATTTGCCCATACACATCTTGCTTATTTATTTTTGTATTTTAAAAACTTCTATAGGCAATAGAATATTGCTGCTTGTGGAAGTATTGTGACAAATTATGATTATAAAACTATCATGTTAGATCATTGATTCTAATTTCAAGTGAACTAGTATCTGCTCTAATCTAGGAAAATAATAACTGTTACAACTTGAGGCTGTTTGCAATTCATTATGGAGCTGTGTGAAAGAGCATTGGGTTAAACAGGTTCAGCGCTAATTAATACCTAGAATTCTAAGGAAGTAGCTCCTTGCTCCTGGGGTTAGGCAGCATGTGAGAAGAATAAACAGGGAGCAGTCTGCAGTCTATGAAGCAGAGAAGGAGTACATATAAACTTTAGAAAACAAAGCCTCAATCCTGTTTCCTTTCAAGTCAATAGGCATTTTGCCAATGACTTCAATGGAAGCAGGATGAAGCATGCACTCTCACTTACACTGGTACCATGTCAATGGAATTACAGCAATATAATTAAGAACATAATTTGGCCCTACATCTTCAAAGTTGAGGAGACGTGGCCACAGTGTTTTCTGTCTGAGAGGTCTTCAGTGTGACTTGTTCTTTCCTGGGAGAACTTACATTGTCTCACTTTACATTCAAGAAATCACAGAATGAAAGCTATAAGAATTTCTTGACTAACCTCTCTCTCTCTCTCTCTCTCTCTGTCTCTGGGAATGATTTCTCTTCATCAGGTCATTTACAAAGACTTTTGTTCATTTGGGTCATTGTAACTGATCGCTCCTGTGTCTGTTGGTGAAGTCTAGATTTACATGAAGCACAAAGTTTTAACAATATTTGGAAAATAAGTTCCCAGGATCACTTTTCTCCAATATTAGATGTGAAAGGCAGTGCTCACTGATGCCCTAATAATCAGCCTTATTTTCATAATATTCAAGAATCAACTGAACAATCATCTTTGCTCATTTTATTACTATTAAAGAATTTCTAATACTTTAAATCATTGCTGAATTACTTGCAGCTTTCTTTAAAGTTTAGTCAATAAGAAGATTAAAATATAAATGCCATTAAATGTGCTTTAAATATCAGCCCCATTGAAATACTTCCAGGTCCTGTATCCTCTTAAAAATAATCCACATTCAAAATAGAGAGGAAATGTCATTCATATGTGTTTCTTCTAAGTTTAAGCTCTGATTATACAAGGAATTATGTACAGTAGCTTTGGAAATATGATAATTAAAAAACACACACACACAACACCAGATCCTTTTATTTATGATATTTTAAACCCTCACCACATTCCAGAAAGTTTCCAGCATTGTTGTACCTTTGCTGCAAGCCTCACTTTAAAGGTTTCACTGGGTAACTTCATATGAATTGATGGTCCTAGAACTTTGAATTTAAATTCAATCAAGTTGTTATTTGAAGGTTGTGTGAAAATGGGCTGGGAGTATCTTGATTCTCAGTGTAACGGACTGGGGTGTTAGCAGTGTGGCCTACTAGTCACAGCTGGGTTTGGATCCACACATCAAGGACTGTAGTTGGTGAGTAGGGGTCAGAGGAATAACTAGAGCTGAGCTCAGAGAAGAAAGAGTTGGGGTCAGAGACCAGGCTAAAGTCAGAAGGCAAGAGTCAGAGTTAGGCTGGGGTCAGAGATCAGAGAACAGGTCATGAGGTGAAGGTTGGAGTCACAGCAGGCCAGAAGTCTGTGTGGTTGTCCAGACAACTTCCTGAACTACCCTCCATGGTTAAATAGTGTTCTTGGCCAATCTGAGGGCCGCAGGGTATTGTCACTCTGGATCCCTTGGGTGGTACTTCCTGTGGTGCCTACTCTCCATATTGCTCCCTGGCTGGGGAGCTGCATGGCCTCCTGGTGGCACAGTGGGAATGTCCAGCCCTCTCAAACTCTGCAGAACTGACTTCTAGTCCACACATCCTTACACTCAGTCCTTCCTCCCCTCAGCTTTGCTTTCCTCCAAGGGAGGAAATAAGTGTTGTTATAGAACTATACATCTTCACAAGGCTGTAGAAACATCAGCTAGTTGAATTCTCACAACACTCTTGTTGCGGGGGTGGGCATTTGCTATCATCACTATTTTACAGATGGGGAAACAGACAGATGAAGGGGAAATGATCCATACCTGGCTCCAATCAACAGCAAAATTGGAGTCACCCATACCTGGCTCCAATCAACAGCAAAACTGGAGCCATCCACACCTGGCTCCAACTAAATCAACAGCAAAATTCCAGTTGTCTTCACTGGGAGCAGGATCATGCCCTAAACGACTTGCTCAAGGCCACACAGCAGGTCAGTGGCCATAATGAGAGAATGAAGTGGGCTTGATTCCTGTCTATGCTAATGCCATGTAAAAGGACTTAGGCCTTGGTTCACAAGGGGGATTTAAGTACCTAACTGCCCTTTAATCACCTAAATTCAACATTTAGGTACCACTGGCATTCAAAAGCCCCCGTTCAGCTGTCATCTAATCCTATAGGTGCCTTAATTCCATAGGCACCCAAGTTTCCCCTGGTAACGTCCCCTAAGTACTTAAATTTCTGCTGATAGGCTTGCACCAAACTGCCTCAGTCCTGACACCACTCAGCAGCATGGCCTCACACTTTAATTCACACCTAAACCCCAGCAGATTCACAAGGTAGGGTCCCCCATACATCTGACCTCCTGGACCCGACCTGGTAGATGTGCACAGAGACAGCCTTACATGACATCTACCAGACCAGGCCCTATACAATACACAGCAGTGCAGTGGAGCTAGGTGCTGCCCTCTGGCTTGGAGCTACACACCTGTCTGAGGGGCTAGGTCTTGGCATATCCTTCTGGCTGACTTAAGCAGCTTCCTACTCAGTGTGCTGAATGTCTGTGAATTCCTTTTCTCAGGCACCTAACTCTCCCCATGTATTAGACAGGGAGCCTAGGCACCTAACGTGGAGCTGTGAATTCCACTTGGAGGGAGGGCACCTAAAAGTTAGAAAATACAATGACCAAGGTAAGTCCCCCTCGTGAATCTGACCCTTAGTGTAAATGAGACTCAGTGCCAGCCCTGGGAGTTCCTGTGGCCCAGTTCTGTGCTTGCTTCATTAGATGACCACAGTGCCTCTCTCCTGAAGTTTGTGATAAGTTTTGTAGGTCTCAGTCACCTAGGTATGCAAGGTAGAAAATTGAGCTGAAGAGCTTTAGGGACACTCTTCCCCCATGTTTTAGGTTCTTAGTTTCAACCTTTTCATAGACAAAACCTGGAAAAGCCTCAATGGTAACTATTCAACCTTTCAGGTAAACAATAGTGTGGTGGTGTTCAGTGATCACTCAGTGCTTAAAGTGCTTGCAAGAACTCTGCTTAGTCTGTGTCTGGTTTCAATTGGCTGTACATAACAACTGGAGCTTCACAGTGCCCCACCCAGGCTCTGTGTCTGGAAAGCTCAGCCCTTAAAGGCACAGTCTCCAATATCACAGCATGTGTAATGGAAGTTGGCCCCTGGGGCTCCTGAGATATTAGCCAACTCAGGAAAATTACCAATCAAGTAAAAGAAATTCTAGGTATACATGTTTAAATGAGTAGAATAGCTCTTCCAGAGAAATAGGCCCTGTAGGGGAAGCTTTTCCAGTGCCCCAGATTGTGTCACTCACATTCCAGTAGGGGGCTGCAAAGCAGCAGCAGGACTTCAGGGATGATGGCTGCACTTCACTGAATGGCTCAGCTGTCACAGCAGAGAACTGAGGGGTAGTTTGAAATGTGCTCTTAGGTAGTCAGTGTATGTCTGTGAGAGATCAGGGCTCATTACCGTCAGGAGGAAAAAGTTTCTCGGTAGGACCATTGAATGTTTGCTCAATGGTTGCAAACAGTAAATCTTCACGCTTGGTAGGTGATATGCAGCGTGCAAGCAGGTCAAGGACAGACTTTGGGAAATGTGCTTATTCCATCGTACTGTAAAATAAGGAATAGCATTGGGAAGGAGGATGGCAGGGATGGTATTGGGTTGGCGAAGAGAAGGAATGAATGGCCATGGCTTAACAACTGGTGAAGGGTTATGATATGAACATGGTGGACTGTGACCCAAGGACCCCTTGTGCCAACTGGCAGAGGGACAGGGGCACATAAGTGTTACAGGGAGCCCCTGTGTCTGGTATTTACATTCCAGTTCACTGAAGATTTCGCTGTGCCATATAAGATTTACACTGTGTCATGTAAGATTTCCGTTGAAAGCCTGTGTCACACAGGCCTTCATAATCTTTGCAAAATGTATGCATGGATAATATGTAAGGGTGTGTGTGTGTGTGTGTTATCTATATATAAAATTATGTTCTGTAGGTTTTGTTGTTAAAGGCAGGTCACCTCCCAGAGGTAGCGTTGCTTAAGTCAGATTCTACCAGAAAAAACACTGCATCAGTCCAGTATCAGAGGGGTAGCTGTGTTAGTCTGGATCTGCAAAAGTGACAAAGAGTCTTGTAGCACCTTATAGACTAACAGATGTTTAGGATCATAAGTTTTCATGGGCAAAGACCCACTTCATCATCAGCTGCACTAGAGCAATAGTCTTTAATGCAGCACTTTAATGAAGAGGCTGTGTGCTGGTGCGAAAGAGCTCTCCCATCGGTGTAGTTAATCCACTGTCCTGTGAGGCAGTAGCTATGCTGGCAGGAAAAACTCTCCTGCTGACATAGTGCTGTCTACATGGGAGGTTAGGTTGGTTATAACTACGTCACTCAGGGTGTGGATTTTTCACACCCCAGAGTGACATACTTATACCAGTATGAGTCAGTAGTGTAGAACAGACCTCAATCAAATGCTAATGAAGAGATTGTGAGGACTTCAGAAGGAAAATTAACAGGAAGAGGATACAGCAAGGGGAGAGGAGGGAGGCTGATCCTGTTTTACAGGTAAAGAGCAAAGGTCTGGACTAGTTTATCAGAAGAATGCCTTGGTACCCTTCATCAGATGGAGGCAGGTTGCCAGTGGGCTTTGGCTCATGAAAGGAAGGTTTTAGCCTTCCTGGTTGAAAAACACTGTAAGAAGGACTTTGGGGTAAGTAGCACATTACTAGACAAGAAGGCCTCTTATTAATTGAGTTTAGACTCTAGAATGCAATTTATTTTATATGAAACCTGTTGTTTCCAATATTTCTGTTTGCTATCATATGAATTTCTATTGTTTGCTAAATAAACATATAGTCTCTATAAACAAATCTAGGCACTGTGTATTAAGCGGAGCAGTGTTTGAAGTTACAATTAGGAAGCTGTGATGTACTGTTCCTTTGGGAACATGGACCCTAGTAATTCTGTGAGTTTTCAGTGGATAAGGGGCTGAACATCATGGGGGGATGCTAGGAGGTCTTGGGGGTTGATGTTTGCTTATTTCTAGCTTGCATGAGAGACAGCGGAGCCCATGTGGGCTGAGAGAAGAGTGCATGTGTTGCCTGTGGCTGGGAGAGTCAGGGACCTGACCCCTGTTGGGTACAGACAAGGTTTCCTCATGCTAAAAGCAGGTGGTAGCCTCACAACTTTGGATGTCCTTGCGAAGTATCACATGGATTGAATCACAGGCTGGACAGTTTGAAATAAAGAGAATCATACAGGCTTGTTTGAAAGGAGGGAACATTCATGAGTAAGGAGTTTTGGTTAAAGTTTGGATGCATCTCCTAAATAAATTGAGCTTCTGATCCTTTCTGAGGTTCACCTATCACTAGATCTAATCGCAGATCTGGACACAGGTTTTCAGAATACAACCGTGGTGCACACAGTGCATTAACTGACTGAACCATCTAGCCTCTACTCTGGCTTGTGTTTAAGTGGCTAATCCAAAGTGGCCAGACTGGGGTGAGGGTAGGAGTTCGGGAGAGAGGGTTTATGTTTGTTGGTGAGTGCTTGGCTTATCTCTGGTGGAAATATACAAGTGGTTACATACAGGTGGTCCCTGATAAATATTGATTGTGGATTATACCATAAATGTGCGATGAAGCTATGAGCTAGTGAGAAACACTGAAGGAAATATGTTTAGGACAGAAGCTTTAAAAGCAGGCCAAGAGACTTCTCATTCCAAAAACAAGTGACATGCATCTATTCTTTCACCACTTGGCTAAGCAACAGCGGGAATGTTTCCTACTAAACAGCCTCATTAACATAAGCATAACTACAGGGTAAATTTTCAAGCTCATTCCAAGTGAATTCAAGGGGAGGGAGGGAAATATTCTTTTAATATGCGCAATTCATGCAGACAATGATATGAAGCTAATTCATTTCATCATATTATCACCATATCATATTAACTTAAAAGAAATAATAATGCAACATGGAAATGTTTGCATATTAGAGACAACTCTCATTGTACCCTATTAGCACTATATCGTATTAGTATTGCATTAGGCTATTATGCTCCAGTGCTAAAATGATGAAATCCCACTGTGAAAACTGATATTGAATTCCTGTAATGTTTCAGAACCATTTTTAGCACTGCATATAAATAATTCATGGGAGCAGATCTAATGAATTGATGTGGGGAAAAAATCCCTTGACATTGTGAGAGTATTTATGAATGTAAAGTCATGAACAGGATTTTTTTTTTTTTTAGTGGAGATGGGCTGGGACTGAGATATCTGGCTTATCACCGTCTCCTGTTTATGCATCACACATCTAATGCTGGGTGTTAATCCCGCAAATGCGGTGTCTTAAAGGTGGCTGTGTCACCCTATTGGCTGACATGATGATGATCCATCAGGAAATTCTGCAGAATGGTGTAGCTCCATAAAGCATTCAAACATGGTGGCTGTGTAAGCAAAACCCCAGTATACGCTAATCCTTTGGAATATCTCTGTGATCTGTGGTACTTGTCTGGATCACCTGTAGATTTTTTGCTTGTTTTCGGAAAACGAGATTGTGTGATTTTCCAGTGTTCGTCTGAGAAGCACCTTGGCCTTTCAAAATCACCTGACTGTTGATTGCTTGCAAAGAACCTCTGAATTAGAAAGCACTGGCTATGCCTGAAGAAAGTGGTTGTGGTGAAATGCAGAGCAAGGGAAGATGACCTGCTTTCAGTTGTCTGAATGGCAGATTGATCTTCAATTTGCTCCTTTGTTACAAGACTCTGGGGCTCACTCTGCTTATGCTTGAGTTTCCTCACGTCCCACTTTTAATTGCCTGCTTAAACGTCAGATCCCACAATCTATTCTAGACCATGTTTCCAAGCAGTATCAATTTACAAAGTTGCAGAACTGGATAATAACCAGTTGGTTACCAAAACTAACTTGAACCCTAAAAGTCAGCTTCCTATTCTTAGGCGGTGAGGATTTAGAGCCCAATTCTACTCTTACGTACTTTGGTGCAAACCCAGAGTTATGCTATTGACTTAAATTGATTTACTATAGATTTACATAGGTGTACTTGAGAGCAGAGTTTGGCCCATGGCTTCAGTAGCTTTCAGAAGTTCAGCAGAGTACTAATATGGTGTCAGGGCATATAGTAAGCTTAGATGGACAATTTCCTCTGGGATCATGAGCACTATATCAAAAATTGCTACCATTCCCCATGTTTACTTTTATTGATTACAAGCCTGAATGCACCCACTGAGCTTCCACTAAAGATCAAGGAAGCAAGTTTAGGGAAAGTATTTGCCCATATGCACAGCAGGTAACTATTTTGCAGAAAACTTCTATCCAGATCAGTGGGAGTCATGTGCTGTGCACTAGTGTGAACATTTGAGGGCTAAATTTTCACTATTGAGCCACAGGACATTTTGGGTTTCCCAAGAGACTGGGAGGTGTCACTGTATCATGGCCGTATTCATAGCATTTTTTGTTATTTTGAGTGGAAGAGGAGTTGGGGAAACAGTCTTAAAATCCCAGTAATTACTAAAGCAGAGAAAGAGTAGATTAGGGAGATGCAAAATTTAAAACTACACTGAGGTCTATTTACAGAACGTATCAGTTGTTTTCTTGAGGTTGGTTTGGGAAGGGGATCCACAAGAGAGAAGGGCCCCCGCAACAGTTTGGAAAAATGTTTGCTTTCCCTTGGCTCACCTTTTTTCTCTCCTCTCTCAATTTTAATTTTTCCACTCATTTTCTCCAAAAAATACTGCTACAGCTGCTGCAGCAGGTGCTGCCACAGCTCTACTTAGTTCTCAGTTTTCATGGCCAAAACCTGAACATTTTGCAAAATGTCTGTTTTTCCAGCTGATTCCCAAGGTGAGATTGTATTCTATTTGGCAGCAGAACACATTGGTTTCTTTAGTGAATCAGAAAAATTTAACTTCAGCTAGTCAAAAGGGCAACTTGCCATATATTACAAACTGCTTTTTCGCTTCTGTCTGGGGAAGATATTTAGGAGAAAGCATTTTATTGGTGATGAGCCTTTTTTTGTGCTGAGCTCCAGATGCTAAAGTGTAATGATAGTGTTCACCATGGTATTAATTTACTTTGAACTGGATTGCTTGTCTTTGGGGAGGTTTTAGCTGGGTTGGGAGAACAGTTTGGTAAAAAGACCAGGCTAGATCTAGCATGGTGAGTTCAAGTTGTCTAAACTGAACATTGCATTACACGCCAGGCCATATTGGTTTCAGAGAGTTCAATGCTGGAGCATGAGGAGGAAGTCAACTGCTTTCCCATAGCCAGATCAAAGTATTGCATAATCTGGTCTCAGAGCTTCTAAGAGTGCTGGCTTCTAAGCTACAACCACAAAGGGAAAGTATTTACCTCATGATATGAAGACCATCATACAGTGACACAAACTGGGTTTGGCAGAATTTGAACTTTTAACCCAAATTTGACCTAGCTTCTCTCTGTTTGGCCCCTCCTAACTGTCACTTGTGAGGGCACATGTACTGTGGTAGAAAAAATAATTTGAATGCTGGCTGGAGTAAAGATATAAGGTGCCATAAATGATATTTCAGAGAGGATAATTCTTGTGATATCCCTTCCTCCCTCTAATATTTAATTGTTCAATAAGCCAAACACAAACTGTATATCTATTTATAATTTATTTACAAGAGGCAGTTTGCTCTGCAGTACTGCATAGTTTTCATGCAGGCTTGAGTATTTGGGTTATCTATACCAAAAAGTAATGGGTGTGATGAATTTTGGAATATGACCCGACATTGAACTATTCTCCTGAGTGGCAACATTATATTTCATTGAATTCTTTTTATTAGTCTTGATGGGAAAGGGACCCTAAACAGCTAAAACAAAATTGGGCTGTTCTGGAAACTATTTGTTTTGTACAGCCAATGTATTCTTTTAAAGGATTCTACCATCCTTCTGTGGTTTACTAAATTTGTTTATACAGCTGGAAAACACAGATCGGTGCAACCTAATTTTTTTCCTGTTGCTGTTACTGCTGTTAACATGGATAGTTACTGTGAATTATTTTGGATGAGCATGACAATAATTACTCATGAGTAATTGCATAACTATAAATCTCAAATGTGCTTATCATAATTAGGTATCATTGACTATAATGACACGCTGGTAACGTTAGTTATTAATGAATAGTGCACTGTCCTTTTTTTAAAGTGTGAATTTATCGCTGGAGAAAGGTGCCAGATTGGTGTCTTGGGAATGAAAATCCTCTAGACAGACACAGGACTGGTGACAGCAGTGCAGACTCCAATACATTTTCCCACTGGTACACTTGAACCCTGACCCATGAGACCACCACAAAGGCCTGGTCTACATTTTAAAACTTAGTTCAACATAGGTACAGTTCGCAGGAATGTTAAAAATCCCCATCTCTGAGCTCTACAGTATGCCATCCTAACTGTCTGTGTAGATGCACTGAGGTAGATGGAAGAATCCTCTTGTTGACCTAGCTACGGTCACTTGGGGAGGTGGTATTCCTACACCAATGGAAAAGCCCCTTCTGTCACTTTAGGCTGTGTCTACACTCTGATGTTTTGCTGACATAGCTATGGCACCGTAGCCCCTGTAACTCTGAGCACTATGAATGTGTTCCCTCCCATCCCTTGCCCTGCTCCCAGAGCCTGCAAGAGGCACAGACTACCTCAGCTAACATCTGTCTTGTGCTGCTCTTGCACCAGGCCCATTGTATCCCCCTTTATGTTGCTGGGAAGCATGTGGGGAAGGAGGGATGGAGCTTGGGTCAAAATCCAAACCTAGGTTGCTAAACTACAAGTAAATTAGCAAATAGGTTGTGCAGCAATCTATCTATATTCTACCTCTTAACCTTCATCACTCTCCAAAAATGTAGCCTTCACTAATTTGTGTCTCTTTTCACTATATTTACCAGAATCAAAATCTGAAAATATATAAGATTTACAATGTCCATACCCACATGAACTGCTAATTTGTCTTTTAATGATTTAATGTCTCTTAAAAACAGGTGAGTTTGACAAACAAATCTCTTGGAGGTGCACTTGGTGACTTCAACAAATCACTTATCCCTTTCTAATTGTCGTAGGATTCTCTAAAATTCATGTGGGTTCAGCTCCCGCTTATAGAAATGAGCCAGAACTGCCAAGTTCAGATCCAAATCCAAACCTCCCCAGAGTCTGAAGGACTTGGATCCAGTTTTCAAACCCATCTCTAAGCAAAAGCATGAGGAGAAGAGCAGCTTCAGCTCTGAACTTGCAGCATAGCAACATGGAGAAAGGAGGGGAACCATCTTCATAGCAATGAAGAAAACAGCAGCGACAGCAAAAGCAAGTGCTTCAGCCTTAAAGAGACAAGTGACAGAGCTCAGTAAAAGAACTGTCACTGCCTCTTTTAGATGAAAAGAAACAGTATAATTCTGAAGGAGTTGCTTAGATGGAGGTTATAGTTTAAATGACATTGCAGAGAAGTTTTGCTTTTTGGAAACACAGGCAACTGGTTCAGATGGATCCAGAAATCTGAAATAGTCTGGATGGCCTTTGGTTTAGTTGTGGAAAAAGAAATTGATCATCTAGGTTTCCTGTTGTGTAGCATGGCTGATACATTGGATGACATTCCAAATGAGCTACCTCATGCAGCTAGATTTCACTAACCTGAAAGGAATCTTTGACTCTCTCCTTTGTTGCTCACAAAAGGGCAAAATTTAATAGAAGAGCAGCCATGTTAAGTAGGAAGGAACAAGACTAATGCCAGGTTATGGGGCAAGCACAAAATGGGTTTGTGGGAGACTAAAGATTCTAGAGTGGTGATAGGTAACAAGAACAGCGTCAGCAAGACCCCAAGCCATGCCAAGCCATGCCTAGCAGCAATGTCCAGGAAAAAGAGGTACAGTGCAGGGAATGTTATAAAACAGAATACAATGAAGCTGCATGATGATTACGAAGAACTGTTGGAGCTGTCTAGGTGGGAGTGCTACTCACAGAGGCACCAGAGATACCATCAAAGGAATGATCTTGAGTATAGACCAACAGCGAATAAACAAAACCTTGAATTTAAAGTGGACACGGGAACAGCTGTTAGAGTAATTTTAGGAAAGAACTGCAAGGATGAGGCTCTGCAAAGAGCTGAACGAGATGCCGCACCTGTCCAGTAACTGTGCACTGACTGCTGGTCTCTTCCACGTTCATAAGGATGCTAGAGGAAGGAGAGAATCACCCGCAACAAACAGGACATGTAATAAAGCCTTCTGAAACGCCACTACTAGGGCTGCAATTTGGTACATGGCCTGCACCTACAGGTCTTGGACAGCTGTAGAGCATCTTTGATCAAAAGGGAGCAATACAGAAAGTATAGTCACAAGTTATTACTGGCAGTGCAGTATACAATAATGCTCCCATCCTGCTTCCATTGAAGTCAACAGCAAAGCTTCCCTTGATTGTAACTCCATCAACTATGACTCTCTTTGCTCTCATTCAGCACCACAATACATCCAGACATCCCTGCTGGGGAAAGCCAGAGAAGAATTCAAGAAAATGGACAGTACTCTGGTCATTTCCCAAGGACAGGACCCCACCAAGCAATACAGTAAAGCTGGCTGGTAAGATATGGCCCTCGCACAGCTGAATAGACACATGTACAGAGAGTGCATCCTGCGTTTGCCCAGATATCACCGGTGTAGTCTAAAGCCAAGTAACAGACAGACCTTCCTCATTTGTACCAGAGACTGGGGATCCTCTGAGAATTACTACGTTTTATCAAATTTCTGAGAAATTTGAGCATTATTGTTTAGCACACTTTTTGGCACTTATAAATAATTAATATTCTTTATTCAGTTTTTTTGAACAGGGTCATTTTTCAAAAGTAAGAGAGTTCTCCATCGCTGACAAGTTTGTACTGTAGTGTGTTCTGTAAAAACAAGGATTGGTGTTAATCTGGCCCTTTGTTATTAAATCTTTGCTAAGATATAGGCAGGGAGTGCCTTTTATTTTTTAAAATGCGAACTATAAAAAGCATGGATTGGTGAGATTCCACTGTAGTCTCAAAACTAGCTGATTCAGCAGGCTTTTGGCAAATCCCTTCCGTGAAAGAGAAAATACCAGTAACTCCATTTGTCAACCTGTTCAGGAAGTGCTGTTTTAACCAACTCTTATTTGGCATGATATCAGCTCTGGAAAATTTTCAACAGAAAAATCTCTCAAATCAAAATAAGATTATCTTTTCTACTGAAGCCATTCCAGACATGGTGGAGCCCACACTGAAGATTTGTTATTTTTAAAATGTTTCCAGTATGCCTGGCACTGAGGTACCACCTTTAACATGGCCTCATGGTAAATAAGCAATACAAATTTGGGGAAAAGGAGCTCATATCTTGTAGGTCAAAAATTCTGCAAAAAGGAGAAAATTCAAGGTAAAGCTGAATGCCAAGTATAAAAGGAGAGGGAGGAGGAGGTGTCATTATTATTACCCTAATTGCTTTTTTGATTCAGATGGTTATAAAGACAAAGGTTTGAGTCAGTTCATGCCATGGACTCTCCATGCTGATAACAAACTTGCCCTGCTCTGCATATAGGCACTTGGCCCCTAGATGCTGGAGCCCCAAGTGCCCCCCACCCCCACCAATCGCCAGAGGAGCTCCGCCTCAACTCCGTTGGCCATCCCCCCTAAGCACCGGGTCGGCCCCAGCTCCTGGTTGAGCCACCATCCCCATCTCCTGGCCAAGTCGTTGCCCCCCACAAGCTCCACGATGGGCCCAGCTCCTGGCCGAGTTGCTGGCCCCCCTAAGTGTCGGGAGAGCCCCAGGTCCTGACCAAGTCATCAACCCCCCAAGCACCAGGCCAGTCCCAGCACTGCCCCAGGCAACCAACCCGAGCACCACCCAGAGCCACTGACCCAAACCCACACCCATCGGGGCTGACCTAACCCAAGTGCCGCCTTGGGCTGTCTCTGGCCGCCAGCAGCCTGACATCCAGGCTGCGGCCTGGAGCCGAGTGCTCTTGCTGGCTTAAGGGTAGAGAGGGAGGAAAGGAGGGGCCTTGGGTCAGAGAGTGAGCAGGGTGAGGGGAGGCTTAGCCTGCCCTGGCTTTCGATCCCTGCCACCTATGTATAGGCAATTGTTTCCTATAGTAAAACAAGTGATCTGATGTTCCAGTAGCATGCTTACCAATACCTTTATCTGACCTGGAACCACTTGTAAATCTATAATTAATTATCATAGTTTAAACAGACTGAGAAAGTAACTGGAGCCTTTTTGAATAAACATAATTGCCAGTATAGCATTATGAATTCCACCATGATTGCTATTGCAGAGATGGCATTAGACGAATATCATTTTGTCAATTAACCTTTTTCAATTCATAGTTCATTATAACCTAGAAGAGTCCATTTGTGAAGACTTTTTACATGACTCTTGCTGCTTAAACACTTACTACTTGCTCTTTACCCTGTGAACATATTTGGTTATACTTGCCTAGCATAATGTATAACCCTAGGTCACAAAGCAGTAGCAAACCCTTTTAATTTATGGAGGGTTTCATTTTAGCCTACTGTTATAAAGATGGCAACATTCCCTAAATTTCTGACAATCACATGAGGCTGGCTAAGGACACAAAAATAATTGTGTTCCTGTGGCCAACAACTTTACCATAATTTAAGCACTGATTATATAACCAGCTGTGCAGCCACTTTTCCTGACAATTTAATAATTTAAAAAATACTCATAACCCAGGATAATGCTCTGAATAATTACTCTATAATGACTGAAAAGCACCATGTCAAACTCAGTATAGCCAAAAATATTTTTCTTTCCTAACTATACTTTATTATTAATACAAAGCATAGTCAATAACTGATTAAAATAATAATATAATAAAATTTGGCTGCTTCTACAAATAAAGTTGTTAATTTCTATATTGATGTTTTTCCACTGAAAGAGGAAAAGAATACTATCTATCTTAAAATTGGTATAATGTCACAAAAACTGTTCCCTGGACTCTAAATATATTTTAAAAATAATACTTCATTGTTGAGGGGAAAAAGCAATAGCTGCCATTTGTGGAGGACCTACACAAAAACAATATTTTATGGTCAGCTCCTCTCTTCATTGGCTTTGAAGCAGCAGTCAGCTAACAATACAACTTGCCCTTGCTGTGCTGACAATGAGTCCAGTGTGCAAAAATGAAAATAAACAAAAAAAGACATTTTAATTTCAAGGTTCACTGGAAAAAAACCTGAAAAAAATCAATGTTTGCCAAATAGAAAGACAAACTCAGAAGGGAAATTAAAAAAAATGTATTTACAAGATTGAGGGTTTTATAAATAGTTGGAAAAAAACAAAAAGAAAATATGTCAGTCTTAGTTCTGGATATCTGTGTAAAATTTCTGATTATTCAAGTATAATACAAGATATCAGGAAAACAGACAATTATATTGTTAACAGTTCCATATTTATTAGAAAAAAATGTAATTATGATGCTAGTCACCAATGTGCATGAATTTAGAGTGAATGATACTGCAAAGTATTTGGAATACCCTACTCAGATCATATTGCTTGTGGCTCTCTTCCTTAGAAGTTCTCAATCTTCCACTCTGCTTTTATTCTCTCTCACACACTAGGCAACTATTCTCTTACAATTCTTCTCCTATGAGGAAAAAAACCACTCTTTTCCTCCCAGGCCCTCCATGCTGTTTTCTAAATAGAGCAAAGTCCTTGCAAGGACTTCTGAATACAAAAAACAATGGCCAGGTCTAGGGCTGGATGGTGATCTAAGTTTCTGGTTTGGATAGTTTTCACTCTGAAGAATAAGCATGACTCTGCCTAAGGAATAGAGTGATATGTGCTTTAGAAATGCTAATGGATCAGAGAGACAGAATCCATTTTGTACACTGCTACTTTTTCGCTCCCACTTCACTGTCAAATCTCTATGTGTGGGTGCCACTAAGAAGGGTCCTGGAGTCCTCTGAGGCTAAACAGTTAATTTTATTATTACTATATAGGAGCACATGTGTGCTTCACAGATAAGTAAGAAGACAGGGTCCTTGCCCTGATGAGTTTAGAATCTATTTTATGCAGACAACATAACAAAACTGATATCATTGCTGGAGGTAGAGTGGGGTCACCTGACAATGTAGTTATCCTTTGATAAATTTGCCAGAGAATGATTCCATACCTTGGCAAGCTCTGATGCAACGCTAGAATAATTATTGAGCATACCCCAGGGGAGTAGGCAGTTTGCTTTGGCATGTTTTCTTGCCTCTAGTTATTTAATATTGGCTCACCTCCAGTCCTGATAGATGGGATGTGTGGGGTTTTTTCAGTTCTGGGGCTGCTGTTTATTTTTAAAATGGGGAATGAAGACTGGCTTTTCTGACTAATACTTGTAAGAGCTCAGGCTAACATCCTGCTATTCTAATGTTTTCCATAGGAGGGCATGAGTGTAACTGGCCACTGCAACTAAAGCACCAGCAGTGTAATTCTCATACTCAGTCCTAATGACTTTGGAGGGCTTTACGAATCTAGACAGGCAGCATCAACTGATTTATTTCTTTTTTCTTGTTATTTTTTTCCTCCATATGGTCACTAAGTTATTAACCACAAACAGAGAGAAAAGATTAAAAAAACAGATACTTTGATAGTAAGATGAAAATGTCTTTCAATGCCCGGCTTTCAACTATACCAGGCAGGTGACGGTTAAAGCTTTCTCTTAGAGAAAATCATGGTCAGAGAGAGCACATCCAATGAACTCTTCGGGACAGATTTTCTGTTTGACATTCTGGCTCCTGTTAGGCAGCCTCTATAAGGAAAGCCTGAAGAGAGAGTTCAAGCTTCACCTATTCATAATATTCCAGCCTCCATCCCCCCTCCAAAAACCCTCCCACACCAAAGAGCCCACCAACCCACTGACATTGTTTTAATTTCATAATAATGGGTAATTCTAAATAGCTTTAGTATTTAGTATTTTATCTAAATTAAAAACCTAATTTCCATCAGTGTTTTTAATTTAATCTAGATGGGAGAGGGAAGGCAAGAAAAACAGAGAGAGAACAACCCCCAATTGCCTTTATTGTGAAATGTACATTGTCCCTTCCTTTTGAAAGGGAGGTGCATAAGGTCAGGGATGGAGCTATTGTTTGTTCAGTGCCATCTGGAGCTTCCAAAATCTGAACAATGCCTGTGATCACAAAACGAACATACACACACAAAACAATTCCTCCAAATTAACCACCAATATTTTTAATGAGAGTCTCTAAACACATGGTCTCCTCTTGCAAGCCCTTATGTGAATGTATAGTCCCTGTGAAGGCAACTGACTTTTCTTATGGGTCAAAGTTTGCAGGATCAGGACTGTATTCTCCATCATATTTGGAAAGCTTTTCTCCCTATTTGGCCTTAGATAGTCAGAGACCAGAGTCATCTATAACAATATTTATCACTTAAGTTTTGTGTCTAACATTCAAAGCACTTTATAAACTTTATCAATTTAATTCTCACAGCAGCTGAGAGTGGTAGTATTAGTATCTTCATTTTACAGATGAGGGAAAGGTGTAAAATTCAGGATTTTACAATAACCAGCCCCTTGCTTTAAGTCACTAGACTATACTTCTCTCTATCCCTCTCTGCTTTCAGGATAATAGTATGTATTTCCCTTCTTCCGGGCTTCTTATGACATCTGCAGACATTGGACTAGATCTGCTAAACGGTATCAAAAACTTTTACAATAAACTTAGCCAAGTCAGCACCCCTATACTGTAGTAGCCTGACGGTTGCAAACTATGCTGGTGCATTATGGAATGTGTCAGTGTTTTTTTTGGTACTATTCAGTTGGTCTGCTGATTATTCCAGGAAGATTTTAAAACTTGCAGGAACATGGCTCTGGTTCTCGTTTTATGTAAATCAGCGTGACTCTGTTGATTTTAATGAAGCAATTCTGATTTACCCCAGCTGAAGATCTAGCCCAGTGTCTGCCAATAGGAGAGGCAGTGAATGAAGTGTCATTCGATCAGACTGTAATGGCAATTTTGGGAGAGGAAATCAACACCTACTGTACAAGAGGATTTTCAGTCCAATAAATTAAGCTAAATTAAGCTGCCACACTGAACAGTGGCATAAAGCCTTGGTTGGTGGCATGATATAAAATTATCACATAATAGGTGAATATGACATGTACAGTGGGTGTTGATTTCCTCTCTCAAAATTGTCATTACAGCCTTAACTACTGACACTTCATTCACTGCCAGTTCTTCAGCTCCCTTCTCCCATGCTGACAAGAAATAGCAGGCCACCTAAAATTGTAGGCCTTGGAAGGATCATGTGAACATGCTGAACACACTGATGATGATTAATTGGTTTCCTTAGCAACTGAGAATTCTGGGATTATATTCCCTTGATTATTGGCGTGTTCAGTGCTAATGTGAATACTGGAGAGGAACCCAAGTAGAAGTGTATCATCTATTAATTGCGTGCATCCACAAGGACGGAAAGAATACACACTCTCGGCAGCCTACCTGACCCACAACAATGAGATGGTGCTCTTTAAAACTCAAGCTTAATAACAGACACAACCCTCATTTTGTGGAAAAGCAGGCAAGAGCCTTTATTATACTTAAAGACTTTGAATCAATATATATAACTCAAAGAATGCCAGCTCTTATTCATGAGGGGGAACCACCTTTCCCACTGGTGTTATGCCACCTTATTAACATACAGGGCCTGATTCTCCCCTGCCTTACACCTTATGTAGTCATTTATACCTTTGCAAAATGGGAATACAAGGTTACTACATTAGAATTTTCCCTGCACTTATACTGGTGGTAGCAATATACATCCATTTTGCACTCACTTTGCATAGCTGTAAATGATTACACAAGGCACAAGTCATTAGCGAGTTAGACCAATGGGAGGTTTTGGTGAGCAATGAATGCAGGATGGAGTCTTTGATGGAGGAAAATAATGTCAGTTTCTCTTCCCCAAAGCCACCCAGTAACATTCACCTTTAATGTTCTGCTTTCTCTTCACATGCAGGAGATGCCACTGAGATCAGGGGGAGTCCCTCACATGTAGGGAATGCAGAATATGAGAGCTGAATACCTCCTATCCTCACGGTAAGACATTTTCCATCGATATGTAAGTAAAAAGATGTTAATATCAGGCTTCCAATGGGGTATTATAAACAGTGAGGGGTTCTTGTGTGCATTGTTAAAAAAAATACCAATATAGCTTTTTTAAAAAAATAAAAAATCTGAGAGGCCAGTGCGCTTGGATATTTTGCTTACAATTATGGTGCACTGTGAAAGGAAGGTATTGTGCATATAGAACAGTAATAACAGTTCTCCTGGTTGCATTTTACTTGTTCATGCAACACACAGCTGGAGCCTCCTGATAGCACTTGGACACAAAGTAGGAGACTGCTCACAAAGAGAAGCCTTATACTTTGTTCTCTTACAGGAGGTTTCTTTCCCCTCCACTTTTTACTGATTCTACTCGCACTTACACTCTCTGTCACGTTACTGAGACATTACTGAAGGCAGCATTGGGCCCACTGTCCTACATTTATGTCACAATCTGGTTTTTGTTAAGTATACTTCCTCTAAACATGTAGACACAAAACTTCAGGTCATCAGAGAAGCCATTTTCCTGCACACCCCTGGCTGTGGTGCTGCTGGTACAGGTGACAGCAGAGTTTGAAGGCACTTGCATGGAAGTGACTAGGCTGAAAGAAATACCAGATGGGCTTATCCCTGACCATACTGGAGAAAAGGAGATGGTTGACTAAACAGGAGAAGCTTCAGTTCAACACCAAATATAATGTTCATGTTTCTTTTTTTAGTTTAGCTTTTGCTGCTGCTTACCGCGAGAGTGGCTTACTGAATCAGTACTGCTGGGTGAGTCATTTACAGTCAGGAGAAGTGGCACAGGAGCCAGCAAACACAGCAGAAAACAGGGGAGTTTGAGTGGGAGTTATGTGGGAGGAGAGAAGGCTTCCCTGTTTTGGGTTCTCATAGAGGCAGTGAAGCAGCCAGCCAGCAGCACAGGACCCAGCAAAGAGAGCTGAAAACAGGGACATTTGAGTGAGAGTTTGTAAGGGGAGTTTCAGGGAAAGAATGCGGTGTTCAGGTTTTGTTTTGGCGTTGGTTTGGAGTTTGCTGTGTTTTGCTTTTCTTCACAGGAGGTTAGGTGGGAAGGCTATGACAAACACAGAGGCAGCAGTGATAGCGAACCAAGGAATGGAAGAGACAATGAAGATGACCGGCTGTGGAAGCTGTGGGATGTACGTTGCCCTGGTGCGGATACCCAAAAAGAGCTTTGTTTGCATTACGTGCTGCATGACAGAGCTGAGAAAGAGAAGATGCAAGGTTTGGAGATGCAGGTGGAAACTATGGTTGAATTTTGAGGGGATTCAAGCAAATGATAGAGAGAAGGCAAGAGGAGACTGAAGGGAAAACTCAAGACTTGTAGATGCAAGCTGCTCTGGAGAACTGTGAAGATAGATAGCTGGAGGAGGAAAGTGGCCAGTGGAAGCATGTGGCTATGGGAACCAAGCAGAGGAAAAGACCAGCTACGGCAGTAAAACACCTAACTGGCTTCAAGACTGAGTTTGATAAGTTTATGGTAGGGATGGTATGATGAAACTGCCTACAATGGCAGGTAACTGTGACTGCTGGTAGGAAATATGGCCAGTGAAAAGACACTAGATGGGAAGGGCTCTGAATTACTACAGAGAATTTTTTCCCAGGTGTCTGGCTTCTGGGTCTTGCCAAAATGCCCAGGGTCCAATTAAACACCATATTTGAGGTCAAGAAGGAATTTCTCCTCAGGTCAAATTGGCAGAGACTCTGGAGTGTGGGGATGTTTTGTTTGTTTGCCTTTCTCTGCAACTTGGGGCACAAGCAACTTGAGGTTTAAACTTGTGTAAATTCCCAGTAATTGAAATCTTTAAACCATAATTTGAGGACTTCAGTAACTCAGCCAGAAGTTATAGGTCTATTACAGGAGTGGGTAGGTGTACTTCTGTAGCCTGCAATGTTCAGGAGGTCAGACTAGATGATCATGATGGTCTGTCCCTTCTGACCTTAAAGTCTATGAGACGTTTGGCTGAGTGATTTTGTTTGAGGAAAAGCCAAGAGTACTTAACACTGAGTAATAATTACTGACCCCTGCCCACTCACATTTTTGCCATTATGGACCACATTAATTATATTCCCATTTTCATATTCTCCTTAAGAAACAAATAGTGCTGCCATCTTCACTCTAACCTAGTAAGATTTCTGTGTAACAATGACCAGCTGCTATGTTATAAAGAAGTTACTACTATTGCTGTTGAAATGGGGAATGTATCAGAAATAACCAGACTGACCTGCTACTATTATCTCAGAATCAAATTGTGCACCAGATCATTTCCGCATCCTCAGCTTCATACTATCCAGGCCAGAGGAAACTCTCCACACATGGATCTCCTCCCTGCTGCACAGGAGGAGGTGGATTGATGTGGAGGTGCCAGCTATAGTCCTGGCATATCTGGTCCCTCATTGGTTTAGGCTCCGCATTGAAGGCAGAATAGGAACTGGTAGGGCAGAAGGGGCACTAGGATAGTACCCATTGCCCCACACCTCTGGCTGTGTAGAGACTCCCTGAGAAGAATAATGTAACAGTTTCAGGATAACTGCACGTGGATTTTCCCCTCTGTGGTCTCTCAAGGGCACTCACTTAGAGATTTCTGGCTCCTAACCATAAGCTCTCCAGGGTGGAGACCTGCATCTCACTTTCTTCTGAGCAGGGGTTCTAAGGCTGCACATCTCCCTGATCTATGCTGTGATATCCCCACCAAGCCAGTCTGCCTAAAAGGCCAGTGCCTGTATTTTGCTTTCTCTCTCAGGACTATGAACAGTGTATTGCCAGCTGTTATAAGCACACTTATTATTAAGGTAAAATCATTATAGCATTATAAAAACAGACATGCTAAACCTACAGACATGCTGAAAAGCTTACTAGAGGTCACCCCCAGCTCCAACATAGGAATCTTCAAACCCCACAACTGGGTTTTCCCTATGGTTACAACTTCATAACAGTCTTTAGATCAGGAACCAGGCCAAGGCCCCAAGTCAGCTTAATCTCAGGCTGTTTATCCGAAAGTCCCTGTTTGGTGGTGTCTGGAGAATCCAGTTTCAGCCAGAATATGTGAATTTACCCCGGAGTTGGTAACTCTCTGGAGGTGTTATAACTTGAGTGATTTGCCTTAATCGTCCCCTACTATTTCCACTTCGTGAAGGAGTTGTAGAAACTCTCCCTGCCATGGAGTACACATGGTCCCTGGCTCACAATGATACATAATGTATACTTAATACAATATGGCCTTCAGAAGATACTGCAGGAAGTTGCCCATCTGTTACAGATAATACAATATTATTTTTTCTGCTGAGTTCCCTACGAGCAGCTGTGAGCCAAGCTCCAGTGGAACTGTACTGGGAGGGAGCCAAGCTCCTCAGGATGGGTCAGAAGGAAAGAGATTTCCCTGTGGCTTTCCTTGGCTTCTTGTAGATTCCCGTAGATCTGCCAGCATGGGAGCAGGCCCCATTCCAATATCCATGGATAAGGGTAAGTCTATACTGCCAGAGATTTCCTCTTTCCTGCATGGGGGTATGTTCTGGGCTCTGTGTACTACATACTAGACCAGCGGTTCTCAAACTGTGGGTTTAATGGGGTAGCTGGGCTGGCTTAGACTTATTGGGGCCCAGGGCTGAAGCCTAAGCCCCTCTACCTAGGGTTGAAGCCAAAGCCCAATGGCTTCACCCCTGAGTGGTCTTGGAGCTCAGGTTACAAGACCCCTGCCTGGGGCTGAAGCCTTTGAATTTCAGCTTTGGCACCCCCACTCAGAGCAGTGCAACTTGCACTTCCGCCCCACCCCTTCTCCCACCCCCGGGCAGCGGGTCTCGGGTAGGCTTGGGTTTTGGTCCCTCCTCCTGGGATCATGTAATAATTTTTGTTGTCAGAAGGGGTTGCGGTGCAATGAAGTTTGTGAACCCCTGTACTAAACTTTGAGGGCTTTTCACTGGTCCTATTGTAATGTGGAAATTTCAGTTATTTTTTCTAAATATCGTTTTTGTATCATCACATTTCTGTTCAAGGTGCCCATCAGTAAACTCTGTCTGAGCTCAAAAACACGTAGCACTACTGTCCAAAGGAATTCTACATTCATATCAAAGACATTAGGTGAATTATCCTTACTCTCTTGTTACAGCCGCATGGGGTTGCCGGGGTGAAGTCAAATCATAGCAACACTTCCAGATATATTATAAACCCAACACAAATGTCCTTAGACACTTCACAAATTGAACTCTCATATGCACTTACTGACATAGTGCCACCATATTAAAGGTGTTGAAATACACATTTTGTAAGCCTGAGGAGAAATACAAAATTAATGCCGGGAATACTGCACCTTGTAGACTCTGTAGGCCATATACACCAAATAATATCTTGAGGGCACACCATTTTCACTGCTATCAAATCTAACTCTGTTCCATTCTATGCTAGTATAGTGTCATAATAGTAAATAACTGAATAACAACTCCCCACTCCTCTCTGGACATTTCCATACTAGGAATCTTTGGATTTGCAACTATTGATTGTTAGCAGTGCCTTGAGACTATTGGTTTTGAAACTGGACATTTTTGCACAGACTTCCTAAATGGAACTTGTCTTTGGGCCTCCCTATTTAAAGATATAATCATTTGATGTGGCTTTCAGAGTATTAAAAAAGCTTATTTTGATTATTGTGTATACTGGAAGCCAAATTCCAATGGAGCCACATTAATTTATGCTAGCAAATAATTTCTAAACCTGTCCTGTCTCTTCAAGAATTAGGAAACAACTAAGGTGGCTATTAGCAGAGCTATTTTGTAAATGTTGCCATGGGGGGATTGCCTAGTTCTCCACCTCTCCCAAGAGATCTTTCTAGAAATGTATAAACAACTATCAGATTAAAACATATTTACCTGATGTAAACATCAGCGGGAACACTGCTGTTTGTGAATGCTATTGTAAGACACTTTATTCCTTCTATATCCAGGCACAGCATAAACAAAGAACTAGTGGCTTGGAGAGATTATTTTTGTCAAATATACAATAACCCTCTCAATTTACACAATTAAAACCCCTAGGTCAGCCCATCAGAAGCTTCTCCCTCCCCGAGACAGGAAATGAACTGAGGTGTTAGGTCAGGTCAGTACTCTTTATACATGGAGCTAATCTCATCAAGCTTTTAGTATGTTTTTGTCTCCTTCTGCTGGTCAGAGATCTCATTATTCACTCTTTGCATTGCAATATTTGAACAGTGGAGAAAACAAAATTTGAATAGAGAATATTTAGTCCTGCCATGAGTGCAGGGGCTGAACTAGATGATCTCTTGAGGTTTCTTCTAGTTCTACGATTCTATGATTCCATTATAATATTTTTAAAACACTTCACAGACTTACTGTTGCTGCCTTTTTAAGCTCTTCCTATTTTACAAAGGGAAAAGGAGAAATTCAGTGATATGAAACTAACTAATTATATTTGAAATATTGATTACACACATTTTCTGAAATATGGTAACAGGGTATTACTGGATGCTGTATGCATGTTTATGCTCCTCTGTAAAGTTTGATTAATGTGCACCTAATCCTTCATTCTGCTAATAGACCATAATATATCTTACCAAGAGATGGATTATCAGACCACTGGTATTAGTGGTTTTGAGAAGTGCATTTATAATGCAGCATCGTCAGCTACTGTGTCTTCAGCAAGTAATTCTTGCCTAGAAAGCTGTTTCACTAAAAATGACTAATTTTGCCAATTTGAGTTTTTTTGCTTTGAATATGTTTTTCAGAAGGCAAGATAATCTATCCTAAAAGACTCATAATATTAGCAAAACATAAATGGAAAATAAACAGGTAAAACCCTTAAAATCTATATTTGCCCAAGACTTTCAGTTTAGAAATGCAAAGGATGTATTGGTAAAAAATTAGAGTACTTGACTGATCCATGCTGCTCTTTGTTGCAGAAAATAGATGCTATTTATACATCTTTTTGTTTGGCATTTCATTTTTCTTTCAGTGTTGTCTATTGTATGCCATCCCTAATTTTCATCATTTTCTATATAAAATTGTTTTGAGCCATATCACTTTTCATAATTTTGCAAAGTTGCTTTGTTAAAAAATTCTGCTAATTATCTATATAAAAAGATTCCAGGATTGTCACTCTGAAGCCTAGAATGTCTGTTGTGTCAGTAGGAATGATGGAAACAGCTACAAGCATGGTCAAGAGCTCTTTTTGTTCAGCACATCACCAGGTTCAGTCATCACTAGCATAGGTCCACCAATGGCTAATCGCCAGGATATGCAGGGGTGGTGACCCTAGTCTCTATTTGCCAGAAGCTGGGAATGGACAACAGGGGATGGATCACTTGATGATTACCTGTTCTGTTTTTTCGCTCTGGAATACCTGGCATTGGCCACTGTCAGAAGACAGGATACTGGGCTAGATGGACCTTTGGTCTGACCCAGCATGACTGTTCTTATGTTCTTATTCACAGTCTGTTACCATCCATTTTTAAATTCTTAGCCCTTTAGATTTAAGAATTACCACATGTGATGTACAGCTAGAGTAAGGCATGTATCCATGCTATGCAGAGAGTCCAAAAACGTTGTGATGTCAGATATCAACCAGTCACCATCCTTACTCTACAGCTAATTTGCATGCACAAATTTCATTGATGATGAAATATGGAGATGGCACAAATGATGGATTACTTAGCTCAAATAGCAAACCTGTGCGACCGAATGGGCTTTTAGCTACTAGCAAAAAGTAATTGTCACAATCCCTGGTAAACTGCCCCTGCTGAAACCCTGTTCCAGTCCCCCCAAGTGCACCCCTTTCAAGTGGCAGGCTTGTGCCTATACCTCTTGTGATCCAACCACTCTCTGATCTTGGTTGCCAACCATGTTATTTAGCAGACCTAAAAGACCTATTATCTTTTTTAGCAGTTTAGTAAACCTAAATATTAAGTTATTTAGCAGTTTTCCTCCAGAAGCCTGCGGACAGTAACAGTATGCTATGACATGGGTGCATATTGGTACACATTGCTTACAGAAGTGGATTTAAAATAACAGATCTATGTCCATATTTTCTTACCCATGGCTGGCATTCCCCTCAAGCCCAGAGGATAGACCAGACTTAGGTTTGGTGCCTCTTTGTTCTCCCTGGCCACCATGTTACAGCTTGTTTGTTGCAGACCCCACCTCTCAAGAAGTCTCTATCCCTCTGTCATCATCAGAGTGGGCTGACCACTTCTCTCTCCACCTTTGTAGGGCAAACTTTTTAACAGACCATTGTCTTATGCTCTCCAGATGCTTAGCCTTGGCAAACAGTTCTGTTGTCAGTGTTGGGGCTGAGGGAGTCTCTCTTCACAGCTACAAACCTGGCTATTGTGTTGGAGATGTTACTCATTGTTTTGCCTTTCCTGCCTGGTTTGTTTAGCAATTACTTTTGATCTAACTCTGCATTCAGGCAGGGTAAAAATCACACCAAAAATCTGATGAGAATATAGTCTTTATATATATAAAAAAACCCCAGACATTTCTCAAGTCTTCACCATAACAACAAGTTACCCTTTGTCTTGTTTATGTAGGCCCTGATCCCCCACAGAGTTTAAGTTTAAGGGTCTCCCACACTGACTTTGCACTTAATTCCAGGCTCAGGGCCTTAAAAGTGAAGCTGTTAGGAGCATGGCCTTTTCTTAGTAAGATTTGTACAGCACAATGGGGCCACTAGAAGCTATCATAAGGCAAACAAATAACAGTTTACAGCAATTGGTTTACAACTGGATTCATGTGGAAAAGCTGCTGTGAATTAGCTTGCTCCATAATAACATCCCTTATGAAAAATGGTATATTTGATTATACTTTAAAGGCTTTAAAGTTGATAGACTCTAAGTATGACTTTCTTGCTCACACAATCATCAGTAATTTGGAATCCCAAGCATGCTGTCTTTGTCATGTACCTTTTATAAATATTTGTGTCCAAATTCTGACGTCCAATCTGCACAAGAAAAAAATGACAATTTTTGGGCACCAACTCACAGATGTCTTTAAAAGAATCTGACGGAGGGTAGGTACCCTGCAATTTCTGAAAATCAGGTCCCTTAGGGGGTCTCAGTTTGGGTACCCAAAAACTGAGGCATCCAAAATTACTAGCCACTTTTATAAATTTAGGCTATGACTCCCATTGAGTCCATTGGCAACTGTGCATGAAGGCAGAATTTAGCTCTTTGGTTTTACAGTGGTTTCAGCTTCAACCCATGTTGCAGGAGGATGACAGTCTTTTGAATATTAGATATATATTTTCCAGGTAAATTACATTTAGGAAGGTATTAATATCTATCTGGCATCTGTCAACCTTGACAGATAGGAGATTTTTAAATGCACATCTATATACCTACAGAATACTGACCTATGTTTTCTTAAGAATTACAGCTCTCTGAACTGTTTTAATACTATTCCTGTTTGAATAGGGCGATGGTGTGCAGTCTTTATGGCACTGATGGCCCGACAAAGTGTGAGCTAGGCCTTTAAGGGGGAGTGGGGGGAAAGGATAGCTCAATGGTTTGAGTATTAGCCTGCTAAACCCAGGGTTGTAAGCTCAATCCTTGAGGGGCCCATTTCAGGATATGAGACAAAAATCTGTTGGGTGATTTAATTGGGGGTTGGACCACTTGTGGTATTTTATAATTCAGCTCCCTTATTGGCCTGTATGTTGCTTCCTCGAAGGTCACAGGACTACCACAAAACCTACTGGGGGAGGAAGTAGAAATAGATGCTTAGCCCCTTTCTCAGTGTAGCAGTTAAAAAGCTTGTGGGAAGTCCTTTGTGAGAAAATAATCAGGGCCTGGGTAGGCTATATAGTGGGATTCCTGTTGAAAGGTAACTGAGAAAGAAAACAGTAGGAGGGACTGGGAATTGGCCAGCCAGGCTAAGAAGCAAACCTACTTGTGGGGTAAGAGTGAAGTAGAGTATTTTGACCCTGGAACAGAAAGCTATTTCTCTGCATTTTGCTGGGGTAAAGAGAGGCTACTCTGCATCTCAGTGCTAATTGCTTGGAGATAGTGAGTGGAAAATCTGATTAGTAAAAGGAGTGAAGGGATTTGTTTGGCCTGCCTGTTCACCTTGGAAGAGGAGGAGTTTGTTTGGACTAGAGGCCAAAAGCACCAAGCTCTATCAATGAATACTTGAAGTGAGGAGAAGCCGAAGTAGCAGCCGTATCTGATAATACCATAAGTAAGTACACATGTCAAGGTGCCACATCAGCAATTTTCAAGAGTCCAAGGGCTGCAGTTAATTTATATGTACTTACCTAGTGCCAGAGCATTCTCCTAAATGGAAAAACTAGGTAGGGACAGAAGGGCTCAAGTAGTTCTACTAAGGAAGCTCCATCTGGTCATACCAACAAAAAAACACTTTTCTTTTTGATGACTAAGAAACATGTGCAAACCCCAAAACCTTGTCATGTAGCCCTGTTGAACCCAACTCTTTGTGCTAACGCTCTACGTTGGAAAACTCCCCCAAACAGGTGCCTTCTCCAGAGGTCTGGGTTATGAAACACCTAGCTTACTTTGGGAAAGAATAAATTAATGGGCCATAGCCTGAGCTGGTGTAAATCTGAGGAGCCACATTGATGTCAATACTACATTGACTTACATCAGTTGAGGTTCTGCCCCACTATTTGCAAGGGAGGAAGGACAGTTGTTAGCATATAATGGGTTGGGTTGGGTTCAACATACAAATTTAGTTTGCAGTTTATGAATGCTATGGAATGTGCTACACAGGACTGTGTCCCACCCACTTCCTCATTCCCCTGTGTTGAAAACTGCACTATAAATAGGATGTGATTATCTAGGAAATCAGGTGTCTTTTAAAAAGACATATACTCAATAAAAATATTCATCAACTTGCTACCATGTTCTAGTTTAACAGAGGCGGAGAAAATACACCATGGAAACACCAAACAGTACAGACAAGGAAGCTTTGAAATACTTAAACTACCCTTAATGCTAACTTAAAATTCATACTTTTTTTAAAAATTATCCCCCTCTTTATTGTGTTACTAAAAATGCCTTGGTTGAAACCTGGTTTGTTTGAAGGAAAGGAAGATTTGCTAGGGCATCCTTACACTGTGGTGATTTCTGGCTGCTGCATAAGCCGGATAGTGCTATTAACATGCAGAGAAAGTAGGAGCAATCCATGGAGAACTGGTGTGATACAGAGAAATACCAGAATTGGTAGAGCGCAAAGGCATTTTAGATCCAGACCATCCTCAACTATGCTAAGCACCGTTTGGCTGCAGCTGAGTATCTGGGTCCTGATATCCAAAGCAAATGTCATTAAGTAACAACTCTTATCCCTAAAGCCCTAGCCTTTATAAGATTATCAAACATGTCCTCTTTCCCATTTTCAACTGAGCTTGGGGCTGTTTTGTTTTATTTTGTAGTGAGACTTTCTGGCTACTCAGATAACCACAACCTGTTCCTGGGTATAGGATCATGACAGCAGAAATTTAGGATTAGTGTGAACTACTAATTAACAAGACTAGACAGCACCCAGTGAGGAAATAACTTGACTAATCGATAACATATCAAAAGGAAAGCCCCTGTAAGGTAAACAAAACTCTGGTAAATTGCATTGATTTCAAGGGTTTTTTATATGTGACAACAGCTCTTGATAGCCAGCAAAGTTTCAGGAGCAGTCTGAAAAAAATCAAGTCTCATGAGTTACATTAGAGCACAGATGTAAATAGTGGAGTGGCAGAGAAGTGTAAAAGGTTTCATCCTTAATTTTTTATCTTTTACAATTTTTGTTGTAAGCTTGGATTCAGTGGGCCAGAACCTGCTGTCACTCATGCCACACTAACCTTATTGAAACCATGGGTATCAGTGGGAGCAGGAGCTAAGAAGACTAAATAATATTTTAAGGGAGTGTGGGGGTAGACTAGGCCCAGAGGCCTCAGAGTCCTGCCATATCCATACCAGGAAAAGAGTAGTAGATGAGTCCTCCAACTTGCATAGAGAGGCTCCATGGGACATGACCAATCAGTGGGAGACTGCAAGGAGCTAGTCATTCAGAGGGTTGCAGGTTAGTATAAAAGGAACTGCAGCACAGACCACTGTTAGTTGTTGCTTGGAGTCTGAGGATCAATGGTGGTTCTTCTAGTGGGCTGAAGGACTCACGGGAGTGAGAAAGAACATCTGGGTGGCTGCTGGGTAAAGCATATGTGAAGGCTGGGACTGGGGGGGAAATGGCTCAGGCAACTGAAAGCAGTTTATTTAAAGGGACATGGAGGCACACTGCTGCTATTCTTAGGGTCCATGGGATTTTAGCTGAAGTGGTGGGTGGCTCTGGGTAATGCCATCTCCTTTCCTCCTTCCCGCCCTCCCCCATAGGCCTCTGGGGAAGTGGCCTACTATTGGACAGTGATAAATCCCCAGAAGATGACGCAAACTACTAAGGGACTCAGCTGGAGACAGAATAGACCTGAGTGGGCAAAAAGTCTCAGGGGGTGGGGATAGAGCTTGGCCCCCTACCAAGGCCTGGTGCATTTAAAGACTTTGTTGGATTAATACCCCCCAGAAGGGGTTTGTTTGAGTTGTTTCCATACAGACTATGTGTGACTTTGCCAGAGGACTGACTCACTAGAAACTGCCAGAAGGGGTCACCATAGATTAAAGAGGTGCAGGCATCCGCCTGAACAAGGGAACATTCACAAAGAGATGTGAGTGCCATGCCATTGCAGAGTGTAAAACAATCAATGCCTCTAATGTGTGGAGAGGAGAGAGTGAGGGACAGTGACAGCATTGCAGTAGCAAGCAAAATAATGTAGTGGAGTAGAAGACTATCTAGCAGCATAGAATAATGAACCAAACTTTCTTTCCCTGAGAATAACAGGTGATAAAAAATGAGAATGTGGCAGTTTCTTGTCTCTTCCATCCATACTGATCTGTGCCACTTGCTCTGACTTTGGAAATGACTTTTTAAGTTGGCAGTCATGTGTCTGTGGGTGGGTTGTGTCACTTCTCACAGATTAAGAAGGGTTGGGCTCGGTCAGTATATTAATGGATAACCCAAGACCTGCTCGCCAAGCGATTATTTTTAACAGTTAGACAGGTATGCTTATTTAACTGTCTTCTTTTGGTTAACTCTCTGGGATGTGGGAAAGAATGTGGGAAAAATAATCAGTATGTGACATTCCAAAGAAAGAGACAGAATTTAGTACGTGTCATTCCCATCACTGTAGTGCCTGAGTATTTGGATGATGCCATGTGCTGTTTTAGTGACATAAAGCTAGAGTCACTCAGCGAGTCCCCTGCAGTAGCCTTCTTAAAGATACTGAAAACCGAGTTTGGAAAATGATACTGTGTGAAGTTTGACATTAGCATATACAACATGAGTGTCCTATCAAGAACTTAACGGTTGACTCCTCAGCTTCTGTTCTGGCTCTGTTGCTGAGGCAAAGCAATTGAAAAGATGCCTATTAGGGACAATTGAGGATTTCCCCATGAGGCTCATTTCTCCCCTCACGTAGGCTCTGCAGTCCTGAGGCAGCTCCAAGTTACATCAGGGCCATTTGGTTTTCCAGCCATCAGACCAAGACCAGAGAAGCAGATTTCCATTCTGCTTTTTCTCAGTTGTGCCATGTGTAAACTTGGCAAAGATGTTGTCAACCCTATCATTCAATCTCCCCTCCTTTCTGGTGACATTCTAGAAAACGTTGCATACATAGTGATTCTGGTTGTGGGCCTCAACACACAGTCTGATAAATAGAGTGAATGACGGACCAATCAACCATGTTCTGAAGTTCCTCCTCTGAAGTGTGGCTACTAGTAAAAGAGCACCGTTATCACAGGAAGCCATCTGAAGGGGCTTATGTAATAAATCTAGCTTCTCAATTGGAAGCTACTTTTATGTGACAATGAAATAGTAGTAGTATGGAATCCTCTTGCATGCTGGTGTCTGAAATGAAAAATCTGGCTTGTAATCTGTCAATCATTTAGGATGTTCTCAGTCCACTGTTTATTCAGAAATCAGTTTTGGTGCAGCTGGAAATGTTGTTACCAACTGATGAGCAAGTTTGAATGCTGAAAATAAAGAATGTCACTCATTCTTCAAGGTAAAGCGGAAGACGCTTCATCCAGTAGATGCTGCCGCTGCTATAGCTGCTATTATAGCTTCTGACAGTGATAGTGATGAGTGGTGCGTAATGTCAATAAAAGATGAGAGGCTACACAACAAAGTGAAAAGGAATCCTCTGAATATGAATCCCATGACACCCCAGTAGCACTTAATAGCCATGACTTTCCTGGCTAGACATAGGACTAAAAGGCCAGGCATTGTATTGATTAAATTACTACCCAACTAGTAAATAAACACAGCAGCTTGTTAATTAGTAGGATGTTTTTTATTATATTGACTCTCTAGTAGTTTGTATTATTGAAAATGAAAAGTAAGTGCATTACATGGTGCCATTTTCCCTTTTAGGTTTATATTTTTTCCTTCAGTTAAATATAGTAGATATTAAGAGAGAGTAATTTACAGTTGGACCGGGACTGGAATTAAATTTAGTGATTTTGGGCATCCTGGCAGTAATATCAAGTAGCAGGTTTTCAAGTGTAGTTATAATCTTCCACTATAAACAGGGAATGTATTGTTAGGATTAATTCCCACCACCACGGGTGCATCTCTGCTAGTGGTGGTGCAATAATGGGAGATACCCAGAAGAAAAATAGTATAGACAAAGCTCCTGAATGAACGCAAAGTCTGCAGTTGTACAGGGGCTGAGCATAATCTGAGCCTAGGGATTCACCATTGCCACAGCTCCTCATTAAAAACTACTTTAGTCTAACAAGAGATAAAGCATCTGCCCACCCTGTTTTATGTAAATATTGCTATTTAGTGTATGCATCTGTCCAGGTTTTTAAAACAGAAGCCAGAGTCTCAACACATTGCTTTCATCAGTGTCAGAGGTAGAAGAGATGAGAAGAACCTCACACTATCTGAGACATGAGAACATACCCCCTAGAACAAATTTTGCTAGTTACATGGACCTTCCATCAACCTACACTGTTGCAACTCTAATGTGTTCCCATTTAATTTAATCCCACAAAACTAGACTTTTGAGATGCTGGATGGAAAGTGGGACAGATTCTCACACCCATTTGCTAGTTTTGCCACATAGAAAAAATCCCTTCCAGGCCCCCAAACGAACTCTAATGATCTCCCTAGCCCCTGATCTTATAAGAGATTCAGTTCATTAGGTATGGGTGAGGCTGGACTGGAGCCAAACTGAGAACTTGCCAGCAGCGAGAGCAAGGAGATGTCACCCCATTCTCCCACCCTAGCAAGTGAGAGACAAATAGCTATCCCCTCACAGCCCTGCTATCCAATGGCAGCAGGAGTAAGTGGGTCATGTTCAGTACAGTAGTTGGATGCCATGTGGGATAGTGCCCAGTAGGAGAGAAGGAAAGGACCAGCGCCCTCCCCTCCCCTATACACATGCTGTGGGCAGGGGGAACTAGCAAAAGTGCATGTAGTGATTGGGGCAGTGCTACCACTTGGGAATCTGTTCTTCCCCTGCCACTCAACCAGATTTGAGAAATGTCCTCATTGCCTCTGACCCCATCAAGTTGCTCACTGGCAAGTGAGGTGAGCATTTATCTCTTCCATTGAGCCAGTAATGACAGGCAATATGACTTCTCGGCTTCTTCTGGACTGATCCCAAGAGCTACTGTATTTTTCTACTTCTTCTAACCCCCCCACCTCCACCCTTACATTATGGATCTTAGTCTAAGACTTTTTTTTTTTATCAGTTTAACTAAGGAAAACTTTATCTCTAGCTTTCCATGGAGCAGCCTCTACCTGTGCTTCACGGTATTAGCCAAACTGACATCCTGCATTTTAATCCCATGATCATGGCTTGCTTCTCTTCTTATTTATCTTTAGGACTATATCTATTTATAAATGACACCCCATGGTAACTATTAATGGTTCTTTGCCTGATGTACATTTGTGAGATGCACATGTTCACTTTGGAGTGAATATATTGTGAATTTGGAATTGTCATCATCTGGTTCTTTGGCAACCATTTTAAGTTAATAGCTTTGTGGGGTATCTTTGAGACCTATTAACTGTAAATATGAGACCAAAGTTTTCAGACACGGTTGCTGAAAGATAGGCACCTAGGTCCATAGTTAGACTCAAATGAAAGTGACCTGCATTTCAGAAGTGCTAACTGTTCATGGCCTCATTAATGGTTTTCTGAAGCTTTGCCCCTGGAAATGCAACAATGCTTATCCCTTTCAACTTGTCCCCATTCTTTCCCCAGGGTAAATATTCAGACATAAAGGCCAGAACATTCTTTCACCGCTGTGAAGGACAGCGGAGCACTCTTACTTTTGCAAAGCTTCAAACAAGCCTTCCTTTTACTGAAAAGAGAGAGACTTCAGTTACAGAATCAAATGTCCATCATGAAACACAAAGTGCCCTCAAGCTTGACTCTGTCTTATGCTCATTAACTTAGACTACATCAAGCCCTGCTCAGTTTCTGCAATTTTGAATAGGTGTCAGACAAATGAATTTTTTTTAAATCAAAATCTTCAGTATTCTGGCTTGACTTGCAACCTAGAACTTGTCTTCGCTGCACACTTAACACAAGTTCTAGGTTGCTATGTTGGTCATAGCTTGACTCCTGTCCACACACACAAACTCTTAATGAGAATGTGGTGATGCTTTTACTAAAGCTGGTCAGAAAAATTTGAACAACATTTTTATTGAATTTTGCCTTTTTGTCAATCTAAATGTTTTGGGGAGATGGATTCACTCAATGAAGTTCACTGGAACCCAGCTTTGGGACAGCCTACTAGGCAAATTGCCTCAGGTTTAGGGACTTCAGGGCATGAGATTCTGGGGCTGCCTACCAGGTGGGAAGATGTTGCTTTTGGCAACATAAAAATGTCATAAAAATAATCACATCCCTAACTGACACTTTTATATTGGCAAAGACCCTAGTCTAAACGAGGTTAAACCAGCAAGATAGTGCTTTTGCCAATACATTGGTTCCTACATTATCATATAACTGTACTGACAAACCTTTTCTAGTCTAAACCTAGCTTAGGTGTCTCATTTCTTTTTATAATTGTCTGTGCTTTATGCTTAATT
Source organism: Dermatemys mawii (assembly GCA_007922305.1). Taxonomy (NCBI): domain Eukaryota; kingdom Metazoa; phylum Chordata; order Testudines; family Dermatemydidae; genus Dermatemys; species Dermatemys mawii. Next base: position 18,420,670 of record ML677352.1, on the reverse strand, counting down.
GGCTAGGACCTTCAGTATCACTTCTGCAGCTTCAGACTGATGAAGAGTGGAGGGATTTATTTTTTAAAAAGTGCTCCGATTCTCCCTCTTTCCTCTCCTCCTCCCCTGTTTTATTTAAATCAGTCAACTTTGTCTAATATTTTCCTATATATGTGCTTAAAAATTAGTGTTTAAGTCATTTAAAATGCAAACTAACCAGCCTGGCCCTGCCAGACGCAGCAGTTAGGTTTGCAGCTATGAAGCTATAACAATTAGGAGACCATCTCCTTCCTAAAATTGAATTAAGTTTTTTTGTAGCAACAAGTAAAACCTGTAATTTATCTTGTTACAAGCCCTACTCTGGCTTGGCTGGTAAACTTCAATTTTTATTAACTTTTCTACGCCCCGCTCTCCCGCAAATGCCTACTTTTGAATTCCCTGACCGCAGTCCTATCTGCAAGTCTTTTATTCTCCTTCTGAAGAAAAAATCAAGTCACTGACTGAAAGTTGCTAAACGGCCCATTTTTGTGTTGGTTGGAAAATGAAACTGTTGTTGTTTCCCTGGCAAAAGCAATGCTTTGGGACAACTTCGAACGTGTTATGTGTTGGTGCTCTAAACAGAGGTTTATAGTGACTGGAGAAAGGAGATTTTGCTGCAAACTGAGGCTCAGCCTTTTGTATGCTCAGCAGCACACTTAGGTCTTATCAACAATAAAAATGCTTTGCTGGGACTGGTATTCCAGCATAGCTAAACTGGCTGAGCCCCTTAGTATAGATGCAGGTTATGCCAACAGAGGGGATTTTTCTTTTGGTATAACAGCATCACTTCCCCAAATGACATTAGCTTAGTCAACAGAAGCAAATTTGTCGGCATTGTTGTATCTACACTGGCAGTTTTGTGCACATAGTTATGTTGGCTAGGAGTGGTTTGGTTTGGTTTTTTTCACACCTCTGACCAACAGCCTTACTCTTGGGCCCCACACCCTTGCCCGGAGACATTATTTATGTGGCTAGACCCATCCTCCTCCCCTTTGACTGGCAGCTCTGACCTGTTGCTCTGCTGAGCTTCTTCTTTCCCTTACTCCTTTGCTTCCCACTCAGCCTCCTCTCTGCCAGTATATCACATGGTTTTTAGCTCTGGAAGTCCCCAGTTCAGTCCCTGGTGTGTTGGTTAGGAGGGCATCCATCACAGTGCTACTGTGTTTGACGTTAGACATACTCCCTGGAGGCATGAAATTTGCTTCTTTTTCTTGGCCAGATAGCAATTCTACTTGTCTTGGACTCCTGAACAAAAGGAATCTTTCCATCCTGGGAGGCAGGACTATACCACTTGTGAAGAGTTAGGTCCACATAACACACTGCAAAGAGGATGGGTTTGTAAAAAGTCAAGAGACGCATTTAGCAATCAGAACTATAGCAGAAAGGACTCTGGGAAGATGGCTGGGTTGAGAGGAGGGGGTGAGGATGATTCTCTCAGCTGACTGGAAAGACCCCTATTTAAAACCTTTTCTGACAGTGGCTGAAATAAGCTCTGGTATTTGTTTGGCCCTTAACAGAACAGGACACTTTTTATATTGATTTTTCTGTTTTACAATAAAGCACATCGCAAGTGGATTTAAGCTCTGCATAGATGTGAAGAATCTTTTCCTGATTCTGACTAGCCTGTCACATTATGGACAGTAGAGTCCTACAAAGAGGCCCAATGAAATTTGACTTTGCTATCCTATAGTATCCCAGCACTCAAAACAGAGCAAATGTTCTCCAGAAATACATTCTGCTGATCCTACCACTATGTTAGAACGTACAGGTCAGGAGCACTAAGTCCTAAAAGAAAGATGTATGAGTTAATTTCCAACTGGTAGTTTGGTAGTCTGTAAAATTGAAATACGATATCATTATCTGAGTTTTCTTTACATCATTTTTATATTGAGCAAATACTGCATACTAAATTCCCAAAGTGAGATGCAGGAACAAGGGCTATAAGTCTCACTGAAAATCCTCACAGTGGCAGGACGTGCGTGTCTAATTCTCCACCTTCTGTGCTGAACCTGTACCCATCTCTGAGTGCAAGAGAACAAGGTACCACTGCTGGAAAACTACAAAGAATTCAGTTTTCCCTGGGAATGCTTAGAGCATAATATAAGGAAACAGGGTCATGTGTTGGATATTGTGTCTTGTGTGATGGTGTCATTATCTCTTATGTATTAGCAGACTACTAATGCTGACATCTAATTAGCACCAAGAAACTGATTAACTCTCAACAGGGTCAAGGGAGAGAACTAAAATAGATCCTGATTTGAGCAATTAGGTCTTATTAAATAAATTAAAATGCTAGTGAATCTAAGTTTACTCTAGCAATATTATTTTTGTCTGTACTGCACACTGATGGCAGAAACCATGGTAAAATTCAAATAGTGGATGCAACACTACATTAACAGCCACATAATCAAAACAGATAGCATAAAAAGCCCACTTGAGCTTTGTCTAATGGGCCATTTATCATCCAAACATATGCATTCATTAGGAAAAAATTGCATTCAAATATCAGTAAAATAAATGGAGTCTGTTCAGATTTCTTATTCCTGTAATTGGGACGTTCCAGACTATGGAAACTAAGTATATAAAAGATGCTTAAATACACCCTCATAATATGCTAGACATTTATGTTTGTTGTGTTTTTTGTGTTTTTGCAAAGTAGTGTGAACAGCTCATAGATGGCAAATCAGACAAATATGGAGCGGTCAGCCAGTAATATGTTTTTATGTGCCACCATTGACCAATTAATTTCTCTCCTGTTTTTAAATAGGGCAGAAGATTCAATCTGAGATTGTCATGTAAACTACCTAGGCTAATAACGCCGGTGCTTTCAACCAAGCCTAATCTGCATGCAATTCCCCTACATATATTGTTGTAAGGGTTGTCTTTCAGTGAATTAGCAGATCTCCAAATCTCACTTCAAAGATGAGAAACCCATGTTCCATTCTCACATGCTCTCAGTATGCAGCATTTGTTAATTGGATTTGTTTAAATGCTAACACTATTTAATTCAGACTCCTCTAATTTAGTGAGGTGAGTTCATGCCAGATTGCTCTAGACGTAGTTACATTTCAAAAAGTTTGGAGTCTGGTTTGGTTAAGCACCAAAAGTGCATAGCCCAAGTTAATTTAAAATTATGGCGTTTCCTCCATCTCACTTCCCTCTGACTCTCTTCACGCTGGGCCATCCTCTACTGTTTTACAAACCTCTTTCACTATTCCTGTGATTTAAAAGCCCATGTTAGACTCAGATATATAAATTGAAAAGAAACTGCACATTTTCTTTAAATTTTAAGGGCACAGTTTTTTAAAGGTCTGTGTAATTCACAAGCAAAATGACGATACATCCCATTTGTAAGCAGAAAGCCTTTGTTTTAATACAGAGTTTGTGCAGACCAACAGTTACTGTATTTTCTCACCCCAACGGGCATTTGTGAACTGCATGTGCATCCTTTGTGGGGATGTTGCTGGAGGCTTGCAGGAAATTTGGGCCTTCAAAAGGAACCATTTAAAAATAGCGTGGCTGAAGGAAAGACTTACTACTCTCTGAAGGGGCAGAATGGCGGCACACCTTCTCCTCTAATATCTTTTTTGCATGGCCTCGCAGGAAGTATACTGGGTCACCTATTGCTAAAATGAAGAGAAGTCCAGCCAGCCTCCCTTCAAGCCCAAAGATACATGACTAGAGGATGGAAAGGCTGCTCAACTTTTCTCCAACCCTTGTGGGTAGACTTAAGAAGGGGCTGTCCGCCTGCCTCCTCCCTCAAGCTCTGTGATGAGGTAGCAGGCACTTGCAAAGGCATCTCTGGGTTGTGCAAGCTTCAGCTAAACTAGACTACCCTTTGCAGGGGCAACCCACTAGTAGAAGAGTAGGGAATGTCTCACGAATCCTGTCTCTCCCCAAGAGGTATTCCAACTGCAGGTCAGATTTAGAAGGAAGCCTGCCCTGACCCTACTAAACCCAGTTCATAAACAGGTTCTTTTGCGTTTTCATTTGAATGATGGTCAGAGTTGCAAAGAGTGGGGAAATTTCTGTTTTTAAGCAAACCTCTCATTTGATTACTATCATGATGATAATCCTTTTGAGGATAACCATCTAAGGCTTTGTCTACAATAGCACTTTTGTTGGTAAAACTTTTGTCAGCCTCAGATGTGAAAAAACCACCCTCCTGACACAAGTTTCACCAACAAAAGTGATGACGTACACAGTGCTCTGTCAACAGGAGATGCTCTCCTGCCGACATAGCTAAACCTGCATTTTGGGGGTGGTTTAATTATGCCGGGAGGAGAGCTCTCTCCTGCCGGCAAAGAGCAGCTACACAGGATACCTGGACCACTGTAAGGTCTATAGCGTAGACATAACATAGAGCATTTCTTAGGCTATCATTTGATGCAGCAGTCCTCCTTACCTGACGCAGCTTGCAGGGTATGGAGTTTATTCATTGAAAGAGGTCATTTTTAGCAAACTCGGAGGCTAAGTTAATAAATTTGTTAAAGCTGAACATTCAGGTTTTTTGCTTAGTACTCTCTTATTGGTCAAATAAATATGAGGGATCAGCTAACACACAAAGCATTAAAGCAGTGAAAAATCTGCCTCAGTATTTAGCATTAAAACACTTGCGTTTTAGACCATGACTTGAAAAAGTTGTCATAAACACTAACAAATGCAAAGCAGCTTTCAAGATGACTTTTGTTATAGGCATATTCCTGAACTATTCATCTGTGTTAAATGCATTTTGCCTTGAATCATATGTCATGTTGCCAGAAAAGAGTTGTTTCCATGCCAACTTGTTTGCAACATGGGGCGGGAGGGATCAAAGCTACTAACATCTGCAAGATGTCAGTACTGATATAAGCCACTTGCAATGAAAAACACAGGACTGCAGAAGGGTTTGCCAAATAGACACTATATATAGGATAGAATATCATAAACTAATGACTATTTCCATTCCTTTTTTGGCTGCAGTCTTGGTCTAATCTCCTTGCCAGAAAAGCTTTGCAGCAAAAGAAACATCTATAACCTCCCAAGTTCAATTCTCTAGCAGGAATTACTGACTTTTTTTTTTGTACTCAAGCACTTACAAAAGCCACTTAATTTAAAACACATAAGAACCAGCGTAAGAAATAGCTGCCTCACTTTCCATATTTCCTTTCAATTCTTGCTGCAGCCAGGTCTCCTTTTATAAAGACCCTATTCATCAGTAAGATTAATGAGACCTGGTGTCTGAGACTGTGGACTCCATTTCATATCCCCTACTATCTCCACATTCCCTTTTTTCATATAAAATAAGATTGTTCATTTATTACTTTAGTATTACGAAATGCCATGGGCTACAGCTCTGAAGCTTGAACAGTTCAAATATCTAGGTATATTTAATTTTGAGATTATCAAGGAGCTGTTGTATTGCTAGTGCAGTCAGAGGCAGCAGGAGCTTTTTGGCTCAAAGGTGTTAAAACATTTCTAATTTTTAAAACCTTCCGAAGACACTAAGGTAGAAATCCATTATATTTGTAGAGTACTGTTTGTCCTTAACTTGGATGCTGCACGTGATATAAGCTGTATATATCTCCCTATAATTACACACTGTTGCATTTGCTCGTAGTAGTTAACTTTCTAAAACAGCTTACATGATAGCCCCTCGTGTTCATATGCTCCGGTGTTTCCAAAACATCCATTTCTGGGGATGAAATTGTCCATGCTTTTGCCAAGTATAAGCAATATCCTGTCAGCTATTCTTAAGCGTAGAAGGGTGCTTGTATATGACTTTTAAATACCACATTGTCACATCAACAGACATTGATGAGCAGAATTAGGGTAACTGTATGTGGTTGCAAACTGTGTATTTAAAAATGCAGGCTTTCTGCTTGCAAATGGGATGTATATCCACAACACTTGCTTGTGAATGACAGAGGCCATTACAAAAGGAAAAAGTTATCAAAATACAATTTCAGCAAAAACAGAAGTCAGCAAAAACAGTTGACGTTTGAAACTGTGCATATGGACTGTATGCTTTGTGAACTATTTCAGCAATGCTCGAGGAAGCCCTGTTACTTTTGTGATACCAGCACTCTTTTTTTTTTGGCAGAGCCTCAAAGACGTACAGTAAGGGCTGTTTCTGGAGCACTTTGCGTTAGTACTAAGTTCCCAAACTGTTGTCTGTGAAGCACTTCCTTGTCGTGGACAGCTGACGTGGTCATATGGTGCTGACTCCCTAGCTTGTGAGTGGGAAGCAAGTTGATTCCATTAGATCTCCCAATCGATTGCAATCTCCGACAGCAGCGCAGTATGGCTGCCCAAGACTACCCTGGCCTCACACCATTCCTGGAAGAGGCCACTGCCGTCCCGGCGGGGGCAGGGGTCTCCCTCCATGCACAGTACTCCTGCCTGCAAGCACCACCCCCGCAGCTCCTATTGGCCTGGAGAGCTGCAGGGGGTGGTGCTTGCAGAGAGGGGAAGAATGCAGAGCTGTGTGACCCCTGCTCTACCCACCCCAGGGGCCGTAGGGGTGCATTTACTCCTTCCAGCAGTGGTGTGGGGGTGGGGTAGGCAGGGAGCCTGGCTTAGCCTCGCTGTGCCTGCTGCTGACTGGGAGCCAGTGGAGGTAAATGCTGCCCAACGGAAGGCCGCACCTCAACCCTGATCCCTCTTCTGGAGCCACACCCCTTGCCCCCTCTTGCAGCCCTGAGCCCCCTCCCAGAGCCAGCACCTCATACCCCTTTCTGCACTCCAACCGCCAGCCCTGACCCCCTCTTCCAGAGCCAGCACCCCATACCTTCTTCTGCACCCCAACACTCCACACCAGCCCAGAGCCCCCTCCTGCACCTGAGCTCCCTCCTAGAGCTTGCACCCCTCATCCCTTCTTGCACCGCACCTTTTACCCAGGCTCAGCCCTGAGCCCAACCCTCTCCTGAACCCCAACTCCCTGCCCCAACCCGGTGAAAGTGCGTGAGAGTGGGGGAAAGTGAGTGACAGAGAGAGGGGGGATGGAGTGAGTGGGGCCTCAGGGAAGGAGCGGGGTAGATCCTGAGTTGCCCTTGGATTCAAAAAGTGATCTTGGTTGTAAAAAGCTTGGAAACCACTGTATTAGACAATTCCCTGCAGAATGCTAATTTGAAATATCTCACTGAAATACCTGTGGCAAAATCCTCCCAAAAGAAGAGACCCTTAATATCAAAGACAAGGAAAACTTTGTGATAGAGATAGGGAGGGGATTTCATATAACTTTTTATGGAGTGGCCATAAATCTGCCTGCATTTCATAATCTAAGATTTCTGATTTAAAGACGTTTTGCTGTCTTTCTTTGTATAGATACAAACATCACAGTGTAAACTTTTAACCTGCCTGTGTTAACCCAGTTTACAAAAAGCTGTCTCCAATTAACCAATAACAGGAGCAAAGGTAGACACTTGTTTTTTTAAACCTTATTATTCACTTCATTGAGGTTTGAACTTCAGACCACAATTGGGACCATTTAAATGCTTGCATAATTACAGTAAAAGATACTTAAAGGGAAATGAAATGCTGTAATCCTTGTTATTCAAAGGAAAGTTGTGAAATACAGAAGTTTAGCTTCCAACAGCAATGGACCTTTCATGTATTTATTTTATATTTCTGGTGTTTTTTGGTTAAATGTGCAGCTTGCTATATATCACTTTATATATATATAAAATGTTGAACTCTGTCTCTTAACTGAGGGTTACTATCAACATTAAAAAAAATCACACTTCTGTATGAAACACACTGTTAAAAGTAACACTTGAGAGTACTATAATTGAAAGCGATTAGAGGGGAAAAAAGTATTTTCCGCAATTTTTTAAAAATATATTTAAAATAGTATGGTCAATCAATACCTCTTTTTAATATGGGGTTTCCACATAAGAGGAGAGAAACATCTTTAGAAATAGGACAACGTGATTGTAAAACTGATAGAAGCTGGCATGGGGATTCAAAAACCTGAAACAATTTCAAAAATCAAACTAAAAATAAACTCAGTTTCAAGTTGATGCTTTTACTCTGATGTTAATGTTGGAACCATAACTTATCACTTCATGATTGTTCTTCTGTTTCTCTTTGCTTTACTGCAAGGGGGACTGCAAGTTATGTACAATTACTAATATTACAAAGAAATAGACTGCTCTTGAATAGGTGGATATATTTTAAACTGAGGGACAATGTTAAATTAACAGAGAGAACGTTTTAATAAAATGGCTGAACAAAATTGTCAGTTCAAACTGAGAACCTACTCTGAGGATACTGGGGGAATGGTCCATGCATTGACCATTCCCCAGATATTCTCATTACTCCCTCCTTTACTTGTAATCGTGGAGAGTACCAAGCGCTTCCTCTTTATATCATTCAGTCCCTAATAACATGTAATGTCGGGGAGATCAGGTCACTGGCATGACAATGCACAATGGTAATAAAACCATTCAGCAATAAAACTCATAGTGGACATTGCGAGATAACTGATCTAGTTGCGCAATTAGGTCTCTTAGGATATGAATGAGCACAGAACATAGTTTACCAAAGGGGCTGATCATGTCATGTTTCCCCTTCAAAATGCATGTTTAATTTAGTTTTTTATTCCCTTTCTGGATTGCGTTGTCATTACAAAAATTAGTTTTGATCACATACTTTGATATTCTGACTCCATCCATAGGGACACCACCCACATCACATGCTGAAATGAATCCATAGGTTGCCAGTCATTTTTTCTAACTGGCTCCATGCCCACCTTGCCTATGACTACCTTCCCCAACCTTCCTTGGGTGTGAAAACTTCAGGAGTGAGGATCTGAAAGACTAGGGCTCCCCTCTAGTGAACCACAGTAGGACAATTACCTTAAGAAACTGTTTCCATAATGGAGTGACAAGGTTCAATTGCCAGGCAAACCTGCCTCTCTCCCTGCTCACTTTGTGCCCTCTGTTGTTAATAATACCTAGCTCTTATATAGTGCTTTTCATCAGTAGATCTCAGCGCTTTACAAAGGAGAGCAGTATCACTATCTGCATTTTACAGATGGGGAAGCTGAGGCACAGAGCAGGGAGTGACTTTTACATGGTCACCCAGGAGACAAGTGGCAGAGTCTGGAATAGAATCTAGGTCTTCTGATGCTCAGACCAGTGCTCTATCCACTAGGAAATACTGCCTACACTAGGATATGGTTGGAGGCAGCAGAGAGTGGAGAAGAATTGTAGGCAAAGTTATCTGAAAAGTGGAAAGCTTGTTCCTTTGCTGCAAAGTAGCGGGATTTTTGTAGGAGAAACCTCCTGTGGTTCCCCAGAGCCTATTGATTTGGATAAGCTTCAGACTGGGCCCAAGGTGCACTCTGACACACCCTATCATGCCAATCAAACTGGGACTCCCACTGCTGAAACTACTTATGTTCAAGGGATGAAGCATATAGGAAATAAGGGAGAGGGGCTAAGAAGGGCTGTAGCCAGGGAATCTGAGATAGAGATTCTGCAGGGGCTAGGGAGTTAGGAGATATAGCCAGAAAGGCAGGACTGATTGTAAGGATGGCCATACTGCATCAGACCAATGGTCCATCTTGCCCAGTGTCCTGTCTTTGGACAGTAGCTGACTCCAGATGCTTCAGAGGGAGCAAACAGAACCAGGCAATTTATTGAGTGCAGCTCAATTGTCAGGCAAACCTCAGTGCAGCTTGTATGGGTGAGAGGTGGCTTTATTATAGTTGTCCAAGAATTAGGCTGGTCCATGGAATGTCAGGGCTGTCCATGACCCCAACAGCCATTCTCTCAAGTGGGGATCACCAGGGCTGTGCTCCTTTTCCTTTGGACATTCTTTCTGGGCCAGGGACTAAGATAATGATGGTGTAAGAGCTCTGTTCCCTCTGGGAGGAAAAAAATCACCTGAAAACCTTTTGCTTCTGGTTGTCTTTAGCCTTTTGTGTCATTTGAACTCTTATGCCATTACAATGTCTGTATGTCATGCTTTACAGCTATCCACAACTCTCTGTAGTGACAGAATCATTTATCCTCCATCTCATTCACCACAATAATTTTCAGCTGAACTTGAAAATCGAGTTTCTGATGTTATTGCTGGTTAATTTGGGGCAATTTAAATTTACATATTGATTGGTCACTTAATCTCTTTGCTATTTCTTTTGATTTTATTGAGGATTTTGATTTTATGCATTAGTCTCCCTGGATATATACCAGGTTAGATCTAGATCTAGATGTTATTAGTGAACACTGTTCTTTGGCTAATTTTATACTAGTTAAGATCACATTCAGTTCATTATCTGATTTCAGGACAACTTTCATTTCCACAAAGTATAACTACCTTCTATGACAATCACTAGCTTGAATTTAATGATTATTAATTAGAATGGTGTCTTGAGCTACTATTGGAATTTTGGAAACATCTTCATTATGCTAGGCTTTATTAGGGGAAGTCTATGCTGGCAGCTGAACTGGGTAGCTTCCAGTCTGTTTTACCTTGCTAAGCTATTTTTTAGTTTTGACTGAGTATTTTTTTCTGATTCAAGCTTTTAGCCACAATTCTCAAGGTTTTTGACATATCAGTATTTTTGCTTGTTATAATTGCTGCATTTGTTATCCTTTTTATAAGTGACAGACATTGACAATTTCTCCTGTGATGATTCTGTGGTTTTAACAGTCTGAAAATTAAGACATTCCAGTTTTTACATTAGGCTTAACACCTTTGAAAATACATTTATATTCAAACCACTTGAGGGGGTTGTTCTGACTTTGCTGTGCTTTCAGTGCAAGATTTGAAAAGATCCTTTTCTGAGGTTTCAAGCTGATAATTCAAATGAAATAGTTTTAAAGTTGGAAACTGGTCACTGAGAGTGAAACCGAAGGTGTTTTTATATTAGATCAGTCAGTAGAATTAATGACAATTTGTTATTTTTGTTAGGCTTCCAAGGTTCCATAAGTTAGTTATTCTGCACTTCTATTTCTTTAGGTTCCTTTTTGGTGCATTGTGAGGAGAAATTATTCATTCCATTTTCACCATCATAATGTGCATATACCTCAAGGTTTAATATTGTGCCTCTTGCTGTTTTCACTACCTATTGGTACCATTTGTTATGTTTCTGGCATACACAGGGAGAAGTTAGATAAAAACATAACCTTCCAGCAAGAGTATTTTGTAATATAACATTATTTTAGGTTGACCAGCCAGCAAGTGGGAAAAATCAAGACAAGGGAATGGGGGGTAATAGGAGCCTATCTAAGAAAAAGACCCAAAAATCAGGACTGTCCCTGTGAAATCGGGACATCTGGTCACCCTGCGTTATGTTTATTTGAAGAACTCAGAATGATAGCACACTGGAAGCACCAAAAATAACCAAAATGATAGCACCAAAAATCAGAGAGAGGCAAGGAAGGCTGTGCCCAAAGAGATACATAATTCACCCCACCTCACTCTGGGCTGTCTGTCGGCAGACTGACTGCTACTGGACCCAGATTACATGTTTCCTACTTGCAAGCTAAGGGGTTCTGCAGGGACCAGGAAAACTCCCTGAGCATTTAAAGTGAAAGCTTACTGTTCAATACATGCCGTCTTACTGAATCTGAGATTTGCTTACTGCTATTGGCTGAAGATGTCAGAAAGAGGATTTGAGTCTTGACACTGAGATAATATCTGTAATCTCTCACTTTGAAGATAATTTATGATGAATGTGTTAAAAACATCATTACACCTTATTACACCTGGACAAGATTACAATTTGTTTCTGGATTCCAATGGACAGAATTAGTATTCAAATCCTGTATCAGAAGGGTAGCTGTGTTAGTCTGGATCTGCAAAAGTGACAAAGAGTCCTGTGGCACCTTATAGACTAACAGATGTATTAGAGCATAAGATTTTGTGGGTGAATATTTCATTATGCATCTGACAAAGTGAGTATTCACCCACAAAAGTTTATGTTCTAATTATAAAACATCTGTTAGTCTATAAGGTGCCACAGGACTTTTTGTCGCTCATTCAAATCCTGATTCACTTCACTATTATAAATAAAATCCTATTTCTTTAAATCCTAATCCCCCATTCTCTTCCAGGGTTTGGATTGGGCCTTTAGACAATAAAAGTCCTTTTCATATTCTGATTTTTCTCTTGATGCTGATATTGGGATATTAGCAACAGCACTTCATACAGTTATTAGCAGTCTAATCTTTCAGAAGGATAAAAGGAGCTATTTGAATGTGGATACAATTTGGTCCCTGGCCCTGTAATTCCTCCATTGAACTCTTGTACCAGAGTTTTTGGCTCATCTGCCTGATTCTTCCATCTCTTACTTGTAATATTCATGTTTCTCAAGTGGTTCATTTCCTACTTTGTTCATCTTGTAATGTGCTCCACTATTAGGGCCTGATTTCCAAGAGCACAGCACCTGCAATTGGGGCCAGATTTTCAAAAGAGCTCAGCTACCATTTAGGCACTTTGTTATTGTTTATTTGTGGTAACACCCACAATGTGCTAGATGCTTTCCAAACACTTAAGCACAGTCCCTGCTCCGAGAAGCTCACAATCAAACATGCTCGGTAACCAGCCACTTAGCCCTTATTTAAGTGCCTAAATGGTATATGAGGGCACTTGATACTTTGCAGGAGGTTGTTTGGCACTCTGCAGAACGGAGCCAGTACTGAGTACAGGTGTGCTCCACCTGCCTTAATTAAATAACCAAGCAGCCTTTGTGTGGTTGGTCAAGACAGGTTTCACTCATAATAAAAATAATGTATCAGATAAGTTGAATGAATATATTCCATTTAGGTTGTACTCAAATCCAGGGCATGAACAATGAATTATTTTTGTACTAAATAATTGCCCCTCCAAGGTGCTGCTGTGTTTAAATTAGGGTGGAATGTCTGAAAGTACTTTATATTTAGACAAATGGGATATTTGCTTGTGCAGATGCTAGAATAGATAATGTTCTCATTTTTACAGAAGTTTCATCACAATACCAAACAGCATTGTCCTGCAGGGATACAAAAAGCACTGGCTTTGCTTCAATCATGTAAAATAAGCATTATGTAATTACGCTGCCTTTTGTCCTGATAAAGTCTCTAAATAAGCAATGAACGCTATGCACTTTCCAGCTGTAAATAGAAATGCAGCTGCTTTGATTTCTCCCGAACTTTGCATAATTGCTTTGATCTTTATCGTGAATTACATTTCAGCACATATTAAGTTTCATGGTCTATGTTGTCAGTTTAAAATTTAGGGTTTGGGCACAGATATTACAGACAAAATCAGAGGAACAGGATCAGAATATATTCTGCACTAAAGTAGCTGGTCTAAATAGCAGCAGTACTGATGTACATTGCATCTTAAAGAGAGATCACATGTTACATCACATTGTTTTTCAAATAGGCTTTATAAATTTTATTTTTGTAACAACTTGGAATAATCTGTGTTGCACTTTAATACTCAAATAAATGGGGGAACCATTCTGTAAGCACGTTTACTGGTGTTAAATGGTTTCAATAGAAGCTGCATTGCAAACTTGGGGCTGTGTAACAAAATACAAATACATAAAATCTAACACAACCTCTCTAGTAAAAAGTGATACTATACAATATGATGTATTCTGAATATAGGATTCATTTCTGGGGCATGGATATTAAGTTTAAAAAGCCCAACACACATACTTCTTTTGAAAAGTTTAGCCTAGTCATCAAGAACCTTATATGAGGCCATTAATACTAAAAAGAAGAAATCTACTGTCAAGATATTGCAATAAAGGACGAAATTGAAAGTAGAACAGGAGAGTCTTATTGCTACACTGTGCCAATTATATTACCACATTGTTTCTTCACTGCAAGACTGATAAGAATCTACACGTGCCTAGAGCCCAAGGGACTTGAACATGTCTGGTGAAAATTGGAAATCAATAGGAGTCTATAATCGCAAGCAAACTGCATCATTTTCATTGGGGTGAAAGATGACAGGCTTCACATTGATGCTACAGCAACTGTTACACCAAATGTATTTGTGGAAGCTTTCTCATCGTGAGCAATACATCACTATCACACAATACGAACACCTGTTTTCTTATTAAAGAATCTCTTAGTGGAGTAAATGACTTGCCTTTTAAACAACAAAGGCCAACACGTTATTAGTCTTTCCATTAAGAAATGAATATTTTGTAGGCTAAGATGGAAGGAGATGATTTATTTTCTGAAGTTGGGCTGTATTCAGCGGCAATCCTTGTGAATGGGCAAATGTTCTCTAGTTTTGTCAGTATACCACAAATTTCTCTCAATTCTAGCTTGAAGCAAACTCTGTCTCCAAAGCTGAGAGGTAATTCAGCATGGACTTTTGTTTAAGCAAAGGCTACCAATTCAATGTGACAATGAGAATCACTATCCACTAGAGGCCAAACTAAAACCACCAAACAAACTTTTATTCTCCCTCCCCAGTTGAAATTACACACATCTTTATTTTCCTTGATTTTGAGCCCATTATATGACTCATTCAGTTCTACACTGTCCTTGAGCTTTGTAAATTTTACACTGAAACTAAAAGATACAGTTCAATTGTTGTATAAAAATATGCAGCAATTATGAATATTGTGACTAGCTATGTCCATAGGGCAGGCAGGCAGGATACTAAAAGTCAGCCTACTGATAATAAACATAACACAGCTGTCAGTTTCTAGACATGGGGAAACAAACAGTATCTGAAAGGTCTAAAAACAGTTAAAGTTGGCTTGCAATATTGCAAAAATGAATCTATGTACCTACTCCATTTAATTTATTTAAGGCCTGATCCAAAACCCACTGAAGTCAATGGAAAGACTCATAATTTCCAAACTTATTCTGTAGTCTTTTTGGTTACATATACTTGTTATCTTAGGCTGAATTTTCAGAAACTTCCATTAATTACTTCCTGCAGTTTTTTCACAGTAATTTTGTGAGTGATCGGAAAGACAAGTATTTGATTTATGTTCTCAAACTGCAAGGTAGATTTATTTATTATTAGCCCTGATTAAGTTCCTGCTGAGGTCTGGCCCCATTGTAAGAATATGTTGTAAGAGATGGTCCCTGAGTAAAATTTTGAAAAGTGATTTTGAGGAGCTACATTCTAAGAGGAATTTAGGAGCCTAATTGCATTGTTCTTCTTCAAGAAGTGCCTCTGGGGTGCTCTTCTTTAGATGAACCTGTATCTCTGTGCCTGCAATTGGAGAATTTCAGTAGCAGTTCCCGGTAGGATTACCCATGCACTATGGCCTTCTTGTACCGCCTCTGGTGGTTACATAGCACTGTGTGACTTAAACTTCCCTCAGTTCCTTCTCTCCCCACCTTGGTTTGAGACTGAGCAATGGGCAGTGCGTCCAACTTTACCTTTAGTTTTAGTAGTTTTAGAACACAGTTAGTAGTTAGCTACATTTATCTTCCCCATTTATTTTTCTTTAAAAACATTTTTTTCTTAATAGATTAAGTATAATTTCTTATACCCTTTAGCATATGTATATACCCTCCCTCATCAAAGAAACTTTATTCTAAGGGGCATACCTGGATCCCCTGATTTTAAACACTGCCTAACTTGCCAGGAGTCAATCCCGGTCTCTGACCCAGTTGCAGTGTCTCCATTGTCTCGGTGAGACACATGTTCTGCAAAAGTGCTCCCATTGCCAAAATCTTAAGCTTATGTGCCAGAAAAATTGTAAACTAAAACTTCTCTTGGTGGAGAAGTCTCTGCACCCCATGTCTGATCTGGGATCACAGACCCCTTCTGAGCACTGCTCTCCAGCAGCAGCATCTGACAGACATTTGCTACTACTGTCTTAGAGACAGGAGCATGCCTCTAAAAAAAGGTGGCTAAAAAAAATGGGCTATGGCTTCTTCTCAGGAATCTGTTAAAAAGAGATGATCCCTGACCCACCAGATGCTATCAGTACCGATCACTCCAAGGAAGACTATTTCTGAAGAGGTGGGACCCGCTGGTACCATGACAACCAAAGATCCTAAGTGGGCAGACTCAGAAACTTATTATCCTATCTTCAGCACCACCGGAGTGTCTCAAACATAATACCACCTTCTGCCTCTGTAGCACACAGCATGCAATCTTCAGTGCCAACAACCACTATAATTTCATTGGCCACAGTGGTCCTATTTGGATCCATGGATGGCATACCATCCTCACTATTCTAAGCTTCCCAGTACCCACAGGGAAAGAGAGTGAGGCATTCTCCATCATCCCCCAATACCTGGACCCTCTGAACTGCCAGATGAGGCACCTGGAGGAGACTTCTGGTCAGGAGGTCACACCAGCTACCATTTTTTCCTCCTGCTTCCCGGACAAAGTCATCATGCCCCCACCACCCATGATGGGTGACGATTTTAAATAATTCTAAGAACTGTTTAATTGGATTGCGAACCCATTAGAAATACCACTGGAAGAAGCTGCAGAGTCTCAGCACAAGTCGTTGGACATTCTGCACACGTCAACTTTATCCAGCATTGCTCTCCCTGTATCTATGGTGCTCGTGGACATGACTAAGACCCATCTGGCAGAGCTCAGCAACTTGTAAAAGAGTGGACAAAAATATTACATTCCTTCCAAGGGAATGGAATTTTTGTTTTCACACGCCACACCAAACTCTGGTGGTGGAGGCCATGAATGAATGGGGTAGACAACTTAACTCCAGATCCACTCCACATGATAGGGACTGGAAGCAATTAGATCTCTTTGGGCATAAGGCCTACTCATCCATCAATGTTGATGACTTCTGTCTTTGGTCACCCTGCCACTAAATAATTCCTCAAAGGTGTTTGTAACCTTTATCCCCCAAATACATGCCCCCTACTCCACCATTGAACCTTGATCTCGTGCTACGATGCCTTACTGGTATCCCATTCGTACCCTTGGTGACGTGTTCTCTTCTCCGCCTCTCAATGAAGGTGGCTTTCTTGTTGCCATCACATCCATGTGATGAGTTGGAGAATGTGGGGCACTCATGGGACACCCCCATAGACAATATACTTCAAAAACAAGGTAACTAAGGCCACATCCAAAATTTTTACCTAAAATAGTTTCCTCATTCCGTCTCCAATCATTCTTCCCAAAACCTCAAGAGAACAAACAGGAAATAATGTTCCACACCCTGGGTGTCAGAAGGGCACTAGCACTTTACACTAAAGACTAAAGTCTTCAGGAAGTCATCAAAGTTAGTTCTTTCCATCACAGAAAGATCTAAAGGAGTTGTCATATCCAAGCAAAGGCTGTTGAAATGGATCTCTGGAGGCACAGTTCTTTTCTATCACTAACAATAACTACAATCCTCACCTTGGCCCACACACATGCCAGCAAATCACTTTACATCAATAGTTTACCTCAAGAATGTACCCATCATGGACATCTGCAAAGCAGCAAGCTGGGCATCAGCCCACATGTTTAGAGCACCACAAAATGGACCAGGATTTGACATCAGATGCTGTGCTTGGAATTACTGACTTATCCATCACGAATGCAACTCTGAAACCCCTTTCTTCCAACGAAGGGCACTGCTCTACAGTGACCTAAAGTGGAGCACCTATAGGAACATTCCTTGAAGAAGAAGAAGAAGAAGAAGAAGAAGATAAGCTTACTCATCTTGTGCAGTAACTGAGGTTCTTTGAGATGGTTGTCCCTGTGAGTGCTCCACTATCACCCTCTTCCCCTGTAATTCAGAGTTTCCTGCTAGAGACTCTGTGATGGAGAAGGAACTGATGGGAGATGACGGGAGGGGATGCTGGTTGCACAGCGCTAGTTAACCACCAGAGGTGGCATGAGATGGGGTTAGTGCATGTGCAGCCCAACAGGCACTGCTACTGAAATTCTCCAGTTGCAGGCGCAGGGACACAGATTCACCTAAAGTGGAGCACCTATGGGGGCAACCATCTCAAATCTCAAGTTACTGCACAGAGTGAATAACCTTCTCTTATGTGCTGAAGTCCAACATTAAGGCTCCCTTGACATTCACAGCATCACTGCTCAGCTGTCGCCTAACCTTACAGGTGTCTAAATTCCCTATGTGCCTACATTGTGCATGCCCACCAGTGAAAAAGTTGCCTAAGTTCTGATGCCACCCCTCATCTAATGAGCTATTTGGTACTCTAGGGATTCACAAACTTGGCATTCTTTACCTATCTTGCCTGAGGGGCCTGATCCAGTAGGCATATTCTGAACATGCCTACCCCACACAAAATACAACAGGGCCAAGCAGGTTGGGAACCTTTTGTTGAGAGATGGGTGAGTGTCCCAAACTCCTCAATAGCCCAGTGGTTAAAGTACTCACTTAGGATGTGGGACACCCAGATTTCAAGCAGAAGTTTAGAATATTCTGGAGTGGTTCTCTCCATCTTTCCTGTTGGAGCACCAGGTTCAAGTCCTTGCTTCCACATCCCAGGCAAGAGTTCTAACCCCTGGGCTACTGATTGTAATGCAGTCTCTCTCTCTCTCTGTCTCTCATTGTGGAAAGGCATCTTAGCCAGGCCAGCTCAAATTCAAGAAGAGAGCTCACAGTTGAGAATCTGGAGTACAGGGAAGCACTTCCCTTTGGCCTAAAATGAGGTGCCTAATTACCTCAGAGGGCTCAGTATTTCCTATTGGCTGCTTTAGGCAGCTCTGTGCTGAGCTTGTTGGCTTCTCTGAACCCCTTTCTTAAGGATTCAATGCATAGGAAGCTTGTGCGTAATACAGGCCTATGAATTCCACTGGTGCTAACTCACTTAAGTGCTATTGAAAATCTTATCCCTGTCCTGAAGATTTTACAGTTTTAAATAAACAAGATGGACAAAGTGTGGAAAAATGTTATGGATGAAGCATGGAAGCACAGAGAGAGGAAGTGATTAGCTCCCAACCCATTAGTGGCTGTCTTAATACTTGCAAATAATAAATAATAGTCACAGAATAATGGTAAATGAAATTTGGTGTTTCATGAAACTATTCACTAGCTATTTTCTATATTATTTGAACAGTCCGATATGTAGTCTGTCTAATTCTAACTTGTTCTGTTCTATTCTATTCTATCCAGAAGTAATTAATATCTAACAGGAAGACTGTGGCAGGCCGGGGAATTGAAGTGATGAGTCATAGTCTAGGGCATTAGCCACAAGACCATCCAATCTCTCTAATAATTGGAATTGTATTATTTTTGTATGCAAATTGCATCTTTCGGAGGCTACCACTGAACTAAAATCATATGTACTATATTAAAAACAATCAACCAATCATTTGATTGATGTTATAATTCTACCACAAAATGGGATTTTATAGCAGCAGCAAAGAGTTGGAAGTCAATGCTGTGAGTCTGTTCTGACCCAGAGGGCCAGGATGGGGCAGGAGCCTGGGGCAGGTAAGGAGTACATTGAGCACCCCCTAGACTGCTGCTGCTACTGAGCTTAAATATCACTCTGGTGACTCCTGCAGCCAGTCAGCTGTCTCAGTTAATCAGACTGCACGTAAATAGGACATGGATCTGAATTACTCCTGGTTTTGGTCTTGCAAGACAAAATCCAAGCTGATTAGATTTTTTTGTAAGACCAAAACCATCCTTTCAGTTCATGCTTGGTTTTAATTGAAAAAGAAGTTAGCTAAAACCAGAACCCAAAGTTCCCGAACTTGGAAGATTTGAAGAAGATGATATCTGAATCTGAAACAACCCTACTTTGGACTGGTAAAACCAAAACATAACCAACAAGAGGGAGGGGCAGTCTTCAAAGGAAAGATGGCCTCAAGCCACAAAATTTGTTCCCCTTTGTTTTCTGAAGATAAACAACATTTTTAGTGGGGATAAAATGTGTTATGTGCCTGAGATCTATTTTAGATTTTTTGAATTATAACTCCTATTAAATTTGGTTGAATAACACAAGAAGTGATTTGTGAATATTTCCATGAACAACAGTACCGAGTGTGGTTCACCATTATTTGGGGATAATATGATTTGCCAGTAGCAAGAAGATTGTTGTCAGCTAATGACTCCTACAGATTTTACAAATTTTAGCATAAGTAAATTTAATATGAATTTTTTAATGAAGAAAGTGCATTAATTTTTATTATTCTCCTGCTTGTAAACTTTAATCTAATCAGAGACCAGAAACAAGACCATGTGACCAATCAAAAGCACCAAAGTAATGTAGCTGAAGTCAGCTCAACATAAATTTGTTTTCATGAGTTATTTGGATATTAAGAAATAACAGATATATTTGCAGGAACCGAGATGAGCCTGCAAATTGGGAGAGCAGGGAAGGGTAAATTTGTAATAAGTAGTTTGATCAGCTCTAACTACTGTGTGCACTGGTGCTAAGCAGCAGAACATCCAGGAGAAATAGATTCTTACCTTTGTCACAGCTTACTGAATGATGGTAATTCAAAGGACTCTTACACACTTAAATCTTGCATGTTTTACTAACATATCCATTTCCATGGGAGATTAGTATGAGCAAGGTCTGCCAGATTTGACCCCGTAGAAGAAAAGTTCAAATTTCTATCTTTTGCTTCTAATACTTTTGCTTCACAAGTGCTGCTTTCATGTCAAAATCCCTGAAAGCATGGAATTTTAAACCCTCAGTCTTATTCAAAGAGGTCTTTCAACTTCAGTCTGAATCTTAAGGGTCCTAATGACATCAGTGGTGACTCTGAATCCTCTAAAGGTCATTATGAAATGGCTACCACATCAGGAAAAATTAGGAGTTAAGTTTAGTTGGAATAAACAGGAGAAATTCTGCAAGTTAAATGGATTTCGTGAAGTTATTTTTACTCTGGGTGGTAGTTCCAAATAATGGAATTCTGCTGGTATAATTGTCCAGATATTATGGATAATTGTCCAGACATTATGTAGAGGTTTTCCATAACAGGATTTCTTGGAAAATCATTGCTATAGTTTGTATCCACGACAGGTTTTGGTCACAGACAAATCCACCCATTCAGCAATTTGATAAATCTCCTATATTCACCATACAAGAATAGAGATTAATATATTTAGCTTGTAAAACAATACAGTCCATCTCTGAATTGCAACCAAAATGTATACATTAACTATCATATATGCTAAATAGGTTGTAAATCAATTCCTTAGGCTATTAAAATTCTAGTCTATCATCACCTACCTCTTTGAAGGGCGTAGATTGCACTACCAACATCAGACTATTGGCTGCCAACTGGATTTGCTGGAGGAAGTTGAGAAGTGAATTCTCTGTCAGAATAATTCCACTTGGGGTAGAGAAGCTTTAACTTGCAAACAGGTTTCAGAAATCCAGTAGAGGTATTGGGAGAAACCCCTTAATCGATGACCCATAAAAGTCTAAATGACTATTCCAGCACAGACTGGAGTCGCAGTTTAGCTAGAATGCTGATAATTATAAATGTATATTCTTCAAATGGGCACAGGACTAATAGGGAATCCCGCTGCATGTTTGATGCATTCTGCACTATGTTCTGGAAACCCTGTATTAACTACACATTTAAAAAAATCCTACTAGTTACAAGGGAAAAACACTAGCAGCCTGCAAATATAAATAAATAAAATCCAGCATTTTAAACTCCTAAATGTATGTGACATATATTTATAGGTTAATAGTACCTTTGAGGACATAAAACTGTCAGTGATTAACAGTATATTTATTTTCTACAAGAGCTGTTATAAAATTCACACATTTCTTATTTCCTAAATTATAATTAATCTGCTTGTGTGATTTGCCCATCCCAAGACTTCTGCTGTGCAACATTGGCATTTCTCATTAAAATGATTCCTGGAGGCACTTTGTTTATTGTTTAGACTGTGAGAACTACTAACTTTTTTTTCACTCCATGTGTTTTATAAATGTTAAATGTAAAAGAATAACCTATTAATAATGCATTCTATATCAGAATAAAGTAAAATTGCTGAATGGCACTTGTATAAGATGTATCCTCTTTTAAATCTTTGTTATAAAGATATGTCCTAGAAGGAGAGAGAGAGTATAATCTAGAAGTCAACTGATCTTCTTTTTATGTGCAATTCAGTTGTGCCTTTCTACAGTGCTTTAGGGGGTTATTTCAATAGCATTCTAGATGAGAAGGCTAGGATTAACACAACTTTCAATTCTATCTTTGTTTATTAAAATGCTGCCTGCGATAAAAGAACATTTGTATGTCTTTTATGCATCTCTTCCCTCATGTCACAGATAATTATTTAATAATATAAACCCTGCCAAGAGGACTGGCTGTATCAGGAGTAGAGCAGTGAAATAATAACCTAACAAAATTCTACCAAAGATGCTCTTGTCAGATGACAAGTTGAGGAAACCTGTAGTTTATTTTTATCACACTAATTCCTAAATTCAAGAGCAGTTTTTTGTTTAACTGTGCTAAGAATATAAAAAAGGGCTTTAGCCATTCCATTAGGATAGTCTCTCGGTTAATTGATCAGAGAGTTGATAATGTCAGCACTGCTCTACATATAAGCCTATAGCAGTTCTGCAGTATTTACACAATGATGAGGATTATGGTTAGTGAAGCTGCTGGTAGTTGTTTAAAATTAGCTGTCACATGAGTGAAATGAACAGTGTAATACACATTGGGAAGATTTGTTCTCCTCTCCACAATTACATCAGTGTTAAGTAGGGGCTTCTTACATGAATCTCTTGATCTAAACATTTTCCTCCTTGTGTTCAAACTGGTCATGCTGCTACTACCATGTAGACAGTATATAGCATATACATAAACACATTAAGCAACATCTTGGCTTAATGAATACTGGGATTCACAAGGGATGACTGAAAGTTTCATGCTTGCATTTGGCCATTTGTTTACATTTCTAGCCAGATGTTCATCAGAGGGCTGACCAATAGCATAGTTAAAAAAAGTTTATCTGGAGTGTTCCAAAGGAAATGGAAAGCTTTGAAATTTAGGAAGCAGTTTGTATAAATAAAAATAATTTTGATTCTAAACTTGCAACTATTTTATCAGTGAGGGATTCAAATGATTAATTTTTTTCTCAAGGTGCAGCTTGGGCCCTGATCCTGAACCTGCAGAAGTCAATGGGAATCTTTCCATTGACTTCACAGTGTGATTTTGGTCAGGCCTTTTGGGAATATCAGTAAACTCTAAAAAATATAACTTTGAATGAAAAGAAAACTAAGATACATCAATTGGGAGTGCCAATGTGCACTAAATCAGTCCAAGGCAGGGCCGGCAACAGGCACCAGTCTGGGAAGCACGTGCTTGGGGCGGACCTTCGTAAGGGGCAGCACTCAGGCCAATACTAAGCTGCCTTTTCTTGGTTTTTTTTTGCTCAGCCGATGTTCCAGCGGGGGTTGTTTTTTTGTTTTTTGTTTGTTTGTTTTTTGCTTGGGGCAGCAAAAAGGCTAGAACTGGCTCTCATCCAAGGTAAGAAAAATTAAGCTAAAGCTAACTCATGCAATGTGCTGAACCTCTGCCCTTGGCCCAGCAAAGCTTCAGTTACTTCAGTAGGACTACTGGTGTTTAAGGTTAAGCATGTGCTTAAATATTTTGCTGGATCAGAACCACAGAGCTCAGCAACTTGCAGAATCAAGCCCATATTTATCTCTTTTTAGGAAAAAATTGTTTTTACAGTTGCAATATCAAAGTTCATGGTGATCCTTACTACACTTTCAGCTTCTGATATCAGTATCTTTATGCTTTCCGTTTACTACATTTCCATTTTAATAATCCCTCAATATTTCACAGAAGTAAAAACCCTGTAAGTAGCAGAAAGACAACTTCTCCTCTGGTGTTCAAATGTTGGATTTACTCTGGCAAGACCTGAAGGGAGTTGTCTGAAAAATCATAGACTTTGACCACCACAAAAAATAAATGCCATGTTCCACGAGGAGGAGCCAACAGATTTTTTTTTTCTTTTGATTTATTTGACCAAAGAGCCTAGCCAAGGAAAACTTAGTTTGCTCAAAAAGTGACCAGCTTGTCTCCGCTATGGCTTCAAAGAAAAGATTGTCTTTTGGAAAGAGAAATAATCATCTTCTGATCAGAAGATTTAGTTTGGAGTGGACTGTTATCTCAGAATAAATGAGAAACAGCTAAAGTAGCTGAATGGAAACTCAGACAATTTTTGCTTTGAATCCAAAGTGGTGGGAATATTATACAAATGGATGTATTTTCGTTTACTCAGTTTGATGGTGCCTTCCTTCAAAGCTATGAAGCCACTCAAATTCCCTGCTTATTTGATAGCCATCAAAGTCCCCACAAGGAAATATATTTTCAAATGCCTTTGTGTGTTAATAGTGTCTTTAATGTATGTGGGACCACAAAAATACAGTGGATAAAACAAAAATGTCCTATTCCAGTTGTGTAATGAGTTCCTACTGCAAATAGTTGGCAGTTTTTTAAATCCTTTGCAGTTTGGGAGTGAATGAATGTGGATAATTGACAAAGTTGTTTGAACAGAATAACTGAAGGTGGTGACAGTCTTAAACTGTGTCAAGATTCTCTTGCAATGGAATTCTAAAATGTGTAGTCTGCTTGGTTTCAAATGAAAGCTAACATCCTCATCAATCATTCAGAAGGGGGTACAGTGTAATCCTCAGACTTCTTAGTGATTAAAGATTGCTTGGGTCACTTCGAGCATCAACTTCATCATGTGAAATCATCTTAAAGAAACTAGCAAACCATTTGCCTCTCCAAATCATCCTGCCTGAACCAGAGGAGGCCATGCAATTTACCTTAAACCACATGGACCCTAGTTTGTAAAGCAAAATGTAATGAATTCCTTTTTTAAAGGCTAAATGCCCAGTGGAAAATCAAATCCTTCAGTTCAGTTTCCAAAAAAGAGGAAAATATTCTTGAACTATTAATTTAAAAAAGCCCCCCCGCACCCCACCTCACCCCCCAAAAAATTTGGTCACGTCCCAAACAGTTAGTCAAATATAAACGTCTGGAACTATTTTACTAGATTAGACTCTAATCCTTCTTCCCTAAAGTGGAAATGTTATTTGATTAGGCTAATTAAGACTGGATTTCTGACACAGTGTTAATTTACAATGTAGTTTCCTAAAGAGTGAAGAAGGTGCCAGCATGGAAACAACTGTATTTTATTCTCATTATTAAAAATAGAAACAAGGAGAGAAGTTCTAAATTTAGCACCAGAACTGACTGTTGAATTGAATTTGCCTTCAAAAGCAAGATCAAATGTTTAGTAAGTAGGCTATTTCTGCAATAAATGAGCTGAAAATCAATACCCTTCAATAAGCTTTTGTCCTGCATGAATAGAGCCTGATCACAAATGCCTGTTTTTAGTTAAGAGTAAAACCTGTTTTTTAGCTACTTCTGCTTTGTGAATAAGACTAAAAATTGCAATGAGATACTACTACACCCCAAAACACAGGTTTAACTACAGAGAATGTTCTCTAAATCCAGGAACCATCTGTATTCTTCTTAAATGATAGAATACACAAATAAATTAATCCCTCAGTGTTTTGACATCACATTAGAGAAATATTCAGCTTTGGGAACTTTTACTAACCAGTAAGACAGATATGAATGTAGTACTTCACTTCAATATTACATAATCTGGCTAATGGGAAGTAAATCATTCTTACTGTGTCATAATTCTCTTGTTCTTGCCAGCCACATTTCTATAGGTAGGTATTTGGTTTTACTACTATATTGATAAAAAATATCTGTTAGGTGAGGTTGCAAGAATTTTAAAGAAGTAAACTATCTTTGATTGATTTCTTTAAACATTCATTCATTCACTGCTGATGTGGACTGGATACATACCATTTACTTAGATCTGAAAGACTCTGATCCCATTACAAATTTCCTGAACTATTTATATTCCATGTTGTTTATTTTAAATTTATCTGATGTCTCCATTGCCAAGGATTGAGGTCCATGTGCTGGAGACGTGAGTTCTTGAATTCTGCTTAGTCACAAATGAAAATATGTTTGATAGTTTCATCCTACTCTTCATTTATTATAGAAATATACTAGTCACATATCATAGAAATGCCTTGCAGTTAGGCATGACTGGCAGTCTTCTATTCAAGAAAGACCCAAGACTGAAATATCAGGGATGTTGCAGGTTAGAATCAAGATGCGTTGGTAAAAACAGCAGGACAGTTTACGTAACTGACACTAACGTGACCTGTGAGTCTGCTCCTGCTTCTGTTGCAATCACTGGAAAAAAACTCCTATTGAATTTAATAGTGCATCGCCCAGGCAGAGTGCCTGATCCTGCTAATTCCATTATCACTGAAAACACTGATAATTTTTTTAAAAAAATAACAAAAGGGAAAGGATCCTGTCTTATTGGCTGTCAAAAAAAAAAATGTATTAGCAGTTCATAAAGGAAAGAGAGGTCACCCAGAGTGAAGAGGATGGCTTCATCGAGGGTCGGCTAAACTGGGTCCTATGTGAGCACTGTATAAGAACATAAGAATGGCCATACTGAGTCAGACCAACGGTCCATCCAGCCCAGTATCCTGTCTACCGACAGTGGCCAGTGTCAGGTGCTCCAAGTTAGTGAACCTAACGGGAAATGATCAAGTGATTTCTCTCCTGCCAGCCATCACCACCCTCTGACAAACAGAGGCTAGGGACACCACTCCTTACCCATCCTGGCTAATAGCCATTAACGGACTTAACTTCCATGAATTTATCCAGTTTTCTTTTAAACATTGTTATAGTCCTAGTCTTCACAACCTCCTTATGCAAGGAGTTCCACAGGTTGACTGTGAGCTGTGTGAAGAACTTCCTTTTATTTGTTTTAAACCTGCTGCCCATTAATTTCATTTGGTGGCCCCTAGTTCTTATATTATGGGAACAAGTAAATAACTTTTCCTTACTCACTTTCTCCGTACCACCCATGATTTTATCTACTTCTATTATATCCCTCCTTAGTCCTCTCTACTGATGAAACCAGTGATTTTCTTGGCATGAGCTCAAAATGCTTTTTTTGTTTGAAACTGGTTGTCATGTATTTGAAGTGTTTTACAGACTTATTAAAATTTCAACTTATTTCCAGAAAAGACAAATTTCATCACAGGCAAAGTGTTAATTTTGTGTTTAAAATTTCACTACATGTAATTCTGCATTGAACTTCTTTACAACTTACAATAGTAAGATATTCTGTCTACCACATTTATTTTTCAACTCCCCAAATTAAGACAATCTATACAGAAATGTTCATTTATTAGCAACTGGTGTTTGACAGTTTATTTCATGTAAGCCTCCAGCTTTCTTTGGCAAGCTTATTTGCATAATGTGTTGTTATGTCTAAATGGAAAACTAAATGCCTCCATGTGGTCTTTAAATGACAAGTGCTTGTCAGCTTCATGCAATATTCAGAAGTAATAGATCCAAATCACAACAGCACTCACTGAGATGTTAAAAAAAACTTGTTGTGTATCCTTCCTTGACAAATTTACACTTTGGTACAGAATTGTCAATTAGAGTTTCCATGTGTTAAACAGTTCAGTTCAACTGTGAAGGAATTTACTGTAGCTTTATTCTGCAGTGCTTTGAGTAATTACAATTCACACTGCTATTTATTTCTTTCAGACAATGCAGCTCAGGGAATAATCTTCAGATGACCTTGGCAAGATATACCCAAGAACTTTGGTTTTAATTATTTTTGAAAACATGAATGCTCTTTGACAATGACTATGAAATCTCTGGAATATCTCTTATGAAGTTCACATTTTAAATAGTCCTTGGGTATGAAATTTTAAAACTTGCACATTAATGTACTGAATTGTGCTTTCTTAAAATAGAAAACTGGCATGTTTGTATATTGTTTCAGGTTACCCAGGGATTCATAAATAAAAGGACTAAGAATCAATATTAATGTAAACCTCAGCTCTAGTGTGTGTGCATCCTGGGTATCTAGAGAGTATTAACTACTCTCATAAAGTCCTGTCTTAAACTTCCACCATGTACTAAGCAGATTGTAAATCGTGAAGTGGAGCCCTTAGAGGTGATTTTTTTTTGGTTGTTCTAAAATCTGGGGAGAGGGGAGTGGATCTATTGTGTTGACAAGGGAGGTTGAAGGTTGCCTAGGGAGATGTTAATGAAGTTGTTGTTCACTTTTACAACATTAAAAAGTTAAGTGTGATCCAGGGTTTTGTGTCTAGTTATGTCAGCTTATTTCCATCGTAACAACCACCATTAATTTTTTTAATTCTTTAATAAAGATACAGAAAAAGAAGAAAAACAGATTTAAACATTTGAAATGTAAAATATTAAGTAAAACTTTCAATTTAATGGCATTCCTTATTCCTTTTACCTTTTTGGTGTATAAAATCTTTTGTAGGGGGAAACCTGCTGTTTGACAGGCTCTTTTAGATGGTATCAAAGCTACTCTGTTATTTTGGGAGCAAAGTGAAAATGTTAGTTGAGATGATCTGGAGCTCACCTAGAGCAGTTTTTGCTGATGTCTGGATTCTATTTTTTAAAAGACAAAACAAAAGAAACAAACAAAAAAGGGAGAAAAGAAGAATAGCAAAGAGAGTAAATGAAGCTCCTATCTGTGGTGCTGCCTCTCACTCGCAACCTTGCTGCTGGAGAGACATTGGCAATCAGCACATGGTCTTATCAGCCACTCTGAAATCTAGTAAACTTGTACCGGAGTGTTGCTTTAGCTTCCTCTCTGGTCACAGGCTTACAGCAGTGTTATAAAGGTGGACTTGCCTTGGCTGCCTAACCACATTCTTATTACATGGAATACAACAGAAGAGAGAGGAAAGAGGAGAAATAAGGTAGGGGGTGTTTTTTGGACATCATTTATCTGGAGGTCACTAAATGAGAGGTGTTGGGGAGAACAGGAACCCAATCCTTGTTTTGCAAGTGTTCTGAATTTGGACAAAGCAGTTGGAGGGGGTGATGCCAACAGTTCCCTCTTTCTTGCCTGGTCTAGTTAGGACACCTTTCAGGATCAGGATGGCAAAGGCCTATTGGAGTCATGGTGGATCTGAAGGTCCCAGGAGATGGTGGGAATGTCAGTCATGATAGTAAAGCTTGCTGTGCCCAATCTGTGTCACCCTTCTTCCATTTACTGACCCTCAGACAAGCAATATCCAGGAAATGGTCACAACCTAATCTCATTAACAATGACCATTCCAGGCACATTTTGGTGCGTTCAGTTATGAATATTTCTTCCCATTTCTAGAATCTTTCAGCTCATTGCCATGCCAGCCTATGACTTTACCTGCTTACAGACTTCTTATCACAAGTCCTTTTAACCTAAGCAGTCCACTTTGTACCCATCTCTATCTTCAACTTTCTCTGATGTTCATAAACAATTCTATGTTACTTTGGTCAACTTAGAGTAAGCCTCTGCACAACAAATTGTCCGGTGACAACCAATCCCTCTTTATTTTTTATTTAAGCCTAAAGAAAATCTGGTTTCTGTTCATGGTATGTACAGTAGTTGTGGAAATGAATTGGTAGCCTTTCTATTTATTGAGGTTGTTATGCATTTTAACCAGGAGCTTGGCTTGACACATGACATTTAGACTGAGCAAGGTGCCTGGTTGTGATACAATAAAAGAGACTGAAGACACAAAAGTTGCAAACTGAGCCTCCACAAGATAGCTATTCATGTTCTGCATTTTGAGTAAAACTTTAAGGCTGAAAATGTGCATAGTCTGAGTAGCATGTTGGTTGACTTACTCTACACCCTCTCTCTTCTCTAAGATAGATGTTTGAGTCAACACTTTGTTTTCAGGACAACAAGGCAATGTTGACAAGAAATCAGAAGACTCACCCAAACTTGAATGAATGGGGCTTTTTCTGATGCTGCATTCATTCTGTATATTAACATGTGGCAGGAAATCAAATCTGATGGTTTCATCTGAATCATCAACTTGTTAACCCCCACCCCTTTCCTTGCATAACTGCAGTGCAGTCAATGCCTTGCTAGGAGATTCTGCATTTAAAAAGTCTTCTGTTCAGAGTAATATGTGTCTCTTCATTTGTTCCAACGACCTGTTCATGAATCTGGAAGTGATCTTCCCAAGAGACCAAAAGTGATAGTTCGTGGAATTTCTTATTTTCATGGGTTTTTTTCTGCTTTCTAATGTCACATTTTTAATCCATATTTCTTATTCATACAGTAACACTGTGTGGAAATAAGTTTTACTATGGAAATAAGTATTTTACTTTAAGTTTCATTAGGACAGTTCTTTAGCGGGATCAAAAGAAACTTGAA
The DNA here is from genome assembly GCA_007922305.1 of Dermatemys mawii. Lineage (NCBI taxonomy): Eukaryota > Metazoa > Chordata > Testudines > Dermatemydidae > Dermatemys > Dermatemys mawii. The sequence continues at coordinate 18,390,519 of ML677352.1, read as the reverse complement.
CCCTCTTTGGTAACTTTCCAGTGATCGTTTACATACTACACAATCGACCTATGCTAGTAAGAACACCCTTCACACCATTCAGAAAGCTCTGATGCAAAACCTACTCATTGCACAATACAATTAATAGGGAAGCCTATCAGAGTATGTGCATAATGCTTCTGGGAGTGAGCTTCCCAGCCCAGTCCACAGACTCAGGACTGTGCATTAAAAATAGCTGTGTAGATGTACCAACTCAGGCAGAGCTTGAGCTCTCAAATCCATCCCATCCCTCAGGCTTGTGAATTCAAGCTCCAGTCTGAGTTGGTATGTCAAAAAATGTCTACACAGCTATTTTTAGTGTGCTAGCCCGAGCCCCAGTAACCTAAATCTGTGACTGGGAGGATCACCCTTAGATGCAGTGTAAGACAAATGCTTAGTCTTCAAGTACAATACTTTCATTAAAGAGCTGAATAAATATCTGGTCTGAAAGGCAACAGTATAATAAAATGAGGACTTGCAGAAACAGGCACAGATTCTGTGCTAGATTCTGCAGTACATGGCTGGAAACCAAGTGATGGTTGATGAGCTGAGTGTTTTTAGAACCAGAGCTGGGTGTTTTTTCAAAACTAGTTGGTGATCTATTTAACAAGCTTTGTTTGGCAGCTCTCTGCCAGGGTTGGGAGCACAGCTGGAGGTTTGTGAGTTATTGTTAATGAGAGGCAGACCTGAATCTAGTATAACAGCAAATCCTCTGAAAAGGAAGACTGCAAACAGGCAATTCCCTGAGGGAGTTCAGAGAGGCAATATAAAATAATGGAATGGTTCAGCAGTTTTATTAAAAAAGAACAAAGTCTTGAGTTCTGATACTCTAGGGTATTTCACGAAAACTCCAGCCAGTGCAACCAGTGATTTAATTGAGACTAGTGCTAAAATCCCTGGCAACCTTGCTGTAGACAATGAAGCTAATTAAACCCACATTTATGAATTGTTTTGGTCACCCCAAATCTGTGTTTGGCGAAAAAAAAAGAAAAAGACTTTGCATGAAGACTTCCATTCAGCTATTCTAGTGACCACTAGGCCTCTTTGGCATGGATCTTTACCTTCCCAAAGGCATTCTCTCTTTTGCCTCCTAAGCAGCCACTCTTTGAACTCTCTCAAGGAGTAGAAACTATATAGCCACAAGCCACAGATAGCAAACAGCCAAAATTCACAGCTAACCAAACAATTTGTTCCCATAAAGTATTCGATGAATATTTTGTGAATAACAAACATGCTAATAAAAAAAATCCAGTACTCTTTAGCGAATAATTCACAAACAGGCAATAAGGGTTCAGTCTGTGGAAGAATTTGTTCACAATGAATAATTCAATCAATCTGCTCTAGATAACTATACACTAACTTCTGTGAGTGGATATGAAAATTTGAAGTCTTGGATTTTATATCCTGTAAAGTCAAGAAAATTCTGCATGCCAAGTGGCATCTTAAATTGCCTTTTTGGCTGTAGTTTCTCAAAATAATGCACAGCATCAAGTTCATATGTTGTTTAGCTTTCTTTGTTTTTTAAAAAAGTTTGTTCAAAAATAAATAAAGAGTTAGAATTTCATCTCAGTGTGCAATGATTTATATGTGCAACTCCTTGTGCATCAAAATGAGAATTAAACCCCCTGATGTCTGAAAATGGTGTACAGTTGCATCAGAAGGCTTTTTATTTCTGTTAATCTACCCTTGTTGAAAGAATAGATTTAATTATCTGAAGAGATTGCAATCAGAATAGATCTTAAGGTAGAAGAAAAGTGCCTAGCAATATGAAATTTTAAAAGCATTACTATTAATTTTTATCCTATTACAGAAAAGCATCTTTTAAATTAAAAAAAAATCACTCTTCTTATGATAACCTTATTTAAGATTAATTATGCATCTAGAACTGTCAATGAAGGATGCAACATTCAAGGAATCCATGTTGAGTTTCAGTAATTTATGAAGTCCAGTGATATTAAAATGAAATGGGACCCTCAAGCTAACTTTGTGGGGGGCAATTATGGCATATTACTGTATGAATCACACACTGTGATTAAACTGATAGGAGGTACTCAGCATTAGCACTTGCTTTGAAAGGGGCACTGATTACCATTTGTACTATGCATTTTGGTAATCAGAAATCATTATAGAAAATACTACATTAACTGAACAAATATCCCTCTAGCTGCATTAAATTTACTGATTATTCCCTCCCCCCAACTAACATTATGCATGTAAGTAAATAAAATTACATTTTCCTACATGGTATTAGTGCTTGATCAGGTACTTAGCTCACCACATCTGTGTTCTGTCAGAGGAAAGCAGGACCACTGTATTACAGAACAAATGTTTTAAAATACCTCCTATCTAATTTTTTAACTTTGATTTTTAGATTGGCTGCAACCACACTTTATAAATCATCAGTCACTTGTGATTTATAAAAATAGCCATATGAGAGGATAAAACTAACAGGAAGCAGCAACATCCACTTTAGAACTCCTGACTTATTTCTACTAAACTGCTGTTGATCAGGTTTTGGGAATTCATTTTGTGGAGGAATCTTCAGAGTCTATCTTCTTGTAAAACATGAATAGACATGTATTCTGCAAGAACTAAACCTTGCTGCATATTTTGGCACCTAGAACTATGGGTAATTTAGGGCTAACTATTGTACTAAATACTAATTTTACTGCAGCATTTTTGTAAATGACCTCCACAGGTATTTTTACACACATGCACACGTGTGCGCGCACTATTTTTTTACTTAAGTCTTTGCACAATCACATTATGATACTGTGCCCAAGGGCTGAGCCACAGCACCTGAGGCAGCAATCTGATCACTGCAACTCCAGTTAGTTACCTCAGAGCACACCTGAATATGGGAACTGCTCCCAATTGATGGGCTGGAGGGTGTTAAAAGATCAATTAACTCATTAACCCAGAAGGTATAAGAGGCTCAGGACAGCAGTCTGAAGGGAAGGAAAGGAAGAGAGCACCCTGATAGAATCAGAGTTGTGAATGCTATTTCCCTGCCCTACCTCAGGAGGTAGGGTCTCTGTGTTACTGTTGGGATGAGATTGCATAGACTGTCAAGGCAATAGAAAAGACCATTATAAATAAATGCATGAGGTGTTACACCAGAAGAAGCAGTTAAGCTATTTGTGTGCTAGAAAGTAGTAGGAAAGTCCATCCTGCCACACACATGGGCTTGTCTGGGATCTTGGCTGGTATTCAGGTATAGTGGCTTGGACAATGGAGGAGACCCTGTAAAACACCTGGAGGAGATGCTGAAGAGTCTGCAAAGCTTCTAGCGGTCTCACCATCTGGACAGGCAGGCCTTGCTTATCAAGCAGGCTGAGTAACAGAAAAGCTGGCAGGACTTCATAGGTGAACAAGCCAACATGCAGCGGTTTTTCCAGAAGATGGTGAGCCTGCTAGTGGGGAATGGCAACTGAGCACAGGCCATGGGGATCTATAAGATGGGCCTTGCAGCTGACTCTGTGTTCCTGGACCCTGTTGCTAGCCTCTTATTTGACCATGAAGCTCAAGTCACCTATATATCACTGAATGATGAGCTGGTCAGACACTAAGAGGGTCAAGGTGACCATCCTAGATTGAGTCAGCCTCTCCAGTGAGAAATAGAGACAAAACCTTTGAGTTATGAGGTGGACTGGAGTGGTGTGGTCCTGGGCTTTTGACCAAAAGTTGGTAGACTAGGCCATCCCTTGTCTGAGGCCAGACACTCTAATGGCGGGGGAGATAACAAAGGTTCTGGTGTTGGAACAGTTCCTTTGGAGCCTCCCTGAGGTAATATGGGTGTGGGTTAGATAGCATCAACCTGCCACTTTGGATGCCTCTGTAAAATGATGGAGGAGTTCAAGAGGGCCTATAGAGGACCAGAAGTTTGTGGAACCCAGAGACACCAAGGGCATGGAGGGGAAGAAGGAAGAGCCCAGAAGAGTTCCAGTTGGGGCTCAATCAATTACATGTCTTCAGCATGGACATCTAGGATCCATGGGGGGAAAAAATAGTGCTTGGACTTGGACTTAGACTCCATCCTGGAGGGTGGCACCACTGATAAGCAAGGGAGAGCATAGGAAAAGAAAAACCCAAAGGTCAGGTAAGGTTGGGGGAGATGTGTGACAGAATGCTGAGCTAGTAGTTTGATTACTGCATTTCAAATTAGTCAGGTGAGCTTGGGGGAACTGACTATGGGAACTGCTCTCCACTGATAACTCTTTCCATCCTATCAGAGTCTAAGAAGCTAATTAACTTATTACAGTAGAACCTCAGAGTTGTGAACACTTTGGGAATGGAGGTTGTTTGTAACTCTGAAACATTTGTGTCTCTGAACATAACATTGTTCTTTCAAAAGTATACAACTGAAAATTGACTTAATACAGCTTTGAAACTTTACTATGCAGAAGAAAAATGCTGTTTTTAATAATCTTAATTTAAATGAAACAAGCACAGAAACAGTTTCCTTACCTTGTCAACATTTTTTTAAAAAATTCCTTTTTTTTTAGTAGTTCTATATTTGCTTTTTTCCCCTTTGCTGCTGCCTGATTGTGTCCTTCCAGTTGCAAATGAGGTGTGTGGTTGTCCAGTTTGTAACTCTCAAGTTCTATTGTAGCTCAGATTGTACAAAAGGCACGAGAAGGAAGTGTGGAGGAGGGGGAATGTGGGGAAGAGAGAAAAGCAGACTTGTAGTCAGAACTAGGAGTGACCTCTAGCCTTCACTCAGGAGCTTAGGGCTCTGTGTTATTGTTGGAATGAAGTTGTACAGTCTGTTAAGGTGGTGGAAAAGAACACTAAATTGTATGAGGTGTCTAACCAAAGGTCTCCAAGCCATTTGTGAGCAAGACAGTAGCTAGAGGCAAGTCAACCCTGCTGTAGCCACCTACCAGCATTATAGTCTAGCATAATAAAATGTGCAATATTAAATAAAATAAGTCAGAAACAAAAAGGAATGGGAAGAGAAAATGTGCAATTGCTCAGAATGGTTGTAAGCTTACAAAAAACTAGCTGCCCACTCAGGTTTGTTTTTTGGTGGTAATAATCTAAAGAAAGTATAACTCTAGTCCTAAAATGCCTTTGGCAGTTGGATACAAACTTAATGCCTTAAAGATGCAAATTCATCATCACTATATTTTGATCATCATCTCCTCTTGTTCTTCCTGCCATACCACTTTGATTGCTTAACATAAGGTCTAATGTCAAGTAATAATAAAGCAATTACAAGAATTACACTTCATTCTGAAGTGCACTAGGCAAGGACTAAATTAAAGGACATAATTAATAAAAATGTATCAAGGACAAAATATGTTTTAACCCCTATACTTCTGCCAGCATTGACTAACTTGGCATTCATTCAAGTGCTAGGTGTATAAGTGAGCATACTTGCCTTCTGCAAACAGCCCCTCCAGTAACTTCAGGAAGCCAAGCCAGATTCCCCTTTCATCCAAGTCCCACCCTGTTGAAGTTCTAGCAATGACAATGAATCAGCATTTGTACTGTTATGATCTTTCATAGTTTTTTTTCTCTTCAAATGGAGTTTGTACCGAGTCTGCACCCATTCTTTTATTGTTATGGAAGGATCATACTTTTACAGATAAATTCCTCTGGCTTTTATTGAACTTACTAGCAAAATTGGATTGCCTATACTGAATGAACTCTCCTATAATACCTGTAGGTAGGACAGTCACTAAAAGAGGAAACCTGGACAAAAGCTAAAGCTCAAGTCTGGAAATAAGGAGAACTGGGTTTTTATTCCTGAGTCTATAACAATTTACCTATGTGGTCTTGGGCACGTAACCTCTCCTTTCCCCGGCGGCCTCAACTGTGAAACGGGAAGTATACTTCTGTAACTCCTGGACCATCGTAAAAATTAAACCATCAATGTTTGTGAAGTTCTTAGGGATACCTCTTGAAGAAATGGAAAGGAAGTGCAAACTATTTACCCCTTTATCAGTTCACAAATCCAAGTTGCTAATGCTTGAATCAAAATTCTCATTCATTCACTTTACGTCCAGAGAAGCTGTAACATATCAAAATCTGCATGTTGTCCCAATTTCTCTCAACTTATCAGTTTTTACTTGGCCAGGTTTATACTTCACAACTCTTATTTAACAGATGGGGCCAAATTCAGCACTCTTTTACATCTTGTGCAATTCCATTAAAGTCAGTAAGGATAGCCTAGACCCTAAGTCAGCAGTGAGTTTAGCACATGTCACATATATCAAAGCCAAAACCTGTAGTAAAAATCATAATACAGCAGAGTTGGAGAGGTACAATTTGAAATAACTGCATTGGGCTTGATTTTGAATAAGGTTAAGCATGCAATTGTGACTAATTTGTGTGCCTAATTATCATGACTATGTGCAAATCAAGTAATTATACAGGCAGATAACCATAATTAGTTTTGTGTAATTATTCAATTACCATGTACAATGACTGTAACTGGGTGTGCAAATTAACCATGCAGTTGTGCATGCTTGCTCAGCAGACACTTATGTGCCTAATCTTTTTAAAAGTCACACCCATCTCAGTTTTTTTCTGATTTCCCCACTGCATGAGTGTTCTTATTACAAGAGTTTTCTACTGACAATGCTATTGTAATAGGTGAAGATTCAGAAGCACTGTCATTCTGTTTCCTCCATGTTCTGGTGGTTTTTAACTTTCCTCCCCAAAATACCTTTTATGCTGGCAGATTTTCTCATGTTTGTTCTTTTCATAGATTCAGTTTTTGTTTGAGGGGGGAGCTAAGGTGTATTGAAATATATTCAATCATTTTTCCAAACATGAACAATTTTTAATCATGTAAAATATAACAAAGAGCCTCTTTGTTATCAAATAATACAATGATTTACTGTTAAAACCTCAGATTTTACATGTGCATAGTCCTCAGTGAGGCAACTTTGCTGAATTACATTAGAGAGCTTCTTAAATAAAGCTACTAAAGAAACTTATTGCACTGGACATGCCTACCATGTTATGAGTTCAATTTGCAAAAATACTCAGTATTAGCTTAACTCTGCTCCAGTTGAAGTTAGTGGCAAAACTCCCATTGGCTTCTATAAATCATAGTTAAGCCATTACTGACCACTTTTGCAAGCCTTATGTTGTTTGCCTTACAAGGTGAAGGCACTGATTCAGGAAACACTGCATGTTTTTAACTTCAAGCACATGCACTTAAATCCCACTGACTTCATTAAGACTTAACCATGTGCTTAAGTGCTTACTTGAATAAAGATTCTTTCCTGAATCAGGGCTTAAATGCAGAAACTTGCATGTACAGAGCTTCTAGAGTTTCTGCTTCACCACCATCTAAGGGTGGGACAGAACCATACATTTCAACTCTTATACAAAATGTGTGAAATTTGATACTCATGGTATTCCCATTTCTCATTTTATTTTTTAAAATACAAAAACCTTTATAGTTGAGTTCTTAAATGCAGGAAAGTCAAGACACTCAAATGTGTGGTTCACTCTAAGCCACTCTAGGTTAAGGAGCTCCAGAAGCTGTTGTAACTGTTTCAGTCTTACTGCAATAACGTTCTGCTCAGCTTCCCAAGAGACTTTCTGTGCCCATGTATTCCTCACATCCTGAACACAAGGGAGGAATGAAACACATTCAGTCTGATTAGACTGGACCCAGTACTTCTGCTGGCCACAGTATTCACAGATATGCACTCTCCCCCCCCCCCCCCCCGCAATCTCTTTGGATGGCATTGTAAGGGGAAATAAGTGCCACTTCCTCCATAGTGTATTGAGAAGTCTTCCCAAAGTTACTCTTCTTTGTTTCCATTTGTTCTGTTTTTTGTGTCTCTTTGGTTGTGATACATCTTCCCCTAGCCCATGGATACTCGTCTCATTGTCTTATAATAAGTAAAGTTTTAATTTGCTCCTGTGATAATGGTCTTATGTTTTGTCACAAGATCATGAGTTTTTGTCACAAAGGAGCTTGGATGTTTACAAACTCTATACCAGTATCAATTCATCCAGCAATGGCAAGAGAGACTGGCTGTTTAATAGTGCATAGTGCCAGTGTGCAATAATTACAAGCAGTGAAAATACTTTTCCAGTTGAAAATGCAGAGGGAATTTAGGCAGGCAGAATGTGCTTACTAAACAGAATTAACAAGCCATATATTGTGCTGCACCTGGGAAGGGAGAGGGGTACTATTAAAGACCTGCTTATGTTTCCCTGAGTCTCTGCCAGGCTTGCAGCCTCACATTCATATGTCAGAGGGCTGTTCTAACCTGCACCAAATGGCAATGCTCCCCAAAGGATCAGCTGCCTTCTGGCAATATGCTCTGTCCCTTCCCCTTCCTGTTAAAACACATACCCCTATTCCAGCGGCTACAGAAACAGTCGGTATTGCGCCCAGTCTCTACTTTTGCAGAGCTTGTCTCCAGGCTGGCAGAGTACAACTAGATCTTTAACGACCACAAGTGGTCGAGTTCTTGGTTTTATATGTCATGTGAAAGGTAGCATTTTCATGAGCACACTGCTTTCTTAACACCATGCTTGGACACCGTGTCAATATTGACTCAGTGTGAAGAATGCCATCTACTGAATCTCCAGCACCACTGCTTAAAACACCTCAATGTTCATTGGTGGTCTCGCATGAACAGTATACTAACCCAGCCTCTGTAGTGGTGATTAGTTTCTGGGTTCCATTATTACACAACTGAAAAACAAGCAATCCATTCTTTAATGTATAAGATATTAGGAACGTGGTCCCTAGAAAGTTTAGCTACTTTTTGAAAAAGCTATCCCTTTGCTGCTTGAAATTAGCAGAATAGATAGAATATGGAGAGCAAGTATCTTTATGTATCTACAGAATAATTCTGAATTATAACCTCTAGAAGAGGATAATTGTGAAATATCCATAAATGAGAATAATTGGATTGAGTTCCTACACAGTAATATGAACACTGAATTTGAAGTGGAAAGACAAATCTCTAATTATAAACAATAAAACATTGGAAGTTGTCATTTTACACTTTTGCTGACTTTACAGAGCTGCAGCTGCCTTATGGAAAGCGTTGCTAGACACTTTATTGTGGTGAAACAATTCTGCATATATAGCCTATATTTTCCATATTTATTTATCCTTATTCTGCATAAATGCAGACATTTGCATTAAAAAAGTGTCTTTGTTTCTTAAGAGTTCATCTGCTTTGCTGCTTATCATGCGCACACTGAGAAAATGAGAACAGTGACAAACCACATTTCCCTCAGGTTAAGAATGCCCTCTGCCATAATAAACAGGAGCAACCTGGTGATCATATCTGACCTAGTGCCCCGCCTCCTCCTTATTGAGACAGATTCAGTCAAAGATGTTGCATGAGATTGACAGGGTATGACCTTGAGGAAACTCAGGAGAATTCAGAACAAATTGGAATTCTAAGTAATTTATTTGGAGTTAAAAATATTACTCCAGCTGTTCATAAAAATCTTCCCTCACAAGAGGTCCTCACACCAACACTAGACAGATTAATCTCCAATAACTTCAGAACTCAGCTCCCCCCACCAAACCTGATAGCATTAGATTAAAAGATAATGATTTATTAGGGATGGGATGGATATTACAATGTATATTTAAAAGGGAACCTCTACTACATGATCTTTGTGTTAGGAACCCAGATTTTGATGAAATTCTACTAGTGATTGCTGTGCAGTATTTCTTTTTAGTTATTGAATACATTGTACTGAATTAAGAACCATTAAGTAAATATTATTTGTGTTGTGGTGATGTCTTAAGTGCTGTTAACACATAAAACAGCTCATGCCTCCAAGGAATTTACAGTCTAAAAATTAATTCAATCTAATTTACTAGTTGTAAATAACAAGGGTGCAATTCTTTAAAGCTGACACTGGGTCTGATTTTCAGAGGTTGTAAGTGCTCACACAATTGCAGTTGAAATCAATGAGAACAGCTGGTGCTCGTTATCTCAGGCCCACTGAATTTAGCACTTGCATAGCCCAAAGCACATCTTCAAAGTGTGTTAACTATTCTTCACAGAACCTATGTGAGTCAGATAAACACTATTTCCATTTCACAAAGAGGGCTGCATTGGAGCAAATTAAGCTTTGGTTTGAGCAGATACAGCAACTGTTAATTACTAGGTGCTGCATCTGCTTAAGCCAGAGCTGAACTTAGTCTAGGGAAGTTACATGACTGGCCCAAGGTCACATAGTCACTTAGTTTTAGATCTAGGGCTTGAACTTCATCTCTGAGTATTGTATTAACTTAATTGTATTGCTGTTTATTTAATACTTGGTCTACCACGACTTCTAATACAACCCCCAACAGATGTGACTCCATGTAAAAAGCTAGCAGTCTTTGCCCAGAACACTCAACCCTGCTAACATTCCCTCTGTGCACCAACATCTTTCAAGGTGGTGTGACACTGACAGACCATGTCAAATCAAAGCCATAAGCCAAGACTAATATAGTAATCCAGGAGTGCAAGTGTGTCACTGGTTGGGTGAAATCTAATCATTTAACATACTACCAGTTTGGGGTGTCTGCCCCTGTTTTCTGACAGTCTGATCTGAGATTGGCAATCTCAGATGTGAGCTGCTCTAGACCGCATGGCAGTCTGTTCTACTGACTCACTGGTGCAAGCTGCTCACTGCCTCCCCCAGATATATTGGAGGGTAGAGTGACTAAAGAAAGAGGATCTAGGGCATAAGCTGAGTAGTCAGGAGGGGAGAACCTTAAGAACAGCCAAACCTGAGGAGACAGCTTGAGCTAAACTTTATCTGTTAATATCTTTTTAATAAAGCCAAACTGTAGAAAGGGATGACTTTGTTTTAGAACAGAATGGGAAAGCCAAATACCCACTACGTTGTTAGGATTTATAGTCCCTGGGTAGTTAACAAAAGGTGAAATAGCAGGCAATATTAATAATAAACCATGAAATTTTGAAGGACAGATATCTTCTCATCTAGGTTCTGAGTCTATTCTCATTGTAGGCAATTGCAAGACAATTCAGTATAGTGGGAGCTAGGTTGATAGTAATACTTTAGAACAGTGGAGATGAGGGTAGCCAGAAATACAAATGCTATGTGCCAAAGAATATAATTTAAGGGCTAAAATATAATTTCATCTCAACTTTTATATGCATACACACAGCATGTTAGTGTCTGCCAAGCTTCTACTTAAATTCTGCATTTCTTGACTTGCGCATGTACTTAGTTCTAAGTGCACAAAATGCAGAAGCCATGTATATAAATGGTATTGCATGCTTAAAACCAAAGAGCACGCTGAAATCTTAGCCCTTAAATCAGCAGTTTTCAAACTATTGAGAACTGCGACCCTTTTTAGCTTTCTCTTTTGGCACGGTGGACCCTTGTATGGCTGCCGAAAAACCGCTGAATTGATTACTTCCGCATTCAGCGGACATGCAAGCGCTCCTGAAATAGCGAGGCATGTCCACCGAAAAGGTGCTGAAGCCGGAAGCAATCTATTCGGCGGCTTTTCAGCAGCGCAAGCAGCTCACAACCCCTTGGGAGATGGTTGCGACCCCCAGTTTGAGAACCACCGCCTTAAATCATTATAAGGTGTAATGACACATAGTACACCAATAAACAAAATACTTTCATAATGGCAATCCCTGCAACCAGTGCAACTGGAAAGAAGAAGATTTTGTGCATGACAATGACTTTACTGACGTGACAAAGAGTCCTGTGGCACCTTAAAGACTAACAAGTATTGAAGCATAAGCTTTCGTGGGCTAGTACCCGCTTCGTCGGATTCATGCAGTGGAAGTATCCAGAGGCAGATAAAAATAAGTGGGCAAGAACCAGGTTAGAGATTCCTCCCTCAGCACAGTTCCCCACTACCTAGCTCAGCTATTTGGCCTATATGTGGGACTGGGATTGGTCCTCAGTGAGCTGTAATGATCGCCATGGTGGCTGGTAAGGGGGGATTTACTTAGAATAAAAGGGAGGAGTCTATGGGCTGGGAGCCCTGTGTGATTTCAGTTACCTGATTTGCTTCTTGAAAATTCTGGGTGGTGGGGGAAGATTTAGCAAATGGAGATGGGAATGGTGGGAAACAGGAAAAAGGAACCTTAGCAGGGCCTGGCTAAACTAGTTTTCATCTAAATTTTCTGGACCTTGGTTTGCTCAGCTCCCACTGATATTAATGGAAGTTCCACATCAGCTGGAGAACTAGGTGCTTATAAAAAAAAAATCTGATTACGTGTAGGATCAATTTCAGTGTTTTCTACTGGTTAGCTCTTACCAACACCCTCTTCTACTTGGTATGAAGTGTTAATGGGCAGAATTTATAGTAATCTTTTTATTGTATACAGTTTCAGAGGAATAACAAAATTAATTCTATGATCAATCTACAGTCATGAGGAAGTCATAAGACTTAGTTGACCTTTTGCATTAATTTTGTTCATCATAATAATAATTGACTAATAGGGAGTTGCAGATTAACATTTTTTGGTATTAGTCCAAATACCAAATTTAGTTAGTTAAGATTTTAATATAGCACCTATCTGATTCCTAAGTAGTGTACAAAATTAAAATCACAAGAATAAATGTTCTTCATACAGTTAAAATACAGATACCAGAAAGATTAAAAATAATTTACTGTCATGAAAAGCAACTACAATACTGTCAGTGTAGAATGCAGATAACATTGTGAAATGTTATGTTTTCTATTTTAATGATACATCAAATTATTCACTAATTACTGTTAGTACATTGCATGTTTAACAGTTATTTATTTACTTAAAATATGCACACAGTGCTTAGCAAATAATGAATAATGTTGCTACTTCACTGCACGATGTCGGCACTTAACTAATAATAGTGATAGATAAAAATAAAGCAATGATCACTGTGTTAAGTTGGTCAAAGCTTGGGCTCTCAGAAAATAATTCGAATGGCCCTGTAAGGATTCAGCATTCATTTCTTTTTTATATGAAACATACCTATCTCTATCAGTTACCCCTATCAAATGTAAAATTTCAACCTCTGGACATGTGAGCATGTTAGATGCACATGTCCACTCAATAAGCTCACTGAATAAGCTCTTAAATAGGCAGATTTGCGATATATGGCAGCAATTCAGATGATGTAATCTGCTTCATCAGTGTATAGCCCAGTCACATGCACTGAACTAGGTGCTGTACTGAGCAACATCAAACCCGGAATGTCAATGGAATATAACATTTCCTGAAACACCTTTGAACCAATGCTCATCTATGGTTATCCAAATTCCTAACGTGGCTTATTAATGAGGATAACCTGCCAAGAATCTGGAAAATGTCAAGTGATTGCTCTTCTAAAACCTGGAAAGGACCCACACAGTGCATCAAGCTACTGACCAATCTCTCTGTTATTTGTTGTCTTCAAAATCCTATCCTCCAGCATATATCTCCAGATCTGGAGGCAATGCTCAATGTCAACCAGGCTGGCTCCCAGAAGGGTCAAAGCACATGCGACCAAGTCCTAGCCCTCATTACATGTATAAAAATGAGTTTCAATAGAATTTGACAACAGGAGCTGTTGTCTTAGACACACTGATTTTCTGGTAAAACTGACAAGAGCTCTCCAAGCATGGGAGGTGGACAGTGTTGAACTTCTACTTCGTGAGAGGCCTTTTTGTGTACACATGGGACATAAAACAAGTGCAAAATCCAATGGTCTACCCCAAGGCTCCATGCTTGCGACCACCCTACCCAATGGTAGGTCATTTTTACACAAATGACCTACCATTGACTTGGTCACACATGTTTATCTATACTGATGACAGCTGCTGCAGTATCCCGTCATGCTCTTTCACTGGATTACCGAACATCTGGAAAGCCACTCTGGCCAAGCTGGCAGACTATTGTAGCGGTTGGTGCCTCCAACCAAGTGTGACCAAGATGGTTTTGAGTGTCTTCCACTTCTACAACATGCTCACTAAACATGAGTTTGATGTCTTCCTCTGCAGAGAAAGAATGGAACATGAGGAAAAAAAAGTCTGTCTAGGGTGTCACACTGGACAACTCTTTGACTTACCCTGACAATCTAACAAAGACAGCTGCCAAAGTCAGGAGCAGGAATAATCTAATCAGCAAATTAGCCAGTTCAACATGGGATGCAGGTGCACAGACACTTCTCACATCAGCTCTGGCTCTGTGCTGTTGCAGAATACTGTGCCCCGTGTGGTGTCATTTTTCTCACGCTAAATTGGTCAACATCGAATTGAACTCAACCATGTGCATTATTACAGGCACCCTGCGCCCTTCTTCTGTTTCATGGCTAACAGATCTGCGCAACATAACTCCTCCATGCATTTGCTGCAGAGTCCACAGCCAGACTGGTGGAAAAACTACGTGCCAATTCAGGTAGGCGGTCGGCCCAGCCTCCCGGCTCGGGAACGCAGGGCCCCGCGGCTTGCCGCACTCAGCCTGGCACCCTGGACCGGGAGGGCGGGGCCACTGGCTCTGCCCCCTGGCCCATGCTCCCGGGCTGGATAAAAATGGCCGGCGGGCCACATGTGGGCCACAGGCTGTAGTTTGCCCATCCCTGTGTTTGGTTCTGCAGGATCAGGGCCTTGGTTTGTATTGCTGTTTCAATAAGTATCATTTTATCTGGATACTGTTATAGAATACTTCCATTACAAAAGGGAAAATTAACATCTAAAGAATTTGGTTGACTAGTAAGTGCACAAAAAGGTGCCACGGAGGAATACATTTTCTTACCAAAATGAAGAAAATAGCTGGAAGTTTTGCTGGAAGCAAATGCCATTTAGCTGGTTTTATTATAAACAACTTACAGTATATGTGCATTTCAGCATGGAAATTGCTCTTTAGTGAGATCCTTCACTAATAGTATGAAAATGTGTTTATAAAGCCTGTAAGTGGTTTCTATAATAAGATTTTTTTTAAATGGGATGGAATATTGAGTTAAGTTCTGTAGAAATGCTTGAGGTCTACTTGTAACTAACTTACAAATGATACATTATAAACACTATCAGAAAAATTAATTTTAGTTTCCATCAAAGTAGTCTTGTATGGCTTTGAAGTGGTAAGCATTATATTGCGGTTTATATTGTCTTGAATACTTAAGGACAGATTCTATGCTTGTGGTCTTGCTTCTTTATATTGCAGTACCAGCATACCCTAGCTCTAAAGATGGATGAATAGCGTGACCAGGACACCTTATGGCTTGCTGCTCTTGGGCAGCCATGGCACAGGGGAACTGGCCTGCACTAAGCTGCTGCAGGATCAGGGGACTGAAAAAGTGAGCTTTAAGATAACTTTGCATACGTTTTCTGAATTTTTTGTTGTAGTTGAGTAACCTGCCTTTTAAAATTATAACCCTGAAGAATGTTTAACCAGTGATACCTGAGGACATAAAGCACACCAGATGAATCAAATCAAAACATGATCCGTGTTGTGTGTAAATCAAAAAGGTAACTGGGACAGCAGGTTGCATGCAATCGTTAACATAATGACACTAGTCTACTGCAGTATTTTAGATTCAGTAATCAATATTTGGAATTTTTTACCTTTATTTGATCTCTAATTTAAGGGCAGTTTCTGCTAAACTTGTTCATATTCAGATGGCTTTGGCTATGATATGTTCTTACCCGTCTGATCCAAGGCTGACTGTGCCTCCAAAATACCAGCCAAACAGATGATAAGGTCTGTCTGTCCATAGCCTCAGCTGGATCTTAAAGATCTCTTGTAATATTGGTTCATATTTTTGACCCCATGTGTTGTGATGATTCTGATCTGGAGAACCCCAGAGCATGTAAGTAATAATCTATTCTTCCACTGACCGGTTAGGGTGGCCAAATGTCCCGATTTTGTATGGATAGTCCTGATTTTGGGGGCTTTTTCTTATATAGGCTCCTATTACCCCCCACTGCTTTCCAGATTTTTTACACTTGTTGTCTGGTCACCCTATGACCAGTTGTGGTTTTTTTTACCCATGAAAGCTTATACTCAAATAAATTTGTTAGTCTTTAAGGTGCCACCGGACTCCTCATTGTTTTTACTGACCGATTGTGTGACCACGGGCTAACCACTTCAGTTTCTTAGTTTCCTCATCTGTAATTCAGACCTAATCCAAAACAGATACTCAATTCTGTGGAATAATGATACTGCCATTCCTTTGTAAAGTGCCCTGAGATCTACAATGAAAAGTATTACATCAGAACTAAGTATTATTATTATTATTATTATTAATTATGAAAATTTGTCATTCAGCCTTGACTAATGTTTTCAATTCCTATTCTAGCTTAATCCCAGGTAGAGAACATTGTGGGTAGCTATAGGCTTGAAGTTCAAAGGCATGGATTACTATGGCAAGATCTGCATCACAGCCTTCGAGTCAACCATAGTTGGAAAAAGACACTTCATGCCATAATTGTCACTTCAGAATCCAGGAGCAGCAATGGATACAAACAGAAAAGATACTTACGTTTTCTGTTGATATTTTGCTAAGATATGAGGCCAGTCTAGATTCCCACTAGATTAAAATATATCAGTGGTATTGCTGGTAAACCGGGAACTTATTATACTGAGGAAGACAAGGATCAGTTTCTTGTTGAATATTCAGTGTGCCAAACAGCAGATACAGTTGCATCTTCCTCCCCATCCCCCCAATTCCAGCAAACGGACGGCAACACCATATTTTGAGTTATTGGAGCAGCATTCTTAAACTTTGCTGTAGAACAGATGCACTGCCTCTCTTCGGGAGATTGATGAGAATTCTGCTGTGACTGCCACACTCCAGTGCAGAGCACTTGAGGGCATTTAGCATGTTGGGAAAGGTCAAAGCAAGACTACATCAATCTCTGAACCTAAAACTCAGAACTCTTTGTTACCTATTAGGGTGAATGAAAAAAAGCTGTGTTTTGATGTGCAACATCCCAAAGAATTGCATGACGCAGAAAAGAAATTTACTGCTACTTACAATAAGGAGCACTTGCTTTGAGAAATGTAGTTTGAAGGCAAATTCAACAGGGTAGTACTCTCAAGCTGCCCTCCCTTTTTTTTTTTTTTTAGCAAGAATGACTTCCTCAACAAATTGTATATAGCTTTAGATAATGAAGCTCTTATATTAAAAATTCATACGTTTGCTTTACTTTGTTAATTAGTAACGAATTTAACAGTTTAAAATTAAGAATTATGGATGCAGGATGAAAGAATGCATGCATTTAAAGAACAGTACTGGAGCATGATGGATGCACAAACTCCATAAAACAGGTATCCTGCATTTTTAAAGGCTAATGGTTCACATCACTTTAGATGGTATTTGAGGGTTATTTGAGTATTGTATGCAGAAGATTGCAAGAAGCCTGAAAAAGAACTTGTGTTGTCAGGGGGCAAGGGAGATGCACTCAGGAAAATGAGGCTTGAAAAGAGATGCAAATGAAGGAGTATTAGAACACAGCACACTGTAGAAACAACTTTCAAATACAGCCTAGGCTAGATTTCAAGCACAGCTGCAAGAATCTATTCCACTACCAATCTGCTGAGACATTGTTTCTTCTGACAAGGACAAAACAAACAGTGTGGATTAAAATATGTATGTGATTGATTTCACCAGTTACAGATATTTGGTGAAACACACCCCACCTCTATCGCCCAAGCTTGAGGCCCTGGTACAATCATTTTCCCTTTCCCCTTCTCTTGTAGGCCTAGTCATCAGTGTGTAATGTTTGTGACAAAAAGTCAAGCTAACCTCTAGGCCTGAGGAAGGGGAATGCACACATATGCCTTTCCTCCCTATCGTGATTATTTATATTTTCAGGAAAATAAAGCATTAGGTGCAACAACTGAATGCACAAAATCAGAGTGCAAACAATCTCACATAATGTTATACAAACTTTTAACATAGCTTAATGGGGTGAAACTTTTAAAATTCATCTTAGTCTGTTGTGGCTACAAATACACCAATCTGTGATTTTTTTCACAGCTGTGGTTTTCCTTATTGTACCCCAGCATGAAGTGGGAGGGGTTAGGATGTGTTTCATAATGTCACATGGTACGTTGGGGGTGAGGGAGCACAGGGACCATGTAGTTCTTCAAGAAGTTCAAAGGCTGAGGTCAGGATTTTTGGCTTCTTAGGTCAATGAAGGACTGCAGCATTTGGGTTTGCTGCCTGAATAGACCCATTTTACCTTCATGCAATCTCTTCTCCCTTGTCCTGCTGGGTCTCCTGGGTCTTTTGCTTGTTCTCTCTGTCCTTAGCCATATATGCCCTCCAAGCTTTTTATTCATGGTCTGATACAGCACTGGTTTGTAGGATCTTGCAGATTACGTCCTACCTCTTCTTTCTCCTTCTTATCAGGGTCAGACATTCTGCAACTATGGAGGGGATACCTTGAAGGCCACCATACCAGAAGCTCCTGATAACACACACACACAGAGACACACACACATACACACACGATTTACAGTCATAATTAAAAGGGAAAGATAAGTTTCAAAACTCCCTTCCCTTATTCCCATTATTACTTTGAATAAGAAATGCTTATTGACACTTCAGCTTTGGAGTGCCTTGGCACAGCAGTGTCTCCAGCACCAACCATGGTGAGTATGGCTTACCAAGGATGGGGCAGTGGATTTTCTTTTGCATGAAGCTATAAAATTCTAGTCCCTGTTCTATGGGTAGAAGTAAAGGCAATGGCAATTAATATTGACACTATTTTCACAGACAATGGTGATTCTGGCTATCTCACTTCTGAGGGTCACCAAGGCACAGCAAACACAACTGGTATTGGCACCCCAAAGCTCCCAAGGCCCATATGCCACTAGCCTGTTGGATGGTACATTCCACCCAGATTCATTGCAGAGTGGTGTGGGAAAGTGTCCTATCGTGGAGACAGAAATAAGGCTGACATCCCTAGAAATCTTCTGGAGAGGACTGCAGAATATCTGCATGAAAGTTTTATCAAGATTTTTCAGCAGATGCTGACTCTATTTTTGTTTGTTCTACCTCAAAATGAGCACAGGACACTGAATCAGTGTGATTTATGTAATCCAACTGCCCCAGTAGTGTTCAGAAAGACAAGATAGGTGAGGTAATATCTTTTATTGGTCCAACTTCTGTTGGTGAGTGAGACAAGCTTTTGAGCTTACACAGAGCCCTTTTTCGGGGATCTCAAGACTAGCTCTGTGTAAGCTCAAAAGCGTGTCTCTCTCACCAACAGAAGTTGATCCAATAAAGCATATTACCTCACTTACGTTGTCTCTCTGGCAGCGTGGGATTGACATGGCTACACCAACTCTGCATATAGTATTGTTCTTGAATTTACTTCCTTACTTCTTATATTGTCAGAGTAAAATGGTGAAAAATCAGTCCCTTTCTTTTATAATATGGGGGTGTGATGGGTGTCATCTTTAAATGGCATGGGGAAGGGGGAAGAGGAAGGAAAAGTAAATAAAATAAAGAGTAAGGAAATTTCCCTGCACACACTTACCTGACCTCCCTTTCCCTTCATCAGTGGGCTCATCTAAGTTCACTTAACAAGACTGGCTGGAGTTCTGTGGAGTTTCAAACAGGTTTTTTGCTCATGGCATAGTAGGAGTCCTCCACTGCGTTTCCTTCCTCCTGATCCTCCTCCTCCTCCTCCTTGCTGTTCAAAGCAGTGGTCTCTATCTTGGGCTTCTCTGAGGTATCTATAGTGGTCTGTGCAGCGCTGGTGTGGCCACCACAAAGTATGGCACACACTTCATTTTAAAAGAGGCAGGTCTGTGGGGCAGCATCAGATTTCCTGTTGCTCTGTCTCACTTTGTGGTGTTCCTAGTGAAGGTCTTTTGCTTTCATGTGGCATTGCCGCTGATCCTTATTGTACTCCTTAGCCTGCATCCTCCATGCAATCTACTCAGAGATATCCATGTTTCTAGGGCTATTCCATATCTGTGCATTGCATTGCCTCTTCTCCCTGCAGGCTCAAGAAACCCAGTTCTTCCTGCCTGCTCTAGGCCACAGTTCATCTATTACCTCTCTGTGTGTGGAGTCACTGTTGAGCGGATGCAATCACAAAAGTCAGCTGCTAAGTATGTTTGCCAAGGTGGGCAACAAACAAAGTACATTTTTAAAAAAGTTATGAAACGGTTGCGGGGAAGGCTTTCAGTATATGTGACCCCCTCAACTGTGGAGTTTTAAATTATGAGCAGAGCGATTACTGCCATGGGGCTTGGGGCGTTATGGGATAGTGTCAGGAGGACTGTTTGGGTTGCCACCTGTCATGCAGTGTCTACACTCACACATCTATCAAAATAGGTTGAACAGGGCTCTATGCTGTTTCGGGAAGTGATTTTACTCCGCCATCATAATAGGATATTTATGGTGGTCGGAGACCAATTTGAATGTAAACACATGCCTCAGTAGGTTGATGCAAGGCGATTTATCTCATCTTAACTTGGTAGTGTAGACTGGGGGGTGGGCAACCTGCAGGCCGCAAGACAGTTTCTTTACATTGACCATCCACAGCCATGGCCGCCCGCAGCTCCCAGTGGCTGCAGTTCACTGTTCCCAGGCAATAGGAGCTGCGGGAAGCGGTGGCCAGCACGTCTCTGCCAAAACCATGAGGCAGGACCCAAGAAATCATGAGATTGGCTTAAAAATCGTGAGAATATTTTTTTAACAAAATGCATGTTAAGTTTTTTTATTTCCCTGCTTCTTTTTGAGCCTTTATGTTAACTTTGGTTCAATTTTTTTAAGCTTTTCTCCATAATTACAAAGGCTAGAAACTTTTTTTTACCAAAGAAATAAATGCTGAGATTCTCCCATAATCAGGTGTCTTCAGGAGTCTTAGATATAAGTAAAACATCAAATATTGCAAGACTCACACTAAAACAGAACGAGTGTGCAACATTGTGAAATCAAACCTGATACGTAATGGCCTTGTAGTGTAAATATAGCTAGTTTAGATTTAGGCCCAAATCCTGCAATGTTGTACATTGCAGGACTGTTATGGCCATGAAGAGTCCCCATGACTTCAGAAGGATCATTGACCAGTAAGGCTAATGACTCTCATGTATTGCATAATATGAACTAATCACCTGCATATTGTACAATACAGCAGGTAGGCCTTAAATTATATGTTCCTCTTACTGCCAATTAAAATATATTTGTTGTCAACTTTGCCATTGGGATAGGGAAGTATGAGCCATTGTGTGCAAGGTTTAATTGCTTGGGGGGTGGCGGTGGGACATACATATTATAGCATGCTTGATGGTTTTGCTTTTTTGTTCATCAGATGTCTTAAGAGTGGTTGATATCTATGACTAACTGCACTAGCTGTGATAATTAGTATATTGTGTGCAATAACATGTCTACCTTTTCATTGCTCATGTTTCAGGCCATAAGCTAATGGTTATCAATTTAAAACAGGAAGAATTTCTTTCCTCTCCTTTGGAATACTGTTGCACAATTAGGTGCATTATGAGGGGGTAATAATATCCTTTGAAGCAGCCCACACTGGCCAATTAGAGAGGCAGGATACTACAGAAGATGGACTATTGATGGCAATTCCTCTCCAAAATTTTCCATTGCAAGAGGAGAAAGACTTTAACTACTCCCTCTCTGGCTCCAGAAATGAAGGAGATGTGGCACCAACTTTGGACAGTCTCTTCCTGCAACAAGTGAAATTTGGCACCAGGGCTGGAGCCCGGGGAATCGAATCCAAGTCCCTGTGCATCAGATCTGGCAAGGGTCTCAGGCTCAGCCTGACAGCAGGGCTAAGAGTTTCTCCCCAGCTAAAGGAGCCAGACTTTGAGGAAAAGAGTCAAAGAATTTCCCTCCAAAGAGCGGGCCTGGAGTCAGCAGGGCTGGGAGATGGATGTGGCGTGGGAGGTGGGCCTTGTGGGCAGCAAGGCTAGAAGACCGCCCTGCTTGTCTTGCCCCTCGCTGGGGGATGTGTGTGTGTGGGGGGGGGCAGTTTGGCTCAGACACGCAGGTGACGAGGGGCATCGCAGAAGCGCCAGTAGCTGCTACTACTGAGCATGCGCAGAGCGCACGGGCATGCCCAGTGACAACGAGGGAGCCCAATCTGATGGGGAGCGGAGCCTGGCACTCGGCAACCTTCGGCGGTTTCCGTGGGGGCCCGGCCGCCATTTTCTCGTTTCCTCTCTCCGCTCGCTGCCTGTGCGGCTCCCTGCCCTGCTCGCCAGCGCTTTGTCTTGTTCGGCGATGGACGGGTGAGTAACGGGGCGGTGGGGGAGCGGGTGCCGCCGCCGCCGCGCCCGGCGGTTTATTGTTGCTTTCCAGACCGGGGCTGAGCAGAGCGGGGCTCCCTCCCCACCCTGTGGGTGTCTGGGAGGAGCAGAGTGCCCAGCACACTCCACTGAATAACGGGGATTAGCTCCTGGATCCCAGGGGCCCAGTGAGGATGAGGCCGGCGGACGAGCCTCTGTATAACGCGGACTCCGATGCGGGGCCGGGGAGGGTCCGTTCCTGACTCAGGCTGTGAGAGCCCTTATCACCCTGTTCATTCTTTGGCCCGGTGTGTGGGTGGGTGGGGAGTCTCCATTCCCTCCCCTCCTCCTCCCCTCATTTGTAGGGTTAGGTGAAACAAGACCCCTGCTTGTTTTGGAGCTGGCCAGAGAGGAGGAGGAGGAGGAGGAGGAGGAGCAGCAGCAGCAGGAGGCGGCAGATGTCAAGCTCTTTTGTTTACAATAGCTGCTTTAATAGCCCCCTGGCTTTTATTATTGAAGGTAGAAAGATGCCTTTGTGGGTACTGCAGACAGGCAGGCAAAGCCCAAGTAGGGAATGGTTGCAGGCGTCAACCATATGGGACAGCAAGGGCCTTCATTCAGGGAGCTTGGGTGGGTAGTTATATACAAGGGCCCTCTTTTCATTGGGGCTGGGAACTGCTGGTGTTTATAGCTACTGTCAGCATAAACACTTGCGCTGCATCTTACTGCTCCCATTTAACTTCTCTCTTTTTTTGAGACCAATTAAACAATCTCTTGTGTTTGTGTGATAAAGGTATAACCTATTGGTAATGTGATTTCAAAGTCTTTTTCTGGTTGTTTGTCAGCATGATGTTGGTGTTACAAACCCTGTTTAAAAAGTTAATCCTTTGTGCTACACACAAAATGATAACCATGGAAGTGGCATGCTCTACTTATCACATTTTATTTAATATCATAAAATGTTAAAGTGTTCATTTGGGTATCCTGGCTATATGCTGTTTTGCATTGTTATATTCCTACCCAGGGCTAGATTCTGCAAATGGATCTGCATAAAAACATGTCTGTGCTGTTGTTCCACATGGATGCAGGGTGCCATTTGTAGTATTTAGTCTTCAACAGTTCAGAAATAGTATTAATCACTTTCTGTCCTGAACTGTTCTATAAGGATCACTGGTAAAGAATGAACAAAAAGGTTATTTTATGTTCTACACTTATCCTTAAATCCTCCTATTCTCACCCTATCCATTGTCCCACAAAGTTCAGAGACGACCTCTTCAGACTTTCAGACTTTCTGGCATTGGCCAAAATGGATGTCTATGAGACTCTTGGAGGAGGAGGCTGGATAGGGTGAGTTCTCTGACTGTGGGACGTCTCTCCTCTCACTTCCTAAGTCCTGTGTCCAGACAGAGCTCCTTTGGGTAGTATTCACTGACATCATGGGCACCTTTTGTAGCTGTGGGCTCTCTCAGGGATTCTCTGTTCAGTGTGCCTTCTGGATATCTTTTATTCTGAACCTTTGATTCTACTCCCATTCCTGTTTTTGTTTTTTGTTGACTCCTTTCCTCTTTTGAGGAAGCGGTCTTTGCTGTTTTAATAGGCAGAGCCACCAAAGTTTTAAAGTTTAAAATATATTAAGGGTTCAGTTTTGTGGGGAAATCATACTTATTTTGAGAGTCAGTCTGTGGATTGAAAACTCGGACATGTTTCTTACTATTAAATCTTGTTTCTTGTTTTCTTTACAGCATTATCACTGATGTTGCAGTTGGCGTGAAGGTAGGATGTGAATCTAACTGATGATAAACTGGCAACCTGTTAATATGATATATGTTAATTTGTGGAGTTGAAGTACGGTGCAAGATTTTAAAAAGTGATTGTCAGATGACATTTTGTCATTGAGATATGCTTTAATAAACAGAAAACTTTAAGTTGGAAACTGACTAGAAACAAGATAATCTGTTATAATTATCAACACTAGTCACATGGGTGGCATATTAATATAGTGATATAAACTTATCTAAAGATTATTCCAACAGATGTATTCTCTCAGGAATAATGTTTGAGCAATATTCTGTTCTCATTGCTGTATGATGACCTTAAAAGCTGATTTTCCCCCTCTCCCTACCTGCAAACAACTCCAAATGAGGTCAACAAGAATTGAAAACCTGTAATTGGAGCAGCAATATGGGAATGAAGTTTTGACCGGCAGATCTGAGAGCAGAAGTTTGCTGTTTGGTTTTGGTTTTTTTACCCCCAAATTCCCATTTCTTCATTGGTATACTTCTTATGACTGGATAACTGTCATGTAGTTAATTTCAGTTAGCCGTCTGATTCTTTCACTCTTGAAATGAATTTTACATTCAGGAATCGGATCGATACTTTGCAGGAACTGGATGTGACAACAATATAGGTAGCATGAAGGGAACAATGGCACAGGGCTAGCCTTGAACTATACAGATAACTGTGTTGCCACAGGTGCACAATTTATGAACAGATAAGAGTTTTCTAGTGTGTATATTACTTGTTGAAGAGCACAATTGGGATTATGGAGTGAACACAGGAAAATTCTTTCATTATGAAGTAGACTCTTGAAAATAGCACTCCACAAAATAAAGTTTCATCTGCACTAAAAACAACTAAATTGCACTATTTCAGCACTTTAACCCCTTTCGGAGTCAGTCTCTTAGGAATGCCCTGAGTCATGTGTAATGAACTAATTCTTGTTAAATCATGTATTGTTTGAAAGGATTGTGCAAATTCTGTTAGATCCTTTGTTTTACATCCTAGGTACTTAAAGGCAACACTTTCTTTCATTGTAAGACCATAATATTCTTAGAATTCTAAGTTGTTGTTCATGTTGATAAGTGTAACTGTTGATGCAACATGTTCAGAGCAATTTGAGGCCACTTATCTGAAGTGTGTTTTAAAATAAATGTGAAATTCCCTGATATCCACCTGCCTATGAAATGTAAACATTTCAGTGGGGATATTTATTTTGATTATCTGATCGTGGAAGATGTATTGTCGTGATCTTAAGCAAGATTGGCAGGCTGCAACAGTCATAAAGGGAGGAGCCTTTAGAAAACAAGCATCAAAAATTAGGTCAGAGACCTAAGTAGTATATAGACAGGGAAATAAGTCATGGGCACCTGTTAGTGTTGAAGAGGCATGCAGCTCACCATTTTTTCTTGAAGATAGACTTCGTGGTATGTGTTTTTAAAGGGAAAAAGCATCTATTTGCACAGACAGGGAAAGTACAGAATAAGAGCTAATCTTTGAAGAAAGCAGTTACAAGCCGGTAAACCTAACTTCAGGCAGATTGGTTGAAATTGTAATAAAGAACAGAAATATAGATGAACGTGATATGTTGGGGAAGAGTTAACATGGTGTTTGTAAAGGGAAATCATACCTCAACAATGTATTAGAATTCTTTGAAGGGGATCAACAAGCATGTGAACCAGTGGGTATAGTGTACTTGGACTTTCAGAAAATCTTTGACAAAGTCTCTCCCCAAAGGCTCTTAAGCAAACTAAGCAGTCATTGCATAAGAGGGAAGATCCTCTGAAGAATCAGTAACTGGCTGAAAGTAACTGGGAAACAAAGGGTAGGAATAAATGGTCAGTTTTCAGAATGGAGAGAGGTAAATAGGGTTGTCCTTGAGAGATCTGTACAGGGACCAGTGCTAGTCAAGATATTTGTAAATGATCTAGAAAAAGGGGTAAACAGTGAGGAGGCAAAGTTTGCAGATGATATAGATTACTTAAAATAGTGAAGTCCAGAGCAGATTGCGAAGAAGGGATCTCACAAAACTGGGAGACTGGGTAACAAAATGGGCAATGAAATTCAGTGTTGATACATACAAAGTAATACATATTGGAAAATATAATCCAATTATACATACAAATTGATGGGGGTCTAAAATTAGCCATTACCACTCAAGAAAGAGCTCTTGGAATCTTTGTGATTAGTTCTCTGAAAACATCAGCTGAATGTGCAATGGCAGTCAAAAAAGCTAACAACTTTAGGAACCATTATGAAAGGGATAGATAAGACAGTAAATATAATGCCACTATATAAATCCATGATATGCCCACAGCTGTTGTGTAGAGTTCTGGTCACCCTATCTCGAGAAAGGTGTCTTAGAAATGGAAAAGATGGAGAAGGGCAACAAAAATGATTGGCATATGGCACAACTTCCATATGAGGAGAGATTAAAAAGAATGGCACTGTGAATCTTAAAAAAGAGGAAACTAACTAAGGTCTATAAAATCATGAATGGTGTAGAGAAAGTGAATAAGGAAGTGTTATTTACCCCTTCACATAACACACGAACTAGGGGTCAGCCAATGAAATTAATAGGCTGCAGTTTTAAAACAAACAAAAGTAAGTACTACTTCACACAACACACAGTCAATCTTTAGAATTTGTTGCCAGGAAATGTTGTGAAGGCCAAAAGTATAACTGTCTTCAAAAAAGAATTAGATAAGTTCATGGAGGATAGACCATATTAGCCAATATGGTCAGGAACGCAACCCCATTCTCTGGGTATCCCTAAGCCTCTGACTGCCATAAAGTGGCATTGGACGACAGGGGATGAATCACTCTATAATTGCCCTGTTTTGTTCATTTCTTTTGAAACATCTGGCATTTGCCACTTTCAGAAGACAGGATAGTGGGCTAGATAGACAATTGGTCTGATCCACTATGGCCGTTCTTATAAGTGAGCCAGACTAAAGCTATGTTTACACTACAGCAAATTTATGTTGACACAAGTTACATCAGCATACAGTTGCCACAGTTAGTACATAGCTTGTGCACGTACATCCTTGGCTCCTTGTGCTGACAGTGCGTGTATTCGCTAGGAGTACTTGTCAATGCAGAGTGCAGTGCATGGTGGATAGGCAATCTCACTGTGCAACTTGACACTATCCGGCTCGCTTATTTTGGGGGAGTTTTGACAATGCATGATGGAGCCAAAACGTGTTGCGTGGGGTGACTGGGAGCATGGGTCAACGTCCCAGTTTGCAACTGTCTCCATCCCATAATTTCTGTCTTTTTTCCCAAAATCCCACAATCTCACTTGTTAGTCCTTGCTATTTGCTATCTCAGAGAAGCATGAAGCCTGCACAGATCTGCACTGTTATCAGGAGCATTGCAAACACCGGGTTCGTGATCCTGTAGTATTTGCAGAGCCACAAGAAGACCTGAATGGAGAGTTTGAGGAAAGGGCATAATGATTTCTTGAAGATTGTCGTGGGATATAGCAAGAATCAATTTAATGTTGTTGGCGGTGTGCATGAAACAGATGGAGATGGTGGAGCATCCCTTTTGCACCTGAGAAACAAGCACTGACTGACTGGTGGGATCGCATCGTAATGCGGGTTTGGGATGATGAGCAGTGGCTACGGAACTTTTGGATGTACAGGCCATGTGCCTGGATCTGTGTGAGGGAGCTTACCCCAACCCTTCAGCATAGGACACCAAAATGAGAGCTGCACTGACAGTGCAGGAGTGAGTTGCTCTCACAAGTGTGGAAACTTGGAACACCAGATTGTTACCTGTCTGAAATCCACTGTGGGGGCTGTTGTCATGGGAGTCTACAGAGCCTTTAAATGCCTCATGCTGTGCGGAATTGTGACTCTGCAATGTGCAGGATATACTGGATGGCTTTGCAGCTGTAGGGTTCCTGAATTGTGGTGGAGCAACAGATGGCATTTATATCCCTATTTTTGCAGCAGGCCATGTTGCGACTGAGTACATGAATGGAAAGAACTACTTTTCTGTGATTATGCAAGCAAAGTTGGATCACGGGGGATACTTCATTGACATCAGTGTAGGGTCCAGGAAGGTGCGTGACACTTACATCTTTAAGAACATAGGACTGTTCAGAAAGCTACAAGCATGGACTCTCCCTACTGGTGGATTGCCACTGACAGTATTGAAATGCCAGTACTTGCTCAACTGGCTCATGAAGCCATAGGCTGGTCACCTTGACATTTTAACAGTGAGTGGAGTTGCACCCCATGCAACGTCTTTTTTGTGGTAGCCTTTCAGATATTTGAAGAATACTCTCATGGTGTCCCCCCCCCCTTTTTCAAGCTAAATGTACCCAGTTCCTTCAGCCTTTGCTCAGATGGCTTGCTTTCCAGCCCTTTGATCATCTTTGTCACATGCCTCTGGATCCTTTCCAGTTTATAGCCCAGTTCTCCAATTTATCAAGATCTCTTTGAATTTTAGCTCTACCCTACAGAGTGTTTACAACCCTCCCCCTCTCATCTTTGTGTCATCTGTAAATGTGATTGGTATGCCCTTTATTCCTACATCCAGGTCCTTTAACCAACTATCTATCTGTCCACTGCATTCCTCCTGTCCACAAAACCAGTTACCCTGTCAGAGAAGGAAATCAAATTAGTTTGGCATGATTTGTTATTAAATTCAGGTTAGCTGCTAGTGATTACCCCTTCATCGTCCAGGTATCTGCAAATTTATAGAGCCCTGCAAATCTATGTCTGCCTGCTTTGTATCTGCGGATATCCGCAGACCATTTTTGTGGATGACAGCTTGGATGTGGATACAAAGTTATCTGAACAGAGTTCTGTAGCACACACTCACGTGGATGGAGTGGCTGTCACCCAGGCTGCAGGCTTCAGCTTGGCTCTCTCAAACATGCAGCAACAGGCTGGGCATTCTGGGAGTTGTAGTCGCCAGCTTCCTCAAAAGGAGGAGATGGCTCACCTCCTTCTGGGAGTTTTAGTCTAAGTGCCATTTTAAAGATGTAGTTGTTCTTTAAATGAGCAGGCGACTATAGCTGCGTTAATTAGAGCCTCCGCAACTGCGTAAGGGTCGCCAAGCCCCCCATAGGGAGGGTGGCACTACATAGAAGGGCCCAGAATTATAGCCTCCCTGCTTAGAGGTGGTTCAGAAGTGGGGAGCAGGTGGCTGGGCAGGAGGTCTCTGGGGAGAAGTGGTCAGGGGGTTGTTAGTTGGGGGCTTGACACAGTCCTGTATCATTGCTGCGCAGTGACCTGTGGAGCTGTTTAGAGCCCTGCAGATCCCCAGCAATCCATGGACAATTTTTGCGGAACAGATGCAGATACACCTTTTTGTATCCATGCAGGGCTATACAAATTAAATATTTTATACATTGCTCTAGTAGCTTCCCAGGTATTGAGGTCAGGCTGACTGGTCTATAGTTCCCAGCTCCTCCTTTCCCCCCCCTTTTTAAAGATGGGCACTAGCCCTTCTCCCGTCTTCCAGGACCTCTCCTGTCATCCATGAGTTTGCAAATTTTATTGTCAGTGGCTTCAAGATTTCTTCAGCTAATTCCTTCAGCATCCTGAAGTGAACAGCAGCAGGCCCTGCTGACTTGAGTTCATTGAGATTAGTCAGAAGACCTCTGAGATATTGTTTACTTATCAGTATCTGCATCCCTTCCCCTTAATTGGCTATGATAATGTGACTGGACAACTAACAAAGTTATTGTTAGAAGACTGAAACAAAGAGGGCATTGAGCAGCTCTGCCTTCCTATAATCTTCTGTTACCAGCTCACCTTCTCCCTTGAAAGGTATGGGCCCATTGCTCATGCTCTTTCTTTTGTTGTGTGATATATCTGTAAAGAACCTCTTGTTACCTCTCTCATTTTGTTACTAGCTGTAACTCAGTCTTTACAGTTAGCTTTCCTGATTTTGCTCCTATATGCTCACGCTATTCACATGTATACTTCCTTGGTGACATATCCCTCCTTCCATTTCCTGTATGTATCCTTTTTGGTTTTTACATAGCTAGAAGATTCCTGATGCAGCCACATTGACCTCCCATAGCTCTTCTTATCTTTCCTTTGCATAGGAATAGCTTGATGTTGAGCTGCCAGTATTATATCTTTTAAGAACTGTTAGCCCTCTTTGACTCCCTTTCTTCCTAATTGGTCTTTTCATTGCACCTTGCCTATCATTTCTCTGATATCTGATTCTCACTTGAAATCTGCCTTTCTGAAATCCAGTGCCCTTGTTTTGCTGTTCTCATGTCCTCCTTTCCTTAGGATCTTGAATTCTATGAAATCCTGATCACTTCCTTCCAAATTTCTGACCACCTTCATGTTCGCAACTGATTTATCCCTGGTGGTCAACATTAGATCCAAAATGGATGACTCCTTCATTGTTTGTTCGATTTTTCTCAAATCAGAAAGTTGTTCCCTACACATGCTAAGAACTTGCAGGACATACTATGTTTTGCTGTAATAGTCTTCTAACACAGATATCAGGAAAATTTAAAATGGCCTATTAATACTAGCTCATCTTAGCTAATCTTGTTATCTGCTTGTAGAATTTCTTCTCTTGATTTGGTGGTCTATAATAGATCCCCACCATAACGTCTCTACTATTCTTTTCCCTTTCTGTCCTCACCCAGAGACTCTCAGTAGGTCTGCCGCTCGCTTCCTCTTTGACCTTAGAGCAAGTATATACATTTTTGACGTATAGTACAACACCACCTCCTTTTTTCCTATTCCTATTCTTCCAGGACAAGCTATATCCTTCAGTGCTGATACTCAAATCATGGAAGTGGTCCCACCAAGTGTCTGTAATGCCAGTTAAGTCATAATTTTCTACATATACCATGACTTCACATTCATCTTGCTTGTTACCCATACTCCTTATATTGGTATACAGGCATCGAAGATACTTTGAAGACTGTCCTGTTGCTTTTCTTCTTGCCTCTTTAATGCAATGTTGTTTTCTAGTCCCTTCTCCAGAATTTAGCCCCTTCCCCATGACTTCATTACCTGAGCTTAGATTTGAATTGGTCAGTTTTTTGTCACCATACCCCATCAGACCTAGTTTCAAGCTCTCCTTACTGGGTTAGCCAGACAGTGTCCAGATATGCTCTTCCAGTGTTTGGTAGATAGAGCTCATCTCAATACAGTAATCCTCTTTTTTGGAACATCCACTTACTATCAAAGAAGGCAAAACCTCCTCACCATTACCACCAGCATCATGATTTGATGGGCCTTTTCCTTCAGAACGGAAGATGGATCAGAACATCACTTGCATCCCACACCTTTTTGTCCTTCTTTCCAGAGTCATGTAGTGATCCACTCAAGGTCGTTCTTGGCAGTATCGTTGGTGCCTATATGGATAAGTGGGAAGGGGTAGAGGGCCAAGGGCTCTAGGCAAGCAGCACGCTTCTCAGGATTCCTGGTCCCAGATGGCAGATAGATGACTCTCCCATTTAGGAGGGAGTGTCGCTGACCACCCTGACCCTTCTCCTCCTCTTGGGATTGGTAGTTATGGAACTCCTGTCCCTATGACAATGCATCCCATGCCTTCAGCTACCTTCCCTCAGTTGACTCTTCCAAGGCATTCTCAACAGTAGTACCTGTGCAGAACACCTAAAAGAAATTGTTTGCCTCTATATGTGTTGGAGATATACTGGCTCTCATTCTTCTTCTGTAGGTCACATGGTGGCAGTTTACTTCCCTGTTCTTCAGTCCCCCATTTACTGCTGTCTCCAATTTCTTGAGCATACTGTGCCTGCAATATCAAATCTTGACTTCTGTCCAGGAAGCCTTCATTTTCTCTGATGCAGTGCAGGGTCGATACTTCGGCCTCCAGTCCTTTAACTTTTTCTTACAGTGTGGAAACCAGCTAGCACTTTGTGCAGATGAATTTGCTTCTGTTCTCTGGGAGAAAAACAAATATGACACATCCTCTGCAGCTGATCTCGTACTGCCCCTATTTTTTTCCTTGTAAATGTATCAAGATCCTCTTCAGATGATGTATTTACTAAGGTGGATTTGATTTAAATCACTCGTCAGGAAGACTCTATTTAATCATGGATTTCTGCATAAAAGTGCATTTTTGTTGGCTTTTACAACTTTACTACATATTCTTCACAACTCAGAGATAGATGTAGGTCTCATTTTTAGAAGGTACACACTATACATTTTTAAAGTTATTTATTTTATAACTTTTCAGAGTAGTTTTAAAGCTATATCAGAAAATGAATGATTGTTTGGTTTTTGTTTACCAAAGGTAATTGAAGCAGATATTTATGAAGTCATTGGGGAGGTGAACTATCTCCAACTCAACAGATTAATCATTAATATTTGGAGGATTTTCTTGCAATGCTGTATTAGGAGGAGAACATCACTAGACAGACATTTACATTTTTATTTAACTAAAAAACCAACAATTATACAATATTTTAACAAAACACGCATATGAATTTTTGACCCTGGCACCGAGTATTGAGAATATTTGCAAGAAATATTTGCTGGAGATAGTGCCCCTTTCCATTTGTTTTTTTTAATGCTTCTAGTTAAACTCTGTCATTGCATATTTGTAATGATCTCATCTTGCATAAGATCTCACTCAATTACTCAAAATTTCAACATCTTCAGCAATAAAACAGGTATTTCCCTGTGTTTTGTTTAAGGTTACAGAAATAGGATTCAGGGTACTCCGCGTGTGTTTGATATTTCTCTGAAGCCCAGTGTTGAGAACTTTGACTGTGAACAAAATAGTGAAAAAATATATGGCACCAACAGTCATCAGATTAGGCCAGTTCTTGATATAATGCTCGAAACAGTCCACTGCTGAGTTCCATCGCTCATCTTGTGGGAGTGTTACCTTGGTTCCTCCCACTTTTTTCAGAACAGCGGCTGCAAAATGGTTGTTACAGAAGTATTTTGCAATTTCAACATTAGTCTTTATTTCTGGAACACTGATGTCTTTCCTTGGAGGTGCATCAAATGAGCACTGCAACTGTATGTTGTTAGTTTCTTAATAATTTCTTCTCATCTTGGATACATTTGCAGCATTGTCTGTGAGCAAGCTGTGTATTAGACATTTGAATTTTTTTCACAATTTATTATAGCTCCTTGTAAATATTCTGTGTGTGCATTTCCTGATGTATTAATTATTTCTGTAAGGAAGACATTCCCTTCTGTTGTCACACAAGCATATACAACAGGATCATTGTGGATATTGCTCCATCCATCAAGACTCTCTAGACCTTTACCATACTGCTCAGTTTCTCTTTACACTTTACCCAGCAATTTGGCTGCGACATCTGCTCTGTGTGGACTGTATTCTGGTCTTAATGATTGAACTATGTTGAAGTGTGGGATCTCAATCATATGGAAAGTAGAGTTGGTTGCAGAGATAAACTGGGCAATTTTTTCATCAGTTATCTATTTTTGTAATCTGCTGGTTCTTATCAGAAACTTTTTTATGGTGATCTTCAAGGCGGCGGATAGTTTTCAGAATGCTGTATGTTGGGGATGGATTCTCCTAAACAAAATAAGTCAATGCAGTTATTTAATTATTATTGCCATACTGCTCATTTAGTATTACTCATTGCATTCACTGACACTCAGTATTACTTTAAAGGTGAAATTGTAAAAGGAAGATCTGCGTATTTCAGCGATTTATTTTTTATCAACTGCATCTAAAATGACAGTACCATAGAGTAAAAACTATATTTTTTGTTCAGACATGAGAATTCAAGAATAGTCCAGAAGGAAGACAAGCAGTCCTTAAGAAGTATGAAATAAAAAAGTTTGCCAACCTGAAAATCCTGCATGTTCAGACATGTTCCTTTCATCATTTTCAATTCAGATTCCTCCTGAGAAGGAACACTTCTCATGACGATGTTTCATTTGGCAACCAGACCTTGCATCTCTTTGTTGCACTGTTTGCATGCTTGCCCCTCTTACCCACAGGTAGAAGAACTTCATTAAAATATTCCCAAACTGGGTCTCTTTTATGGCCTGCTGCTGTTATAGGTTTTCCCTTCTAGTGATAGGATGGTATGGTAGATCTCAAATCAATGAAGGCTATACTGAGAGAGACCTCCAGACTTCTGGAATATGCTGCTCAAACAGTTTCACTTTTGTTTCTACTGCCTGTCCCTCCTTTCTCACATTTATCTCCAGACTTCTTCTCCTTGTCCAGATCTATTCTGCTCCCAACGATCTTCTATGCACTGGACTTTTTGAAATTTTGCACTTTTGGGGAGAGGTGAGGGATTGACTCTGTGTACACAAATTTGCAGAGGGACAGTAGGCTTGAGGTCTATTATTTCTCACCTTTTATTTTATTTTATTTATTTAAAAACATTTTTGCTGATAACAGGGATGTTATCTCTGGAGACACAAATCCACAGTTTGAGAAGTTCAAAATTAAGCATCTCTGATGGTATCTTCCAGACTGAGCACTGAGTGCCATTGGGCAGATAGAAAGTTTAACCTAAATAATTTATACAGAAGCCCCTGGAACCACATAGATTGGGTCCCTAATCCATGAACTATTGGAACTCATTTACAAAACTTTTATTAAATGAATATATTGAAATTATGTAAATTACGTGAATATATTGTCTCATACTATAGAATTAGAATTTGTAATCCCTATTCCATGAGGAGATATAGCTCAAAGATCTCTTAATTAAAATTGTTTGAGGAGAAAAAACCTATCTAAAAACAGCATCTTATCAAAAATCTGATGCAAATAAAAACATTTTTTTATTCTTTTTTTAAAATCATTTTTATCCACCCTCGTATTTACTGTTTTGAGAAGCCTGAAAGGCAAAAAAATCTGTGGGCTCTCTCCCTAGGTGAACTCTCAGGCAAAGTCCTCTGTTCACTGCTTACTAGGTTGACAACTGACTGCCTTTTTATAAGGCTACTGCCACAAAGCAAGTTGCCCAGGCTTGAAGCCTCACCTGGTTCACACTTCAGTCAACCACTCAAGACTCACCAGGAACAAAGCTCTTCAAAGTCACACTTTTCAAACAAACAAGCATGCAGTGGAGTAATCCCTGAAGTTAGCACCAGTCAAACATAGTCATACAAATGGTCACAGCAGACAGACACTCAAATATTCACCCCATCAGCTCACAACACAGCCCTATTAATGCAGCATCTACCTGAAGAGTTACCATAGTTCCTCTTGGATGGTTCCCAGGCAATTTCCCTGTTTGCTGCTCATTCTGAGTCCTCTTCTGTCTCCTGCTTGTCTGGCTCAGATGTTCCATGGGTGTGGAGGAGGAGATCCTGAAGGCTGCCGTGGCAGCAGCTGCAGATAAAACACATGGATGTACTATTGTCCATGTAGTCATGATGGAAAGCAAAATTTAAGATGCAGAACTGACTCCCTTTGCTACCCTAAAGTTTTATGCACTGTATTCCCAGTTCTGCTTGGGATTGTTTGTGCACCATGCCACTCACAGCACCAGTCATAGTGAGTAGGCCTCTCCCCACTGGAGTTTGGGGAAGTGAGGAAGGAATTATTTGGTTGTATGAATCTAGAAGTATAGTGTAATGACACTGAATACTGGTACTGGTTTCCACAGATGGTGGTGGTTTTAGCTCAGGAATGGGAAAACATTTTGGCCAGAGGGCCACATCTGGGTATGGAAATTGTATGGTGGGCTATGACTGCTCACGAAATTGGGGTTGAGTGCAGGAGGGAGTGCGGACTCCAGCTGGGGGTGCAGACTCTGGGGTGGGGTTGGGGATGAGGTGCAGGAGGAGGATCAGGACTAAGGGCCGACGGGTTTGGAGGGTGGGAGAGGGATCAGGGCAGGAGGGTGGGGCCCAGGAGGAGGTCAGGGGTGCAGGTTCTGGGTCCTCCTTTTGACTACTATACGGAGGCATGGCCAGGCAGCTCTGCACGCTGCTGCATCTACAAGCACTGGCCCTGCTGCTCCCGCTGACTTTTTGGTTCCGGCCAGACGGAGCTGCAGGGGTGGCACATGGGGCAAGGGCAGCATGTGGAGCTCCCTGGCTGCCCCTACATGTAGGAGCTGTAGGGAGGACACACTGCTGCTTCCGGGAGCTGCACAGAGCCACAGCATGCTCAGAGCTGGGCAAGACCCAGATCCTGCTCCCTGGTGGGAGCTTGAGGGCCAGTTTAAAACAGCTGATGTGCTGTAGTTTGCACACCCCTGTTTCAGTTGATATCCCACTCTTGAGGGCAGCTTAATCAAATGTTTTAATTTTATCTCTTTGAAGAAATTATGAAGTCTATATACGTTGTATATTTATATATAACCTATAAATCTAATTCTACAAGTGTAAGTATTTTAAAAATGAATAAATCAGAAATTTCTATTTCACTGGCTTCTTTATAATCAAAATTCAGATGGCTTAACTGCTGTATATTTAATACCTGAGAAAGTACTGCTAATCTTCTCATTACAGACTTTCCATTTCTCTGTACAGTATATGTTTGATTAGACAAGATTTTAAAAATACAGCCTGCCCGAAACCATGGATTAAGGTATTGTCTTCTGTAAAATGATGACTTTTACCTACTTGAGCAGTAGCGAGTGTTGGGTGAGAGAGTTAGGCCCCCCATTGAACTAACTGACAACCTCGATGCTGTTGAGGAGGATGAAAGTCTTGGGGAAAACAGGCTGGATCATAGGGAAATAAGCCTATTGTTGAGACACTACTTGTAGGTAATGATGGGAATCCTCGGTGTGAGGGATATGTCCCCTGGGGGAGGAAACACCAGTTATTAGGAAGAGACAGATAATAGTAGAGGGAGATTTGATTATTAGAAATATAGATAGTTGGGATTATGATGATTGGGAGTCCATATGGTGAATGCCTGCAGAGTGTGAAGGTTGTGGACCATGTGAGCCAGTTTAGATGGACTTGTGTGAAGTGCTGGGGAGGAACTGGTGGTCGTGGTATATGTTAAGTACCAGTGACACAGGAAAAGGTAGGAAAGAGATCCTGAAAGCCAAATTTGGGCTGTTAGGTAAGAGATTAAAATACAAGACCTCTATGGTGACATTTTCTGAGATGCTTCCAGCTCCATGTACAGGGCCAGCTACACAGGCAGAACTGCGAGATCTCTGTGTGTGGATGAGATATTGGTGTTTGAAGGTGAAATTTAGGTTTATTAGGAACTGGGAAACCTTTTGCAAAAGGAGGAGCCTATCCTGGAAGGGGGAACGAGATTGCTGGCATGTAAAATTAAAAGGGTCGTAGAGGATGGGTGTGAAGAAGCACATAGTTCAGAAAGAGACATCCCATAAGGGGATTATTTATTAAAGGGGATACTCTATATCAGGGATTTCAAATTCGAATAACCCAGGATGGCTACATGAGGACTAGTATATTGGCCTGAGGGCCATATCACTGACAACTCCCTCAGACCTCCGGCCCCACCCCCACTCCATGCCCTTCCCTACCCCCATTCCAAACCCTTCCCCAAAGTCCCCACCCCAACTCTGCCCCCTCACCACCTCTATTCCACCCCTTCCCCAAATCCCCATCTCTTCTTCCCTTCCTCCCCTGTGCGTGTAGCTTCCCATTCCTTCCCCTGCCTCCTGGAAAACGCTAAGTGCTGCGAAACAGCAGTTTGATGACGGGAAGCGCATGGAAGTAGAAAGAGGTATGAGGAGCAGTGCATGTGGGGGGGGGGGGGGCAGGGGGAGCATAACAGCCACAGGAAATAACTTGTGTGGGGTAGGGGTGAGGGGAGTTTGGTGCCACAGGAAGTAACTCCGGGGGAGCAGGGCAGGTGGGGAGGCAGGGAGCTTGGTGGGCCGCATGTTGGAGACCCTGCTCTGTATCCTGGTAAAGAGTAGGGGATAGAAACTGATAAAGTACAGGTAGGAACTGAAGAGAAACAGTCAAATGAAAAAGAGTTCCCTTCAGTTGCATCACATGAAGGCAGACACTAAATTTTAACAAAAAGAACGAGGAGTGCTTGTGGCACCTTAGAGACTAATCAGTTTATATGGGCATAAACTTTCATGGGCTAGAACCCACTTCATCAGATGCATAGAGTGGATCATACAGTAGGAGGATGTATACACAGAGAACATGGAAAGGTGAAGGTTGGCATACCAACTTTAAATGGTTTAATCAATTAAGGTGAGCTATTAGGAAAGAAAATCCTTTTGTATTGATAATCAGGATGGCCCATTTCAAGCAGTTGGCAAGAAGGTACCATGGGTATCCGCATGGCCCCACAGTATGCCAACTTTTTTATCGCTTTCTTAGAACAACTCTTCCTTAGCTCTCGTCCCCTAATGCCCCTACTCTACTTGCTCTACATTAATGACATCTTCATCATCTGGACCCATGGAAAAGAAGCCCTTGAGGAATTCCACCAGGATTTCAACAATTTCCATCCCACCATCAACCTCAGCCTGGACCAATTCACACAAGCGATCCACTTCCCGGACACTACAATGCTAATAAGCGATGGTCACATAAATACCACTCTATACCCGAAAACTACTGACTGCTATACTTACCTACATGCCGCCAGTTCCATCCAGGACACACCACACGATCCATTGTCTATAGACAAGCTCTAAGGTACAACCGTATTTGCTCCAAACCCTCAGAGGCAAACACCTACAAGATCTCTATCAAGCATTCTTAAAACTACAATACCCACCTAGTGAAGTGAAGAAACAGATTGACGGAGCCAGAAGAGTGCCTAGAAGTCACCTACTTCTACACAACAGGCCCAACAAAGAAAGTAACAGAACACAACAAGTCGTCATCTTCAACCCCCAACTAAAACCACTCCAGCAGCGCATCATCAAAGATCTACAACCTATCCTGAAGGATGATCCCTCACTGTCACAGATCTTGGGAGGCAGCCCAGTCCTCGCTTACAAACAGCCCCCCAACCTGAAATGTACACACCAGCAAACACATACCACACAACAAAAACACTTACCCAGGAACCTACCCTTGCAACAAAGCCTGGTGCCAACTCTGTCCACATATGTAGTCAAGTGACACTATCATAGGACCTAATCACATCAGCTATGCCGTCAGGGGCTCGTTCACTTGTATATCTACCTATGTGATATATGCCATCATGTGCCAGCAATGCCCCTCTGCAATGTACATTGGCCAAACCGAACAGCCTCTACTCAGAAGAATAAATGGACACAAATCTGACATCAGGAATCATAATATTCAAACATCAGTAGGAGAACACTTCAATCTTTCTGGTCACTCAGTAACAGACTTAAAAGTGGTAGTTCTTCAACAAAATTTTCAGAAATAGACTCCAATGAGAAACTTCTGAACTGGAATTAATTTGCAAACTAGATACCATTAAATTAGGCTTGAATAAAGAGTGGGAATGGCTGGGTCATTACACAAAATGAATCTGTTTCCCCATTTTTGCAATCTATTTCCACATGTTAAATATCCCCCTACTGTTACTTTCACCTTCTTGCCAACTGCTTGAAATGGGCCAGGTGGGGAGAGGTGGCACTGGATGTGAAAGAAAGCATAGACTCAAATAAAGTAAAAGTTTCATTAATTCTAGACAGTTCCATAGAATCTGTATGTTTCCATTCTTGAATAATTACAGTATAGCAATAGGAATACCGCTTGATCAGGATGGTGATTGTGAAATGGTGAAGGGAGATTAGCAGTTACAAAAACAGAAAGCACAATAATAATGGAAGAGTTCAACTATATTCATACTGACTTGGTAAATGTCATCTCAGAATGGAATTCAGAGTAATTTGTAGTCCCCATTAATGACTGCTTCTTGGGTCAGCTACTTCTGGAACCCATAGGAGAGAGAGAATTTTTGATTTATTCCCAGATTGAGCACAGGATCTACCCAAAAATGAGAGAGCTAGTTAAACTGAAATTAAAAGGAACAGTTACGAGTGAAATTCTTGCATGGAAACTATTTAAAACACCATAGCAGAGGCCCAGACTAAATGTATATCCCAAATAAATAAATAAATAAAGATAGAGTAAGAGGACTGTGGCTAAAATGGCAAAAGACGCACTTTAAAAATGTGATAGTCAAATCTTACGGAGGAAAACATAAACATAAACTATGGCAAGTCAAGTGTAAATGTAGAATAAGGCAGGACAAAAAAGAATGTAAAGAATAATTGGCAACTAACAAACTAACAGCATACTTTTTTTAAAAAGTACATCAGAAGCAGGAAGCCTGTCAAAACTGAATCATTGAGGTGCCACTCGTGCACTCAAGTGAGATTAGGCCATCACAGAGAAGCTAAATGAATTCTTTGCATCAGTCTTCACTGCAGAGGATGTAAGGGAGATTCCCACACCTGAGTCATTCTTTTTAGGTAGCAATATCTGAGAAACTCTCCCCAGATTGAGGTTGTCAACAGAGGAGGTTTTGGAACAAATCGGTAAATTGAATAAGTTACCATGACTAAATGGTACTCACCCAAGAGTTCTGAAGGAACTCAGATATGAAATAGCAGAAGAAATGGCGGTGGTATGTAATCTGTCACTTAAATCAGCACATTTAAACTGATATTCTTCCTCCAGCGTGCTCAGCAGTGCATTTCTCCCTGGTCTCACTCCTTTGGCCAAGGTATTACTATTTAGTTACAGCTGGTACAGAACATGGCTTCCCACGTTTAAGCTGGCAATAGCTGAAGGGAATGCATTACTCCAGAGAATCAGTCATGGTGGCTTCATATTTGCATCTGAATGCTTAAAGGTGTGAAGTTCTGGCTATCTGAGAAACCACTTCAGCCTTCTGTGTCTCATGGCAGTTGACATCAGAAGTGTTCAAGCTAGTAGTCAGTGTGTGTAAGTGTGGTGCCATGTATTCTTGGCAGTGGTTTTAGTTCTTGACTCTTCAACTATTCTTTCTGGTCTGATAGAGCCCAGGTTGAGTGATCTGCAGGGTACAGTGAAAGACACATCTTCAGGCATACGTATACATACATATTCAAATATACACACTGTGGTTTAAGTTTCCAAAAGCTAAGTGTGATTCAGATACATTTTTCATTAAAATTAGATGTATCTAAATCTAGGCTGCTCTGAAAATCTCATTTTATACTCTGTTATATACTTTATACTCTGTAGTACTGATATAGATGGCTTTTTAACGTGTGATTGGTTATACCCAAAGGAGGTATTCTCTTCTGCAGGGAGTTGAAATAGAGAATATATGAGAAGGTGAGAGGATCATAGCAGGGAGATGTAAAGGATCTGTGGTCTGCTGGAGTGAAAAGCAGTGTTCCCTCTAATTTTTCCCACCCCTGTGTGAAATGAATTTTGTGTGTACGCATATGGAGGCGATGTGTGACACATCACCTTCATATTGGTGCACATAGCAAAATTCATGTGGTGGGGCTGAAGGGTTTGGAGGCAGGAGTGTGAATTCATGTGGTGGAAGGGGGCTTGGGGCTGGGACAGAGGGTTGAATGCAGGAGTGTGAGAGCTCCAGCTGGGGGTGAAGGCTCTGGAGTAGGGCTGGAGATGAGGGGCTCAGGGCTGGGGCAGAGGAGGGTGAGGGAGGTGAGGGCTCTGGAGTTGGGCCGGGGATGAGGGATTTGGGGTGGAGGATGGTACTCGGGACTATGGCAGGGAGAAAGGATCTCCCCAGCGCTCTCTCCACGCAGCAGCACCTGGGCTTGTGGGGTGGGGAGAGAGGCATCTCTCCCTGCCATGGCAGCTCTGGGGTTAGGGCTGCAGGGTAGATGTCCCTCCCCTG
Organism: Dermatemys mawii; assembly: GCA_007922305.1. Taxonomy (NCBI): domain Eukaryota; kingdom Metazoa; phylum Chordata; order Testudines; family Dermatemydidae; genus Dermatemys; species Dermatemys mawii. The sequence continues at coordinate 18,348,862 of ML677352.1, read as the reverse complement.
GCCCCAGCAGGTCCAGGTCAGGGGAGGGCCGCCCAGGCTGGGGCCTGGCCACTCTGGCTGTGCCACCCGGGACGCAGCTGGGTCCGAGCCGCTCTGACTATGCTGCTCCGTCCCAACAGGTCTGGGTTTCCCAGCTGTGGCTGGGTCCGGGCCACTCTGGCCATGGTTGAGGCTGGCCCAAGCCATGCCGCAGCAGAGTTGGGTCCAGAGGAGAGGCGTCCTGTGCCCCACCAGATTTGGGGGGTGGGGAAGGAGTGACTTTCATTGGCCATCGCAAGTTCCCAGGCGGGTTTCTTGAGTGCCTGCGTGGCGCTAAATAGGCTGCTGCATGGCTGCACAGCTTACAGGGAAGTTAGGTGAGAAGTGAGGAAGAGGGAGAGGACTTATAGGACAAGTGAGGACAGGTATGTGTGTAATGTCCAATTAGTTACAAAAAGATAAGTGAACTTAAAAACAAATTACAGCAATGAGTTACCAGTTGGTGGTGGAATACAGAGGTGTTGAGCTGGTCAACACACAGTTCTTGTCCTGATTTAATTAAATGGTATTTAAATCAATAAAAACTGTGTGCAGACAAATCTTTTGTCTCTCTGGTGATGTGGCAGAGATGAAACTGGAGATTTTTGTAGCATATCTGTGAACCTGCATGGAATTTCTTTTGAACTGTAGGTAGGACGAAAATGTGTACAGATGAAACTCATACTACTTGGGCCTTGGCTTTGAGGAGTCTTGAGATAGTATGTTGCTGTACAAAGTGAGTTGCATTCTGTTATTTTTGGAGCAGATTGAGGATATTACTGTTTGAAGTCGATGTGTAAGGTAAAATATCTATACATAAATTCACTTCCTCTTCACTAAATAAGCATAAACAAAATATATGTAGGCTGTATTTCGCTAAAAATTTATCATGCGACAACAAAATATTAATGAAATTCATATCTATCGCTCATGCAAATTGAAATCTGTAAATGAGCGCTTATTGTTCTGTGCCTTCTCCTTCCCCACAATACACTAACTCAGGGGACGGCAGCCTTTCAGAAGAGGTGTACCGAGTCTTCATTTATTCACTCTAATTTAAGGTTTCACTTGCCAGTAATGCATTTTAACGTTTTTTAGAAGGTCTCTTTCTATAAGTCTATAATATATAACTAAATTATTGTTGTATGTAAAGTAAATAAGGTTTCGAAAATGTTTAAGAAGCTTCATTTAAATTAAATTAAAATGCAGAGCTGGTGGCCAGAACCTGGGCAGTGGGAGTGCCCCTGAAAATCAGCTTGTACGCTGCCTTTGGCATGTGTGCCATAGGTTGCCTACCCCTGTACTAATTCAAACTCTTAGAATTTTATCCCTTGAGGCAATTTTTTTTTTTTAATGCCTGAAGACACTTTATATTTTGGATTTGCAAGAAACTTACCCTGAAGAAGAATGACTCTAGCTAGTGGAATGGCAGTCAGTGATTATTTTGAACCCTTTTTATATTTTTGAATGCTGCTACTGCTAGTTTTGAGTTGCTTGCAGATGCTGTTAGAAGCAAAGGGTATATCTACACTTCAGTAAAAAAACCTGTGGCAGTAAGTCTCAGAGCCTGGTCGATTGATTCAGGCCAGGTGCAGCTCCACTGTGGATCTTTTATTGCAATGTAGACATACCCTGAGTGTTTCACAGTAGTGTTATGCTCATGGCTTGACATATACCCTTAAGCTGAAGCAGTGGTAAATGTACAACATAACTAAAACTACCATTTAACATTTTCCTGCTTTCTTTCATAACAGAAAAAAGTGTCCTATGCTCTGCTTAAAATAGATATGTATCTCAGGTAAATCAAAATCTCTCCCAAGAGTTAACAGAATTTTTTAAAAATAATTATATTCTCTCCACCAGATTGTAATTAAAAACTGTTTAGATGTTAATTGTATCACAGACTAGTAGATGATAATGCTAGCTCTTACTACTATACTTGAAATAGAGGGATAGTTTTGTTCATTTGTTAACTGTTTGTAGTAACACCATTCACTTTGTGTTTTGTTTATTTCCATTGTCACAGGAAACTGCAAATTTAAGTGATGCTTTTAATAAGCCTTGTTTAAACTAAACAAATCTGTTACATTAGGTACAATAATCAACTTTCAAAACGTGTTTCTCTACTTAAGTGTTGTTAAAAAATTGGGTGGACAACTTATGGATACATATTTTTAGACTTTCAGAATTTTTTTGGTAGATCCTTTTGGTAGCTACCAAGTTTTATGAAGTCCAGTAATAGATTTTAGAAATGTTTGAGAATTGGCTGCTTATTTCTACTCTTTGCTTCTTAAATGTGGAAAGAGATTTGTACTAGAGTTAAAATATATTATTGTGGAGAGGTGGGAAAAATAGTTGACAATAGATTTTTTTTGCCAGCCTTACTCATGGTTAGACTTCAGGGGATTTTGATTACTGTAATGGCCTGATAAAACTAGGAAGGTATGTAACATAACCTGTGCCATTCAGATTAGACACATTTTCAAAGTAATGCATGTTGGGACAAACTATTCTGAAACTAATTATAATATGGGTTCTAAATTAGTTGCAAGATTTAAAGCAAAGATCTAGGCACTGTGGCTAGTCCCTGCACTTTCTTCCTCTTTTCCTATAGTTTTTTCTTATAATTTTTGAAAGAACTAAAATATTTGATTGTATTTGTTGTGCAGTGGTATTTTTCACAGTTACACAGTCCCTACATTTTAAGAGTTGTTGCTTTGCCAAAAGTGAAATCGCATCCATCTTTCTGAAACAAAAAGAAAAAATCATGAGAAGTAAGGGACTTGGAAGCCTTCTAGACTCAAAATTGCATGTGCGTAGATTCAGCACTGGTAGAGATGTGGCCTGGGTGTCATCTATGTTCAGGCAGGAGAATGAGCAGGTAATTGCCCTTAAATGAAGCAATGGAAACAGAAGCTGAATATATCCAGGTCAGTACAGTGAGCAGCATGGGAATTCAGTTTGCTTGTAAGACACAGCCCTTCTCTTGCATTCAAAAGGAAGTCTTCAATATGCTGTCCTATTGTATTACAGGTTTGTTTTTTTTTGAGAAACTACCATAGTTTTTTTTTAAACAACTATGCATAATCTGTTTAATTAGTAGTAAAATAACTGAGAGGTTTTTTTATGTTAGCTGCTATCACAAATTATTTTTGTCCATTGCAAACAGAGATAAAATATCCCTCAGCGGAAATATATTGGTGGGCTGACTGCACAGAAGTACAAATATTTTTTTAAATTCAACCACCTTGTCTTCCATGATTTTACTTCCATAATGTTGATGTCAAACTACGATATCCTCTCCTTGGCAAGTATTGGGGTAGAAATTTAGCTCTTCAGAGAGAAAGGAAGACCAGCTCAGTGAGTTCCATCTGCTACATTTCAGTCATCTTTGTACTTGAGAACAGTCATACAGAGTGAATAATGGAAAGATTCCATAGCATCTCTGAATTCTCTTTCAATTTTCTCTGTTCATTCTTTTGATCTAATTAAAAATGATTTCCTCTCATAGTGCCAAGACTCCTTGCTGTTTTCTTTTATTCCATTTAAAGTCAAATCATATTGCAGTCTGAACCCCAAAATGTGTAGAGGAGAATCTAGAATCAACAAGTATGTGAGGCAAACTAAAATTATCCAGGAATAGTCTGTGTAAATAACTTTGAGAACTAGAACTCAAAACTAAATAATCTTAATGACTGGAATGGTGTTATCTAGGGGCTTGGCTACACTTGCAGATCTAGAGCGCTTTGGGTTAAACTAGCCTTCGGAGAGCACAGTAGGGAAAGCGCTGCAGTTTGTCCACACAGACAGCTGCAAGCGCACTGGCGTGGCCACATTTGTAGCACTTGAAGCGGCATTGGGAGCTGTGCATTTTGGGCAGCTATCCCACAGAGCACTTCTTCCCATTCTGGCGCTGTGGCTTGTAGAAAGGGAGCGTGGGGTGTGGGGCATTCTAGGTCCTGTCCAAACGCCCCGCGATGGATCAGAGTCGCATCCCAGCAATCCCTATGCTTCCATCCACATTTGGCGCTACCTTTCAACTGTTTTTGTGCAGCATGCTCTGTCTTCCCTTTCGGTCTGCAGGAATGGAGCTTGAACTGCTGAGGAGCATGCTGACAAGTCTTCCCAGCGCTTCACGTTTGGCAGTCGAATTACTCCTTAAGATCCAGACTGAGGTCTCTGATGATATCGACTCACATAACGCATATGATGCGATTGCTTGTGGCATTCACGGGTATGCTCACCACTATGGAATGCTGTTTTGGGGCTTGAAAAACAAACACTGAGTGGTGGGATCATATCGTCATGCAAGTCTGGGATGACGAACAGTGGCTTCAGAACTTTTATATGAGAAAAGCCACTTCCATGGGATTGTGTGAGGAGCTCGCCCCCACCCTTCAGTGCAAGGACACGAGAATGAGGGCTGCCTGGACCGTGGAGAAGTGGGTGGCTATTGCAGTCTGGAAGCTGGCAACTCCAAACAGCTACCGATTGGTCACTAACCAGTTTGGAGTGGAAAAATTGACTGAAGGAATCGAGTTGTTGCACGTTTTCAGGGCCATTAATAGCATCCTGCTCAGAAGAACCGTGACTCTGAATAATGTGCATGACATTTTGGCTGGCTTTGCACAAATGGGTTTCCCTAACTGTGGAGGGGTGACAGATTGGGTGCATATTCCAGTTCTGGCACCGGCCCACCTAGCCTCCAAGTATGTTAATGGGAAGGGGTATTCCTCTAGAGTTCTCCAGGCACTCATTACTGTGGGCGTTTCATTGACATGCAGGCTGGCCCAGAAAGGTGCATGACACACGCATCTTTCGGAATATTGGCCTGTTCAGGAAGCTGCAAGCCGGAACTTTTTTCCCAGACCAGAAGATCGCTGTAGGGGAAGTTGAAATGCCCATTGTGATCCTTGGCGACCCGCTTACCCTTTAATGCTGTGACTCATGAAACCCTACACAGAGGGCCTTGATAGCAGCAAGGAGCAGTTCTACAACAGGCTGAGTCAGTGCTGAATGACTGTGGGATGTTGTTTTGGCTGTTTAAAGGCTGCTGGTGCTTTCTGTATGGGAAGCTGAACTTGCCGATGACAGCATTCCCGGGGTTATATCCACATGCTGTACCCTCCATAATATTTGTGAAGGGAATGGTGAAAGCTTCACTCAGGCATGGAACTTAGGAGGCTCAACACCTGGAGGCTGAATTTGAATAGCCAGAGAGCAGAGCTCTTAGAGGGGCCCAGCGCAGGGCTGCAAGGATTAGGGATGCCTTAAGGAAGCAATTTGAGGCTGAAAGCCACCAGTAATGTCTGGTGCCCTGCACGGTAGTGAGGTACAGTGGTTCCAGTGTTAGTGTGAATCTGTGTTTGCTATGCTGACTTGCAGTGCCTGTTGCTTTCCTGGGCTATAGTATCTTTTACTTTATGCAATAATAAAGTATGTTTTCAAAGCCAAAAAATCCATTTATTGAAAAAAAAACAACTGCTTGGAATAAAGAAAGGCCAAGGGAGTAGGGTGAGGAACGGTACAATCACAAACTAGGGTATGTCCTGTTATCATATTCAAGAATCCTGTCTGGTGTGCTGTGCACTGAGTGCTGTACTTCAGGATGGCTTTAAGGCATAGTGATGGGGGTTAAGTGCAGTGGATAAGGGTCATAGTTTTCATGGATGGGTGGTGAAGCTGCAGGTGTTGGAGGCAGCTGGGGGCGGTAAGAAGCTGGATGTTGGGGAAAGTGGATTGGAAGTGACATGAGGCACAAGGGAAAGAGTTTTGAGACAAAGGCTGCAGGGAGAGAGCGAGCGTGGTAGTGCTCCACCTGCATGGTGATGAGCGCTGGGATAGAGTCCACTTGGCGCTCCATTATGCTGATCATCCGATCCGTGCTTTGCTGCCAGAGCACCGCGTTTTGTTGCCTGCGATCCTCATTCTTCTGGCAGATCCTCTTTTCATTCTTTCTACACTCCTGCGCCTTTAGATTCTCGTTCAGTGACTGTTCTATTACTTCATGAAGCATGTCCTCTTTGCTTTTACGCGGCCTCTTCCTGAGTCTTCACAATCTTTTGACTGGTGATAACGTGGATGACTGAGATCTCAAGGTTGCCTCTGTAAAGGCAAAATGAATACATAACAGAGGCAGCATTGTTCGCACCAGACAGAGCAATGATTCGCACACATTTAAGGAGATCAGGCACAGTCTACACAATAGCATAATTTGCCTGTCCCAGAACGAGCACACATGACCCACAGAAGCCCCAAAATGGTGAGTAAGCATTGTTTCATGGCTGTACTGTCCTCTGGGTTTCTGTGCCTTGGGTAAAGCCAACAGCTGCAGGGAGCACCTACACTGAACACTGTCCCAACATTTTCCATAGGAGTTCGTCCTGGAAGATATCTCACTGCTGAGGGTGACCGAGGAAGCAAGGGAGAGTCTTTTACTAAAATGCGGCTTCCGCCCTGGCCCATATGCAGCTTGCCTGTGTGCAGCAATGGTCCCTCCACCCCTCGCGGCACAGTGGCGCAGACATGTTAGCCTGACAGGACCTCCCAATAAACTTGCGCAAGTGAATTGCCCAAGTTCTGGATGAGACCTTTGAAGAGATCGCTGAGGCCAATTACTGTGACGTGATAGAGCACATTAACACCCTGTTCCACATCTAGGCATGCATGCAGCCCAAACCTTGTCCCATGAGCCCGCACCTAAAAACTTCCTTCCCCCCCAAAAAGCTGCTTACCGGGAACCACCTCTTGTGTTTGTCTTTCTCCAAACACCAGCCGCTGTGACTAGCTACCTTCCTCCTGGCTCAAGAAGAGCTCCTGGCTGCATGCCTCAAAGAATTCCAGGGTGTCTTCCTCTGCCTCACCACCCTCGCTCCTGATTTCCTCCTCCTCCTCCCCGCCTTGTTGGACTAGGCTCTGAAGTGTTCTTGGTGGAGTGGAGGTGGGGTTGTCCCGAAGTATCATGTCCAGCTCTTTGTAGAATCAGCAGGTCACGGGGGCAACACCAGTGTGTCGATTTGCCTCACGCGTTTTGTGATAGGCATTCCGCAGCTCCTTCGCTTTAACCCTGCACTGCACTGCGTCCCAGTCATGGCCCTTTTCCAGCAAGTCCCTTGATATCTTCCTGAATGTATCATAATTCCTACGGCTGGAGCACAGCTGGGACTGGGCAGCTTCCTCCCCCCATACACTGATGAGGTCCAGTACCTCGCCATTGCTCCATACTGGGGGATTGCCTGGTGCGTGGAGGCATGGTCACCTGGAAAGATTTGCTGAGAGCACTCCACGCCTGGCTGAGCAAACAGTAAGAGGATTTTCAAAATTCCCAGGGAATTTAGGGGGTGGGTCTGACGGTTGATCACTTGAGGACAGGGCAGTAGAGTTCAAAATGATGACCAGAGTGGCTAGAATGGGCGTCTTGGGCACTTCTAGCGGTCGATCAGAGCGCATTAGGCATCCCCACTGGTGCTGCGGCGGTCCAGCGGGGGCACATCAAAACGTTGTTCCTCTTGCCGAGGTGGAGTACCAGGAGCACTCAAGCTGTGGAGTCAGAGCGCTCTATGTTCCTTGCCAGTGTGGACGGGGAGTGAGATAGAGGTCACTGGGCGGCTTTAGTGCGCTCTAACTTGCAAGTGTAGCCAATCCCTAGGATGTTATGGATTAGATATGGGATACTTCAAAATGTTATATTCTAATATTCCTCTTCATATTCTAATGCATGTATGTATATATATATAATTATTACAATTTGGGCTTGATTTTATGCATCCTGGTATAAGCATACCACTTAGTATTGTGATACCCTCAAATTAGTTTAGTGTATATTTATTATTTAGAATGAAGAACTATCCAAAATATACAGGCTGCTTTTCAAACAGAGGTAGGTAGTACCTGTCTCAAGGACAGCACAGTCTGAAACTTCTTGATTATTATAAAGATTTTGTAAGTAAAGCAGTTTGTGGTCAGTACTCAGAATAGAAACATAGTTTTCATTCAGAGTAATATTTAATGATTCTTAACTGGCACTCATCCTTTTTAGTAATGACCCAATGGCCTGGATAAGTGATGAGGGCATTGGTGCTATTGGAGATACCTTTGAATTAAGACACAAAACCTCTCTTGGACATAAAAAACCAAAGGAGGGGAGGTTTATGTCCTTTTTAATTCATTTTTACTTATGAGGAAAGCCTGAAAGATTTAAAACAAACAAACAAAAAATCCTACTTCTTTTACATTAGGCATCTGGGTGTTTTTTCTATCTGGAGAGAAATGAAACCTGATCACTGAGAGGGGAAGTTTATTTTTTAAAGTATTTAGACTGCTTCAGACTTATTTTTAACACCTGTTTAACTCAAACACTTGGGGGAAAAGGATCCCTCTTTAAGGATTCAACACTAAATCTCCTCTGGTATCTGCATTCCATATTTAAATCCTCAAAAAAGAAGACTAAGAAAGAATAGACTTAATGTTCTTCATATTTTTAAGAAGCTTAAACCAAAAAGAAATCCATCCTCCAACCAAAAAAAAATAATTGTTTTCAGAGTTCATTTATATATTATAAAGAAGTGCAAAAAAACACAGTCTGCTTTGAACTGTTTCTAACAGAGTTGCTACCTGTAGCACTTCGGTCAAATTCAGTATTTTGCCAGAATTCCCCATTTAGATGTTCAGTGGATAAAATATTCTTAACTTCCTATTCTAAAATATTTTCTAAGTTGTATACTGTTGGACAGCTCTTGTGGTCCCTGGAGATTGCATTTCAGCTGTGGATGAAGTGATTGTGTGTATGGAATTATCTGAATTGAGAGATGCTATGTAAATGTATTGTATTATCTAGATTTTACTTTTTTTATTTACTGTCACTTTTCTGAAAAAGGAGAATCTCCCAAATTGTAACATAATAGGTTATGTAATGTTCATTTAAAGCTCTCTGAAGGGATTTGCCCTGTCAAAGTGATATTTTAAATATCGACATTAAAGATGACAAAAATAGAGGGGAAAAAACTCTTACTGTCTCTTTCTTTTTAGAGAGGATCTGACGAACTTCTTTCAGGCAGTGTACTCAGTAGTCCGAACTCTAACATGAGCAGCATGGTAGTTACTGGTAAGTGTTTCAAAGGAGGACTCTAACATTATATCTCAGAATCTTTTCCTGTTTACAAGGGGAAAATTGTAAAAATAGATTTCATCCTATTGTACAAAAATAAATTGTTGGCATGCACCAGACTTTAACAACCCGGTATCTACATTGAAACACTCAAAAATTGTTTGAAAAGAGTAAACCAGTTAAATTAATGGAAATTTACAGATGATGAAACAGTTAGGGCTGGGGAACTGGATGGCACATGAAATAAATTATACTTTTTAATATGGAATGAGTTATACAGTTTTCTTCAAATTAAGGAGTGATACAGAGCAAACAATGGCTAACAGGACCCGCTATAGGAATTTATCTTTATGTGTAGGCATCCACTTGTCTGGGTATCCCTGCTGGATTAGCCTGCTCATTTTCACAGTAGTGGAGTAACTTTATGAATAATTAAAATTCTAATAACTCATCCGCTACACTGCTACAGCACTAGACTCTGATCCTAGTTCACTGCATTAGTATGGAAGCAGCTTTAGGCTCACAGCAGCATTTCAATGCAGCGTGTGTTAGTGTTCCTTTGTCAAACTGCTGGGGACTCCAAATAAATTGGATTTTCAGTAATTGAATCCTGTTCTCCTTTATAAGTTCCTTACACTCTGAAATAGTTGTATCTGTCAAAAGAGTTTTGCTCAGCCTGCTGTTTTGGCACACCTACCACTTAAGGTCTTTCTCATTCTGATGGTAGAGTGGTTTAGTTCATACTTCTAGTCTATTAGTGGGCTATCAAAGTAGTTGTAATCAAGAAGCCCTAGATCACCACTTTACTGTGGTTGGTGAATTCTCTACAGCAGTGCAGCAGGGTGGTCTAGTGGCTCCTACTAGCAGTGGACCATATCAGCAGGAATCCTGCAGTAAAAGGTGGCACTTTCCTCCCTGAGTGCTAATGACTGTGGCATAGCTTTTAAACCAGTACAGAGAGCCTATAAATTATTTTTAGATAAAAAGAAGGTCTTTGAGCAGCAGTGTTCTACCAAGCTCCCTTTTTGCTTCTGGAGGATATGTCTATTTCATTTCTAGATATTATTGGCCACAATAATCATAGAATTGGAGTTGGAAGGGGCCTCAGGAGATCATCTAGTCCAACCCCCCTGCTCAAAGCAGGACCAATCCCATTTTTGCCCTATATCCCTGAATGGCCCCATCAAGGATTGAACTCACAACCCTTGGTTTAGCAGGCCAATGTTCAAACCACTGAGCTATCCGCAGCCCTATGTGTTTGAGGTAGAAAGTGTCTTGACTTGCCATCTTTTCTTGACAGTCTTTTCCATTTTCTGGGAAAAACTGATTCTTTCTCCCCTGCTCCGAAACTTTCTATGTATTTCCAAGGGAAACATGCAGGCCATAAGGACTAAATCCACATTATTTAATCAAACACTATTCTAAATAAAAGACCTATATTACTGTTAAGTTTTACTGCTACATTACAGTTAATGTCACTTTTCAAATGAGCCAGTATTAAAACACAAATTTGAGAGAATTAAATTAGTTTAAGTTGACTGCAAATGGAAATGCTTCTTTCTTCTCAAATCGATCTTTCCTCCCAGGCTCTTACAAGGGCCGCCAGTTGATCGAGAAGGACTTTAATGTAGTCAAATGGAACAAATGCAGTCAAGATTTTTGTTGAAAAATACTCATTTACCACACTATTGGGCTTTAAAAAAATATGGTCAAGATTTTAAAATGTGATTTGAGTATCCATCTGAAAACACCTAACAGGACTCAGTTTTCAGAGAAATGGGGTTTGGCACTTTGAGAAAATCAGAGCCTCTTAAGGTATATCAAGGTAGCTGTTCATAATCACTAGTTACTTTTGGAAAATCTTTGCCCATACTTTTATTTCACAGACAAGCTAGCCACAAGTTTCTATGAACTGAATAATCTTAACTTGAGCTCTTCTATCATGCCCATATCCGTTTCCCATTCTAATGATTATAATAAATATTTGAAAAAGAGGATGGAACTCTTAAAAAAAAAAAAAAAAAAAAAAAAAAAAAAAAAAAAATCCTTAACAGAGATGCTCCTGAACGCAGTAATACAATTGCCATTTTCAATGGAGACTCTTGAAAATATCCTTGGAGAAAACTTTCAGGAATTCATCAAAATGTAACCCTGTTTCCTCAGTCCAGGGCTCTTATGATACATAAGCCTCTAAACAGAAAATATAGATTTACTCCCACATCTTGTCTCGTGTGGTCTAATGGACAATCCTTCCATCTGTATCCAGAGCCAAAGAATATTTTTCCAGCGTTGCAAGTGAGAGGTCAGTACAGATTCTTCTTCAACCACTCATAATGTAAATGATCAGCTAAGAAGTAATTAAGCCTAAAAGGGAAACTGAGCATTTTTCTTGTTCACATTTTTGACCAGATCTTCTTAAGGCACATGTGTTTGATATGTCATTTTAAAATGTATTATAGGTCAATAGACTAATAGGTTCCCCCTCTAATCTTTCTTCTGCCCTCTCTGCCATTGAAATATATATATATTAGTATTGACATGAGTCAGAGTTCTGCTGTCACACTCAAAGCATCATAAGCATCATGAATGTGAAGCCCTTCTAAAGAGAGGATATATAATCCTTAATCATTTTATTTGTAAAGGGAGCATGATTTGGAACAGTAGATAGTCCATAACACATGCGAGAAATGGCTCTGCCTCCCTCTTTTACCCTGTGTAGTTCTCAAGAACTTTTCTTTCTGATTAGTTCTGGTGTTCATTTTTTACTATTCCTGGGAAACAAGGTGTATTTATGATATTGCAACGTCTGTCATCAATTTCCATAATACTGTTTAAGCAATGTCTTCATAGCAAAAGAGAAGGAAGTGGGCAATTTACATTTCTGTAACCAGAGTGTGAGCTATTGTTGAAAATGCACCTGAAAGCAACTTACCTTCACACAGCCCAAAGAGTCTACCTACCGCTAGTGCTACCCCCACCATCCCGGACACCTGTCCCTTTTGTGGCGTGAGGGAGACCCTGGCACACGTTTGCCTGGAGTGCGCCAGGTTGCAGCCTCTATTCTGGCTCCTCTTAGACATCCTTTTGCGTTTTTGGTTGCACTTTTTCTCCTCACCTACTTATCTATGCACTCCTTATCCGTGGCCCCGCAAAGTCTCAGGATCTCCTAGCCCTGGCTAAAATGACCGTCTATAAAACCAGGGAGAGGAAGTTGGCTGATGGAGTCTCCTGTGACTGTGGGGCCTATTTCCAATCCTCTGTCTGCTCATGCATCTGGGCAGAGTTTCTTTGGGCGGCATCTGTTGGCTCCCTTGATGCCTTCAAGGAGCAGTGGGCATTGTCTGGGGTTCTGTGCTGGGTGTCCCCATCAGGTTCCCTTTGACTCTCTGACCTCACTCCTGTCCCTGTTCTTTCATTAATTGTCCCCCAGAATATTTTCGTTTCCAGGTCTTGTGGACTGTCCTCTTAGGCTAGGAGGGAAGTCCGTTAGCAGTGAGTGAGCTTCTGCCCACCTTCTTCCTGGATCCCAATAGGACTAGTGCTCCCCAAAAGTGATTCATAATGAAATGGGTTTTTTTGTTGTTTAAAGCCTTCTCTCTCCTTTCTTCCCTCTCTGGTCCTATACCTTGTAAAGCACTGAAGAACATTTTTTGTAAAAATAATAAATAATTGCACAACCAGATGCAAGAGATCAGATTTTTTCTCCCCTTAAACTTGTCTAAGTTTTTAGCTTGGGATTTTCAAAGGAACCCAAGGGAATTAGGCATCCAGCTCCCTTTAATTCAATGGGACTCGAGCACCTAAATCTCCTAGTCTCTTTTGAAAATCCCAGTCATCATTCTCTTCAAATAGATGGTGAATGATATGAAAGAGAGACACCTTCTCTTTCCTTTAAGGATATCTGTACCTCAGCCTTTCTCCCAATTTTTCATATTGTCTGGGTGACTTGCAAAATAAGGTAAAGAATCTGTAATTCTTACTGCATCGTTATTGATTTCAAGACCCTCTTCATCTATGATCATGAAGACATGTTTTTGGAAATTTTTGTTTGCTCTGACCTTGGCAAGTTGAAAATAATAGTTTAAAATCTACGAAAACAGAGCCAGAAGCAACTATGTTAAACAGTGATAAACATTCTGCAACTAGAACATACAAGAGGATTTGGAATACTTGGCTTTCAAAAGTACATGGACGTTTACCAAAATATACTTCAAATCAAACACTCTAAGTTATGTTCCTTTCAGAAAGGAATTCATCCTCAGTTGTCCAGATGTAAAAATAATAAATGTCACATCTCTCTATTCCATGTTTTTTTCTAGTATCAGTACTTTTACATCTACTTCTGCACCCTTGCATCTCCCATTTCCTCAAAGTGATGTAGTATTGGGGTGCAGTTTTCAACCCCAGAAGTGTTTGTATTTCACTTAAGCTATATATAGCCATATCAAAATTAGTTTTTATGAGTGGTTTGTGAATCCTTTGGATGAAAAGCACATAAACCACATTTGAGAAGAAAATCATAGATGCTAGAATAGATTGTTTTAAAGGTGAAGACAAGAACTCAGAGTTGACCTAACAACCACTATATATTCTAGAAAGCAGTTTTGTCTTTGCTTAAGATTAAAGGTCAGGGCTCTCGAGTTTTTCTAGCAATAGTTGATGACATCATTTACACCTACAGCTGAGAGCTGCACTTTGTTTTAAATTCTCCTGTCAAAAGCACAGATAAAAACTATTTGAGTAAATGTCGCCCTTCATCAGTTCTGAAGCTGGTGTAAAATTCCATTTTTATTTCCTATTTTAAACTAGTTAGGGTCAGAAGTCTTTGGAGAGCATGAGTCTCCTTCCAGAGTTTATGAAATCATCCTTTTTATATTGATGTATGGCAGATGTTGACTCACTGAACTCTGATATTCCATGAACTGTACCAGAATGTAAATAAGGAAATATTACAATTTTACCTCAATTCTGTGTATTCTGCAGGGCACCAAAGTAGTCTAGGTCATAAGACCTGCATTAACTTGTCTTAAACTGGTGTCTCTAACAATATGCTTTTCACTAGGCAGCTAAGAAGGCAGATGTTGCATGCCTAATAAATACTTTCTTAGCTGTGTACTTTGCATGTGGGGAAAAAAATTGCTCTTACTCATTCTGAGGTTTAACTATAAAACACATTTATTTTCTATAGAATAAGGAAACGTGCATCTCCTCTGTGGTATGCTATTTCTGTGACAAATTTAACCTCTGAAACTTTATTCCTTTCCACTGTAGAGCTGTTCAATAAAAATCACAGCAATATTTTTATGTATGGAAGAATGTCTTTTTTTCTAGTTCCTTGTACTTTGAAACAGCCAAACTATATTTCCTGAAATCTGCCAAATCTTACCTCTATTCTTCTCCTCCCACCCCCAACCAAAAAAAATCATCAGTGGGCAGTCACAGAGTATGGAAAATTTCAGCCTGAGTGGGTTAAAGTTCCTGAAAGTTGAGTGACTAGAAACAAGGGATTAGAATGGAAACAGTTATCCAGCTTTAACTGTCGCAGTGGCTACTGCTGCTCCTATAATCCAGTGTAGAAAACTCCATCAGTGCAAAACATCTGAAAAAATGTAGTGGATTTAATATCAATAAACTTTGGGGAATTAATCCAGTGTCTGTGATAATTTTTAACTGTCTCATTAGAGATATGCTTTGATAGATATTTAATTTGATTCACAAAACACAGCAATATGACATACAAGTGGTCATGCAGATCTTAAAGTAAGGTTTAACAATGCTAATTTGACATCCTTTATAAGAAGAGGTGCATTGTTATGAATTGATGATTGAAAGTATATGTTCTGTTTTTATAAAGCCACAGCTAAACTGACAGTGGTTAAAAATAAAATATTATAAATACAGGTACTTTGTGTAACTAAGTTCACAAATAGTAATTTTTAATGGTATCTGCTGGAAGTTGAAAAAAATTACTATCCATCTTAAATTTTGGTGATATATTGGCCAGATTATCATTATGTAGTAATGTAAATGTGACATGATTGATTATCGTACAGATGTGCTTGTGCATATATATGCATACATTAAACTCCCTAGCAAAAACTGTTTAAAAATAAGCTTTATGCTTGAAAGTGTTTTTTCAGTGGAATCTAGCTAAAACATCAAGAACTATAACTTTGTTTATGAAACCTAATGTAATGGCAAAAGACAAAAATCTGGAAATGAATAGTTCAGGGATTTAATGCTTTATAATGCTACTTAACTCATCTTTATCCCACCTAACTTATATTGCACACCTAACCTTAATATTGATCCCTAACATTGTAAAAATATCTTTAAAGTTCAAAATTCCTATATTAGTAGTACTATATTGTATCCAGAGGATCCATTTCCAATTCACTGTAACATTAACATACCCACTGCTACTCACTACCAAAATCCCTACCTGCTAGGTACTACACTAAATAGAGATAGAAATATAGACTTAGCTTCTATGTCAATTTGTGTGTAAAATCTGTGTGCTTGGCTTAACTAGTAGACATTTACTTCCTTGAGCCGGGATTCTGATACACCCAACATTCCACTGCTGTCTGATAAAAAAAAAAAAATCTCTGGCCATCTATGTCTTCTAGTAGTTGGTCTACAAACCCACTGCCAGTTATTTCTTTAGATCACTTGTTAGAAATCTATCCTATGAATCTGAAGGGGTGGGGTCAAACCCTGTTTGTGATACATGCTGGAAAAAATAGTCTCTAATTATTTAATTGTATACTATCATAATGCATGTTCTCGAGAACAGAATTAAGGTTACATGGGTAAACTTAATTTTGGCGTTTCCCAACTTTGAGTGCCTGACTTTTCAATCTTAATATTCTTAACATGTTTTGTGTTTGCAATATATCCAGGGGATTCCCTCTGATAACCATTTATTTGGAAACAGAAGGATAGGTTCTGTGTATCACAACTAGGTGGATTATCTGTGCCTTGGATTTCTCTGTTCTTGTTATCTGGAGGTCTGGTAAATTGCTCAATCAGACACAATTTTGTTATCATATATAGTTTATTAATGAACTAAAATTAATAATCACAATTATGTAATATGAAACAAATCAAATCTAATTATCAGGTTAATTAAACAATACAAAATAGGATGACAGTTCCTTGTAACTCTTTTAATCTGGTCAAATGGCAGTCTTTGTTTAGCAGACTTTGTTTGTCAAAAGACTCGCACAGTGAAAATCAGTTCACTTCCATGTTAAACATGAAACAGTTAAGGAAAAGAGAACAGTTTATCAGGATTTCTGCATGTAATCTTAGTCTATAACATTTAAATGTGAGATTTGGTTTTTTTATTAGAAAAGGTATGTAATTTAATTTTTGTTCCTGTGACTGACGTTGAGAGTTGTCCCTATGTGGGTTTACAAATAATCACACACACTCTTACTCTCACTTAACTATCAAGTGTCTAATAAGTAGAGAACATTAGACCTTCCAGGAGTGTTTGTCTGCTGGAAAAAATAAAATCAAAACATGTGTGATACTTATAGAAGATGATTTACATTGTTATAGTTTCATGCATCTTCAGGAAGCTAATAATGATTATCTGCCAACGTTTTCAACACAGCTTGTTAATGTTGATGGAATTGTTAGAAGCTGATTCCTCGTGGCTATCAAGTATTAGATTTTACAAGTTATTGGACTCCTGCCCCTTGGTTGGATGCCAGGCAGGGAATGGAAAAAACATAGGCCTTCTTAGCAAACATGGACTGGCATCATATAGCCAGAAGCAATATAGTTTCCTTTTCCTCCAGGTCTTAAAGATGGAGGCTTGGCTGTCTCCTCTCAAAAACACATCGTTAGAAGTTCTTTGGCAAGTCAGAATGTGGCGTTGTCACTCTAAGGTCACTGACATTACCCAGTGGGGATTGATTGGGTCAACTTTATGCAAATGAAGAACTTTCACATTACAGTAAATGTTGGCTTGGAAAGTCTGACTTTTTTTTTTAATTTCATTTTGGAAATGGGCAGACAATCATTCTACAGATCAAAAAATATTTTGTGATACATGCAGGTAGAGTCCATCAACTTAGGAAAAGTTGACTTAAGATTCTCTGTCAGCAGGGTCACCATATCTCAGAAAGTAGCTTAAAAATTTCAGAAATAACTCAAGTGCAAAGTTGACTTTGAAAGTTAGAATTAAAATTATTCTTCAGACATACTGGACCTTCTTTATTTCACAGTTGCTTCTGGAAGTTTAACTTTAGACAGTGTTTTTTATTCAAAAATCTGGGTGAAAGGTAGAACAATAACTGTAAAAAATAGTCTTTTTAAACAAAATTCCCAGTTGGTTAATAGGCTCTGTTGTGATTACAAGTGGATGCCTTGAGATATTGCTAATGGCCTGTGAAGATCACCAGTTTGAGTCCAGCCTTGCTCTGTAGGCACTGAAAGTTATAATATAATAGATATTGTGTGACTCTGTGTTCCAACTCCTAAATCATAAACTTATCACCATGCTTTTTACTAACCAATTCATATAAGCCAGGAACTGCATGGGCAGCTATTTACCTATAAAGCAAGTAGTTCCAGATCAGGTTGACGCACATTAGCAGGGCAGTGTATATGGGAAGCGTACCCTGCCACTGTGCTATAGGTAAGCATAGGACTTCATTTACCAGGGCTGGAAACTTGTAGCAATGCTAAATCTATATGCATTTTTTAAGATGAAGTTAATAGTTATATGCACAATATTGGTAAACATACACTTTTTTATGGACTGATTTACATGAAGTGTTTGTGGGACCATGACTAAGCGACCCTAACGTTTTCCTCAAAATGTGGCCACCTGATACGTCAGACTTCTGTGTGCAGTATTAATATAATAACTTATCTCCACAATTGCCTCATTCTGGGGACCTGTTTGTACATGGGGGAGATCCTATTCCCAGTTTCAGATTCTTTATCAGGCCTATTAAAATTAATCATCCATATTAAAAAAATATGCTGAAATATTTAATTTACAGTTTTAAGAGGATCATTTAATTGCGCATCCAGTATAATACAGATGTTTGTAACGTAGTGCCTGACAAAATTCTTTTTCATGTTTCCATTCAGCTGAAAATGTGAATCTTGATTTATTCATACTGCTGAATACAGGGGAAAAAAATTCTACATTTGACACTCTTGTCCTTTCAGTGTCAGGAGGTCAGTTTAAAGAAATTGAGGTTATTTGTGTTCACCAGTTGTATTTATCAGATTTTAGCCAATGAACTAATGTTATATTTGTGCATATGTACAAGGGAATTACAATTAAGATTGAGATGGTAAATTGTAAGTCCTCAAGAGAAACAGTAAGTGAAAGTAACGTTTTTTTAATAGGTATTCTTCCGGGGCATAAGCCTTGCCCAAAACTACACAGAAGTTGCTATGGACGAGGTAAATATGGGTAAGGGAACTGCAGGGCATTCACTGTAGGAGGAAGAAAGAGAAAATGTTTGTTAGAGTGGGTCATTTGTATTGCTCCATAGAAAGGAGATACTTCATTTTTTAAATTTTCAGCTTAAATCTTCAATTACATCTCAGTTTTCCATAGTAACGTTAAATTAAGTTACCATAAGAAAGTTTTACAGATGGATTATATTTTTGTCTAACGTAGATTATTTTGACCTCAAAACATTTACAAAATTGGATTTATTTTTATGTTTCAACAAAAAAGGAAAAGTGACAATTCATGCTAGTAATTTTTTTTCAAATTCAGCAATTTCCAACATGAAGTTGGCCCATTGTTGTTTGCTTAGTAGTATTTTGGGCTTTGGGATTAGCTGTTTTCTTTCTAAAGCAGCTCTGACTTAAAAGAAAGCTAAGTGGTTATTTTGCCCTTCATAGGAATTATCAGTACCTTGCTGAAGGAGTGAAAGGTCCTGACTATTTTTAAACAGGCAACTTCAAGAACGCAGTTTATGCTAAATAAACAGAACATTTCTGACCTTTGGGAGGAGATTAAGCTGCAAGGAACCTTATACATCTAATAGACTTAAAAAAGTAGCATATGTATAACATGTCCATCAGTCTCTTAAGTTGTTGCTGGTTATTCAGCATCATGGGGTTCTTTGTATAGATTTGGAAAAGTGGTGACAGTACCTTTGAGAAGGAGTGTATGTGTTTCTTCAGTGAAATTCCAAATGATGATCATTTTGTTGGCTGTTGTAGCGATTACTTTTAACTAAGAGACTACTAAATGGTATTTAACTGAATATTGAGTACATTTTACCTAGAGAAAGCTTTGGGATTTTCCCATATGTAGCTGTGTTTTTTGAAGATGGGATTTGTTTGGAATGGTAACAGGAATAATACTAAACAAATAATTCAGCTTAGTAACAATTATTTGGATTATGATGGCTTTTCCATGGTAAGTTGCAGATATTTTTCCTTGTGAACATTAATTTTTATTTTGTCCAGAAAATAGCAGTGGGGGAGGAGGTTAATCTTGATTAGGCTTTTCAGAGCTGGTGAAAGTTAAATTTCATGGTAATACAGGCCTATAGGTGGTCAGCTATTTAAAGTGCCAAATACTGTAATTTGTAAATTTTGGTGGAATTGAAACACTGACATTTTTCCTGGCTTGCCTCTATTTACTACTTAGCCAGTTGCATCAGGGAAGACCTTTTAGGCTGGCCTGTTGTTTCCTTAATCCATCTGATTGAGATGAGCCACAGTACATAATCACTACAGCCACTCAGTAGTTGATTACGTAGGTATACTATTGTTAAAATGACTGAACATTTTCTAACAATAATTGAGTTCACCTTCCAGCAGCTTTGAATATCTGTTTTTTTATGTATTAAAATGGGATCATCATTCCCTTTTCCCTATAATATATCATTAAGCTTTATCTCCTGTTGAGAAGTATCATTTAAAATGGTAGGTGAGAGACCATGCAGAGTAAGGTGAAGAGGTTTCCTTCCATGCTTCTAATAACAGTTTTGAAAACTGAATGAATTTCATATTTTCAAACTCAATATTTTTATTTTGAAAGTTTTCTTTAATACATACTTTGTAAAAAAAAATTACAAAAGGCAGTGTCACTCAATCCATGACTCATATAAAACACATTGGTTTCTGCTGGTTGGCGAAGAGAGTAAAGAAGCAAGACATCACTGCTTTTTGTTAGCAGATGAAAATAGAATTTTGAGAACCTGTTGGAACTCTATCCTTTTTCATGAGATGTTGGATAAACTGTTTTCTGTTGTTACATGCAACAGTCTCCTCATCTGATGAGCTGAGGTAGAAACAACCATCCATTTCTCACTCTGAGCCGCAAGTTAAAGGCTTTCATTTGTTTTCATTTTAAACAATCAGCAGTCTGGATTTTCTCAGAGTATCTATGCAAAGATAAAATGACAAGAACAAATGTTCATTATTATACTTAGGACTCTAGATATAACTCTAATGTCAAGCAACTTCAAAGTGTGGGGAGGGCAAACAATCATTTGAAAGGCTAAAAGTTTATACATTGGGTTTGAAATCTAACCTTAACCCTTCCATTTCTACAAGATCAATAGAAACTAATAATTAAAATATGCTCAAAATTA
The DNA here is from genome assembly GCA_007922305.1 of Dermatemys mawii. NCBI lineage: Eukaryota > Metazoa > Chordata > Testudines > Dermatemydidae > Dermatemys > Dermatemys mawii. The sequence continues at coordinate 18,328,150 of ML677352.1, read as the reverse complement.
ATGTTAATATAAAATTATAATAGTTCATTTAATATAGTGTTTCCAAAGTGTTTTGTATGTACCCTTGCAGATTTGTGAAGTACTAGCTGGAGATGAGGGAATATGGACTGGCCTCTCAATTGTACTCCCAAGTCCCATATTTCATTTTCAGTAACAGATTTCATATTCCTTAAAAACAAATAAAGTTAGTTTCTGGCTGTTCTGGTTGCTAAGAAAACCTTCAAAATGAGACATTATTATAACAAATGCAAAGATCTCTGCCTGTGTTTGCAGAGAGCCTGAAATAACTTTGAGGTGTGAACTGTCATATTCTTTTCCATCTGTGCTAACTCAGATGCCAGTAATAGTAGTTTAAATACCAACCTTGTTAATACATGTTTTAATAAGCAGTTACATTAAGAAGGGAGAAAACTATGTATGAAAAGCTGAGTGACTGCTAAACAACAAGCTTTCATCCTAAATTTCCACTTAGATGTAAGAAATATAAAACAATCACTAGTAATGAATACTATTGGAAACTTGAAAATCATCTTCTACTTTTAAATAATAATTTTATGCAAACATTTATTAACATCCCATATTGAATATACTTACTGTAGTAAGATGAGGCCCTGAAACATAAACCCTTGTATCAGAGGCCCAGTATGAGGCCTAAGGCCTGAACTAAAGTAATGGTCAAGACTTTGCTAAAAACAAAGTTAAGCTGTGAGCTAGAGGCAGGCCCTGCTCACAGAAATTGGCAAGGAAAGGGCTGATGTTGCAGAAGTACACTGAGCTAAGAGGTACTAAGACACTGGCACATTCCACACAGATAACAAGGAACAGACCGACCCATCCTAAAGACAGGGGCAAAAGGGTAACATGATGGATAGAGTTGTTTTGATCGAACCAACTTGTACAAGGTGAGAGGCGGCACCTTACTACGTAGAGGGGATGTACCTTACTACGTAAAGGGGATGCACCTCAGTATGTCAGGAGTGATGTGTAACTTGTTTGTACCTGTGTATAAGAATAACAGCCCTGGGGCAGTGTCTTCGGCCAGCCGAGGGGGCATTAGCGGTCCTGCTGCTGACTGAGCTGAGTCCGTTGTCAGGGAGCACAAATTCGTAGTATGTCCCGTAGAGTCTACCGGAAACTATCACTGTGCTTCGTTTGGCAATAAACCTGGCCCGGGTGCCTTCGTACCTTACTAGTGTCTGTGGTCTTTGGGGGTTCTCTTGGGTCTGCTGTGTCAGCTATCTGCGCAGAGCTGGGGCAGCACATAGAGGGAACACGCACGCAGCTGACTGATAACATCATCGAACAAGAGCAGAGCACCACACTGGTAGCTACTGACAACACTTACTACTTTAAATAAAAATGTAAAGGTGTATTTTAAGATGTAGTTTAATTTAATAAAAAATCTAAATTATGGATATGTTTTTAACATATGGTAGGACTGAAGGGTGCATAGTAGTTTTCAATTTCCTGAAACTTTCAGGAGTTTGACAAATGCTGTTTTATTATAGATGAACAATTTGCATATTTCTGCATAACTGATACCTTGGCACATAACACATACAAAGTCAAATACTTCCTAAAATTGCTATCCATGAAGTGATACTTAATGCTTTCCTTAAAAGACTTTGCACTCCTAGAAAAACAAGTGTACTCCTTGCTGTTCACACTGAGAAGAGCCTCTTTATGGGCTGGCATAAAGTCCACCCATGGTGCATAACCCTATCTGTCAATGTGTCAAAATAGCTTTTGTTAACACAGTCAGGAAATTGGACTCGATAATACATAGTCATAATCAGTCATAATGAAACAATGTAACTTGATTTTTTTTCATTTTATTAGAAAATGTCTTTTATGCTAAATTTTCATAGAATAATCTTGATTTTTTTAAAACTTGCTTAATTTCATGAGTTTTGCCAGCTTAATTTTTATTCATTGTGGTGGAAAAATCCCTACAAATATTTTTTCTTAGCTCTGATATTACTGCTTGTCCTATTAGTGAATAATTCTTTGTATAGATACCAGAATAGCTCATGGCCCCAGTTGAAAGGTAGAAGGATTCCAGAGCTCCGGCACCAGCCCAGGGTCGGAAGTCTACACAACAGTGAAACAGCCCCAGCCCTGGGAGCCCAAGTCGGCTGGTACGGGCCAGCCACGAGATTTTCTTTTCTGTGTAGGTATACCCTGAGAGGTCAGGGGCAAAGCATCTGCTGCTGTGTGAATTCTCCCTTCCCACTCCATCAGTAGGGGTGCCACTACTGGAATACTGCATCCAGTTTTGCTGATTATGTTTTAAAAAGAATGTTGAAAAATTTGAAGAGAACACAGAAAAGAGAGAGAAACAACTTGAGGCCTAGAAAAATGCCTCACTGTGAGAGACTTAAGCTCAATCTGGTTAATTTATCATAAAGAAAGTAAGAGGTGATCTGTGGTGTAGATGGGTAAGTTTTTGTTCAGGAGGTCAGACTACATGATCACAAACGTCTCTTCTGACCTTAAAGTCTATGATTAGTGCATAAGTACTTTCACAGGGAGACTATAAAGCACTACAGGGCTCTTTAATGTAGCAGAGAAAAGGCATAACAAGAACCAATGGCTGGAAGCTAAAGGCAGACAAATACAAATTAGAAAAAAGGTACACATTTTTAATAGTGGGGGTTCATTGGGACAAACTGCCAAAGAAGTAGAGGGTTCTCCAGCTTTTGATGATTTTAAATCAAGACTGGATGCCTTTATGCTTTAACCTGTGCGTTATTGGGTTCAGCATAGGGGTAAATGAGTGAAATTCTACAGCCATTTTATACATGGATGCAGACTAGACAGCCTAATGATTCCTTCTGACCTTAATATATGAATATAATGCTGTAGTTGTGACTGAGAAGTTACCCTCACCACTCTGAAGACTTGAAGATGGTGGACTTCTCCATTCTCCTCCCTTTGTGGAATTCTCCAGCAACAGCTCTTATTACTCAGGCTGGGCTCTGAGAGGATTTTTTTTTTTTTTTTTTTTTTTAAAAGTGCCTGCCTATCAATTTATTCTAGTTTTTTTTTTCCACATATCAAAGTAAAATTAACTGGACTTGTTTATTAATTACATAGGCTTTTCTCTAGTCCTCTGGCATCACATTTGTTCTCACAAACTTCGTCATATGATCTCTAGCTGTTTCAAATTTTCATCTGCTTGTTAGTTCCTTTAGAAATTGTAGGTAAATGTTAAATGGCTTTGCTGACATGAATGGGAGGGTGCATAGCTCACATGGTGATTGAATATTTAGCCTCAAGTACTACGTGCATCTTATTTGAAAAGTTTGCTTGTGTAGGTATTTTCTAAAATATTACTGACTTGTAAATATGAAATGGAGTTTAAAAATGTCTTTCAGCCAATGGTAATGACAACAAGAAATTCAAAGCAGAGGATAAAATGGATGGGGCTCCTTCTCGTGTTCTTCATATCAGGAAATTGCCTGGTGAAGTGACAGAAACAGAAGTTATTGCTTTAGGCTTACCTTTTGGTAAGGTAACCAACATCCTGATGCTAAAGGGAAAAAATCAGGTATTCTTCTTGTTTCAGAGTTCCATTCATAGTACAGTGATCAAGTATTTTCTAATTCCAAATATACTGGTAAAATATTACTGAGATTAATCCAGATGTAATGGTAAATAATTAAAATGAAAAGCCTTGCATTCTTTCAGTTTGCACTCCTCTTCCATGTGCTCCATAGTATTTCTATTTTATGTTAGAAAGCAGTGAATAGTTTAGAGCAGATGACACTTAAAATATCTGGCTTTTAAGCTAAACGTTTAGGACAACCTCTTCCAAGGTATCATTTTATGTGCACAAACCCCAGTTTGCTAAACTGGGCAGATGTAGAATGATGTCTTTGAAGGTATGGACTTTATTTGCCAACTACAGAGCCATTCCAGAGAGGTGGGGTTTTTGTGTTTTTATTTTTTTGGCAAAATATGAAAACAAGAAATCTTATCAAATCCATGCATTATGTGAATGTGTTTTATTCTAGCAATACAAAGTGTAAATACTGTGTAAGTAATTTTTATTTTTTTTTTATTTTATTTTTTTTTTTTTTTTACTCTTACATTATAGGCTTTTTTGGAGCTGGCAACAGAAGAAGCAGCTATCACTATGGTTAATTACTATTCTGCTGTGACACCTCATCTTCGTAACCAACCCATCTATATTCAGTACTCTAATCATAAAGAGCTAAAGACTGATAATACACTAAACCAGGTATATTTACTATTATGGAGTATAACAAATGCATACAATAGCAAATTAAGCTTAGCATACCTTCAACTATACACTGTGTAGCCATGAATATATTTTTGTATAAACTAAACTTTATTTCTGATAGCTGCAGTTTATTGTGATATTATAAAAGACACCAGAGTTTAGAATTGTACGTGTTACAATTACATGTTAGAATTTTATTAATGTATTTCATGGTTAATTGTTTCTAATTAAATTTGATTTTTTTCATAAAATACGTCTTAATATTGAATCTTGGTCTAGAAATTACACAACTGAAACTTTGATGTTTTGGTTCTGGCATTTGAGAGTTCAGTACCTTATGGAATTGCCCTATGTCTAATGCAGAGTCCTATTCCCAGTGTTTTGAATTATAAATTCAATAATATTGATAACCTCAGTTTGTTTGGTCTGCTCTTCCCACTGTACAGTTCCTGAAGAAAAATGCATTAATGGTCACCTTGGGAAAAATGTATTCAGTAACTGAGAATTTTGTTGTTTGATCTTGGATGTGTGTAGAACCTGGTGTTCTTTCAAAACAGTTGTAATACATTTTTTTAATAGAACAGGGAATTGTTTCAAAGATAAAATAGCAGGGGCAGTAAAGATCTTCCTAGTATTTGAAGTTGCTGTATCCTATAAAGAATGGGGAAAAGAAGCATTGACCCTTCACTGTTCAAATGCTAATATCTTCATGTTAATTTCTTGTGTTCCCTTTTCGATCAGACTAATGCTGTCTTTTGTGACAATCACTTCAGTTTCTATTACTCTCTTCTCATACTTAAGTCCTTTCTGGTATAATAGTATGTTATGGCAAATTTATTTTTTAAAATATGTTTTTGAGAAGTTTTCTGGAAACTTCCCTGCATGATATTTTTGCTTTCTGCTAAAATTAAGTTCAGTATTAATTTCCCTGCCTGGCACTACAAATATTCTAGATTTTTTGGAGCTCTGAGTATTCTCCTATCCATTAAAGAAATAATTTAGATTGTCTGTTTTAAAAAGTGCCAACTGTAAGAAATGAGTTTTTAAAGGTTATTAAATGAAGTTTATAAAGGGAATGATAAAACATGCCACCAGCATAGGCAAGAAGTGGTGGATTCATGTACAACTTTAAATAATAGGAATACTATCAATCATGTATTTGTCTTTCATTTTCTTTGGGGTCCTGTGGCAATGTCCTGCCTGCTTCAATCAACCACCTTCTGCTCTGATACCCTGCTGTCAGCCTTTTGGCAGTATCCTTGCTTCCATACCATCTTTGTTTTAACACTAAATTGGCTCAGTCTTGCAAGCACCCTTATTTTATCTATTTTTTATTTGTAATAAATTAATTGAAAATATAATGCTGTAAATATTCTGTGACATCACCAGCATGATGGAGTAATCTACAGAGCTGGAGCCAGTTGGCTCTGATGGGAATGAACATTGTAGTACCTGCTGGGAAAACTAAAAAGAAGTTGTTGATGGGTCATGTGCAGAATATCCCATTAAGTCTGGTCTGTTGGGACATTCACCACAGAATTTTGTTACCCAAGTTTGTCGGTTATATTTGAAAGCTAAGCAGTTTCATTTTTAAAATGGTTCTTTCCTTACATTTGAGACAGAGAAATGCAAAGAAAATGAGAGGACCAGTAGATTCATTGCAAAGATAAAATAGGAAAAAGGAGAAAAGTACAAATGATTAAGCTAAAGGGAGGAGAGAAGGAGCTATAATTAGAAAAGATGGGGTACCTTAAACAGCCAAGTTTTTGAACTCCTGAAGTTAAAATTCAGCATTTATGACCCTGAATTTCCCATGATTGGTTGTCAGTAACATGGTTATCTGTGGAAAAACTCTAATTACAATAAGTTTATATCTGACTTACAAAACAGATTTAAAAGTCATTTGAATGTTTCCTGCGATTTTAATAATTCTGTAAAGATATTATGTCCTAAAAGACATGTAAACACAAGAACGAAATAACATTCAAGTTCAAATTTAAAACAAACATTTTTTACCTTGTGTGCTGCAGTACTTAGGCACTAGGTGAGTTAAGAACAGAATGACTGCCGTAAATGTGAATCTCCTTGACTGTCAGTTTGTCAGAATGAAATGTTTTAACATAGACTTTGTAGTTTTATAAGCTTATGTATTACAATGTTCCTAGGATCACAAGGTGAAATAGTCAAATGTGTAGAATAATACAACACTTTAAAAGAAATCAATTTTATATAATACTTCATAAGTTTAAATATGCAGCTGATTTTGCCTGTTCGAACATTACATTTTCTCAAACACCTTCAAAAGTAGGGTTTCTATACAAATATTAAAAATTAAACTGGATTTTTTCCTTCTCCAAAACAATCCATTGTTCTTGTCATTTCTAAGGTGTAGGCCCTACACTGCAAGTGCTCATACCAGAGTAAGTATGATTGTTGGAATACAGTCCAGTTGACCTTAGTGGAACTAAATGTAAGGAATATGCACACAATGAAGAAAGTGTGTGTTCAGGCTCTGATGTAGAAAGCCAGAACAGACAAATCCTTACGTACCTGAATAGTCCTGATTGAGCTCACTTGTGTGAGTAAGAGTTTGTTGTACAGCCTAAGGACCAGAACTTGCAAAAATTTCTTCCCAGGTTACCTTGAGACACACATTTTAATTGGCATATTACTATTTGTTTAAAAAATAGAAGAAGACTGAAACAACGAAGTAACTCAACCAAATGTTTGAGTGGCTTAAAAGTGATGTTTCATGTGTTTTTAAAAAGAAATTAACATGGTCTTCAAAATACTTTTGTCCAAGTAGCATTAACTAATGCTTAACATGATACAGTAAACTTTCTTGTCCCAAGTAGTGTTCACCAGGTATTTTTTTCTGACTTTACTTATTCCTTATTTCGTTTCAGTGTGAGGAATATCATGTAAGTTGTGGGATCTGCAGTTGTGTATTGTCTCTGATAATATCTTTAGAATATGCAGTATGCATTCATATGTTGATTAAGATTTTTACCTGGCATGCACACTTTTGTGTTTACTGTTGTGTATCATTTTACCTCTTAAAGGTACTGTAATAAAACATGAAATGAAAACCCTCTTTTTTCCATTTTTTCCCTCAGAAAATCATCTGACCCTTTTAAAGTTTGATCAATTGGCAATAGAAGTAATTATATAGACATGTGCTCATGTATTGTTACTATGTGATTATCCTAGGAATTTTTAAAACTGTGCTTGTTGCTTTAAGAAATTCTTGGTATTTTTTTAAGAGTTTGGATAATACAGACTGCAAGTAGTTTGCTTATGTGTGACCACTTCATTCTGACTGTTCTCAGTTACTGTGTATTATTTCATTAAAACACAAATTGGAATATTTTAGAAGTAACATACTTGCATTATTTTTTCCTGTCAGAACTTTTTGCTTAATGTTTCAGTATTGATTTGATTAACTCTGATATGAATATTGGAAATATTTTTTAAAAATACTTCAGTTATTCAGTAAATCACATTATAATTCTGTAGTTTTATTTTTTGTTGTCATTTTTACTCCTCATTGTAACCTGTGGAAATATTCTTCTGAAATCCCCCCCAAAATCACTTTTTTTTCCTACTAGCAAAGCCATACTTGTTGCTAGAAAGGCCAGATATTGGTTTCATTTGAAGCCATTTCCTGTTCTTCAGTAAGAACCAATCATTATTTTCAGCATTACTGTTTTCACAGTAGATTATGGTGGTGTCCATTATGCTACCCTAATTTGGCATTGCACTTTACTGTCTAGTAAATCTAGTAGATAGTTTAGTTTTGCTGCCATACCACTGAAGAAATGTCTAAAATGTTTACCATTCTATTGTTGCATCAGTAGGTATATTTTTAAAGAGGTGAACTTTTACTGTGCCAAAGGTAACTCAGTATTTATTGGTAGTAACAATATGAATATAGCTATAAGCTTCTGAATCTTTTTTCTTGAAATCCTTTCTTTATAATACATATTTTTTTTCCTTTTATTTAGCGGGCTCAAGCTGTTCTTCAGGCAGTGACAGCAGTACAGACAACAAATACTCCCATTAGTGGAACTACTGTTAGTGAGAGTGCCGTGACTCCAGCTCAGAGTCCAGTACTTAGAATAATTATTGACAACATGTACTATCCTGTAACTCTGGATGTTCTTCACCAAGTAAGCCAGTTATCTATGTAACTTTTGAGTTTGTGACTTATAATATATTTCTATACATATAGTCTTGCTATTTTTGACAGATATTCTCTAAATTTGGCGCTGTATTGAAGATAATCACATTCACAAAGAATAACCAGTTTCAAGCTTTACTGCAATATGGCGATCCAGTAAATGCACAGCAAGCAAAATTGGTAAGTACAAAATTACTTTTGGGCTAGTGAATTATCCTGTGGTGATGGAATTATTATTATTTGTGCAGGGGTATTACCATGACACTGATTTAACCATACATTCCTTTATTAGATCTGAAGGCCAAACGGTATTTATACAATTGCTCTAAACTTGCTTAAAAAGCATGGATAATAAGCTATTATTACATCCAAACAGTAACAAAACATTTATAAGCATTACAGCAAGATATTTACAAACGGGCTAACCCCCAGGGTGCTTACATCCATATTGGTTCCAAAATGGTTATTTAGCAATGAACCCTTAAAGAGTTTATTTTTTATATCCTTCAACAAACGTGTAAAATCATTGCCATTTGCTAACTTGAGATAAAAAACAGTTTGGGACAATTCATCCTCTGTTCTAGTCTTAAGCCACATAAGATTTACAACTTCCTTTCTTCCCAAGTTCTTTCCTCCCCCCCTCCTTGCTGGTGAGAAGTTTTTCTATTGTATCTGGGTTCATGTAGGCTTTGACACTGGCATGTAGGGTGGGAAGGCTTATGCTGGCTTCTTTTAAGACCGATTCCTTTTGTCTTATTTCAAACTATCTGCAGTCCCCACTAAACATCCGAGGCCTTCTTTTTAGAAACTTTCCCTCATCTTCTTAGTTATTCTTTGAACCAGACATCTTCTCTACTTCATTCCCTCTGGCCTTTATAATTTAGTTTTGTCAAGGCCTGCCTTCCGCTTGCTAGTCAGGGCCTTTCTTTACTACACATGTATTTCCTTAACCAAACTTAAGCTAACCCTGATTATTTAATTTCATATTTATCCTGTGTGTCTTACAAGAAATATTTTAAAAAGTGTTAGTATAAGACATTGATAACCTTAGTAATGTCCTAAACTCTTCCACTGCTTTTTAAAGTGTGTAATCTTTTTCATGCAGAGGTAACATATACCCTAATAATTGCAGTTTTGTGTGTGTGGTAGCATTTATAGGGCCCAATCAGATATCAGGACCTCACTGTGTAAGTAATAAGAATGAGTACAGTTTTTAGAATTAAAAGTATTGGGTTAAAAAAAAATGTCCTTTTAAAAGCCAAAATCTGTCTTGAGCAACAGAGACTGTGCCAGCGAAATTGAAAATTGACTCAAAAGGATGCAAAAGAGGGCAAGAAATGACTTGTCCCTATTTAAATACATTTGAAGTGCATTAGAAATAAGACTGTTCGACTAGGCCTTCTAAAAATCTAGTGGGCTGCATGGGGGTCAGTTGAAAAGCCTGATGAGATAGTGAAGTTTTTAAATGATTTTTCCATCATTCTTACTGTAGAAGATAATGGGAAATTAATTTTCCAGTGGCACACTTCAAAGGAAATGAGAATGTGACCTTAACAGAGATTGAAGACTTAGTAAGAAAGTTAAAGAGCAATTTGAAAAACTCAAGTGATGTAAGTACTTGGAAGAGAGAGTTTTTATCTGAGTGTTCTGAAGAGAATAGTGAGATATTGACAAGGATGCGTGCTATGAAGCCTCTGGCCCTATTCAGATAGCATAAATAGTGAAAAATACATACCTCTATCACTTGTTTTCCAGGAAAATGTCATTTCCTCTTGGAATATATTCTGGACATGCTCATCTGTTATTATCACCACCTCTGGACTGGATCATGATATCTGCACTGAAGTGAAAATAGCACAAAATTCAGAATGCTGCACACTACATCTGGGCAGAGGAAAAAAAACACTGAGACAAGACTCTCGTGTACTCTCAACTATCATGCCTCTTTTAGAAGAAGGCTTCTGGACCTTGCGGATGCCTTTCAGATGTTGACATGCACAAAGTGATACTTTTCAATCACAAACATTGTCTTAGGGGACGATTACACTGCAGTTAAACACCCAGGCTGGCTGATGCCAGCTGTCTCAGGCTCAAGAGACTTGGGCTAAGGGGCTGCTTAATTGCAATATAGATGTTCGGGCTCGGGCAGTAGCCCGGGCTCTGGGACCCTGTGACAGAGGGAGGGACCCAGATCTCAGGCTCCAGCCAAGCCCAAATGTCTGTGCCAAAGTTAAACAGCCCTTTAGCCTGAGCATGAGTCATATGGCACTGGCCAGCTGTGGGTATCTGATTGCATTGTTGACATACCCTTAGATTTGTAGAGGAACAGCATCGCCAGCTCTCTGTATTAACATTGAGACTTGTATGAGTATTCCATATTTTAATAGGTTTCAGAGTGGTAACCATGTTAGTCTGTATCAGCAAAAACAACGAGGAGTCTTTGTGGCATCTTAGACACTAACAGATTTATTTTGGCATAAGGTTTTGTGGTCTAGAACCCAGCATCTGATGATTTTGTGGGGTTCTAGCCCAAACAAATTTGTTAGTCTCTAAGGTGCCATAAAGACTCCTTCATATTTTAATGGCAGTAGTCGGGGCCTACGTGGAGCCAGGCTGAAGTGCATGCGTCTCTCTTTCCGGATGATGCACTAATTTAAGAATATTGCCATGTAGGAGCCCCAAGCAGTCGGGCTGAAGGTAGGAGAGTTTCCAAAAAGCATGAAAATGGAGCTGTTGAGAAAATTCCCAAGAACCGTGGAAAAGAGAAGACAAGCTTAATTGTTACATGCCATGGTTCTGGCATACCTATCTGAATTTTTAAGTCCCAGGGTGTCCCTTAGAGACCATTTGAGAACATCATATGTCTAGTAAAGAAGATTTGTCATAGCTTGTCATTTTGAGCCATACTTATGAGTGTTATGGTTGTCCCAACTGTATACATAGTACTTATGACATATCTCCATATGGATAACCTCATTAAAACCTAAATCATAGTGGAAGCAAGTTCCAGAGGGACTTTCCCATCTCATCTGAATGGTAACTTCAGGGCGTCTCTGCCCTAATGATAGTCTATGGAGGATCTTCTTTTGCTAGAACTAGACTTCCAGTTTTAACTAATGTAATTTTTTAATGTGTAAGAATGTAGTCACCCTGGAATGGACTAAGGATTTTCAGACATTCAGAATCCTAAAGGTGATCTTTCTTTAAATAGGCTGTTATTTCTGTATAAGCAAGCAAGGAGCTGTGGATTGCAGCTCCTGTGTCAGGAAGCATAGTAGATGCAAAAGCAGCCTTTATCTTGGATTTCTCATTTTCTTGGAAAAGAACACGTGCTACAAGTGGTCCCTGGATTAAGGATTTCTCCATATGATATTAGTAGGTGACCATATTTGCCGGGATCCCGTCTCCATACTGTGAATGTGGAAGGTCCTATATGTTTATCCATCAGAACCTCTGCTCTCCACCAGTACTAGCAAAGATTCTGGCCAACCTCAGAAAAGATAAGGTTTCAGTATTCTTGAAGGTGCCCTACACTGTCCCAAGCAGTTCCAGTTTTCATGTCTGCTGCAAGGGGTCATCTTGTTCTTTGTTTTTGCCAGGAGTGAGGCAAAATTTATGAGATTCAGTGTTCTTGAGTTATGTGCTTCTAGTTGTTCTTACTCTTTTAGGTGGTGACAGGAGGAATTACAGTTCTAAGTTGAAAATACAAACAGGCACATACAGTTTCATTTAAATGCCCTCCATATATGCCTGACTACCTTTTATCTTTCTGGATTAAAGTCTAATTGTATTTCTCTTAATTTGACAACTCTTTCTGCCCATTGTAAACCAGTTGAAGGTAAATCTATCTGCAACCCATAGTCAGATTAATATGAGGCTTTATACATTTGAAACTCCCTCCCACCCTTTTTTGTGGCATTCACAGTGGTTTGGACATAGCTAATGATAGCTGATTTTGAGCCATTTCTCTGCTTGTGCGCTCAAGATTTTTACTTTTTATGTGGAAGGTAACTTTCCTGGTTGTAGTGGCATTCGCTTGCTAAGTGGGTAAGCTTTCAGCTGTAATGACTGTATCTACCTTATACCAAATATCAACAGACACAGTTGATATTGCTAATTCATCTAATATTTCTTCCAAAGATGGTGACTGAATTCCTCCCCGTTGAGCCAGTCGTTCTCCTGGCACTTTTTCTGTGTTTGCTTATCAGTTTTAGTGAGGTCTTTCTCCACAAGCCACATTAGAAGGCTTTTGGAAGTTTACGTGTAGCAGACAAAATATCTATCACAGGTACCATATCTAAATGGCTGGCAGACTGTATTTTCTATTGCTGTCACCTGGCAGGCCTGCAGCCCACCACTTTCACAGTTTGTACAATGTGAGGCAAGGCAGTTTCTGATGGCAGCCTGAGTCTGTTTTTAATTTGACACATGGCAGCAGCCATCATACAAAGAGTTATTACCATAGGTGTGTGCAGCACATTTCATTAGGGTGTGCACCCAGGGAATTTTATTTTTTTAAAGGCACCGCACTCTGCATTGAAAGCCACTTTTTTTTTTTTTTTTTGACATCAGGGTGTGCCTGGGCATACCCGGCACACCCTGTGTGCACCTGTGGTTGTTATCGAGATTCAATTTCAGTGGGTGGAGTTTCCATTTGGTCCTTCATTGCTGTTGAGCCAATGCCCAAACTCTCTCACCCTCTATTAGTTTTGTTTCTCTTCAGGCATCTCATGTTTGAATTGGCAAGATTTTGAAAGTTAGAATATTGGTCACTTGTCTATTTTTGTGCAGTGCCTGTTATAGTATTCTTTTATTTTGAGATATCCATTGAGTCAGAGTGAGAATCCTATGGGGTAATGCCTTTCTAAAGGGAAGAGTAAGTGTGTATCTTGTTGGGGTTTTTTTCTAAGAATTTTTTTTTAGCAGTTTTTTGCGGTTTATCTTTTACAACTGTGACTGGTTTGAGAAGTCTTGATTTATTCTCCACAATTAGAGGGCTGACTAGAAATTTCTAGGAACTGAGGTAATGGCAGTTTGTTGGACCATGGTCTGTGAGAAGGGCTTAGGTGGATAGTCCTGCTGCTGTTATTGCAGCCTCTGAGCAGTCAAAAGCTTTGAACTTTGGGAAATTCTGCCCTTTCGTGTGCTGGGAGCAGAAGATCCAAGAATAAGAATTGTGTGAAATAATAGTTAAAAAAAAAAAAAAAAAAAATCCAGGTGAGTAATTTTTCATTGTTAATATCCATTGTGCTATCAATCTAAATGAGAATTTGAAATGATCTCATTCTTCTTTATAGGAAAATGCATAATTATTTCAATTAGTTATAAAAAATGAAACTTGCTAAGAATTTCATAAAAATGAAGTGTAATTAAGTAAACAGGTATCAGTAAACTGGACCGTCGTGACATAGATTTCAACACAGTATTTGAATGTGGCCTTCTGTATTTATATGCAAGATAATTTGTATTTAATAGAATTGCGTATTAATCCTATATTGGTTTAATACTAGCACATTTTTTTTTTCAAACAAATAATAAAACTTAATCAGCTGTGAAAACCTCCGCTATTACTCTCCTGTATTAAGCGCTTTAATTAGAGCTTATTTTGTCATGAGATTTGTTGCTGGGAAGTACAGAAATAGTTCTTATTAAGAACCACTGACATTCAGTGAAAAATAACACTGATGTGGCTTTCTTTATACATAAATATGTATTCACATATAGATGTACAGTGTTCTAGAAACCTCTAAAAGGTCCTGATACATGCATCAATTTCATTTGGAATTATCAAGAACATTAATTAGAAAAATATATAATTCTTTGAGTTGATATAGCCATATATTTCACTTAGATGAGTGCACCCCCAGCACATCGGAGCTAGAGAATTTTGCCTAGCAGTACCTGTAGAGGAGTGGCACTCATGTCTTGTGACCATAGCTCTTCCTTGGACTGAATGAGGCGGCACCACCCCAAATCTCTTCAGTTCTTTTTTTACTGCTCATGGCCAGAGTTGGAGCTGTGTGTGGTTCCTAACTTCACAACCTCTCTTTTTCTTAGTGACCTTGCTAGTAGTATATAGTTAATTAGTAGCCTTGATATAGTGTTAGTTAGGTTTAGTTTAAGTATTTCTCTGGTGATGCCCTCACCAGGGTTTAACACTGTTCATCATGGAGGGAACAATTCCCAACAACAATCCCCCACATACAGTACTTGCTATGCTTAGGGGAAGCTCACGTCAGCAATCACTGTTTGATTTGCAAATCATTCACAAGATGGACCCAGGTGACAAGGGAACTTTGTCTAAAGCTGCACTGCTCGAGCAGGCAGTGTAGCTTGCTTTGGCCTGTGTTAGATCAGAGGTCACCCTTGGGTTCTGAGAATTTTACCACTTTCTGCTCTGGAACTGGCGCCTCTCCAAAGAGATGGAGAAGTCCCTCCCCAGTGAGTATGGTGAGGAAAAGGTCACATGAGACTGATTAAGGTTGCTAGAGGTTTCGTGAAGTCTTGTCTGCTCCTCCAGAAGATGCGCAGCCCAGTATGGTATGAATGCTGGCATGCAGGAAGGAGCAGGGACCCGTCAGCCGCTCCCTTGGTACCATGCAGGGAGGATGGAGAACTGGTACTGTTGACCCTGCTTCTCGGTCGCAGTGGATCAACTCTACATCTTGGTGTAAGGTGAAATCACTGGGCAGGTCTGTGGTGGTGACAGTTGATCTACCACAGGCCCAGGCACCATGAATCTTTTCCTTGCAGAGCATCCAGAGTTTTTCCATCCAAGTCCCATCAGTCGTGGAGTAGGATCTGGCTCTGGCACAGTTAACCATTTTATCTTCATCCCTGGATGATTCCATTGCGTCTGGCTCTTCTGCTCCTTTGGTAGATGAGTATTTCAAGACATACCAGGATCTTTTGCAGTGCATGGCCACTTCCCTGGGTATTCAAGCAGAGTTCCTGCAGGAGAATACCCATAAATTGTTGGATATCCTGCAGCTACCTGCCCCTGTTAGTCACCCTTTCTATTAATGATGAGCTCTTAGAGCTTGCTAAATTCTCTGAAGCAATCCAGCTTCAGTACTGCGTATTGCAAAGCACGTGGAGAGAAGCTATTTCATTCTAGAGCAGCGATTCGAGGATTTTTACTTGCATCCAATCCCAGATTTCCTGGTTGTAATTGCTGTGAATGATAGAGCCCGACAGAGCAGATGCAAGTCAACTCCCAAGAATAAGGATTCTAAATGTTTGGACCTGATGTGTCCCCTGAATCCCAGAGGGAGGAATTTCAGGCATTTATCACGAAAGGCTGGTTGGTGGCTAAGGCTTTGTTGCAATCTGTGTTGTATCACAGAGCAATGGCCTCAGTGATGACCATGAGAAGGGCTTCCTGGCTGCTGAATCTGGGTATTGCTCAACAGATCACAAATGATTTGCCCTTCAATGGCTGAGTCCTTTTTTCCAAACACACAAGACTCTGCACTCCTTCTAGGACTCTCTGGCTACCCTACAGTCCTTGTGGGGTGTATATGCCGGCAGTGCACAGATGTGGTGGTCAACAGCAGCATCGTCTGTAGTCCACATTTGGGCAGCCTTTCCCTTCCTGAGACAGCAGGACTACCCCAGAAAAGACTAAGTCCCAGAGGAGGAGGCATTCTGGTTTAGCCATTCTTTTCCTGAGAGCCCTCCATGTACCCATTTTGATTCCTTGAACCGGAGCCATATTCCAGTCATTGCTCCTTTCTCCCTGCCCGCTCCATTTGGGAACAGACTGGCTTAATTTCACAATGCTTGGGTCTTGATCACCACTGACATCTGGATTCTAAGCACAGTCAAATGGGGCTATGCCATCCAGGTCTTTTGCATCCCCTACCCCCCACTCCTTCCCCATCCCTCTTCAAGGACGCTTCTCATGAGATGCTGCTCCTCGAGCAGGATTGCTCTCTACTGGCTTTGGGAGCAGTGGAGGGGGTTCCGCTGGAACACCAGAGTCAGAGCTTCTATTTCGGGTACCCAAATTCAAGGGAGGGATAAGATTCTTGACCTTCGTGGCCTCGGCAGATTCATCAGATACATGACGTATCCTCCCCCTAGGGCGACCAGACAGCAAATGTGAAAAATTGGGGTGGGGGTGAGGGGTAATAGGAGTCTATATGAGAAAATGACCCCAAAATCGGGTCTGTCCCTGTAAAATCGGGACATCTGGTTACCCTACCTCCCCCATTGTCTCAGAACAACTGATTGACTGCTCTGGACCGTCAGGATGCCTATTTGCATGTGGCAGTTTTGCCAGATCTCAGAACCTTTCTTTAATTTGTCATAGCAGAGCGCCATTTCTAGTATGTGGTGCTTCCCTTCAGCCTATTGGGTTTTTACCAAATGCATGGTCATGGTAATGGCATACCTCAGGAAGGAAGGAAGGACTCCACAACTTCCATTACCTGGATGACTGTTTACTGAGGGGCAGTGTCCAGAGAGGAAGTCCTTTTCCATGTCAACATTATGTGCGCTTGTTGGAACGTCTGGGTCTCGTCCTAAACTCCGGAAAGTCAACTTTGGTTCCCATTCAGAAAATTGAATTATAAACTCTCTACGAGTTTGAGAGCATTTTTGCCAGCTGACATTTTCAGGCAATTCGCCACCTCTGCCTCAGTCTCCGCCTTTCACAAGAATTCAGATGTGCCTGAGGTTCCTGGGCCACATGTCTGTTTGCACACAGGTGGTCCAGTTTGCAAGGTTGCATCTTTGCCCCCTTCAAATGTGTCTCAGAACAGTTTACTGTCTAGCTCTTTACTTGGACAGATTGGTCCATCTTTCTCCACTGGTCCTGGACATCTCGCAGTGATGGACACTTTTGGAGGATGTTTGTCAGGCTGTTCTCTTTGTCTGACCCTTATCGACCAGGTCTGTTGTCACCAGTGCCTCCCTGAAGGGCTGTGGAGGACATCTAGGGTTGCTGAAAGGGCAAGGTCAGAGCTGCAGGCCTCACTGCATATCAGTGTGCTGGCACTTCAGGCCATCTACAATGTCATGCTTTTCTGGGCCATATTGGGCTCTGGTTCACATATTTACAGAAAATATAATCACAGTGATAACAAACAATGGGGGAGCACACTCCAGGATGCTCTGCTAGGAGGCAATCAGATTGTGATAGTTCCGCATTGAGGAGAGTATCATGGCACTTACCTAGGATCCAAAATCATCTTACCGACCATCTCAGCAGGAATTTTTTCCTGGGTCATGAATAGTCTCTGAAGACAAGTGTCCCCTATGTCATCTTCTCAGCTTTGGGCACTTTGGTAGTTGACCTGTTCTGCTCTTGAGGGGAACTTAGTCTGGGTTCCCTGTCCTGTGCTTTCCATTTCAGGTGGCAGCCAGCTTTCCTGTAAGCTTTTCCCCCCACTTCCAATCACCCCACAGGTCATGCTCAAGCTGAAGTTGGATCGAGCCACATTCATTCTCACTGCCTTGTGTGGTTGAGGCAGTGCTGGTTCTCTGACGTCACTCTATCAGTTCAGCCTCCCATACCCCTTCCTCTCCATCCTGACCTCCTCCCACAGAATCATGGCTGTGTCTTATATATCGTGCTCGGCTTCCTGAATCTCATGGTGTGGTTGCTTCACGACTAAATGAGAATGAAGTGTGGTGTTTGGTGACTGTTCAACAAGTCCTACTCAACAATAGAAAACCCTCTACCAGAATGGCCTATTGAGCAAAATGGAAGCAGCTCTCATTATGATTTTCTGGTCTGTAGCAGACATCAACTAATACCCTATTTTGTGCTTTATCTGTTAGGGGTATCAATCCATAAGGATTCAAGATAATTTTCTTGCAAGTTATGAGTAACTCAAGAACAGGTAATATCATTTTTGACAAAGTGTCACTCCCCTTCCTTTTTTGCCCATTTGATCCTTCCTAAATAGATCATAACCATTGATTTTAACATTCTAATCATGCAAATCATCCTGATTTTAGTAATGCCAACTAGATGGCATTTATGCTCATAAATGAGCAATTTCAGTTTCTCTTGTTTGCTACCGAGGCTCGCAGCATTACTGCATACGCAATTAAAGATTTTCTTGTCTTTGTGTTCTTTGGTTCCTTGATTAATTTTGTTCTTAACATCTCAATTTTGCACTAGGTAAGTGTTCATATCTTCCCCCTTTTATCCTCCCATGGAGTTGGGAGTGCGAACAGAGGTAAGGGGGCTGAGGTGGAGTCTAGGGCAAAGGCCTGCGCTGGAGCCGGCGTCCAGGATACCAGGCACAGGGCTAGACCAGGCCCCAGTTGTGCCCCTTCCCCTAACATTACTCCGCACTCCTGGAGGTACTGCTTGAGTCACCTAAACTGAATACATGGCTTCATGTACTCGAGGAAGACGTAATGGTTAAAGATATATGCAGATGTATATTCCATGACCCGTCTTATGTCCCCTCTGCATTGGAATCTAGTCTCTGAGCTTTCTGTGCAAAGGAACGGAGGGGGTTCGAAGTGGCAACACCTCACATAGTCAGGGAGGGATTATGGCTTGAAGGCGCGAGCACTGTCCCTTTTTGAGTATTACTAGACAAAATTCTCCAGCTCCGGTGTGGTGGGTACACTCACACCTAAGTGGAATTCTGCTGCATGACATCTCGAACCATAGTAACAGTAAGGAGTTGTTTGTTTTAAATAGGTGTAGCAGATCTCTTTTTCATTTATCTTTTAAGTGTTGATGCTGCTCTTGTTTTCTAGTAGAACAAAAAAATTCTACTAGAACACTGCAAATACTGTGAGTCTCCACATAACCACTTTTTACACATTATTTTAGTGCCTTCTGTTTAGTCTTCTCTCTCTCTCTCTAATGCCCCCTTAAAAAGAGTGCTTTACTGTGGTTTTAACTTCTGAAAAATTTACGGTATATCTGCATTAAAACTGCGTCAAATACCAAGCAGCATGTAACATAGGTATTGACAAATTAGGTCCCAAGTTGTACTGCACCACAGTGCTACTATAAATCTCCAGATATTTTGGTATGCAAATTTTTTCTAGGTAAGGGAAATGAGAAAGCTTCCAGGAATGAACTTTATGAGCTACCTAATGAATTTGATCTTCATTGGTTTTTAAATGGACAACTGTGTGCTCACTTTTATCAGACTTCAACAGTAGTGACCAAGCTATATTGTATATTATTAAATACATTTTTTGTCTTTCAGGCATTAGATGGTCAAAATATTTATAATGCTTGCTGTACCCTACGGATTGATTTTTCCAAACTGGTGAATTTAAATGTGAAGTACAACAATGATAAAAGTAGGGACTATACTCGACCTGATCTTCCATCTGGTGATGGGCAACCAGCATTGGACCCAGCTATTGCTGCAGCATTTGCAAAGGAGACTTCACTTCTAGGTATGATTTTAATTTTCAAAACACTTCCCTCCCCACTCCCAATTAATCAAATGCAGTCTTCTTTTATTATTAATCAATGTAATTATTTAATGTTTATATTATGGTAGAGCCCAAATGTATGTTAGGGTTGTTTTCAGTTGCACTGTGCAATTGTAGTAAGATACACAGTTTCTGCCCCTGCAAGCTTACTGTATAAATAGATGAGAGAAACAAGAATAGGAGAGAATATACACATTATCAAAAGTTGTTATGTAGTTGCTTATATTTTTTAAATTTCCCCAAACCATCCTTCCTTTTGTCCAGTGCCAATCACTTGCTCCACCACCGTTGGTGACCTAAAGTACAGTAGACTCTCGATTATCCAGGATTGGGTTAACCAGGATGTCAAAAAAAATAGGTGTAACTCGCAGGGCTGCCTCTGATTTTGTTGCTACCCCAAGCGCACAAAAAAAACCCACCAGGGAGAAGGGCAGCCAGTGAACTGACACCCCCTCCTCCCAGCGCAGGGTGGCTAGTGAACCAACCCCGCCCCCATATTTCCTATGACTGGTGGTTATCCGGGATTTTATTAACCAGGATTAATTTTTTTCCCCTATCATCCTGGATAATCGAGTCTACTGTATCTTCTTTTCATCCTGCCCACCTCATGGCAAACTCTTTGGGTCTTGATATTAGCCTTGTTAAAATTGAGGAAGCTTCTCTATTGACTTCACCAGGAACAGGATCTGTGTACATATTGGCACTGTAAGCAGGTCATGAAATTTTGCCTTGCTTTCATCTTTGTAGTGTCCATTTTCTTCAACTAAAAAAGATATGTTGCTTTGAGGAAGAAGTGTCATCCTGTAACTTCTATAAAAAAAATACCGAAGAAATAAAAGAGCAGATAACAAAAAGGAGACCATGTTAACAAAGAAAGTCTATCTTAGCATTTTATTTTCATAATTATTGCATTTTTTCCTTTATATAGATCAGCACTCTTATCTCTAGTGCTCTGGTATGCAAGCTCAAGAGATGATAAGATATTAGAACCCATCAGAACAAGCAACTGAGATTCCCTGAGCAGTGCATAGATAAACCATGTCAGCTTCTAAAAATCTTCTCTGGTTGTTGGTAGAAGTGATGCATTCAGTATTTACTGTACTTATGCTATGAGAGAGAAATTTTTTAGTACACTATATCTTGTTTTTGTTTTATCATTTTAAATTGGTATCAACCCTGTAAATTTCATGATTACATAAACTAGTAAGCTTTACCCAGTTCCTGTTCTGGATGTCCTTTATATTTTGAAGTTTTAGGGTTCATTTTGTCAGTAGAGTTCGGATTGGAGTTAGAGATTTTTTTTTTTTTTACAAGACTCAATGAGCTGTGTTTATTATCTTACCCACTTATTGTTTGTTTCCTTTGAAGTTGGGAAGCTAGAAGGAAGGATCAGCTGTTCATGTAAAGTGCTGCATTCTGTTTTGGCAGCCAGTAAATAGCTTTCTGAAGTATTTGGTTATAGGCAGAGCTGACAGCACCGCTTATTACTGAGGTTGCCCAGTACTTCTGATTTCAGTTGCTCTGATTCTGTTGTCAGTTGTACATAACTTGGCCAAACTTCAGTGATTTGGGCTGATGATTTCCATGCCAGATATCTATCTTGTACTGAATGTTTTTTTTAAATATGTAGCCAAAATGGCTCAGCCATTTCTGAGAACAAAGCTAGTAGAAAATACATTTGTGTTCCCTTTGTTAAAAAATTCTGGTTACCTATTCTTTGAGAAAGTTTAGTGCTCCCCACCCCACCCCCTCTTTGGAGCAGGGACCTGAAATGTGACAGGGGGTGATCTTTGTGTCAGGGTTGTGCCTTTTGGGTGGATTTTCACTAAGATGGCAAATTTGGCCAAGTTCTGAGCCTTAAAAAATCACAGTTCACACGTGTTCAGAGAATTCTTAGATTTTAGCAGTTAAAAAGTGTCTTTCTACACTGGGCTTGCTCCAGCCTGGGGCTGAGCAGGACTTTCACTGCAACTGCAGCTCTGGGCTGCTGCGAACCATGCCAGGTCCTTGTCTGGACCCCTGGGCTGAAGGTAGGAAGCCTGTCTCTTCTGTGCTGTCAGCGTCTCCCTTCGTGGGTCCAGGCAGTGTGGAGTGAGAAGCTGCCTGAATCAGACGCCATGGAGAAAAGAGCCTGACCTGCAGCGGATGGGAGGAACATAGACTGGAACGAGGAACCCACGGACAAGAGTGCAGAAGACTGAGTTTGGACAAGAGCCAACGGAGGGAGATTGGGACTGGCATGCAGTAGGGGTGGAGAATGTGAGTGAGGGAGCGAGAGGAGAAAGATTGGATGAGGAGAGGCAGGGAGCCGGGAAGGAGACTGAGCACAAGGAGCTGAGGGTTGAAGTGGGAGAACTGGGAGTGGCTGTGTGGGGACACCGAAACCAAGACAGACTGGAAGGATGACACAAGGTCTTGCTAGGCAGCAAGAGTGGGACTAGGACAGTGTATCTCAACCTGTGGCCTGTGCACCACCTGTTGCCCAGTCAAACACAGCTGCAGCCATGTGACATCCTCAGGACCATATAGGTAATATTGGATGTGAACATATAACACATTGTGGGCTGCATAATGATAAATAGCTTGACAACTACGGGGCTGGAATGAAAAGCTCAAAGAGTGGAGATGGACTGGTCACGTGAGGAGAATGGGACTGGGGTTGGGAGCTGGGGTAGAAAAGAGATTAGGGAGGATTGAGCAGAAGGATTCTCACTTCAGGGAAAGGGCAGAAGGCTGTACTCACTAGTGCACAGTCTATTCCAGAACCTGTAATGGAACCTCAGATATCTGAGATTAACCACTAGTAAAGTGTGAATCTTGTTCTCTAGTGTTAATCCACATATCATATAGAGAAGGACAGCCTACTACTGCTATAAATTACTCATTTTGCTCAAGAGGCAAAGGTCTGTCCAACTCTGCTGATAGCCGTGTGGATGTCATGTGATCACATTTCTGTATCTTCAGTTTGCTCTTTTTTAAAACTAGCAAATTACATGCAAAAGTCTGCTATAAGAACATTAGGGTTGCAAAGTCAAATCAGAGGTTAGGAAATGCAGAATTAAGGTTGTCTCTGCAACCTTAATTTGGCCCTCTTGTGTATATGCATATGATCATGATCACATACCATTTTTTCCATAGGGCTTCTGTCTTATTCTGTGTACAGGATGGACCTGCTCTGGGGAGGAATCAGGGTTGTGTAATAAAGGAAGTTGTCTGTAGAATCTCTGCCATATTTATTGCAGAAGTTTGAAAATGTGTAATGAATGAGATAGGGGATTGCAGGGACAAAGAGAATTGGTCTTATGGTTAAAGCAGTTGAATGCTGCCTTGAGAATTGTTTTATATCCCTTCCCCTGCCACTGAGTTCCTAGGTGATACTGGGCAAGTTGCTTAAACCTTTCTTTTTGCAGGTGGTGAGTAACTGTGTGTTTCTCATTTTCTGTGTGGCTGACTTGAGACCCCAGGGTTTGAATAGTATAGGTTCTGAGCACTAATACCTACAATTAAAGTCATTGGGAGCTGTACTTTGAAAATATGAAGTGAAATAGAATGCAAAGTTTTCTGAAAAAATCAGGTTCTGGGAGTCTCAAATTGGGCACCCAAAATTAGTGAACTTTTAATTTCTCTCTGCTTCAGTTCCCCATAGGTAATATGGGGATAATAACCTCTCATTTCACAGGCTGTAATGAAAATAAATGTGAAGCAGCACTCAGATACCATAGTAATGATCCCAATAGAAAAGCCCAAGAGGAAATTGTTAATTCTGTCTTTAGAGCAGGGTTTAATTTGTGTGCAGTAAAGAAGGCATGCGGGCACACAGTGAATAATGAGGAGAAAGCAAAATATTGAAACTACTCTTTGTGAGCACCGTTGCTTCTGTGCATTGAATGAGGCATTGTGTAGTCTGTTTAAAAAAGGACTATGTTAATATGAACTAGGTAACTTTTAATGCCAGCAGGGTCTACATGGGATAGTTAGAATGCAACCCGTTAGAGTGCTCTACAGTTCATACCCCCGTAGACTGGACTGCAGCCCTTCCAAAAGATAAATCTTATTAGAAATAGGATAGAAATTGCTGTTTAATGATAAATTATTTAACACAAGAATGGCCATACTGGGTCAGACCAAAGATCTATCTGGCCCAGTACCCTATCTTCTAGCAGAGACCAATGCCAGGTGTTTGAGGGACTGAAGAGAACAGGTAACCATTAAGTGATCCATCGCCTGTCACCCATTGCCAGCTTCTGGCAAACAGAAAAATTAATTTTTAAAAAATTGATTTTCTTTAAAAACCATAAGTGACTTTTCCAAATTATTTTAATAGAAAAAAAATAATAGAACCTAGGTACATGATAAATTCCCCTTGTCATCATCTGTTTCATGAGTATGGAGATTTATATATTCCCCCTCACCCCAATGTTAATTTTGTTGGATAAGTCACTGGATTGGGACTCAGGACCCTTGAGTTCAGTTACTGGCTTTGTTGCTGGCCTGCTGAATGACCTCGGGGAAAGACACACCTCCTTCCTGTGCCTCAGTTTCCCCATCTATAAAATGGATGTAATATACAGATTGACTTTGTAAAGTGCTTTGAGATGTACAAGTGAAAAGTGCTATA
Organism: Dermatemys mawii; assembly: GCA_007922305.1. Lineage (NCBI taxonomy): Eukaryota > Metazoa > Chordata > Testudines > Dermatemydidae > Dermatemys > Dermatemys mawii. Next base: position 18,303,685 of record ML677352.1, on the reverse strand, counting down.
TAAAAGCTAGTCATTATTTATGGCTGTCAAGAAATTTAAAAAATTAATATTGATTGCACAATTAATCACACTGTTAAATAATAGAATACCATTTATTTAAATATTTTGAGATGTCTTCTGCATTTTTAAATACATTGATTTCAATTACAACACACCTTACAAAGTGTACAATGCTCACTTTATATTTATTTTTATTACAAATATTTGCATAGTAAAAAACGAGAGATTTTTTTCAAATCACCTATACAAATACTGTAGTGCAATCTCTTTATCATAAAAGTTGAACTTATGAACAGAATTGTGTTCTTTTTTTAAAAAAACTGCATTCAAAAACTAAGCCATGTAAAACCACTCAGTCCTCCTACTTGTTCAGTTTGTTTACTTTTATTGGAGATAATGCTGCCCGTTTCTTATTTATAATGTCACCTGAAAGTGAGAACAGGCATTTGCATGGCACTGTTATAGCTGGCATTGCAAGATATTTACATGCCAGATGCGCTAACGATTCATATCTCCCTTTGCGCTTCAACCACCATTCCAGAGGACGTGTCCATGCTGATGGCAGGTTCTGCTTGATAATGATCCTAAGCAATATGGACTGACGCATATTCATTTTCATCATCTGAGTCAGATGCCATCTGCAGAAGGTTGATTTTGCAACACTGATGCGGAAACTATAGGTCCCGAACCACCTTTTTTGGTGGTTCGGGATCTATAGTTTCCGCATCAGTGTTGCTCTTTAAGATTTTTTGAAAGCATGCTCCATACCTTGTCCCTCTCAGATTTTGGAAGGCATTTCAGATTCTTAAACCTTGGTTCAAGATGAAGTTTTAGTGGTTGTGACACCACTGGAAAGTGAAGTCTCTTGTTTATCCTAGAAAGAAAGCTAAAACTGTTGTATGCTTTGTATGGATATTTTTAGTAAAGATCATGGACAGGTCAGGGCAGTAAACAAAAATTCACAGCCCGTGACTGGTCCATGACTTTTACTATATATGCCTGTGGGGCAGGGAGGTGGTGTAGGTTTTTTGAGGGGAGGGAGGGGCGTTGCGGATACTTTTCGGGGCTGGGGGAAGGAGTTGGCAGGGCTGGGGCAGGTTCTCTACCCGGCTCCTGGGAAGTGGCGACCTCCAGCTCCTAGCTCCACATGCTGCCTCCACTCCACCCAGAGACTCCGTTCTGCAGCTCCCATTGGCTGGGAATCACAGCCAATGGGACCTGTGGGGGTGGTGCCTGCTGGTGGAGGCAGCACATGGAGCTAGGAACTGAGAGCGGGGAGTTCCTGTCACCCGGCCGTGGAGCCCTTCCCCCAGTAAGCACCACCATCTCCAGCCCTGAGTCCCTCCACACCCAAACTTCTGCTGGGTGCAGAGGGGCCTGAAACAGCCCTAGCAGCCACGTGCAACTGGCCCAGGGGCTGTCTGAGCTCCTCAGGAAGCTCCCAGGCTAACTGCAGGGGCTGCTGCATAAGTCCTGGAAAGTCTCGGAATCCATGACAAACATGGAGCCTTACTGATGAGATTAAAATCATTTTTTAGCATTTTGATAGCTTTTCCAAATAAAGTAAGCAATCTAGTAGCATTTGGACTGACAACTGCTTACCTCCCCAAGCCAGATCTGAATCAGACAATAGGGTGAATTTGTATCTTGTTATCAATCCCCATACTCTAATTTATTCTTACTAAATATTTATTTCCCTTTCTCTAAACTGTGGCTATCACTTGTGCCAAATTTACCCAATAAAAACAAAAATAAGGGTTTCTTTTATTGATTGATCTAAATCATTAATAGGGACAAATTTTAAGCATTTCATTCTTCATTTATAGAGATTATTAAAAGAGAGTCACCTTTTTAGAAAGAATTTGCTTTTATTTGGAATGTCCTCCTATTGATTGATTGATTGATTAATTTATCCTGCTCCCTGTTTGAGTTGTAATTCCATTTTATTCCCCAGAAACCTAGATCTTTTTAGATTGAAAAAAGAATTAATCATTAGAGGCTATGACATGCTATGTACATCCCGAGACACATGCTTTAATTGTTTCCGTCTGAGGGGTTCTAAACTTTATAATACAAGCTTTGCTAGTCAGCTCTTGAAGGTGCATATCTGAGGACACAAGACTTAAGAATGTGGATCTTATAGAGCAGGGGTTCTCGGGGCAGATCTTTTTGGTGGCCTCAGAGTGCGGCCACCAACTCTTGCTAGTGGCCACTCAGACAATTTTTCCTAAAATACGTTAGGAAAAACAAATAAATATACATGTCCAAATCGGTGTAATTTTATTGCTAGCTAGTAAATCTGTTGTGAAAAGTGATATTAACAAACACACAAGTATCGCTTTTCACAGCAGTCTTACTTAGCCCTTGCAAGCCTGGGGAGAAATTAAGCCCTGGATGGGGGGGCGGGGCAATGGGAGGGATTGATTGGGGGGCAAGAGAGGCAGCAGGGGACAGGAGCCCAAAGCTCTGTGGCCGGTGGATGGAGCCTGAAGGTGTGGCTGGAGCTTGAAGCCCTGCAGCCAGAGCCTACTGTCTCACTAGCCCAGGGCTGAAGCCAGTGCCTGAGCCCTGCAACTTGTGGGAAGGTGGGTAACTCACCTGCTGCCTGCTTCTCCAGTGTTGTGTCCCAGCAATCTTCGGGGGGCGGGGCAGGAGAGGGGCAGGGCCCAACCCCTACTGGCGGCCCCAGCAATCAATACTAAGGTGGTGCATCTGGAGCAACAGAGAGGAGGATGGGGCCACTATTTTGCCCCCCATCCCATCACAGCCCAGGAGGCTGTTGCTGCAAGAAAGCCCCTGGTGGCCTCATGTGGCCCCAGTGGACGCATCTGAGAAACGCTGATTTAGAGGATATAACCTTTGGAGAACTTCTGCTTCAGGGCCTGGTAAGTTTTTTCTTTGTATTCTGCTTTACTGTGCTAATTTTTAAGAACATTATAAAAATGCAGTCATCTGTTATTTTTAATATAGTAGTAGTACACAGAAACCCCAGTTAGGATCAAACCTGTATATTTAAGGTTGATTAAAGCTTTGTGGAAACAGAAAAATCATTTCTAATTAGAATTGTGGTTATATATCTTTTCTAAGAGGGGAAAAAGCCCTTCAGTAGTGGTGAGGAATTTTAATTAGATGAATATTGGTAGTTTGCTTCTGTTTATTCTTCCATTGAAGGTACTGATATCTTAATTATTACCTCAGCAACAAATTGATAACACAACACAGCATTTTGACATGAACCAACTGATATGCAATAGTAGGAGGTACAAAACCAGAAAAGATAAATGCAGCTACATATTATTATATACGTTATAAATTGCATGCCTGAATTTATAGGGTGCATAGGAATACGTTTTGGTATGTTTTAAAGGTTTTCCAGCATAAATTAGAAATGGCTACCTTGTGAAAATGGCAAAACTGTAAGTTCACACTAGAAGAAAGCCATTGTGTAGTCTGCACAGGGGATACAATAATAATATTTTAGGACTGTTTTAAAAAATATTATTGGAACTATTTTTTATCCCTTTAGCTGTAAAATATCAGTTACTACATTTCTAGCTGTAGAGAGCTCAGAGGGAGCCATTAAAGAACCTCTAAAAATGGCCTGAAATAGCCTTTCCATGCTTAAAAATGTTACTATTTCAGGACCTTTGAGGACTAGAAGTGAGTGTTAAGTTTCATTGGGAAGCTGTGCTTTCCCGTGGTACAAAGCTACTGTTTGTAGCTCCTGCAGTGATTCTTCAGCGTCATGGCATTTTCATAGATAAAAATGGCCTATGTTTAAACTGTGCTAGGCTTCTACCACTTCACATGGGAAAAATGGTGCAGTGGGCATGTAGTATTGTGCCCCTTCGTCTTGTCCATCTTTACTGAATTTTTACTATGCAGCTAATGTATGCATATGTGACCTTCTTTAACTATAGTTCTTGAGCTTACCAAAAACAGACATGAAAATGGGTATGTACAATATGAAAATGGGTATGTACAATATAAAAATCTATTTCTGCATTTTTTATGTCCTGAATTAAATTCTTTCAAAATATGTTTCCTCGGGGAACAAGTTTTCTACGTTGCTCTATATCCTCTTATTTAAATCACAAAAATCGGAAATACTAATATAATTCAAAAGTATACTTAAATCATTAAGTATACTTTTGAATTATATTATATAGCTGGCAAGGAGAGTAAATGTATCATTTTTACGGCTGTTACAAAAATGTAGTGGCTCTCACAATACAGAGAATGGTAAAAACATTTAGAAACAAATTACATAGTTGAAGCCCATAGTTCTACTCCCTGTTACGCTCTTCCCCCTTGGAACTATATTACTAATATCAGATTTTATGACCAGATTACTTTGGTCTTGAATTAGCTGTACAATAGAACACACATTTAAATTGTACAATAGGATAAATTTATTTTTTTCTCTAAACATAAACATTGATGTGCATCTGTTGTGGTTTGTCATTTATGAAGTAGGGGATCAGAGCGGGAATGTCTCAGAGGAGACCAGGATAATGTAAAAATGTGTGTAACTTGCAGAAAAGACCAAATTTGTCATTTCTTCCCTGTAAAATATGTAAATAATGAACACAGATGAAAGCTGCTTTGACAAATTTAATTCATGCAACTATCACTGGCCCCAGATTATACTAGAGGAATTACTTAGTTTTTGATTAACAAATGGTCCCTCTCCTGAAACTTCATCCAATTTATACAACAATTGATCGTAACAATCGGTCTTTTCAGCATAAAAAAATAACATTTTATTATGTTTAAACTTTTTTTCTGAAATAAGATTTATTTAAAAATTGGTTGAGAGTACTTTTTTTCTTTAAAAATATAGTTTTGATACGGTTTTTGAGGGGACAGAAAGTAGCATTATAGGATTCCAAATATGCATCAATATGACTTCCAGAACACATTTTCTCATCTGGCAAACAAAGAGAAATATTTTTCTGATTGTCTGCTCTATGAACTTCTATGGAAGTTATGTTCTTTCTGGTTTGTAGTTTTGGGGGATGAGAGGTTCATCTTATCTTCTTCCATGTGAAAAATTGAAGGTATTGAATAGTGTTCAATATTTTGGATATATTTTCATTTTTTCATTTTCTCAGCCTCTTTATTGTCTGGTTCTGTTGCTCTAATACAGTGCCTAATATCTGTCCATTTCTTCACTGATATAACAGCAGAACATAGCTAGTTAAGGGGAAATCAGTTAATTGCTGAATGCCTCTCTGTCCTTTACTGTTTGAAACATTGAGGGCACAACTTTAAATATGACTCCCATAAATTCCTCCCTGTAAAAGAAACATGATTAATGAGGTGGAGCATGGAAATGTTACTTACTTTGTATGAAATAAACTTTGTAACCACACTATAACCACAGGATTATAACAGAGTTTAAAAGAGAACTGGATAAATTCATGGAGGTTAAGTCCATTAATGGCTATTAACCAGGCTGGGTAAGGAATGGTGTCCCTAGCCTCTGTCTGTCAGAGGGGGGTGATAGATGGTAGGAGAGAGATCACGTGATCTTTACCTGTTAGGTTCACTCACTCCGGAGCACCTGGCATTGGCCATTGTCGGTAGACTGGATACTGGGCTAGATGGACCTTTGGTCTGACCCAGTACGGCCTTTCTTATGTTCTTACTTACTTTATACCTCTCCATTTTTCTTCTTGCTGCAATACCTGTTTTTAGTAGGAATATTTAGTGGGAATATTTTAATTTATTATTTACGAGTGTAGTCACAATTAGCTGCTCAGTATTTACTCACTATCTGAGACTGGAGAATTCTTCTGCCTTTCATTATTTTTATTTTAAAACAAAATTAACTCCCGAGGGGAAGAAGGGAGAAAATTCAATTCTCATCTGCTTTCTATTTAGATGGGTTAGTGGGCCCAGCTGGTCAAGGTTTCATGATCCTGTGTTAAATTTTCATTCAGTATCATCATCTAGGCATCAGAAGACCACATAGTGAAATCTGCAAGGCCTAGTCCAGTAGTGGAAAATAGCATGTAATGGAATACAATAATAAATAATTTGAACAATTATGATTTTTGTGCAGGTTTAAGATTAGCAGCCGTGTTAGTCTGTATCCGTAAAGAAAACGAGGAATACATGTGGCACCTTAGAGACTAACCAGTTTATTTCAGCATAAGCTTTCGTGGGCTATAGCCCACTTCGTCGGATGCATAGAATGGAACACACAGAAGTAAGATGCATTTATATACACAGAAAGCACAGACATTTGGAAATTACCATACCAATTCTAAGAGAATGTTTAATTTGGATGAGCTGTTATCAGTAGGAGGAAAAAAAACCTTTTGTAGTGATGATCAAGTAGATCTATGTCTGACAGTTGACAAGAAGGTGTGAAGGAAACTTAACTTAGGGAAATAAATTCAATTAGTGTAATGACTAAGCCATGATTTTTGTGCTAGTCTTTTCATTTTATTTGTTGGAGACTAAATAAAATGTACTTGTACGAATAAAACTAGAATGCCTAATGTACCTGTAAAAGGTAGTGCAGGCGTAGCACAGGGGCACAGCTTCACAGGATGGGTGGGAAGGAATGCATCCTGGAGGACAGTATGCTCACTATATACCCAAGGGATTCCACTGGGAAAATTCATCATCAATTAATACTATCCCTGCACAATGCCTTAGCTGCTTTTCAAGGGATGAGCTGAAGTGCAGGTGGCCAATGACAGCTGAGTTCCTGAATGAACATTCTTAGGAGGCAGAGAGTGAGGATTACCAATATGAAGCTATGTCCCTGAATTGAATGTGCTTGCGTCTTCATAGCTGGAACTCCACCCCCCCCCCCCCCCCCCCCCAAGCCCCCAACCCACCCCCGAGCCTAACACTATGGATAGTATGTAAGCTTGTCTATTTGCCTTGCTCTGCAAGGTTATAACCTAGCCTAAAAAATCAAGTTGAAGTGAAGAAAGTAACTAATACCAAAGGGTAATATAAAGGAAATATAATGAAGACAATTCGTATTAATATTTAGTTTCACTGATTTGACTGGTGTATTCAGGCAACAAGATTAATTAAACATCAAAAAGATTTCTTCAGGATAAGAACAGTGATACTGGGTTAGACCAAAGGTCCATTTAGCCCACTATCCTTCTTTCTAACAGTGGCCAATGCCAGGTGCCTCAGAGGGAATGAACAGAACAGTAATCATCAAGTGATTCATTCCCTGTTGCTCCTTCCCAGCTTCTGGCAAATAGAGGCTTGAAGGATAGGTCCATTGAATAGCCATTGATGGACCTATCCTTCATGAATTTATCCAGTTCTTTTTTGAACCCTGTTATAGTCTTGGCCTTCACAACATACTCTGGCAAAGAGTTCCACAGGGTGGCTGTGCATTGTGTGGAGAAATACTTTTCTTTTGTTTTAAGCCTGCTGCCTTTTCATTTCATTTGGCGATCCCTAGTTCTTGTGTTATGAGGAGGAGTAAATGACACTTCCTTATTTACTTTCTCCACATCAGTCATAATTTTATAGACTTCAATTATATCTACCTTTACGCATCTCTTTTCCAAGCTGAAAAGTTCCAGTCTTATTAATCTCTCCTCATATGGAAGTCGTTCCATACCCTATTCATTTTTGTTGCCCTTTTCTGAACCTTTTCTAAACCAGATACTTGTAGATATTATTAGGGAAGATTTTTGCTTTAATCTAGGGGAAAAGAGCAATATGTGTGCTTCACAAGAACTACATTTGATTGAAAACAAAATGATCTTTAGAGAAGTGAAGTGGCATTAAAAAGTGCTTTGAAGCAAGAAAAATAGCTGAACTCTGGTTTTTCTCCTGATAATTATTACTGATTCATTTCACTAAGCATTGGAAAATACAAACTGTGAAATTAATTTTTTTGTATTGTAAACAATACAGTATTTGTACTTCTAATTTAGACATTTTTAAATGACTTGTGTGTATTTCGTAAAATATGCTTTATTTTAAAATTAGGGCTTCCTGTTGCAGCTGTTCCAGGAGCGCTGAGTCCTTTGGCTATTCCGAATGCTGCTGCTGCAGCAGCCGCTGCTGCTGCTGGCCGAGTGGGTATGCCTGGAGTCTCAGCTGGTGGCAATACAGTCCTCCTGGTTAGCAATTTAAATGAAGAGGTCAGTGAAACCATTAACTCTTTTTTCCCCCTTATTTTTTAATCACACTTCATTTGTGAATGTTTTCATTTTTTTGCACTTGCCTCTATTTTCACTTGCATTCTTTAAGATCAAAGTATTTTTTCTTGGGTTTTTTGTATGTCTGAATTAATTCTGAAATTATAAACTTTTTATTTTTTTCTATTATAGTTAAATACTTTTGTTTTCCTAGGTAGCTAACAACTTAAAATACCCTTTGATATTTGGCTACCTATTTTTCCTAAGAAAAATATGGTAAATACTGCATGTTTGGCTTTCAGTTTATAATTTAAATATTTTCACAAAAACAGCAAAATGTATTCTAATTTGTTGATTATATTTTATGTAAAGTAGAATTGTGTTTTTCTTTTCTAATTATTTGCTGCTTCATTTCATGCTTACATGTCACTGCATTTTTAAAATCTTAATTTATGTGAACTGCTCTAACACGTTTTTCTTTGAAGGTTCTCCCAAAGATCTTGACGAGGCACTCTTCCAGTCTCTCTTAGTAATTTTTTCTTTGCAGTTATTATTCATTTGTCTTCAAAAACATTTTTCACCTTAATACTGTTATCTTTCTTGCTAACTCTAAAATCTAAGGGGTTTTATTTAGTTTTTGCATTTTTACTGTCTTGTACAATTTTTTTTTTAATTGCTGTGAAAGCTGGTATGAAATGTGGGAAGTTTGATGTATCAGTTTGTCTAGTTGGAATACTTGTTTCATTTTTAACTGGCCTCTGTTAATATGATTCATTAAGCTTATTTATCAGTTGTTACTATTTTCTCATCCACGGTCTTGCATGTTAAAATGTTTGGATCAGAGTGCCATTTTGAAAGATTCTTGCCTGCATTTCATACCCAGCCATGCTTATGCACTTAAAGTTCAAAGTTTAAAATTTCTATTGCATGCTTTTTTTTTCATGTTGAGATGAAATGCTGTAATTTATTCTTTGATATGGATGTACTTTACCCATATTTGTCTTGGGTGACATTTTACTCAGTTGTTTTCTTGTACAGTACATAAACCAACCATTTTCTGACCAAATTCCTGCATTTCCTATGTACTGACCTATATTTTATTTTTTTTTGTTCCCCACTTCCTTTTTTCTTCTGCATTGCTGTTTCCCTTCCCCATTTCATCCTTCTCCTTTTGTGTTCACCTTCCCTTTCCTTGTCTCTCCTCAAATTCCCATGCCCTCCCCCGTCTTATCCTTTATTTTCCTTATCCTTGTCTACGTTCCCTGTCTTCATTCCCTATGTTCATGCTTCTGTGCTTGAACAAAATGTGTTCCTCGGACCAACTTGCCCCAATTAACCGCCTTGAACCATGATCCATGACCACCTCACCATTCTGCGGGAACCACCCTTCGTTATGGATGATCTGTTCATCTCCGCTCTTCCTCGACTCTTCTCTCTTCTTGTCTTACGCTGCTTGCTCTTCTCTCCTTCTAAAGATGGTTACGCCCCAAAGTCTGTTTACCCTCTTCGGTATGTTATTGTTAGCACTATACTTTTATTATTGATTTAATTTTTGTTTCACCTTAATTCTTATTTGTAGCTAGCACTTTTGGCTTAAAGTTGAATAGTAAATCTTCTTTGCTTTTTTTCTTTTGCTGTTTAAAAACTCTCCATAGACACAAGATTTTCTTTTAATGCATGCTAATATATTTTGCATGGTCTTTAATTTAATATCATTCACATAGCTTTTGAGGGTTTATCAAAAAATTATTCTTTTCAAAATTCACTATTCAAAATCTTGATCTTCTTTATTCATTTGTGTGAATGTTGAGATTGTGTGGGTGATCTTGTTGATGTCTGAATGTTTCATTGATATGTCAAAATGTGCTGTTTAGTTGATTAGACTTGAAATTAATTTTTCTTTTGGATTACCTCTCTGACTCTAAAAAATAAAAGGTGTTTATGGGGATGTGCAGCGTGTGAAGATTTTATACAATAAGAAAGACAGTGCTCTTATACAGATGGCAGATGGGAACCAGTCACAGCTGGGTAAGATTAAATTTAAGTATTTGCAATCATATTGTGGAAATTCAAATGAACATGTTCATATTTGTCAGTCTACTCTTATTCTAGTATTTCTCAGATTTCAGGCTGTCCAAGAGACATGAAGACTTATTACATCATATTCCAAAAAGTGTATGTTTATGTGCTGCTTTATGTGAACAGAATAATAGTGTTGTTGGAGGAGAAAGAGGGTGTTAATTTTTTTAACTAAACTTTAGCTCCAAATTCTAATCTAACTCTGTGGACATCCGTCTGCTACTACACTGGCCATATCAGCACAGTAGCACACGCAAAAATACCACAATTAAATCAGAAAAAGGAAGTTCGATCGTAGTACGAGGTAGTGGTGTGTATGTTGGTTAGTGGCATGGCAGGCTTTTTCACCTGAAATAAGTTTTTTGGACCATTCAAATAACAGAATAAAATAGGGTTGTGTTTGCTTTACTGAATACATAGTTAAACATAGCACTGCAGTTTTGAAAACTTTACAAACTAACTTTGAAATGTAATTATTTTTCTAGCTTGCAGTGTTGGCTGAAATCAGTGATTTAATGAGAAAGTATATGCCATCCGTGCAGGGGTTTGAAATGTAGCACTGAATTTAATAAACTTGTCTTTTTCAGCCATGAGTCATCTTAATGGACAAAAAATGTATGGAAAGATTATTCGAGTTACCCTTTCCAAGCATCAGACAGTGCAGCTACCTCGAGAGGGACTTGATGACCAAGGGCTAACTAAAGATTTTGGTAATTCACCCTTGCATCGCTTCAAGAAACCTGGCTCAAAAAATTTTCAGAATATATTCCCTCCATCTGCAACTCTTCACCTGTCTAATATTCCGTAAGTGTTGTATGACAATAAACTAGTCGGATTCTTGTAAGCCATAAAATACTAGATCTACTAATAATTAGTTTTTTGTTTGTTTTTCATTTTTCTAGACCATCAGTAGCAGAAGATGATCTGCGCACACTGTTTGCTAATACTGGAGGCACTGTGAAAGCATTTAAATTTTTTCAGTAAGCAAATCTTCCTTGAATCCTTATGTATTTAACAAAAGATTGACTTTATATGTTTTTTAACAGAATGTCTTGAAAAAATACTCTTCCAGAGAAGGAAGAAGGGTTCTTAGGCTCTTATTTAATATTGGTTGTGTTTCTAATGTTGTTGTTTTGTTTCAGAAGAGATCACAAGATGGCACTTCTTCAGATGTCAACAGTGGAAGAAGCTATTCAGGCTTTGATTGATCTGCATAATTACAATCTTGGAGAAAATCACCATCTGAGAGTTTCTTTTTCAAAATCAACTATTTAAAGTGGAAGATACAAAATGAAGGTGTATCGCATTGTTCAGTGTCATCACCTATTGACTGTTCAGGAGAGTGGGGACCAGAGTTTGACTTCTGTCTTTCATGCTGTTATCATTCCTTGGTTGTTTTAAAAAAACATTCATAAGAAAATAAAAGCAGTGATATTAACTGTTGGTTTTTCATCTGTTGTTTAGAGAAACATCATTTTGTTTAAAGGGGTTTCAAGTTAAGCCCACAGTTTTTCAAGTTAGTTGACATACGTGCCTTAAAAAGGAAAACTAGTGTTGCTAGAATTGCATTTACTAGTAAAATGAATTTGGTTGGCTGTGGCACAGTGTTACATGAGAATTAAAATATATTTAGGCAAGGGTGTGTAAAAAGGTTAAGGTTTTTGTTTCTCCTGCTTGGAATTTTTTACTACTTATTGGGTTGTCACATACCTTTCTTTTTAATCAGATAAGATACATTACTTTGAAATATTAAAACACAGCATATTTTATTTCTGCTACTTTATCTTTTTTTTTTTTTTTTTTTTTTTTTTTTGTAAATGGCCTTCTGTATTTCATGATTCTGGTCTAGATTCAGTTATGAATGTAGGCATTAGAGAAAATTAACAAGGTACAGAATATTAATTTCTTAAAGGAGAAAAAAGTTATTTCTGTGATTTTTGAGCCCTATGTGGAAAGCATTGTGGAATCTTAACCTTTTTATACACTCTCTTGTGGGACGTATCATATAAATGTCAGCACTAAGTAATGTCTTGTTTGTGGTTGAATATTTTTCGTAGATGTTTTTGAAGTTGACATGACTTATGTGCATTTAAATATATATTGCCATCTTTAGTTTGTAATTAAGATTTGGAATATGGTTGTGGATTTCTGAGCATGTGCAGACTGGTCTAGCTAGTTCAGGAACTGGTGCATGTATTTTTCAAAGATGATGAAAGTGTACTGCGAACACTTGCAGGAAGGTTAATTTTGTGGCAGTTTTTTAAAACTGACAACCAGGTGGGACCAAAGTTTATGTGCCTTTAGTCTTAATTTACCTTGCATTGTAATATTCAGTTTTAATAAATCTCTTCAAAATATTTTGTATTTAGAAATCGATCTGACTTTACTATAAACATGGCTCAGAATCTACAGATCAAATTAATTTGAAAACAGTTCTTCTGTCAATCTGATCTGATTCTGTTTAAATGACCAATACTTTTTGAAATTGATGTACTTAGTTTCAAGATTCATAGATTCTGTTATCTATGTAGAAAAAGGTCATGTATATTTTCTATTAGTTAAGTTTTTACATCTTTAGAAATGTAAAATTCAGTATAATTTGAAAGCGGCACAATTAAAAATTAATTTTCTAACAAAGTTGGGAGGTTTGACAGTCGTTTAATTTCATTTTGTGTGTACTCTGCTTACCTCTGTAGCATGCTCAATAAACACTTCTGTAGCTCTGTATTCACCTTTTCTGTCTTTCTCTGCTGCCTTTTCTCTCTTCTCTTCTTTGTTTTCCACTCCCACTGTGCTTCTGAATTCATGTTTACTCTCTGCCAGGGTGGGAAAAGAATAATCATAGTAATAATTTTACAATTGTATGGCTTTATACCATAAGTAAATCTGATGCTGTGAAAATATATCAGCTCCTTATGTTTAGAAAGACAGTAACTGCTTTGGAGGAATACATGTATATTACACATTTCCCACCCTGTTATAACCTACTACTCTAAGGGCAACTTTTATTGTGGTTTGTTAGTGCTCTTTTTCTCTCTCTTTTTTCTGTTTTTAAGTAGATTTATGCACTAATAGATCTCTCAGGTTTGCCATGCTGTCTTGCTGCAATTTCATCTTCCATCTTTTGTGTCTGTTAAAGATTTTCTACTAATCATAAAATATTCTCATGGGTTAAAAAACAAAACAAAAAAACCCAAAATGACCAAGTTGTAAAGCAAATATTAGAACAGTGGACCATGTTATAGATGTTGGGGGGGGGGGGGGTTTCACCTGTTCTGAAAAGCATTCAAGAAAATTCTTTTGGTGAGTTTATTTTAAATTGATTTTCCTGTGGATAATAAATGTTAATTTCTCAAGGTTAAAAATAACTTAACACACAGTCCCATTTAAAGAATAATTATAATTCTGAAGTTCTGTATTGGTAAAAGCTATCAAGGTTCAAAACATTTTTTTGGTCACTTCTTCAATACAGCTACTGTTGTTTTATTGATGTCAGATTACCTTGTGACCTGATGTCTGTTCTTTAGGATGGCTCTATAATCAATAATTGTCTGTCAAATATTTAAAGGTTACAACATAACCTAGTTGTGTTGCATTAGTCTCCACTGTACTAAATAGAAATGCGTTGCATTGAAATCTGCTTAGTCAGGAACTAAGTATGGCTCTGAAGGTATGCTTCAGATATTGCAATCATCACCCAGACTGAACTACAAATAAAATAATTTCAACTCTGTCTGAAGCTTTGTGAACCAATTTAAAGCTTTGTATATTAGGAAGTCTAAATTACAAATTTGTTTGTAGACTAAAAGTCCTTCACTTGTAACAACATGATGTCCCCTGTTTTTTTTAAAAGCAGAATTTTAATGAAATAGTTCGACAGCATCCAGAACTAATAAATAATGAGAATTTGACTAAATTTGTCTTCTGAATGCATGTTAAAATGTGCTCAACTGAGGAGAAATATGAATAGAAAGGTACCATTCCTAGTATTCAGCTCTTGCTGAACTATTTATATTTTGAACTATCTGTATCAGATAGCCATACAATGAAAATTGTGTGTATACTGTAGAATTAACTTTACTATATATGCATCTGGTGAGATGTTTACAAATTTAGGGGTGTGTTTCTTTGTTTGAACATTGCCAAACCTATTATTCTGAAAATAGGTAGCTATTATTATTTTCTCAAGTTAAGTTCTGTTACAAAAACTCAAGCAGAAGACAATGTATATTGAATTCTACTTGTTATAAACCCATTAACACTCATTATGAGGCTATGTTTATATACACTTAGATTAAAAAATGATAGTCTTATAACTGTCAATGAAGGGGGTGTCAATCTCAATGAAGAAAATCACTGTTCAGTTCTTGACTAACTTGAATTCTCTAATAATAGATGTAATAGACAATTACAAGGTTATTAATTATGGAAATATTATGGTTACAATTTCTGTAATTGGGAAGATTATAATGTTCAAAACAACTCTTTACTGCATTATGGAAAAAAGCAAAAAATTAAAACTGCCCTACTGGAAGGAGTGAAAAGTAAATATATTTGTCTAGATCAGGGGTCTCAAACATGTGGTCTGCCAAGCTCCATGGTGTGCCCCGCCCATAGCAGTTTCTGGGAGGGAGGGGCCAGAAACAGAGGCTTCTCTGCTGCCTGGCTGGGCCGCTGCCCTGGCTTCCAGGCGCTGCTGCAGCTTCAATGAATGAGCTGGGGCGATGCTTCCCAGAAGCCCTCTGCAGCGGCAGCCAGGAGTAGTAAGCCAGGCTCCCTGCTGAGTTATAGGGGTAAGTAGGTGGAGATTTGGGGACGGGGAGCAGGGTTATGAGGGTGAGTGGGGGAGATTTGGGGATGGAACACACGGAGCTGGCTACAAGCATGAGTGGGGGGAGATTTGGGGAACGGAGCTGGGTAATAGGGGTGAGTGGGTGGAGATTTCGGGATGGGGCACAGAGAGCTGGGTTACGGGGAAAAGGGGATGGGGAACAGGGTTATGAGGATCAGTTTGGGAGTTTTATCAGTTTTATATAATTATAAAATTATAATTGATATTAGGCTGAGATGTGCTGAAATTTCTGTCAGGTTTATCAGCATATTACATTTGGAAAAAAAGCTTGAATCATCTGAGGCTGGTAATTTCTTGTTAAATTAGATTTGTTTGCTTGTGTTTCCAGCTCTGGACTTCCGATATTGCTCTTGCTTTGTTTGCCAAACAGCTGTTGGAGATGCCTAGCGCTTTCCAGGAGGGAGCGGGGAGCTGCGTGCTCAGTGGAGGAGGCGGGGCAGGGGCGGGACCTCGTGGAAGGGGTGGAGTGGGGGCGGGGCCGGGGCAGCAAGCGGGGGGGCATGGCAGTGATGCGGCCCTCGGACCAGTGCATTAGTCCTCATGTGGCCCTCATGGTCATTTGAGTTTGAGACCTCTGGTCTAGATCATGCATAGATTAAATGTCCTAATTGCTGGAAGAACTCCTTGAAGACTGAGCTGACATTCTTTCTTACATTATCTAAATTATATAAAACGTTGATAATCTGGAAAATCAACATTCATCTTTTTAAGATGTAAATTATTCATAACATATAAAGAGGTTTGAATAACATTTTAGCATAAAAATAATGCAGTACCCACATAAACTACCTTATTAGAACTTTCCAGATCTGTAGGCATTTTTGATACTTTTAAATACAGCGATCTTGGCTTTGGAATATCAGCTTTAAAATAGCTGTAGTATGTTTCCTTTAGGCAAAAAAAGTCATTTTAGATCAAGAATTTTTCTATGGTAGATTAGTTGATTTCGTCATCATTTAGAGAGGAACCCAGATTAATTTGCTAAACAACATTGAACTTGAAAAGATGGAGCCAAAAGCAGTTTATTTGTCCAGTAATGCAAATACTATGAATTCATGTATGAATTTTTTTTCAAAAAAGACAACCAAAAATTGTGGCAAACTTACTTGCTTTAAATAAAGGTTTTCAACATTCTTAAGTGATATTTACTCTGATTTTAAAATGTGTACTACTAACACATACCTTAGCTCTTCAGGGGAAGTGACTGATCTCACTTGTTTTGTAAATTGCCATATAAATTTATGCTGCTATATAATTTCGTAAGATAAAAAATCTTAAATTTAAGATTTAACTCTTTGGCTATAGGCATTACAGTGTTACATTGCAAACCAGCACTAGTTTAAGAAATAAAGAAAAAACTCTTCTTGTTCTTATTCTGCATGAACCATATAGATACAAATGTCTTTAAATAATGAGGATCTAAAAGTCATAAATCCCATGCTGAAGTACAGATCTGTGAGAAGTGGTCACAAATGTACACCCAGCCATTTGAAAAAGGTACTCTTGTTCAGTTCCAACAGCTGCTGCATATCCAGACCCAAAGGGTGACTCTCCTGAATAAAAGAGGGGTGAATTGTCTCAATAACAGAACCCTATCCTCACATTAATTTTGCCTTGCCCTTCAGGGCTTTCGCCTAGCCTAGCACACTCTCTTTATTCTTGTCCAGGTAATGGGGAAAAAAGACATTGAGCCATATGACTTTAATGAAAATGAGACATAGCTGTGTTTCATCAGCATTTTTATTCTGCTGCAGCCTTCCTAAGCCTCGTGAGAGTTTTTATCCCCTTTTGTTCATCACATGGAGACTATTATGGCTTCTGCCCTAGACGATTCTGAACACTTGGATGGACTGTTGGTGTCTAGGTTCCCAACTCTTCCTACCAAGAGTGGTTTTTTCTGTGCCAAGAAAGCAGGTCCCCTCTCCCTTTTGTGGTTTCAGATTTAAGTTGATAATGATCTTAAGCAGAAGGTTTTCTTCTTCAATGGCTAGGGCATGATGGAAAAATGGCAAAGACCATTCAAATAATTTTTGAAGTTAAGCATTTTAAAAGAGGCAACACAACATACCTGGAAGATGGGACTCTGGAGGAAAGAGGGGATGCTTTTCTACTGACTAGAAGGGTTCCAAAAATTTTCTGGCTCACTTGCTCAATCAGGACTACTTAGATAACCAGTTCTCGCTATCATCATGACAAATCACTAAGAGACGTGACCTTTTTACAAATTGAGTGCCACCCAAGTCAATCTGTGGCAAGATGTTTAAGGTTCAACTTGTATTCATCACTGGCAGTTTTGGCAGGCCACCAAAGCTTTTAGCACTCGTGTGATTACTGGGTGTGTAGCAGCTTTCCTTGGTACACAGGCTTCAGAATTAGTTCTCCATATTTATAATACATCTATACCAAGAATGAAGCAATGTAGGTGGACTGGTAGTTCTTGGAGTTGGCTTAGAATATTCTAGTTTTTCAAGTGCTTGCTCATGTCCATTCTATTATAGGTTTGTATGCTCGCCACAGGCACTGGTGCTAGAAGCTCTTCCCTCAGTGGTATCCCTAGAGGACTGGCTCTGGCGCCCCCTGGAGTGACTCCCCCCACCCTCAGTTCTTCTTACTGCCAGTGATGGTGCTGGAACATCTCTTGGTTAAAAGTTGTTGGTAGTTTCCCTCAGTGTAATTAGTTAAAGTTAGTCCCAGATGGAACTCAACCTAGAAACAGACATGCCCCAATCCCCAGGCTTCAAACCCTGCAAAAAACTGATTGATGATGCCCATCAGCAATCCTCATAGTAATTGTCTGAGGTGCCTGGGCGAGACCCACATCAGTGTCAAGCGTCAGACCTGCAAGGGATTCAAGCCTCAGACAAAGAAGGAGCGAGACATACATCTCCAGGTGCTCCTTACGGAGTTGGCGGTAGCACCAAAGCCATCCAGGTCGAACTCTGCTCCTAGTACTGTGGCATTAGTAAGAAGCGCTCCACCGCTGTCATTTTCAGACTATAGCCAATCCCCCTCTCTGGTACCAGCCAGGAAGTGGTAAAAGGCCGGGAGGGGATGATCTCTGACATCCCATAAAGGGAAGGAGAGGGCCAGAGGGGAGCAAGAACCTGCAAAGGGTGTCTCGTCATCTCCATGTGGAGTCTTGTCCTAGCTCAGGTCGAGCGGGTTAGCCCATTCCGAGATGCACCTGCCATTCTGCACATGTCGTTGATGCCCAAGGCCCTGCAGGCAGCACAGGACACCTTATTGTTACCAGTGCCAGCCCCTTCGGTGCCTGTTCTAAGAGCAAACCTGCCGTTGAACCTTTCCAGCGGTCCCCATCTGTGCAGCACCACTCCTCATGGAATCCCACCAGTGGTTGCCCGCACAGAGCTACCAGGCTTTGGACATAGGGAGGTCAACCCGAAGGAGCCCTCACCAATATCCGGACTAAGGGCACTGCTCGCTGAGTTCGACATGCAGTGTGCTGGTGACTTGGTGCAGGCCCATGGAGGTGCGCCTGTCCCTGCAACCCTAATACCAGGGACCTAGCTGCTCCTCGACTGTGTGGCACCTCTCAAGGGACACAAGCCAACAGTCCTGAGAGCCTCGCTGCTGAAGCACCAGTATGGGTCACCGCGATCAGGTCCACACTCCCTACCTCAATGGCCAACTTGCTCCTGCTCTTGCTTGATGTACTGGCACAGTTCGAAAAGTGTGAGGCATTGATCGCTGGGCTGTCATTGCAGATCTGCTGAGTGTCGGTCTCCGGAAGCTCGTTGCAGGGAGTCGTCATCCTCAGACTGATCCCTATCTCAGCGTTGGGTTTGGCACCGTTGCAAACAAGGCAATTATTGGTGCTGTCCTGGTCTCTCATATGTCAGCCCTCCTCTTTGGACTCCAGTACCGAGCATTAGTCCATACCAGCAGGCCATGGCCCTGCACCAGGGGTATCCACTCTAAAGGCAGCACCACCCATTGCATCGTGGCCCCAGGGCCAGTAGCCTGCCCCCTCGTACTCTTTGGAACCCTTGGGGGTTCCTACAACCCTTGCAAGGGCTCAGATCAGCCTCGGGGGCCTTGGATAAACCATCAGCCACAGTCTTCTGTCTGCCTCCTGTTGTGGAGAGCTCTGGGGAAAAGACTCCTCAGCTCCACCTGGCACCCATGGAGGAACCAGCTAAGCAGCCTTCTGAGGCAGCAGATCCTCCAGGGCTGGCTTCTTCCTCATTCTCACTTGAGGAGGTTATTACAGGGGCCCCTCATCCAATCCCACAGGATGATGCTAAGGCCCATCAGGAGCTGCTAAGAAGGGTTGCCTCAAACTTGGGGCTTCATGCTGAGGAGCTGGAGGAACCTTCAGACTCCCTATTTGATGTTCTTAGCCCAGCAGCCTCAGCCAGGCCGGAGTTGTCCTTGCACAACAGGGTGGCAAAGATCACCAATTTCCTGTGGTAGACCCCTTCATTGCTGCCTTCTGTTTCAAAAAGGGCAAAATGCAAGTACTATGTGCCAGCTAAAGGTTATGAATACCTTTACACGCACCTGCCTCATGCTCCCTGGTGATCTCCGCTGTTAATGAATGGGAAAGGCAAGGTCAACCAGGCGTAACCCTGAAAAATAAAGACTCAGAGACTTGGTATGTTCAGAAAAAAGATTTATTCATCCTCGAGCCTCCAGCTGCAGGTAGCCAACCACCAGGCCCTGCTTGGCTGCTACGGTTTTAATGTGTGGCCGTCCATAGCCAAGTCTGGGGATTCGCTGCCTGAGGACCCAAAGAAGGAGTTCCACATGATCCTCGAAGAGGGCAAGGTGGTAGCCAAAGTGGCCCTCTTGCATAAGCTAGGAAACTACACACACAGAAATTCCATTAAAATTGAATTGCCCACTATACTTTGAAGGAGAAACAGTATATTTTCAACTGGGCCATTCAAAAATCCAAGGAATACTTGTTATATTTAGGTTAATATTTAGACATTTTAAAAATGTCAATCATACATCTTGTATAAACATCTAAATAAATGCAAAGAACCTGGTGGTAGGAATTGTTCTTCAACACTGAACACTGCTTTTGGCATTGTTTCTACAAAAATGCTTGAAAAATGTCCTTCAGCTGTATACCATTGCTTCTGTGTAGGTTTCCTGCCTCGTTAGCTTAGCCTTCTTCATGTATTGTTTGGCAGGGGAGTGACAGCTTTCCTCTTTTTCGCCCTTTGGAAGTTTCTAGACTGTTTTCCAAAATCTGTATTAGTCTATCCTGTTTAGATGCCCTATGTAATGATACTAGGAACTCTGGAGTGGAAACCAAAGTTACCAATAGTGTTGTATGAAAGGGATCATTATGTAGTGAGCCACAGCAGATGCGCGTTGCTATGGACTTGGAGCCAAGCAGGAAATCCAGCAACACCTGTGTGTACAGCTCTCAACAACAAGTTATGTTTACTGTTGTTTAAAACGTCTCTAGGATCTCTTCTTCTGTTATAATAGCAAGTTGGCAATAGGTATTTCTCCCTAACAAAGACAGAAGAAGCAGAGAAATGAGCTCCAATGCATATTTCCATGAGGAAGGATATGGTTTGATGCAAATACTCTCCAAATTCTTCTAGCTTGTTTGGAAGCAGACCAGCCTCTTATCTCAAAGCAATATGTACATCATTGCAAAAGTTCTGCATCTGCTATAACGCTTCTAAAAACTTTTTTTTTATTCCTGGAAGTTTTTAAGAGAGAAAATGTATGTGATATTTCAGGTGAAACAATAAAAACAAAAGGCTCAGATGGATCAGCCTAACTCTAAGACTAGCTGCTATTTTCTCCTGGCCCGCTAGAACATTCTGTTTCAGTTCCTTTCTGACCATGTTAAGCTAAGGACCTGCTCCCCATACGAGCTGCATCCATTTAGGCCAATTCCAGCATCCACTCCCCATTACAGATTTTGATTTCAGTTTGGACAGTGTTTCTGTATTGTTTGATTTGATCTTTTCCCTTATAGTTTTCCACTGCTCTGGTTTGGCTCCTCACAACGCCAGCTTCCTTTAGTGGTTTAGCTGCATGGCTGAAATAATCCGTGAGCTGTCCTTTTTTGAGGCAGGCAGGCATTCACAGCCACTGCAGCTCATGAGGGTCATTGGCCTCATCATTTTCTTAAGCACTGACTATCCTTAGTTCACTCAGCATGTTAGTGTGAGCCTCAATGCTTTGCCATAAGAATCGCCTTTTCATCATGCTGTTTTCATGGTCTCAATGCTTAAAAAGTTTCATATCTAAATCATTCACTTTGGAATCTTCTATGAATCATGAGATTCTGTTTCTATGTTCTTATTTCAGTCATATCTAGAAAAGAATACATGAGACATGTTCAGGGATAAAGTCCTTAGTGTTTATCTTTGTTTCCCTTCCACTACTGTGTGGTAGCCAACTGAGACACTGAGAAAAAAAAACTATTCTCTTGCTTTCAGAAAGTATGAGCTGTTTCTCCTGGCATCATATTTACAAGCTGAAATTACTAGAAAGTGATGACTTTCAAATTTTCCTGTCACTTAGAACTGAAGACCTCAGATCCTTTGGGGTTTAGTCACATAGGTAACCTGAGGGTTATGTTAGGTGAGCATTTCTGGTCTTAGGTAACAACTCCTGACTCATCTTTGAATATGGATGTGCTAGTGCTGTCAAGATATTACTGCATTAGTATGTATCTAACTTTGAGAATTCAAATAAATTCTATCCTTAACTACAGTGAAATATAGTGTAATGGATCTTCTGTGTAGCCCTATGGATGAAACCTAGTTTTCACATTTTATGGTAATATAGCTGTCCCTGAGCAAGTCCTCAGTACACATCTGTCCATCAAGATTATAAAGTTTTGAGGATTTGTCTTCTCATATTTTGCACTAAATAGTTGTATCAAAAACAAAAATAACCCACTTGTATTGTCAGAAAGATTTGAGATATTTACTGATATTTGATAGTTTGTTTAATTTGCAACATACTCAGAACAATATTGATATTTGCCTGCAGATGTTTTAGGGGTACATGAAAGAAATGGTCTATAGCTATTTCCTTCTTGACACCACTCCCATATAGTAACTGAGAATTATTTCCATATTGGAACCTAGGTTCCATTTGTCAAATTGGGTAGACATTTACATCTATGTGAAATAGAGGCTTTTGCCCTTCTGAAGATTTTCCTCTTCTGAACTAGATGTTCTGTGGAGAATGCTCTTAAACTTGTCCTTTGCCTTCAGCTTTTATGTCTGGTATAGTCAAGTCTGCCATCTGGTCTCTAAGTCTTGAATTTTTACTAACACAGTGGAATATATTTCTTTATACAAAACTCGTTTTCAGTACACACCTTACATTGCTCTCATTTTCAGGGCTATTTGACTACTATACAAAAGTAGAAATTCAGTCAGCCCGGGGATCTTTGGAGATAATTACTTACCTATAATTCTCCATCTTGGGAGATAATACTTGATTGGATTCTTAATCAGATTTGGGGGATGGCAATAATGTTCCGGCATTTTCTTTTCCTGATGGCCTCATCCTGCCATATAAATATACTTTTTGTGTTTATTATATTTGGAATTTGCAGAGATCTGCTGCCTTCTCATCAAGGAATTAAAACAGAAAGTCCTATAGGGTCCTGAGGACTGGCAATTGGTCTCAGAATGAAGACCTGTCTCTCAAAGGGTCAAACATCTGTGGCAGATGAGAAAGTTTTGGCCTGTTTCATACTAGGTAGTTGAGACTTACCTATACTGTTAAATCAGTGCAGCTGCAATCAGTGCAGCGACATCAGTTTAGGTCTGATGAAGACGTGATGAGTAGATGGAAGCATGCTTTCCCATGGACTTCAGTAGTCCATCTCCATGAGAGCTGGAAGGTAAGACATAGCGCGGTGTAGACACCGTGTTAGGTTGATATAAACTATGTTGCTCATGGGGGTATTTTTTCACACCCCTGATCGATGTAACTTACATCAACTTAAGCGGCAGTATAGACCAAACCTAAGGAGCGAGAATCTGTTCCATGGGTAGGCAACCTATGGCATGTGTGCCAAAGGAGGCATGCAAGCCGATTTTCAGTGGCACTCTCACTGCCCGGGTCCTGGCCAGTCTTGGGGGGCTCTGCATTTTAATTTAATTTTAAATGAAGCTTCTTAAACATCTTGAAAACCTTATTTACATACAACAATAGTTTAGTTCTATATTATAGACTTGTAGAAAGAGACCTTCTAAAAACATTAAAATGTATTACTGGCACGCGAAACCTTAAATTAGAGTGAATAAATGAAGATTTGGCACACCACTTCTGAAAGGTTGCCAGCCCCTGATATTCAAATGAGGTCTTTGGAGAAACAGAATTACAGATAGGTAACTATCCCATACAGATTGAACTGTTTATTATTATTTTATTAATGTATTATTATTATTATTTATATTAGTGCCTATGAGTGCTAGTTGTGGACCCTTGTAGACAAAGCCATTTCAGTTAATAATATGATTGATTCCGCTCTACAATTTTTGATCAAATTTGAAGTTATCTGGATTAGCAATTTCTAAACATCTAGGACAAAGAAAACAGTTGTTAAAGATACTGTCAGCTGCAGGTCTAAGGCAGGCTTGCACAACTCAGAAAGCAGTGAGGGCCATATTACTGCAAAAAAGACCAGCTGCGGGCCAAAAAGCCCCGCCCTCGCCCCGCCCCCATCTGCTTCCCCCCACTCCACTGCTTGGCTTCTCCCACCCCTACTCACCCACCACGGGCCACACAGTGAGCCCATGCAGGCCGCATGTGGCCCCTGGGCCGCATGTTGTGCAGGCCTGGTCTAAGGTAAAATTTTCAAAAGCTCCCAAGTGACTGAAGACCTAAGTGCCATTTTCATAAGTGATTTAGGAGCTTAAATCCCATTGACTTTTAATGTGACTTTGGCTCTTAACTGCCTTAAGGCTTTTTTTTAAATGTTATTTAGGTGATTATGTCACTTAGATTCTTTTGAAATTTTACCCTTTGTCAGTAAATTTTTTAAAAAAAAGTTTAGAAGTAGATTTAGATCTTACACCTATTCCTTACTCCCTCTGCTAATTTTTATGGTTATTACAATATTTAAAAATATTTTATCTTCCCTGTTGTTCTGAGACTGAATGATTTTTGCTTTGTAAAGTTCATTGATACCCTAATGAACTTCCTAGGGATGTGGGAGCCCTAGATACCATATCATCTCTTTATTACTGAATGCGGAGTCTCTATCAGCATTATCTTAGAGACTTGCAGAGCCACATCAAAACCACCCTAGCAGAAAGACAAAAAGTTGTCCAAAGTAGTAGTGGTGAGCAGTTGCGAAGGGAGTAGCGTGTAGACACTGAATTCCTGCACAAATATGCCAACTTTTTGTGGATGTCCTGGTGTTCGAGAGTTTTTTCTGTAGATCCTGAGAAAGCTCTTGATTTGGAAGGTAAAACTCTCTAACCATTATGTGGGAAGACAGCAGTATTAAGGCCACAGAATTTTCTAACTTCAGCTAACTTTACATTTTTATCCCCCTTATGTCTGTTAAAAATAAAAAATTGAATAAGCAATTTATAAGTTGCCTTTGTCAGATGACATTATGGAAATTATCTGAATATCATTGCTAAGCCAGGTGAGCCATTTAAAAATGCAAATAACTTAAGATACCATGAATTTAGCTGATGAAGAGCAAATTTTATGTTGATTGATTTATTAGAATCTTTTGCTGATTAGTAATTGCCTCAAATATCATTTCTGAGATTTAAGGTATCATGCTTTTAATACCCAATCTGAACATATTTATGTATATCTATAAAATCTGTTATAAGATAGAATCATAGGACTGGAAGGGACATCGAGAGGTCATCTAATCCAGTCCCCTGCACTCATGGTATTTTTACATTATTATTCCCAACCTTCCAGCAGATAGAATGCCAGCTGCTGAACATTTTTTGTTTTATAGGTACTAACTCTTTGGATTTGCTACTTTGTTGATGTTAATGACTTGATTTGTATGTTGTGTCAGTTTCATTGATTTCCTTCAGTTTGGAATTTTTTTTCTCCTCAACTTTATATTTTGAAGCACTGCAACATCAAAATGCCCTTGAGAGTTACTAACTTTCTACCTCAAAACATTGACTTTACAATTATTTCAAGCAATGAGGCAAAGGGAAAAATCATAAAGTTGGAAGATTTTGAATCTCAATTTTGTCTCGCATTTGATTATGATCTTAAGGGTAAATATCCTACATGCTAGGGCCTACAGGAGCTGTCTAGAAGTTAACTCCATATACAATTTTTCAACAATGAAAACACTGAGGTTCCCCCTAAAAAATCAATAAGGTACATCAAAATATTGGGAATGTCTACAAATAGAGCAATGTTTTAGCTCTCTCCATAACTTACCCATGGGGCAGTGCGGAGGGAAGAATAATGGATTGCTATTACAGCAGATTGCCATTTCTAACACTGCTAACTTCTTGAATATAGTACTTTTTGATAACTATGTTATATTATCACAAGTATTTTATCATCAGTACAGTGACGCTGGAAAATGACCATTCTATGGGCATAGTACTGCTAAAACTGCTGTGATTATACAAATTGCTAAATATAAGTCAGAACCAATACACTTAATGCTTGTTGTATAATTGGATTTTTAGAGTCTGTAATTCATAACAACTGCCTGTTTCTCAAACGTGAGTATTATCTTACTTAGGCAAAATGCAAACATGCAATTTCTAATAAATCCAAAATGTAATGAACCCACTCTCTAAGTTGATGTTCTTTCCCCTTATTAGTTTATTTTATGACTTGTCTATACACAAAAGTTATATCACTTTAACAGTACTAGCATAAGTACAACCCCACTCGTGCTGATGCAGTTAAACCTGTATAAAAATGCTTTATAGATATCTATTCCTCTACAGAAAGTAAAATAAACCATTCCAGTGTAAAACACATATATACTGATACAATTGCATCCTCACTAAGTGTTATAGTGATTTAACCAAACAAGTTATAAGAAAATTCTACCCTTAACCAGAATAGTTATACCAGTAGAAAAACTGTGCAGACTAGGCTTAATCTGTAGATCAGTTGATCACATGGCATATGTTCACAGATCTTATAAACATCCTTGTGAACATAAACGTGCTGCTGTTTTCATCCCAAAAGGAGAACTGAGGTTATGAACATGTGATAGTGGTATTATAATGTATGTTTTAATATAACCTCAACTACTACAGTCACTAAAAGCAAATGTGGTAAATACAAAGAAGACACAAGTCTGAATACAGTGTTTGGTGTAACCCATAAAACACTGAGATTATAGTACCATGATTTTCCAGATGTTGGCTAAGATTGTTTATGGATTCACCATTTCTGCCTCTACTCTTGATACTGGAGAATTCCAGTAGCAAAGTGCCATTTTAGTCAAGACAGCCCTTTTCTCAGCAATAGGACAAAGCAGTCGGTAGTGCCAATGCAATATTTTCTCCTAAACAAACAAAGATTGCGTTCTCATTAATGTACAGAAGGGGGCCAAATTAAGGTTGCCTCCAGACATTATCCCATTTGAGTGCTTGACTTTACAATAATTACTTTTTTAAAAACTTAGGTTTTTCTATTTAACTTCCTACATCTTTTAAAAAGCAAAATGGAAACAGACATATTCCATCAAGTGGAACCGTATTTCATCATCTGCATGAGTCATCAGCAGGGTGAATTCACAGCACAGAACTCTACCACTTGAGCTGAAAGAGTAACTGGTAACAATCATAAGCTGTTATCCTCTATGGAGTGGCCACTAAAGAAGAACATATATATTTTGCCAGTGGTTTGTACAACTTTTTATTAGAGAGCAGAGAGCTGTTTGAAATCCTATCTACATAGAAATCCGGATTTCTGTTTCTGGCTTTGGATGTGGGAAGTGGAATGTGTCCTAATAGTTAGAGAGAGCACAAACAAGTGCTTTAGATTGTCCCATTCATTCTGAAAGGAAGTGTAATGAAGAGAATGAGATTTCCATATCAGAGAGTTGGATTCTTCTCCCAACCTTGCCAGAAGTGACGTTGAGCAATCTCTGTGACCTCTCTAAAATGGATGAATAATACCTGCTTGTCTCCAAGGCAAGGGTATCGCATATTGCTCAATAGGAAGGGCTGTGAGGTGCACAGACAAGAGCTCCTTGTTTCCTCTTGACTTCCAATGAATGCATCTTCCTCAAGTCAAGAAGGTGGGGTGGCAGCTCCTGGTGCTGCTGCATTCTCTGTTCAGAGCTCTTTGCCTACCATACCTGAAGCTTCTTTTGGGTCTAGAAGCATGCTCAGTGCACCTGGTCATATAGTCAGAGCTCTACTGAAGGGAGCATGCTCAGTGCAATGGAATTTTCAGAGATTTTTAGCAGCTAGTTCAGGGGTCGGCAACCTTTCAGAAGCGGTGTGCCAAATCTTCAGTTATTCATTCTAATTTAAGGCTTCCGTGCGCCAGTGATACATTTTAATGTTTTTAGAAGGTCTCTTTCTATAAGTCTATAATATAGAACTAAACTATTGTTATATGTAAAGTAAATAAGGTTTTCAAAATGTTTAAGGAGCTTCCTTTAAAATGCAGAGCCCCCCCGGACCGGTGGCCAGGACCCGGGCAGTGAGAGTGCTCCTGAAAATCAGCTCATGTGCCGCCTTTGCCACGTGTACCATACATTGCCTACTCCTGAGGTAGCTTCTAACAAGCTCTACTGAGCATGACAAATTTGAACTTGAAATAAGACACAGTTTCCTAGCACCGAGGGTAATTTAAACATTGGAACGGCTTGCTGGGGAGGTGGTGGATTTTCCATCGTGTGGAGTCTTTAAAAGAAGATTAGATATCTTTCTTAAAGACATGCTTTGGACTAGATCAGTGGTGGGCAAACTGCAGCCCACGGGACCTTCCTGCCCGGCCCCTGAGCTTCCAGCCGGGGAGGCTACCCCGGCCCTTCCCCTGCTGTCCCTCCTCCCCCTCAGCCTCAGTTTACGGCACCGCCAGCATAATGCTCTGAGTAACGGGACTGCGAGCTCCTGGGGCAGCACAGCTGCAGAGCCGTGACGTGACCCGGTGCTCTGTGCTGCTTGGTGCGCGACTGCTTGCCCTGGTGCAGACGCGCCGCCAGACACCCATGCTCCAGGCAGCGTGGTAAGGGCAGGGAGTGTTGGGGGGTATTCAGTACAGGGCAGGTGAGTTTAGTGGGTAGTCGGGGCTGGAGGTGTCATGGCGGTCAGAGGGTGGGGAACGGGGTTGAATGGGAGCAGGGATCCCCGGTGGGCAGTCAAGAATGAAAGAAGGGTTTGGATGGGACAGCAGGGGCAGTCAGGGGTGCGAGTTCTGCAAGTGGGCAGGAGACAGGGAGAAGGGGTGGTTGGATGGGTTACGGGGCCCGGGGCGGGCCATCAGTAAGGAGAGGAGTTGGATGGGGTGAGGCAGGGGCGGTCAGGGAACAGAGAGCAGGGGAGGTGAATGGGGCAGAGGTATGGGAGGGGGGTGTCAGGAAGAAGAGCTGGGTTTGCGGGGGACTGTCAAGGGGCGAGAAGCAGAGGGGGTCAGATGGGGGCAGGGGCCATGCCATGCCTGGCACAGCCTCCCCTAACCAGTCCTCCATACAATTTTGGAAACCCACTGCGGCCCTCAGGCCAAAAAGTTTGCCCACCCCTGGACTAGCTGGTCTTGGTGGTCTTTTTTTGGCCTTGGGAATCTATGAATCCCCAGTTCTGCTCTTTCCTTCATGGGCCATGGCAAAGAGGATTGCTTGAAGTGCCCTCAGCATACTCAGACCACTTGCAGCTCTGCATTAAGACAATAACTGTTATCAAATGTCCTGTACCAGGGGTTCAGCCAGTCACCTGCAGTGGTCAGGAAGGAATATTTTTCTCAGATGCACGGTTGGCCAAATGTGTTGGTGGGGGGGAGTTTATTTCTTTTGACACATCTAGAATCTGTCCACCTACAATTCTCAATCCAATTCTTCCTCAGTAGCAATCTTATTTCTTTTATTTGATCTAGAAGTTGCATTACTACTAAACCTTACCATGAGCTAGTCAACTCCTCTCACCAACTTACACCTGAGCTTTCATCATCCTACTAATTCTGACAGGCCTTATTTATGAATGAATTCAAGGAGGCCTAGAATGAGTAGAATAGGTAACTAGTCTAAGATAAGACAACTTAATTTGAATTTAGTTAATCATAATTAAATCTCACGGTTCCCCAATGACACCTCTACATTTCAGTTACTACTCTGCCTTCATCGACAGCATTACAGATATCTTGTTACATTGAACTCATCTGATTTCAACTTTATTATGCTTGGAAGGTATAATACTATCTTTATTTATTGCTTTATCAATCTGATCAATTCAACACCAGGTGGAGTGGATGAGTGCTCAGAGGT
This sequence comes from Dermatemys mawii, assembly GCA_007922305.1. Taxonomy (NCBI): domain Eukaryota; kingdom Metazoa; phylum Chordata; order Testudines; family Dermatemydidae; genus Dermatemys; species Dermatemys mawii. Next base: position 18,274,215 of record ML677352.1, on the reverse strand, counting down.
GATAGAGGGAAGTCACTTTCTTAAATACCTGGATGGTGTGTATTGTATTCCTAGACATGCCATGTCTACACTACAAAGTTTGATCAATGCAAGTTACGTTGGCATATAGATGCTGACTTCTGCATATGGCCCAGGCACACACACACTTGAGTACTTGTATCAACACTGCACATACTCACTACAAGGGCTTATCTTAATGTAATATGTGATGCACTGTGGGTCGGTGTCCCAGTGTATCCTGCGCTGCTGTCAGCTGCATGGTTTTTGGGATATCAGTAATTAGTCCAGAGATTTCTGGGATCTCGGGGTCAAATTGCCACCCCTTTCTCTTTCTCCATCCAATAATTCTTTCCACGTCCCATAATTTTCCCATCTTTTTGAAGCCCCCCACAGTCCTGTGTCCTGTTTTTCGGTCTATGCCATCTCTCTGGCAGAAGCATGGACCCTGTGCAGCTCATTAAAGTTGCTTGTACAGAACACAATTCTCCTGTATTTGCAGAACATGAACAAGTGCTTGTACAATCAGGGTGGTGATGAGGAAGATGCATAGATCTTCAAACACAATAACCGGATGCTGCTGGAGACAGTGGGGGAAAAAATGCCAGGTTGCTGCAGTTGTCGTGAAGCAGCTCCACTCTGGGCCCAAGAAATGTGCACTGAGTGGTGAGGTTACATCGTAATGCAAGTTTGGGATGATGAGCAGTGGCTATTAAACTTTTGGATGTGAAGGGCTGCATCTCTGAATCTGTCTACTGAGCTCACCCCAGATCTCCAGGACAGGGACACCAGAATGCACTGACAGGAGAGAAGCAAGTGGCAGTCATTTTCTGGAGATTAGCAATGCCAGATTGCTCTCGGTCAGTGGGTAATTAAGACTGACTCTGTGTAATATACAGGAAATAGTGGATGGATTTGCAGCAATGAGGTTTCTGAACTATGATGGGGCAACAGACAACGTGAATAACCCTATTCTGGTGTCAGCCCACCTTGCTGATGAGTACATTAACAGAAAGATATACTTTCCCACGGTTATGCAAGCGCTAACAGATCACCGATATCATTATGGCCTGGTCAGGGAAGGTGCATGACACTTGCATCTTTAAGAACACAGGATTTTCCAAAACACGCAAACAAGGACATTCTTCCCCAACTAGTGGATTACCATTAATGGTATAAAAATACGAGGAGTGATTCAGGGGACCCACTCTACCCCTGACTCATGAAGCTTTGCACAGCCACAGGGACAGCAGCAAAAAACGCTATAACAACCAGCTCAGCGGGTGCAGAATGACAGTTGAATGTGCTTTTGGTAGATTGAAGGGTCACTGACACTGTTGGTTGTCAGTGAGGAAAACATCCCCATGGTTGTAGCTGCAGTTTGGGGACTGCAGAGTGTCTCTGAGATAAAAGCTACCATTAGGGAAGAGGCACAAGGTGAACAGGCTGTCTGCTGAATTGGAATAGCTAGCCGCAAGGACTATTAGAAGAGCCAGCTGTGGAGCTATACATTGAGGTAGGCGTTAAAAGACCATTCTAACAATCAGCCACAGTGGTGGTTTGCTGATGCTTTTATGAAAGTTTCTCATGTATATGGAGATTAAATATCGGTGAGTCTTTGTCTCCCAATATGAATTCCATAATGCTCATGGTAAACTAATAAAGAGTCCAAACCTAGAATTTTGTGTGCAAAGAAATGGAGTTGGTGTTATTACATCACATTAATGGGGGCACTTACATTGGCAGGAGACAAATTTTGTTGTAGTCACATGCACATCTAGGTTAATGTAAACTGACTCACATCAACTTAACTTTGTACAGTGGACCAGCCCTTAGAATATCTGCCCTATTTGGGATCCAGATTAACATAAACTGTAATTTATTTAGCAAAAGAAATAATAGAGAGAATTTGCCTTGGCAAAATAAAATATTTTATTTCCACAAAGTTAGCTCCTTACACTGAGCAAATTAAAGGAATTATATTGATGAAAATTCTCACAGAATCAATGAAATAGAAAAGGAATTGAAAATATCTCCATGTGCCACAGACGTGAGAATAAAGGTGACAAACAGAATAAGACCATTATGACACATAATCATAGCCTTTTATGTGCTACCAGTTCAACCACTGACCCAAGACCAACACCCTGCATTCTATTACAAGAATATATTCACAGTGGAATTCAAGCACACAAACATCTTTGAATCTGAAAAAGTAGAGTGGAAATTCACTAAACAAATTAAAGAAGGGCTGGAGATCAAGAACTGAACTCAGGCAGATCTATTTTATGCAAAGAATAAGTTACCAGAGAAAGCAATTGGAACTAATAGAACAAATGATTTCTAGAGACACCTTGATTAGTGTGTGGAGAACAGAAGCCAAAGGACAATTGTAAAGACTGGTGGAAAAGCAGGAGGCAAGAATTAAGGTATGTGAGGTAAGGGCAGGCATGCTGAATTAGGAGGCGTTTTCCTGTATCTACCACTGATTGTTATGACAACATTTTTTTTTAGATAATAACAGTAACATTTTGACATACACGGGGCCTGTTCCATCCTCAGTTATCTGAACAGCCAAAATTAAAGGGGCAGGCTATAGAGTGAACTTCTGCATCTATGGGTCCATCCCAAATTCCAGACTCTGGTCAGAAGGAGAGGAAGGAAACTCGTTTTCATCTATTTCTTCATTGTGTCTGGCTCCTGTCCTGGCCTTGCCTCTCCTCATTCCTGAGAAACCTTTCTCTTGTTTCACCTCATCTAATACAGGTCCCCTGCTCCTGAGATGAAGAATAGCTTCCCAGCCCCCCTCCTCTTGAACTACTGCCTCTTCCTTCTTCTTCTCCCAAGAGACTCCTTGAAGCCCGTCTCCATTGTTGCTCCTTTTCCAATTCAGACTAATTGATATGTGTTTTTATTCTCCACCCCAACTCCTACTGTTGCTTCCTTCACAAGAAAGAACCCATCTGCTCCCATGAGTTTCAGTTCCCCTTTCCTCCCTGAGATACCCCACTTCTTGCCACCGATGTTGGTGTTCTTCCCCCATAACCTTTCCTACTTTTCTGCTCTGAAACAGACGCCCCAACTCCTGACTGAAGCCAAGGGAAGGCAGAAGCTTCTCTAACAATTGCCTGAAGGTGCCTGCCTGAGGGAAGGGAGGGGCCTGATCCTGATACACCCTCAGAAGGAGGCATTCCCACCTCCCTGCCCATATTAACTCTGTGCTAATTTTTCTGGCTTTTTGTGTATGGAGTACCGTGGAAGAGGAGAGGCTTGGAAGTGACCTGACCAGAGGATTAAGTCAGAGGTAGAGGCAGACAACTACAGAAGTGGAACAGCCAGTACAGAGACAGCTGTCACGAGGAGGCTCCAAGCAGTGAGTTGACCCCTTCATAGTATTACCACCCACTGCCACTTCCATCCCCCTCCTTCAATCATCCTGAAATTCTCTCACCAGCTGCTTGTTCTGTCCTTCACTCTCTGCTGCTTTCTTCTGCCCTCCCCACAGAGCACACTCACAAACAGTGTCACTTTCTTGTCATTCACAGACACTCCCACATAAGTGACCTTATACACACGTACATACACACACACGCATGCACGCTCCATGTCACTACGTGCTCTTGGGCACAAGGTAGCAGTCCTGCAGCAACTTAGGCTTCTAAATCCTATACCTAATGGCTGCAGTGGGGAGTGGACAGCGGGCTGTGCTTTAAGGTGGCTTTTGAGTCTCTTCCCCCAGCCAGGAGACTCTATGGATGGGGACTAGGTTGGCCATACCTGTAAACTGCCACAAAAGGTTGAGCTGGGGGCAGGGAGGGGAGGGCTTCCTTCTAGCACAGACCCTGGGACAGAGGATTCCAGGCGGTGTGGGCTGAGAGTAAGGGAGACATAGGTAAAAGGGAGGGAGGATGCTTGAGGCAATGTGGGCCTGGCAGGAAGGCAAGCGAGAGAGTAGATGCATAGCTTGAAGAGATGTGTGAGAACGTATTACAGGATGTTGTGGGCCAGCTGCGGCCTGCTCTCCTCCTTGAATGTGAGCAATGTTGGGATCTGGCTACCTGCGCATGCCGTATAGCACACTGGCTAATTGATACTTTGCTGGATGCAGCTTTGTAATGTTGCATTGGCGGTTGGCATGATTTTTATTTTATTGCCCTAGAATACTCTAGAAGCAAGACAAGAAGTGTTTAAAAGACAGAGGGAGTGATATTTTACTGGACAACATTGCAGGTGGAATGGGGGAAAGTGGAAAGCATAAAGTACTCGGTAATACTGGACGCTGTGTCGGGTTGGGGTTTGTCAGAAAAAGAGCAAAATGAGACCATGGAGGAAGGTCTTGGTGGTGGTGGTGTTTTTTTTCACAACTGCCTGAGTCCGTTTCTCACAACAAGCAGATGGATAGAGTTTGGATGTGATAGGATTTTCTTTTCTGTCAACACACAGAAAACTTACTGAAGTATTGAATGTATTGTCTGAATTATCAGAAGAAGTGATGAATCATTGAAAAGGAAGGCTGATCAGTTGTGGTACATTAAATTGTGAAACTGTGTCAAGTAGCGCTCTCAAGGGCTTGGTTCAGGGACAGTATTGTTCAGCACATTCATGCATGACCTTGAAGGGAAGCTTAATTTGATATTGATCAGATTTACAAATGCCAAAAACTAGTAAATAAACATGATTTATTAAAAACACAGAGAATGTGGTAGTTTCAGAAACACTGAACAAAACTGAAATGAGCTTTAATGTAAAGCTGGGCAAGATAGTACATTCAAGAGAGAATAATTAGCAACAGCTACAGATTATGGGAGCACTATTTAGAAAAGAGTTGAGAGAAAGATTTGGGGATAATGGTAAATAATCATCTGACTATGAGTGCATAGTAAGATGCCATTGCAAGAAATGTCCATGCTTTTCTCAGCTGTGTAATTAAGCTTACAGCTGGAATGCTGATTCATGCTGGTAAGTACAGCCTCTTTGCTGAAGAGAAGCAGTTTTTGGAACCTTGCATGTCAGTTTCCTGTCAGAAATGGATGCACAGAGTCAGGGTATTTTCTAAGTGCGATTTGTTTGTTTATGTAATGTGCATAAGTCCTGTTTCCTTCAACAAAAGTGGTAACCAACTGCACCCAAGTGTATCTTGCAGAAACCTCCAGTAAGGCACTATTTCCTTGTTCCATGAAGCAGCTGCCATGAGCCCCTCTCTCACCAATCTTTGCATCTCCAATCTCAGGCCTTGTCTACACTGCCACTTATAGCACTGAAACTTTCTTTGCTCAGGGGTGTTAAAAAACACCCCCTTGAGCAATGCAAGTTTCAGAGCTGACAAGTTTTCCCCTCACAGAGGCTGGAGCCGCGACTACACAGCCATGTGAAAACGCTGCCATAGCAGTTGCTTAACAAATAGTTTTTGCTTCCAGCCTCAGCCCCTGAGTTGGAAAAATCCCCTCTAGCTCAAAGCTCCTCTTCAGGGGGATTTCATGGCCTTCAAAGGTGAACCCGGGTATCAGCCCTCTTTTTGTGCAACAGTTTGCAATACAAAGAAACCTCAGAGCTTTAACTGCCAGACAAGAGATTTCTTTAACCTACACAAACCCATTAGTGAGGGTCTTGGTGCTTATGCATCAATGAACTCTAATAGACAAGCCATCAATACTTTCTGGCAGAACAATATAAAGGAAAGCAAAATGTTTCACAGAACAGTATTCAAAACACTGCAAGGGCTTGAAAATATCACTTACAAGGAATGATTATGGGATTCAGTTTATTGGTATGTGGGGTAGAAGGTGATAACTATACAAATATTTAAACTATATAAAAAGAAAAGAACTATTTACATTGGATGCCCTGAATTCAATAAAGGGGGAATTTAACATAAAAATTGAGAAAAACTGTCTTATGAGAAGCACAATAAGACCGTGATCCTGTAACTGACCCATGGGAAGGCCTCTACACCAGCATGGAGCCCCATCAAAGTCAATGAGGCTCTGTGAGAACATAACCATCTTCCCACGCTAAGCTCATTGCAAGGCCAGGTGCCTGGTTACTAATTCATAGAGTTTCACTCAGATGAAAGGAAACTATGTATAATATTGAATCAAGGAGTAGTGTAATGGGAAATATGCATGTATACTTAAACAGCCAAGTAATTGCTCATGGTTACTATCAGAATTTCTTACACTATGATATATTTTTTGCCTGCACAATGACATATTGTTCATGGTTCTCTCTATCATTTAAATACACAAACTTTGTCGACACTCTTATTTTAACTAATTAAACAGGGGTTTTCAGCTCATTTTCCTTTCATTAAGACAGCAATGGCCTCTGTGACTAAAAGAAAATCTATGTGACAATCTTATTTTGCCAGCGCCTAGACAGAAATGTTGAACAGTCATTAATATTACTTTGAAAATGCCAGACGAAGGGATTTAAAAGTTAATCAGTTTTTCTGTAGGCTTGTCCATACATATTCAACTGTTAGTGCACATGCACTGCATGCTTTCAAGGTCCAATTCTCTTGGCCAGTAGTGTCCGTTGAGTCTGTGCCTTGATGCCTTTGCACTCCTGCCTCCCAAAGGCTTAACAGTCAGAGCAGGGCCAACAGCCACTCGGTTTCTTATGACCATCCATGGCTGTGAGATGGAACTGAGAGAACTGTGTCCCTGTCTTCTGTGAACTTTAACCAAACATGTTTAGTGTACTAATTAGGATAATATGTTTAATAGGTCTCTGGGTAATTTTTTCTCATTTTTTGGTTCATTCAGTCTTACATATCTCCTGGTTTTATGTATTGTTATTCCTGTGAGACAACTCTACTCTACTCTTCAGTGATGGATGTTCAAAAGAATAAGAAGTGCTATATAGCACTTATCACAGCATAAGGGGAGATTTTCATTTATTTAAGATTACAGAGCATATCCTACTTGTACTGTGGTTTTTCTTTGCTCTGTCTCTTATGAATTGTATGAGTCATCCCAAGCCCATTTAAATAAGCTTTTCCCCCCCAAGGTTTTGGGCCAAATCCTCAGCAGGAATAAATAAGTATGGTTCCACTGATCTGGTCCTAAATATGTTCTCCACTTATTCATCTCCCAGAATTGTATATGTGTATTGAAATCATGAGTTTCTAGTCACTTTCCATCAGCAAGACAAAGCAAAGGAAGATTTCTTCTTGGCTGCTTTCCCTAATGCACTTAGCAGCACTGACTACACTAATGTGGCTATTACAGGCTCATCCACCAATGAGAAGGTTTTACTTAAACAGAAAACACCTCGGGATAGGAATATGCAAGTTTGTGTCTGATGCTAGTAACAACAACATCATTAATGTAGTTGCCAAGGCGAAATGATCCACCCGTGATACTTATACACGGCAGCTGTTTGACTATCTGACTAATCAAGACGTTCCACCTGGGTCAATGGTGGTTGTAGGTTACTAGCTAGAGAAAGAATAAGATTACATTTTCAAACACAAGCATATTGCCCTCATTCCTGCCAGGGGTCGAGCGCTTCTGAAAAGTTCTGAGACCTTCAGCTCCTATTGACTTTAAGAAGTGCTCAGCGCCTTAAAGGCTGGAGCTAATACTTTTCAGTGTGGGGAAAGATACTGCTTCACAGAGCAGAATGAACTTTCTGTAGCTCACGATTTATGCTGCAACTTTAACCCTTTTCCTGTTCCTAGAGAAGATGTTGACTTTTCTGAATGTGTTCAGCCATCAGAATTTTTGGAAGAATGTTTCTGCGACTAGATTTCAACCCATGGATTTCTCACTAAGTGTTTGTCATGACTGTTGCTTTGAGTATTTGCTCTTTGTAATTTACTACTCACTCTTAAAACAAAGCAACCAAACAAACAACTTTTGTTTCCTCTTCTTAATTAATGTCACAGCCCTTGTCTTTTCACTGGGAGTTCTCACCATGGCTACTTCTTCAACTGGAGCAAGGGGTGTGATTCCCAATTCATGCAGACATACTCAAGACTGCTCTGCTCGATGTAGTATGCTAAAAATATCAGTGTAGCATGGAGCGCAACTTGCTAGCTGTACCCAGGCGAGCTGGCTAGGTAAATACTAGTCCGAGCCACCATCCGTGCTACCTTGGCTACACTGATATTTTAGCACACTAGTTAGCATAGGTACATCTACGTAAGCTGGGAATCACACTCCCATCTCCAAGTGTAGATGTAGCCTTTATGTATTATGTACTCTGGTTTCTAACATTGACTCTTAAGAGCAGAGGGTGACATGACTTGTGTAAATGTCTTCATGAGGGAGGCAGGCACTATGTGAAACATAACCAATGGATGGCATCTGATCCTCTTGCCACTGAACTGTCATGCTAGGCATGTGGTCAATGCCATCCTGATCCAAGTACCCAAGCTTTACCAAAGCTAGTGCTGTCTAATGAAATAGGGGATACATTGTGTATGCTGAGGCCCATGAACCACAAATTCTCTCTCAGGAATACACTCATCCAGGTACTGGATCTCTCAGTTCCCTCTTTTCCCCAGTGCTCCCACATTACCTCCTTACGTTAGTCACATTAGGGGGCTGGCCTGTTAAGTTAGGCAAGAATGTCCACAACTGAGTGCAAGGAATATACGGTGATTGTCCATTAGAAATCATGCAAAAATAAAACTAATAATGTAGAATACATAAATGAATTGGTAAACAAACCTCCTCCCCATATTTTATACATTAAAATCCAGACTAGTGCAATGCGTGTATAAATCAAATTCCACTAAAACAAATTGTAGAGTGAATAAGACAGCCCAACTGGTAGTGCTAGGTTGTCTTCTATATTGTCTACCAAGCACCAACCAAAAGGCAGCGGATATTGTCTTTGAAAATAAGAGATTCACTGACAGGTGTCCATGAAGAAGCATATGATGGAGTGCACATTTGTTACTGCTCAAACACCCCTCCATACTGTTCTCTTCAATGTGTTTGTTCTCTTCTACAGTCCTTATGCTTCTCATCTTCCTTTTCCTTAGAAGTAGCTGCTACCAGGGTAGCAGTGTTATCTTTTCCTTTTCTCTCTAAAGAAGAAAAATCCTGATTTGTGTCATTCACAGATGAACGCACCTGTCCATAGACACTGTCCTGTCTTGGGTCAGCATGTGGTTAGAGCCAGTCAGCATCACATACTCTGTACTGCAAAGGAGCTTCTCAGTCGCTGATCTGCTTTTCCCAGTCAAGGTATTCAAAACATCACATGTTTCTGTGCATATTCTGCCATAGAAGAAATAACTGGGGTTGTGATGACAAGATACCATGCTTCTAATATGGTGGTATCCATGTTAGACGTGTCCCCTGGTCTCTCTGTGAATGCCTATATAGACCCATTTTCTTGCCACTGCCACCTCTCTTCTTCCTTGCATGGGCTGATTGACCAGTGAGGAGAGGAGGAAGACACAAGACACAACAGATGGATCTGTGCTAGGGGGAAATCCAGCATCTCCACCCTTTCCTCATCCCTCCCCATTCATTCCCTCTGTGCACTGATTTGCACAGCTCATTAAGACTTTTATGGTCCACAGTGCGTATGCAAACTCCCCTCCCCGCCCCCCCGGCTCTCTAAATCTTGCTTACCTCCCCCGTTATATAAAAGATTTCTACTGATTCCACTAGAGGGCCTTTCACAATTGCATATTAGGAATAAAATTTGCATGAAAACACAAAATGTGCTCATTTCCCTATGCTTCAAGTGCATTGTTGTCTTCTCCCAGTGGCCTGCTGTGTTTTTAAGGACAATAATAGAAACACACGTAGGGGAAAAAGAGAGCAATTTCCCATTCTTCCCCTTGAGGTGAGCAGTATAAAAATGGGCTTATTTTGTTAGAGTTCAGTGTAAGTGCTTTTCAATATACAAGATATACTTTTGCTCAGATCCAATGTACTCCAGCAAATCAACCTCCCATTCAATTCAATTAATGTTTTTTTCCCCTGTGTCTAAGAAAACTGCAGGGAGCTAGGTTTGGGTATAAAAACACAGAATGTAAGATTAAAGAGTCTATAGAGATTATCAGAGGAGAGTCTATTTTAATAACCCTCTCTGATTGCTGTGCATGAGATGTGGAAGTACTGGGGTTTAATCTCAATGCAGGTGCCTGTGCAATTATAATCAGAACTGAGCAGAAATATTGGTCAATAGGCTCTGCACTCCTCAGGGTAGTGAGAGAACTGTAACAGGAATTAAGTCTCAGAACTTTAGGGAAGGAAACCATCTGAAAAGAATAATCAACTACACTGGTATGGAGTCTCAGATTTAGAGAGAAAACTGTGTTTTTAAAAAAAACAACAAAAGCCAGCAGTAAATTCATAGGGACCTAGATTATCATTATGTATGCAGGGAAGAAATGTATGATTTCATGCTCGCTATTGTTTTGTTTAGTTAATTCTTACTTTGTCTCTGTGATATTTATAGCAGGTGCCAATATGAAAGGAAAGAAAGCTGTTGGTTCTAGCCTTCCTCGTACTCAGGATTGATTCTTATAAATTGGTGCAGCATGCAGAAAAGGTTTCATTAATTTTAGGCAGGTCATGGGTTGTGGAAACACATAGGGTGTTAATTGAAAATATCAGTCTACAGGTCTTTCTGCTTCTTAATTTCACAGGCTAAAAGCTGGATGAGTTTTTCTTCTTTGTCGCATAATGCATGTCTAGTGTATTTTTTAAATTAAATTTGGGCTCCTGAGTGCTTGAGGCATTACATAGAAACCTGGCTTAAAGCTCTTGATTGTTTGGCCTTTTTTTCCTGCCCACATTGTCTTTGTCTGTTATTTAAGATGAAAAGATTAAATGTGAATCACTTAGGTTCAGCCATCCAACCTACTAAAATCCTGGTTTCTGAGGGAAAAGCCTAATAGAATCCCATAAGACTGATAAAGAACTCTGAAGTATCATGTAATTTCATAAGAAAAGAGCAGTTACTTCTCTGTTTTACAGATTTTACTAAGTTAACATTCACCTTCCTTTGGGTTCAAACTGATTTACTGTTCTTTAAGTCACTGGAGGGGGATGAGAGATTCCGTAATGAAAGACAAGTATTTACAGCTTTGTGTTCTGTGCTTAATATATGTTGGGATTAGTACAAGAGTTAAGTGTTAGAATTGAGTACAGCTGCAAAAATAACAGATATTTCAGTGCATTGGTGACTCCAGTAAGTAAGTAGATAGGTAAGTAAGTGTATGTGTGTATGTGTAACAATTTTTTGGGTTCAGTGATGATAAATGCAAAGTAATGCACATTGGAAAACATAATCCCAACTATACATATAAAATGATGGAGTCTAAATTATCTGCTAGCACTCAAGAAAGAGATGTTGGAGTCACTGTGGATAGTTCTCTGAAAACATCCACTCAAAAAAGCAAACAATGTTGGGAATCATTAAGAAAGGGATAGATAATAAGACAGAAAATATCATATACCCTGTATATAAATCCATGATAAGCCCACATCTTGAATTCTGCATGTGGATGTGATCACGCCGTCTCAAAAAAGATATACTGGAATTGGGAAAAGGTTCAGAAAAGGGCAACAAAAATGATTAGGGGTATGGAACACTTCTATGTGAATTAAGGCTAGATTAATAAGACTGGGACTTTTCAGCTTGGAAAAGAGATGACTAAGGGGAGATATGATTGACGTCTATAACATCATGACTGGTGTGGAGAAAATAAATAAGGAAGTGTTATTTACTCATAATACAAGAACTAAGGGTCACAAAATGAAATTAATAGGCAGGCAGCAGGTTTAAAACAAAAGGAAGCATTTCTTCAAACAATGCACAGTCAACCTGTGGATCTCCTTGCCAGAGGATGTTGTGAAGGTCAAGATGATAACAGGGTTTTAAAAAGAACTACATAAGTTCATGGAGGATAGGTCCATCAATGGCTATTAGCCACAATGGACAGGAATGGTGTCCCTAGACTCTGTTTTCCAGAAGCTGGGAATGAGCAACGGGATGGGTCTATTGATGATTAACTGTTTTGTTGATTCTCTGTGGGGCACTTGGCACTGGTCACAGTTGGAAGACAGGATACTGGGCTAGATGGACCTTTTATCTGACCCAGTATAGCTGTTCTTATGAATGTTTTATTTTGATTTAGAGCGATTTTTAGCATTTTTGATTTTTTAAAATAAATTTGAAGGAAATTTCTAAGCAAATGTTATTTTGAATAAAAATATCAACATTTTATTTTAGAAATGTCAAAACAAAATGTTTCAACTTTGGAATTTTTTTTGCTTGCACAATCTGCAAAACCAACATGAATTTGCAAAACATTTTGGTGTTGCCAAATCTGCATTTCTTGGCAAAAAATTTGACCTAGTTTTAATGGTGAGCAGTAATAGGGTTGTGTCTTCCCACTGGAGAGTTTAAGATCTTATAGGCCCAATCTTGTGAAGTGCTGAATCTCACTGAAACCCAATAAAGTATTTTTCAATGTATATAATGCTCATAAAAGGGGTGGAACAAAAATTGGGATATCATTCTGCCCCTATCTGAAACTCCCTTTAAAACATGATTTCAGCTCAAACTTGCTACATATGTCAGATTTTCTTTTGCATAAATAGATTGCAGCAAATATCTCTCTTTTGGTGCCAAATTGTTTAGTCCTTACTCAGAGAAAATGCCTAATGATGTTAAGGAAAGCTTTGACCGAAAACTGTAGGATTTGGTTCTTGATGCATAGAAGAGGGAAAATGACATTAGCACAAGACAATTCCTTACAAATGCAGTCAATAAAGAACACTGTCTCATTCTGTTCCTGCCATGACTGAAGCAAATTCATTAAAATTAGCATTCACGCTCCTGGAAATATTTTTGCATTATTGTATTATTTGACGAGCTATAGTATTTAGCACTTTAAAGTTTCAAACATCAACAAATTTAGGACACTTTTGTTACCAAAGTAGTTTCCTGAAAGGCTAAATTATTTTCCCAAATGGTTTCCAAAGCTAGTGTATCTTTTATATCAGTTATTAATCACAATTGTAATTCTTCATAATTCAAACTATGGTCATGTATAACTGCCCATTTCACACAGAAGAACTAAATGTACAGTACATGGTGTTTTAAATGCCTTTAGTTAGTATTTTGTTAAATTTAACTTAGTCACAGGACAAGGTAAGTTTACTTAAGAGTGTTATTTTAATTAAAAATGTGTTCCAAACAGCTGACAAATAATCTGCCCAATATGAATAAAATTGTATCTAATAATAGAACACCACATTGAGCCTAATCCTGTATAGCTGTTCAAGAGTAATTCTCTGGTAGCCTCTGTATATTCCTAGTGTAGGATTATGCCTTGTGGCATAACTTTGCATGTATATTCCTAGTGTAGGATTATGTAGCATAATTTGTAGGATTATGTAGCATAACTTTGCATGTATATTCCTAGTGTAGGATTATGCCTTGTAGGATACTTTGCGCGCATATTCCTAGTGTAGGATTATGCCTTGTGGCATAATTTTGCATGTTATTTCAACCCTCTTTCAAAGCCATGTCTGTTGGCAGATGCATGAGTGCCTTCACATCTAATATTACATCAGATGCCTTGGTCTATTTATTGGAGTGCACCTCCATAGCTGCCTAAGTTTCTTTACTGCTGCCACAGAGAGCACAAGTGACCCCCAATTGTGGCTTAGGTTACATCTAGTTTGGGGTTTAGCTTTCTCTCCTACTTTTATACAATTCTAAGTATACTAAAACCCAATAAAGATAGTACAGTTAGGTAGAACATTTCATTTTTTTCTCATATTCCCTCAGAACCCTCAGAGTTCTTCCCAGGCATTGACCCTAAAAAAAGTTCTGCATCATGTTCTGCTTCCAGAACTTGATGCACACACACTGCCTACGCAACTCATACTTTTCCACACAGTGCAGGATTTTCACACTATGGACTGGTTGGGAATGGCAGCTCAGATGGCAAACCTATCTCAGGGCAGACAATTCACCTGCAGCCTGACTGGAATGTCTTGCTTCCTTGCCAAGACCCAACAGACATATGCTAGTTCTGGGTTTGGCAGTAATATCTCCCTGGGTCTCCTTGTTCTAAGATTGGGGTTGCTTCTGCCTGTCATTGCCCATCGTTGTCTATGGCACCTATTGAGGAGTTAGTGCCTAGGCCAGTTCCTGTGCCTTTAAGTAACTCTCTGGTGTTGCGTACTTTGGCTGCTATCCCACATCCACTTCTGTGGCTCCTGCTCAGGGGATTTCTTTGACTATCCTATAATTGCTCCAACTTCAGATCCAAGCAGAGGCCACTGGTTCTTTTGGTTTCCAAGAGTTCCTTCTGTCCTCTTAAAAAGAAGAGGGAGAAGCATATTACCACCTGACTTGGTGTGGGAAGCTGCAGAGTCAAAATCAACAGGATGATGTCTTCAGTGCTCGCACAGAAATGCCAGTGCCAAGCCTCTTGGTGCCAACATCTGAAGGAATCTCCCCACTGAGAACTTGTTTGGATGCCATGTCCCCAGTAAAAATCCTGCGCTCTCCTTTGAAGACCATCTCTTTCAGCTCTGAGAATTCCCTTGTGCTCTTCATCTGGAGTCACATCATTCCAGGCATAATCTGAAGTTCACTTAGAGCTAGCTGGTGAGCTGTTAGGGTCCCATGGCCAAGAAACTATCCCATAGATGAATGCACAGAAGTCTCTCTCAAAGGTCGACAGTAACAGGTAAGTACCCTCTCTTTCTGCTGGCAGTCAATGAGTCACATATGTATAAGGGTAGCAAGATCTGGCCCAAAATTTATAAAGAAAGAATCTGAGAGAACTATTAATATTCTGAAATGAAAGCAACCTAATTATCAAACTGAATTCAAATCTAGACGGTACCTCTTTAGCTTAAAATTAGCATCAATCCAGTGGAATTTTTAAACAAGCTATTACAAAATTACCATATTAAAGAAATAAAAAAAATTATGATCCTGCTTTCAGCATCAAGAGAGACAGTCCCACAAAGTCTCTGGCAATGAGTAAAGAAATGGAGGACTGAATTAAAACTTAGGCTCTGCAGACTGATGCTGAGGGCCCAGCTCACGGAGTCTATTTGATTACACCAGACTCTCAGCTTTCATTTAAAAACAAAACAAAACAAAAATACAAGTTTCTAGCCATCATGCTTATTATGAAAATCTGACTAATCCATGCTGTGACACTTACCTGAGTCTGCAGAGGGCCTGAAACAGTAGCTCTCAAGGGATTGAACTTCTCTCTTGACCTCTGGGGTGTTAAAATCAAGACCAATTCTCTGGGATTGTGTGTATGTGCATAGCTAGGGCTGACATACATTGGCTTCTGGAGTAAGCAATGGAAAATTCCCTGGCTGCTCTTTAGAGGGGAGGGGACCCTGCTGCCAATAGAGAGGGGTCCAAAGGGGCCCCTGCCACTGCCCCGCCTCTATGGCTGGCCATCCCAAGTAGGCAGCAGAGTCACAGGGAGACCTTCCATGGTGTTCGTAGGGCCCCAGACTGCCTTAACCTGATCTTGAATAGGAGCTAATTTAGAGTAATTTTTGCATAAGAACAGTTTTAAGATTTACTGAACTCTCTCTTCCAAATAACTTTGGTTATAACTTGCTGTGGTGAGTTATTTCAGGACTCTTCCTCTAAATCAGAATTTTTCCTTTTGTATTGACATCTCAAAACTCAGTTTTTGAATAGCATCTTTGTTTACTGTTGTGACAAGCTTCATATCCTGCAAGAAGTGTTCACTTCTAGAGACTTTAATATACCTTTTATGTGGTACAATGCTAAGCTGAAATCCATCTGCAATGAGAAAATGTGCACTCCTGTTTTTCATCAGTAAGTAGGTGGAAATGCCCCCAAGTCATCCCCATTCAGTAGAGGTGTGATCCAATTCCCACTAAGGTCAAGTATATTTCCACTGATTTGAGAAAGATCTGGCTCAGGCTGTAGATAGTAGTTGTGCTCATAGCTGTTCTAACTTCGAATATGAACTATAAAATTCAAGGTCTGACATGATCTGTGATGATTTACATGATCTTGTAAAACCATGAAGATCTGATAAATCCCTTCTCCTTACTGAGGTTGAGGTTCTTCTGCTAACAATCCCCAAACAATCTTGATTCAACAGTCCATGTCTAAAGAGCTCACAACCTATTTAGCTTGACCTCTTCAAACTCAAAGGAGATACAAGAGTTGCACAGGTGTAATTAAAAGCATAATTCAATCTACAGAGCCTTTATGAGTAGCAATGGTCCACAAGAAGGATAGAAACCCAGATTGACTGAGTTTTCAGACAATGTTTTAAAAAAAATATTTTTAAATTGAATAAATTTGAGATAGAAATAATTGAAGGACAGTGAACTTGGAACTCTAGTTTTGTTGTCACATTTTTTAGAGTAGAACCAGGCTTTAAAGTTTTATTAGTTCATTCTGAATACATTTTATGCCTTTGCATATCAAAGTATCTGAATTAATGCTTTTATTCAAAATGAACAAACAAACTGTAACTGAACTATTGTTATTACTGAATATCAATCAACAGTGGCTGTGTGGTTATATACACACCATGCTGTTTTTGGAATAGATTTGTAGTAATTATGTTCACAAACAGAGTAATAGATTTAAATACATTTTGTTTATATATTCTAGTTTATTAGTATTCTGTGCTAGTTTTCTCTGGAACATTAGCCACTCATGTAGCTATACTGGTACAAATCCATAGTGTAGTTGTGCTGAACTAGTTTAAAATGAGTCTTGCGCTGGTTTCGAACTGGGGTAAGCCGTACCATGCAAATCACTTCTTGCACTAGTGCAGTATGTCTGTGCTAGAATGTTACAGCTCTGCAACATTGGTGCATCTATACTACTGTTTAGAACCCCCACCTGTCCCAGCCCACTGTCTGGGTCTTCAAAATGCTTTACACGAACAGTTAGATAAGTAACCTTCCCTCTCAAAATAGGTCTGAGTTTTGATTATCAAGTCAGGCTTTTGATTCTACAGAACTGTGTCCTTAGCCAGCTTAGAAATACTCTATTAAATCCTTAAAAACTCTTCTCTGAGCACTAAAGATCTGATCCTTCTTGCACATACAGGATGGCATTCATTCCTGTGCAGCTGGCCAGAACAAGGCACATTCACAGCTGGCTATCACTGACCCAGTCATATGTGCAAGTTCCAGTGGTGCCATTCTATGGTAGAAGGATGGAAAGGGTGACTGAGGAGGGAAAAAAGAGCCCACAAGGATGGCTGCAATGAATTATCCTTGAGAAACGAGACCTCTGATAAACAAGCTGTCCTGACTGCACATGTGAGATTGTCAGGATGAATGAAAACCCTCACTACGGTATAGCAGAGCAGGAAGGACACTGAAAGTGCTCCCAGTGAAGAAGCCAACCAAACTGTCTGAGCCCTAAAATGGCATTCAGAACAATAGCCTGGCCGCATTCTGAATGTGATTGTAAATGGCTGAGCAAGCATGACTTGTGAGCAGCACATTCCTGGAAGATGACAGGAAGGAGTTTATCCAGGGAGGGAGTCAGATTCTGTTTAAAAATTAAAGTTGCCAAAAACAAGCCCAGAGGCATTAATTCCGCAGTGTTAGATATCATCTGACTTGTTTCCAGGCTATGCACTTAGGACAAGAGTCATTAAAAATCTCCATCCTATGTTTGTGCTATCCAAGTTCACATAAAGCAGCACAAGCCATGAAAACTAAAGAATTGTTTTAGTGAATCCATAAAGTGCTAAAGAAATTAGAGCCTGAGCCTGGAAATTCTTAATCAGTTGAGTAATTGCTTTGGCTCCAGATTCAGTGGGACTCTTGTGTGAGGAAGGATGATGGGTGAAATCTACCACCTAACCACCAATGTATCCTGTACACACCTTAGGTGGTGTCTAGACCTAGTTGTTGTGTTCATGCTATTTCCATATTCTTTGCTGTTCTGGAAGTTGGGGGTGGGGTTGCAGCGACAGCCCTGTAGGAGGACTTGGCAGAGCTGAGTCTAACCCTCACTTTTTCTCTGGCTCCCCCTGGACAGATGGACTTAGTGGACAGGTAGAATCAAGACCAAGGCTCATCTGCTCACAGCCTGATGCAGCCAGTTTCACAGGTGACAGAGCTGTTAAATCTATCATTGAAGGATGGACAGGGGAATTGTGGGATTGCATTAAGAAGACTTTAATTACACAGCTGCAGCTCCTACATCAAGGCTTGTGACCTCTAGTGGATCCAGAAGAATTCTTAGTGGTACTGCAAAGATGCAGAGTTAAACATTAGGGATGACACAATGGTGAGGCTTGATCAGTGTGTTGGGGCAAAAACATGCCGCCATCCCTTCTTCCTTTTCCAATTAACCACTGATCCTCCTTAAGGGCTGCAGGGTACGAGAGTGGTCTGCAGTCTATATAAGTTAGGCTATGAACACCCCACAGCAGAGAGTAAATTCCAGGAAGTGTGCGTTTCCTGAAGGAGGGCCTGGTGAAAGCTAGAAGTCTGGAGCCTGACAGGTAAGCCAGGAAAGCCGAAATAGAGCCCAGGAACAGAGTAAAAAATAATACTGGAGAATGGGACATGCCCTTGAAAAGAGAGGTACTAACTCAGGAAATGTTTGGGAGAGGCTAGTCCTGCCACCCTTTAAAGACTTGGGTTCTTGAAAGGGAAAAGGACTCTCTATGCTCCATGTTTCTCAGTTAGGACTTAGTAGGATTTGGGTCTGAAAACAAAGTGGGTGTAAAACTCTGGTAAAATAAATATTACTACAGCTTTGTTTTAAAAACTTTTACATTCTCTGGCTTCCTGCTACTCTCTTCCCTCCCTTTAATTTTTGTGGCAGTCTGGTCATCCTGGCCTACCCAGCAATAATCTGATAGATTCAGACCAGGGAAAGAAAGAGAGAAAAACTTGATTTTTCCACTGTCTTGCACTTTGCATGTTATTTCAATGTGACATGCTCCTTTGGTTTAAGTGAGAGACTTCTAATTTGGCAGCCTTTTGCACTCACTTTGCATTCACTGGGCACAAGCAAAAATGACCAACAAGTGTTAGGATGTGGAAGATCTGGCCTAATAAATTTAAGGTCTCGTCCCTTCCTTTTCTAAATTCATTTTTTTTGTTTGTCTCCCCTCACTCTCTGCCACTGTGAAATTTCAGGAGGAGCAGGGATATGTTTTATCCTCCCCTTGCAGGCTGCCAGCAAAGTGTGGAACTGGTTTCATTACCTAGTACGACTGGTGGAGAGGATGACTTAGGCAGATATGTTTGTGTCTTGTAATTTTGCTGCCAGGCAGATAGTTTTTTATCAGATGGGCTACTTTTAGATATTCTGGAATAATGTGACCTTCTATGCTTTCCTTTGATAAGGACTTCGTGGCTAAAAGTGGGGGAGTACGGCCCTTGGCTCTCCTCACTTCTGAGGTTGTGGGATTATAATCCTCTTCTTATCTGTGTGGGAAGTATTTTAAAATGACTTACTTCCCACAGATCAGTTACTTAATAGGAGTGTAGAGGAGTGTTAAATAACACATATTTTGAATAAACTTTAAATCCCTCTAAACTTCATTATTTAAGTCATGTCTGAAACAAATCCCATTTTTAAAACAAATATCAGGCTGACATTGGAGCAAGTTTTGTTTGCAACTGCATCTCCCAGTGCATTTAGGAATTTTATCTTTTTGCCACTTTCTTAAAAAAAATGAAATGAAAATAAGGGAAGGCTTTTATTCTGTAGCCTCATTTTGGCAGGTAAATAGAAAGTTGAGTGGGCTAATCATGCACTCCCCATCTGTCAGTTCCACCCACTATTACCATGTGCTTAATGGAAACTTGCAGTTATTTTGTTCAGCCCTGCATTGTGAAAGCTCACATGGCAAGAAAAGGCTCCTTACCATATGGAAACTATGAAATATGTTTCATAATAAAGATTTTTATTTACTATAAACATCCCTATGCTGTACTATTGATAAGTTATCTTTTCTGGAGAAAGTAGTGGGTTAATTTGGATTTGAAATAGATGCCCAGTGAAAGACCCTTTAGCCAGAATTTTCCATAGTTGCCTAACAAGACACAGACATCCATATTTCAGCACTCAACGAGCCTGAAGTTTCTGAGTGTTTGGCATTTCATATAACGAGTGGTAAAGGAAACCATCTACCGTGCATGAGTTTCATTGGTCATCTAGAACCCTGAAACTATGCTACGTTCCTGTGGTCCATCCACTTGCATCTTATCTATTGACCAACGTTTTATGTATCAATTGACACATCTCGTTTAGAAAAAGTTTGTGTAACAATGAACACTCACAATCCTTGTTGAAGTCATTATGGGTTTAGATGCCTAAATTTAGACACAAGCTAAAAATATTGGCCAGAGAACACCAGTTTGTGTTCCTCAGTAATTTAACAATGGCAAGAATATCTTTCATGTTCTAATACACGTAGTCAAACTTCTTCCATTAAACTAATACAATACAGCTAAAGCTACCTGCATAGGCTGGCACAGTGGACAGCTGATCATTCCAAATGAATGGTCTTCAACATTATCTAAACGGGTGACTAAAGTACATTAATGGCAGGTTTTAAACTTTTAAAACAGCTTGTTGTTTTAGGCTTTTGCTAAGCCTTTTTGAAGGCTCATGGTGACTTAAATCACTACCATAGTCAATCTTAGCATTTACAGTGGGCTTTGAAACTTTTTTTTCCCGTCTTTCCATTGAATTCAGTGGCAGATGGACTGGCCTCTTAGTCTCCATAGCTATAACAAGACACATCCTTTTCAAGCCCATTATCTGTATTCTTCCCTTTTAATTACAAAGGATTGTGATAGTGTTGGAAGAACCAACTGGAGTTGCTCTGTATGTGTACATATAAAATTTGACTTCATCTTACCATTCTCATATTTCCTTGGATTCTGAATCAAAATAATTCCCAGAACTTGGAAAAAAGAGACATTCTATATCTTGTTACTTATAAGAACACTTTTTTCCTCATAATCAATATCTAAATGTCTGGTATTGTTTCAGTGTTTTCTCCTTTAAAACATAGATCATGCAATAGTGCTAACCCATACATCTTCCCTGTCAAACATTTAATTTATTGTGCTGTTCATTTATAGCTTGAGACTAGAGACCTATTGGTTGGCAAAAGAGGATGGATGGCTTCTTTACTGTATCCTTACACAGCTGACAGGAGATGGACAATATTCATTTCCAAACTGCTAGTAAATCCTAGATGGATCACAAGGTCTTTGTACTAACTTGAATAACTATTGCAAGGCATTTTCTGTGTTTCTTACCTGTTGTTTGACAGTCACTTTCTCATTCACTGTAGTTAGACTGATCACTAAGAAAGCAAATTAAAGAAAGAGGAATCTTTTTATAGATACATACAGCAACTGGCATTAAGGATAAATATGTAACAGTATCCCTTTCCAGCATAGGCTTTTAAATAGTGTCAGTATTACAATGGTCTCTTATGATATTTCCTTTTCCATGCTATTTTAGAGCTTCTTTTCAAGTTAGTAGTTTATGGTGGTAGTCTGTGAAAAAGGAGCTTCAAGGGCCTATAGCACATGGCTGAACAAAATGTTTATCAGAATAGGCTTGTGTTGGTAGCTTGTGGTGTTGGGTCTGTTAGTGAACAAAAGAATCCCTGCTCATGGCATCCTTTATTTCCTTTTTTTGTAGGGGGTTTTAAGTTTACAAGCCTTAAATAACTGAGTCTAGCTAGAAAATTCTTGTTTAATGGTAATAGTTCAACATCTAAGTGCTCTACTCCACTAGCCAGTCATTTACTTGGAGGAGATAGTCATTGCTGCTGAGGTAAAACAGTGACTGAAAAGAGACACACCTTTTTATTTTTAAATTTCTACTATAAATGAGGAGGCCCTACAGGATAGACAGGGTAAATTTAGTGTTGTCAGCTAAAATTTGACCTTAACTGCAATTAACTGCCTGTTAACATAACTTTACACGTCAGGTTTGTCTACCTACTTTCAGATGTCAGCAACCATGATGAAAAGGGTACTCAGTCATAAAAAGTCTGTTTTAAATTAATGTGTTTTTAATAAAACAATAAGGAAATTCAGAATGAAAGCTGAAAATCCCTAGTCACTCTTGGCCTTAACTCATATAACTGAGTAAAAAAGAATCAAGGTGCAATTATCTAAATTTTAGCCAGCCAATGCTGGTGTGCATTGGCAGCCTAAATTCAAATGTTCTTTCTGCAAAATCTCATCATCACCCCCATGTACAACTTGTGAAGCCATTATTTTTAAGACGTGTGACTTTTTAAGCCACCGGTGTCTACAGGTAAACCCCAAAGATATTAGCTATGCTACACTGCAAAACAACCATGCCAGGAAATTCATGTTTCTAATCCTAAAATATCACTCTCTGAATTCTCATTTTCAAGGTATTACTTTCCAAAAAGACATTATGTCAAAGGGCATGTCCTGTGGTCATGTAATGAGGATATTAAAATACTGATTAGGTGCTTGTGTCTTAAAGGAGATATTTTGGGACATTTGACATTGCCCAGATTCCTGCTTGATTTTTTTTCAGCACAGGCTGTTACTGACATTATTGTTGATGGCTATTTTCACAGTACCCCAAAGTGTGCTAGCTGCTTGACAGAACAAATGGTCATGGCCCCTGTCCTATATAGTTCACAGTCTAAATTTGTGAGGTGATGAGTCATGGTAACAGGGTTTCCTACAGCAGTGCTGCATCCATTTCCCATGCTGGTTCCATTGGACTGCCCCTCTTCCTCTTTCTCATTTCACGTGGCTTCAGCAACCATTTCTAGGCTCACAAATCTGCCTCTCTACTTCTCACCTGCCTACTTGCATGTTATCCTGTCTGGTATCTAATCCTGGATGTCTTGCCGTCAACTCAATTTAACATGGCTAGACTTATACTCATAGACCTTAAGAACTGAAGGGACCATTATGATCATCTAGTCTGACCTCCTGCACAACACAAGCCACAGAATCTCACCCACCCACTCCTGCAATAAACCCCTAACCTATATCTGAGCTATTGGAGTCCTCAGATCATGGTTTAAAGACTTCAAGGTGCATTAAGTCTTCCAGCAAGTGAACCATGCTCCATGCTGCAGAGGAAGGCAAAACTCCCTCAGGGCTTCTGCCCATCTGCCCTGAAGGAAAATTCCTTCCTGACTCCACATATGGTGATCAGCTAAACCCTGAGCATGTAAGCAAGACTCACCAGCCAGACACCCAGGAAGGAATTCTCAGTAGTAACCCAGATCCCACCCCCATCTAACATCCCATCACAGGCCATTGGGCATACTTACTGCCAATAGTCAAAGATCAATTAATGCCAAAATTAGGCTCTCCCATCATTCCATCCCATCCATAAACTTAATCTTGTAGCCAGATATGTCTTTTGCCCCCTCTTCTTCCCTTGGAAGGCTGTTCCAGAACTTCACTCCTCTGATGGTAGAAACCTTCGTCTAATTTGAAGTCTAAACTTCCTTATGGCCAGTTTATAAACTTGATGTTTCTTTCCAAACCCTTATCCTTTCCTGCATTCTCTGTCACTATTGACAACGCCACCTTACGTGCTGCCACTCAAGCCACTCACCTAGGGTTATCTTTGACCTTGCTCCCCCACTGCCTGGCTCTTCCCAGCTTTTTTAATAAGAATATTTCTATTAACTGATTATTTCTGTCGGCAATGCTAAAATTCTCATGCAGGCTCTCATTACGACTTGTCCTGATTATTGCAACCTCCTGTCTGACCTCCTTATCACATGTCAGACCCCTTCACTTCA
The DNA here is from genome assembly GCA_007922305.1 of Dermatemys mawii. Taxonomy (NCBI): domain Eukaryota; kingdom Metazoa; phylum Chordata; order Testudines; family Dermatemydidae; genus Dermatemys; species Dermatemys mawii. Next base: position 18,250,457 of record ML677352.1, on the reverse strand, counting down.
CTCACTCACTCACTTCACTCACAATGCAGCAGGTGCCTGTCACTCTGACCAAGTCATCCTCTGATATGAATCCATCCTTTTTCCACAATATCAAATTAAAATTTCTCATCTTCACCTTCAAGGACCTTCACAACTCTGCCCTTCCCTACTTATCTGCTCTTGTCTCATCCCCTTGGTCCTTGCCTCCCTACCATGCCACCAATGATATCTCTTCCACTTGCTCACTTTTCCCACAAACATCTCCGCACGTTTTTCAATGTATAAGGAGTTGCATGGAAGTTCTTCCCTGAACTAGTCTGCAAGACAATACCTTCACTTCCTTCACATGTTTTCAAGGCACTCTTCTACCATGCTTCTTAGAAGAAATCTGCCAATTAACAATGTATAACTAGAGGGGTTCTTGGTGACTGTTGAAAACAAGAACTTTGACTGTAGGTTTACCTATGCAATGTGTTAGTTTGCACCAGTGGGGGGTAAATTCTAATCTGTACTAGTGTGTCTCATGTGACCCCTGTTGGCATGAAATAAAAGTTCCCTAATGTGCATTAATATAGCTATAGTCAATATAAACTCTAGTCCCTTGGGACTACATTAACATGCACTTGGGAACTTTTAGTGCATGCCAGCAGCATCCAACAGGCCAGTTAGCTTGTGACACACTAGTAAGCACTGAATTTACACCCAATCGATGTAGACTAAGGCCATGGTTACACTTACAGGATTATAGCGGTATTGGTTATAGCTGTCCTCATATACAGCTATAGGGATAGCGCTATAGCGTGGCCACACTGACACCCGCCAGCGGTATAGCGTGGCCACATTTGCGGCACTTCAGGTGGCATTGGGAGCAGCGCATTAGGGCAGGTATCCCAGCATTCAGCTGGATGCAACATGCTTTTCAAATGAGGGGGGTGAGGGGAGATGTGTGTATGGGGAAGGAGAGAGCGAGTGGTTTTTTCCGACCCTCTGGAAGCCTGTCAGCGCGTGTCCATTCACAGAGAAGATTAGCAGGCTTTGTTTTCACACAGGCTCCCTCCTTAAACATTTGCATTGCTTATCTGCTGAGTTAAGAGAGAAACTCTAAAAAGGTACTTCCGCATTCCTCCAGCCAAGTTCAAAAGAAAGGGAAGAGACGTCAATTGCCTTAAATGGCTCCAGGCATCTCAAGAGATCACTTGTAGCACAGTGGGTGTCCACATTCTCGCTGTAGCGCTACAGCGGGAGCGCTACAGCCCTTATTCCCCATGCGGAGGTGGATTACCAGGAGCGCTATAACTCCGAGGTTATAGCGCTCTACGTGCCTCGCCAGTGTGGACGGGTAGTGAGTTATAGCGCTCCTGACAGCTTCATAGCACTATAAAGTGCCAGTGTAACCAGGGCCTAATGCACTGTGTAGAATATACAGGGCTTGTCTATCCTATTTCTTCTCCCTTTTTTGGAGCAGCATTTTTCATAAATTTGGTGAATAACTCTTGACTAGCTATAGATATGGCACATTTAGATGCTGAGGAATTGCTTATGCCAAAAGAGTGTGTGACAATAGTGAAGAGCCACAAGAGTTCAAATGTTTAAGTGATGCACACTGTTGTAATGACTCCATGATCATAGTGATCAGCAGGTATAGAACTATTTATTGCAGCCTTAACTTATTCGATTGACTGGTAGCAGCAGACAATTTTCACCTTCTGATCCCCCACTAGAAGGGGGATACATTTAGCAACTTTGTTACATGTATAATTAATTAGATCAGGCTAAACCTCTGGGTAGATATCTTCCCAGTTCTGTTAGAATAAATAGCCATATTTTGCTTTTGTCTTACTTTCATTCTCTTGAGTCTATTAAGCTTAGTTCAAAATGCACTTAAGGGAAATATTAACTAGCTTAGTCTACATAGAGTTTATGTATGTGCATACACAACAAATAACAGATATTAGCAAAGAACATTCCAGAAATAATAGTACTGATGAAAGTGCCTCTAGTGAGCAGAAAGTAAATGCTTAATAATTTTCTTCAAAGTTTCATATGCTGTATGTAAGAAGCAAAGATTGGAGGAAAACAATATTTGAGCTTTTTAAAAATCAAATGAAATTTCTATGTGGCTATTTCTTAATAAATGGAAGTAGGCTAAGCCACATTTCATTTATCTGCACAAAATGAGTGCTATTTTAATCAATAAACCCAATAGCAAAGAGTAAGCAATAGTAAGTCTACAGCTGCAAATGTCAAATATAGCAAATTATTAGAAATACATTGATAGAAACTAGATGTGTGCTTTTTTTGTGAAAAGTGAATTCTTGTGGTAATCGACAGTGACCATGGAGATCATGTTCAAAATTAGCATGCACAATTTTTTTTTTAAAATAAGGAATACTTTTATTTTAAAAACTCGTTACCTAGCAACCAATGAGGTAGGTAAATCATCCAATCACAGTAGGGCTCTTTAATGGAAGTATACAGGACAGTTCTTTGTATATTCAAAATTGATGCTGTGTATCACAGATGGAGTATGTATAATGACTTAATGGGGGGATGACTATATTATGTGTAAGTCTAATGAACTCCCCTTTTCCATAGCGTGGCCTACTTCTCTGCAGAAGCACCATCTAGAGGTCAATCTGTTTAAGACTCTAATTTCCTCCTTTTTTTCTTTTTTTTCTTTTTTTTTTTGGAAGGATTATATAGTTGAACTGTCAACTCTGTTGGTGTGTTCCCACACAGATTTCCCCATTTGTTGCTGTTACATAGCTTTCAGCATGAGGTATATCTTAGTGCAGGGGTGGGCAAGCTACGGCTTCTGAGACAGTTCCTGAGTATGCCCAGTAATCATATCTCTTCCTCTAGATAACTCTGGGATCTTTTAAGTGGTCCACCTTGGTCTCTGCACATGATACAGAGACACATAGGATTCAACAAAAATCTGGTTCCTTCCCCCTGTTTGTTCCCTCTTTAGACTTAAACTGCTACAGTGCAACCATGTGGGTTACACAAGCATAGAATCACAGAAAGACCTGGCAAGTGAGACTACATCTAACCTGAGCAGGCTCCAAGGTTTGCTTAAAGTAGTTTTCTCTCCTCAGTGTTGCCAACCCACATGGTTGGGGATCCACCATTCAAAGAGTACTGACCTTTTCTTCCTCAATGATAGATAAGACATACTTTTGCTTCTCCTTATATTTCCTAAAGTTAATTGTCTTTATCTCAAGAGTCAGGGTAGTAGCCCTTAGAGTTCAGACTAGGTGGTATCAATCAGTGTGTTGACACCAAGCTGTTTCCTCATCCTCAGTACAAGTGCTTAACTCAGATGCAAGTGAATTGCCCGTTGTCTCTGCCATCACCACGCTCAATTTACCCTACAGACACTGGCAAACAGGCAAATCAACATTCCTTTGTCTAGGAACAAATTATTTATCAACTTTTCCCCCAAAACATATTTTAGGAACATATTTCCAGCACGTCATTACTGTCATAGTGTGATGAATGTACTGATATCACCACCTTTCATTTGGTACTTCACAGGATATGATTTATAGTTAAATACTATGAGAGCAATGTGTTAGGAGTAGTAAGTGCATCAGGCCTGATGAGTTGCTGACTGAGTAGTGAACCACCAATGGGCTTCTGTGTCTCACTCTGCTCAGCTTCTCTGTAACTGTGTAAATACATACATCTGTGCTTAACATTTTACTACATACCTCAGTTTCTGTCTCTGGGTATGCTCTCTGTTGCCTCAGGTGCTTGATGCTTAAGCCTCAGTGTGATCTTCGAACCAGATCAAGATAGGCATTGCCTCACCTATCTTGCTTGACGGGCCCAATCTGGTAGGTGTCTCCACACAAAACAGTTAGGTGGGATAAGCTATCCCCTATAATCTTTGGCTCAGTGGTTAGCACACTCACCTGCATTGAGGGAGACCCCAGTTCAATTCTCTGCCTCTGCCTAATGAGAAGAAATTTGAATGTGGATTTCCTGCCTCTTGCATGAGTGCCCTAACTGCTAGACTATGTGATATTCTGATGTGAGGGTCTCAGTTTCTCCCATTAAAGTTGTTTCACTTTGTATTCAATATTAATTGGGCCAGGGAACGACTGAGAATTACTCCCAACCCACCAGTTAGGGCGCTCACTCAACTTTAAAAAATGGGGAACCCTGTTCAAATCTCTTCCTCTAAGCAGAAATGGGAATTGACTGGGGGCCTCGCACATCCTAGGTGAATACGTAACCCCTGGGGTGAGGGTTATAAGGGAGGCCCAATTGTTGTGTGGAGTTATGGGTGCACCGAGGCCATTCATGCAAAAAATCAGCTTGGACGCCTGACTCCAGGAGAGGTGAGCAGAGATTGTGAGCAGAGATAGGTGATTCCTTCTGGTTGGAAATAAGGTGCCTAACTCCTTGAGAGGTGTGGGGTTTAGGACACGTGCCTCTCACCAGTATCTCTTGTTGGCCAACATAGGCAACTCCCTGCCTACCATGCTAGTTCTTGTGAATCCTATTCTTGGGTGTCTTTGGCCCAATGCACTGTATTAGGAAGCCTAGGCACCTAACTCAGGGTTCATGGGTTTTACCGGACGGTTAGGTTGCACTGCTTAACCTAACAGTTAGGCAGTGCAATACTCTGCATTGCAATGCCTAAGTCACTTTGTGCATCAGGTCCAAAGAAACCCAATATTGTAGGGTCCTGACTGCTTGTTTGAAAGTAACCTCAACTTCAACTAAAATCAATGGGAGTTTAGGGCACTTCTCAGAAGCACACAGGGCTGGATTTGCAAAGGTCTTTAGGTACCTACAGGTAATGCATTCAGGCATCTAATGAGATTTCTCAGAGGCACAAGGGAGATGGGACTCAGCAACATGCAGAATCTCACACAAACTAGCATTTAAGTTTGAAAATGAAAAATATGTTCTGGTTCGACAATATCAATTAAAGGTGGAGGATAATTTAGGCTTAGCTTCATTTGTGAAAGGAATGAGATTGGGGAAGATGCTCACCTATTTTCAAGTTAACATTTAGTGGGTTCTGATCTTCTAAATTAGGGCATAAAAGACTTCATAAGAAGCCTTTCTATCTGACCTACTGAGAAAAGTGTTAATAAGCAGCAATCAATCCATCAGCCAACAAATGGTTTTATTTTCACTGAGTGCAGATCTGATGCTTAAAGGGGAAATGGATAATTAAGACTTCATGTTTCAAAATATTAAATATTGATTTGTAGACATTTAGCAACAGGCATACAGCTCTCTTGAGAGATGGCAGCAACTATCTAAAAGATTATAAAAGGTTTTAGCTCTCCTTGTAGAATTTAGCATTTATTTTTTATTTAAAATTTATGAAATGAGAGTAAAATAGATCAGGAAGTAACATCTATCTCGGAGTGGGTGTCGTCATTGCCCTGCTCAGCTACTCAGAGTCAAAATGGATGTGTCTTTTTAGGTTTGTATTGGCTTCTAGTTTATTGAAGTGTCGGAAGGTTTATAAGCTCTTCAATCCCAGTTTTGATTGTTTTATCCAACTACTGTCACTTCTTATCAGTATTAAAGGGAGAAATCAAATAGAGGGACCCATGGGAGCTGGAGTTTGAAACATAACTCTTCTGTCTCAGCTGTAAGCCATGACACCTCTGTTCATGGCAAAATATCCACAACAAGGTAATGAAGTGAGTTTTATATTGGCCCAATTAGTTTGTGTTAAACAAAGGCATTTTCTCATTTTAGTAGTATGTGATTTTTACCTGCCCCACCATTTCTTCATGGCTAAGAAATTGCTGAAAGTTGTGCTTGATAGTCTCGGGTAATTCAGAAGATTTTCAGCTTCCTAAGAATTTCCAACATTAAAACAGGCTTTGTGTAAATGTGTAGTACTACAACAGAACCCAATAATGCAGTCATTTGGAAGTCCTGTTTATGTTGAATTAAAGGAAGAAGAATCAATATCCAGGAAGAAAGGTGAACTTAAAAAATGGCTCAGCATTTAGTGGAAGAACTAGGTTAGGTACCATGAGTCCATTCATCCGGAACCCCTTTTAGTGTTGTGTTGCCATTCTGGCAGACAGGTCAACACTGAGTAAAACTGGGAGATTTGCTGACTGTACGTTGAAGGCTCTGTTGACTTAAATCTTTGTAAGAATGAACAACTTATGTATTTTTGTTCAAGGTAAAACTTAATTATTTAGCGAATATCTTTTAGAGAATTTTGTGTGCTAGAAACTGACACTTTTTCAGTCCATTTTGTTTTAACAAGTTTATTCAATTTACAGCCTAAGTGACACATTTTCTCTGCTTCACAAACAGCTGTTTTTAACTTTATCAGATCCATTTCAGAATGCTTCCTAGAATATGCAGAATCATTAAGTGTAAACAAAATGTGTTTTACCATTGGATCAGCTTATTAGCATTTTAAAAATGCATTTTACAGTACTGACAACAGCAGTACATAGGGGAGAGGGAGAGGAAATGACAGGGAAAAAATTGACAAAGTGTGTGTCCAGTTGAGTAGAGCTGCTTGTAGGTTCTGCATCATTTTCATGTCAGTTTCTCATCGTAAGTTTTTCGTGTACTGCAGTGTACAGCTTTTTGTATGGGTTTATTTATTATTATTATTTGTGCTTATTTGATCGTTAGCTTGTTGGATGGGCACATTTTATAAAATAAAATAAACGGGGTTGGTCCTGATGGGGAGGGCGCAAGCTACTGACTGTTGATGGTGCTTAGCGCCTCTGAGAGGTACACCTACAACTCATACGACCACCCCTTATGAATTTATCTGTTTCTCTTATACACAGAATCCAAGAAAGCCTTCAAAATATGTGACCAAGTTTATATTCCTTTCAGCTCTCTGAAGGAAATGTTAGCCTTCCCCTAGGGTGACCAGGTGTCCCGATTTTAAAGGGACAGTCCCAATTTTTGGGTCTTTTTCTTATATAGGCTCCTATTACCCCCCCCCCCCCACCTGTGTCCCAATTTTTCACACTTGCTGTCTGGTCACGCTACTTCCCCCTAAGACCTACCAGATGACCATGTGATTAAATATGAATCTGTATTCCTTTCTGATACTTCTGAAATGCTATGTGTTGTATTCAGAAAATAATGCCCCCTAAAGAGGGGAAAATATGGCACATTGAATAACATATTCTTCATTTAAAGCTTGGAGTGTTATCCAACTACTGGGGATGACACTTCTTCCAGTTATAATACTAATATATACAGAGTTTTAACTACATTTTAAAATAGAACAACTGAATGATACATTCAAAATAATTCATGGAGAGGAAATAGATGTATTTCAGCATGGGAGAATATTTATGCATTATTTAATAGCAATAATGTTTGAATTTATACATTATGCAAATGTCATAATCAGGGAAAATGAAAACTTGGACTGCTGCAACATCTTTAAATTTACCATTAGGTACTTATTTGTGCATAACATTTAATACCGAACAATGTTTCAGTATGTCACTTGAAAAATTATCTGAGAAAAACAGGGTATTAAAAAAAAGGTGACAAGTTCCTGATTGCTGCTTTGATGCTGTTTGATAAATGTATAGACAAATGTAAGGTCTTCAATGATGACTTAAAGAAAATCCGCTTTTGAAGGTGAGTCATGAGGTCTTTACGCATTGTTCACACTTCACATTCTGATTTCTTCTCCCTCCCCACCCCGGACCCCACACACAGGCAAAAGAAAAGGACCAGAACTATAGCTTTCCACAGCCATGTTGTTGTTTGTTAAAATGTCAACAAACATGTGCCAAAGCCATCAAAACTAGCAGACCTTACCATCTACAACTAAAGCAGGTTCTCCTGCTTTTATATGTAAGACTATTGGGCTCCTGCTTATGTGTTTTTTTTTCTTTTGTTTCAGGAGAGGAAGAATGGTCCAGTGCTTAAAGCAGTGGTAGGAAACCTGCAGGCCACAAGTGACTTGTCAGGGAAAGCTGTGGCGAGCCGCCAGACTTTGTTTACATTTGCACAGCTGCCTGCAGTTCCCAGTGACTGCAGTTCCTGCAGCTCCCATTGGCCAGGAACGGCAAAGTGGTACAGGCGTGGCCACCGCTTCCCACAGCTCCCATTGGCCAGGAATGGCAAAGTGGTACAGGCCTGACCACCGCTTCCCACAGCTCCCATTGGCCAGGAACAGCAAACAGCAGCCACTGGGAGCTGCAAGTGGCTGTGCAAATGTAAACAAACAGTCTGGCGGCCTATCAGCTGCTTGGTCTCGTGGCCCGTGGGCGGCAGTTTGCTCACCGCTGGGTTAAGGCACTAACCTAGGGCTTTCTAGACATTCCTTTCTTCACCATAGGCTTCCTGTATGATCTTTGGCAACTTACCTGGTCTCTATGCCTCAGTTTACCCTTCTGTGCAATAGTCTTGCCCTACATCTTGGGAGTTGTGAGGATAAATACATTAAAGATTGTGATACAATCACAGATACTACAGTGATGCCGGGGCTAGATAAGTACCAAAGGCCTGGTCTACAGAATGTGATTATTTTGGAATTAGCCAAGTTAATTCGAATTAAAATTGATTCCGTCCACATGACCAACCCTGTTGTGTCGATTTAAAGGGCTCTTTAAGCCGGTTTCCGTACTCCACCTCGGCAAGGGGAATACCACTAAAATACACATCACAGTTCTGGATTAGAGATACTGTGGATGCAACTTGACATTATTGGCCTCTGGGAGCTATCCCAGAATGCTCCATTGTGACCACTCTGGACAGCACTGTCAACTCTGATGCACTAGCCAGGTAGGCAGAAAATGCCCCAGGAACTTCTGAATTTCATTTTCTGTTTGGCCAGTGTGGCAAGCTCATTAGCACAGGCGACCACATGGTCCCAAATTCGCAGAAGAGCTCCAGCATGGTCTGAATGGGAGGTACTCATCACAGTATGGGGAGGCGAATCTGTTATGGCAGAACTACGTTAAAAAAAAAAAAAGAAACGCAAATACATATGCAAACGTCTCCAGGGGCATGACGGAAAGAGGCTACTCCAGGGACAGAGAGCAGTGTCGTGTGAAAATCAAGCAGCTCAGGCAAGCTTACCAAAAAGCCAGGGAGGCAAATGGGTGCTCTGGGTCACAGCCCCAAACATGCCGCTTTTACTATGAGCTGCATGCAATTATGGGGGGGTGACACCACCACTACCCACCACTGTCTGTGGACACCTCCAAGGAGAAAATTGCACGGAGCGAGGAGGATGAGTTTTTGGAGGATGAAGAGCAGGAGGAGGACAACAGTGCACAGGTGGCAAGTGGTGAATCTGTTCTCCACAGCAGCCAGGAATTGTTCATTACCCTGGAGCCAATACCCTCCACCTCCTCCCAAAGCAGTCTCCTGGACCATGACGCCGCAGAAAGCACTTCTGGTGAATATAACTTTTAAGTATGATACAGGGTTTAAAAGCAAGGGTGTTCAATGATTCATTTGCCTTGAAGGCTTGAGATGCATCCACCTCCATCACAGCTACTGGAAAAGTCTGTTAACGTGTCTGAGGGTTGAGTGGCAATCCTCCAAGGACATCTCCATGAAGCTCTCCTGGAGCCTTTGCAGTAGGTTTCTAGGTAGGGCTGGCCTTCTCCATGGTAGGACACTCTACCCCACCAGGCCAGTAGCAAGTAGTCCAGAATCATTGCTTCACAGAGCAGGCAGCAAAAGCTCCCGGGTTTTGGGCGCATTCAAGCAACATTCATTCTTTCTCTCTCTGTGTTAGCCTCATGAGAGTGATCTCATTCATGGGCACATGGTTAAAAGAGGGGAATTTGTGTAAGGGAACCATCAGAGGCGTCTGTTCACGCTGGAGTGTCCGCGTTTGGCTGAGGCCTGATGAGAGCCATGGGGCTGGGGGGAACCATCCACGCTGGGCTATTCACATTTAGTTTAAAGGGCTCATCCCTGCTCAGAGCCTGATCAGAACCATGCAGTGGGTATGGGAGGAAACCCAGCCTCACTGGGCTGTTCACTTTTAGTTTAAGGGCTCATCCCTGATCAGAGCCTGAACGGAGCCACGTGGTGCGGGTGGGGTAATCTTTTCGTAGAGGTGTGTCCGCGTTGGTCCTAAAGGGCACAGGGGGATGAAGGGGTGTTGTGTGAAGTGATCATCCCAGAGACACTGCAGGCCAGGCCATCCTTTTAAATGGCAAACCCACCATGCATTGCCTGGTATGGTAAAGGGAGGCACCGCAGTCCGAAAGCATTGAAACGAATGTGGAAGAAACAGAACCCCGCATGCCCCAGGCCTTACCATGGCTGCCTGCAAGCTGAATTCTGTTGCCCAGCCTTGTGTGATGCCTTGGTCACACCAAACTGGCAGGCACCTCAGTATAAAAGGCAAAATGCAACCTCGTAAAGAAAGAACATGTGCTGTGTACTATGAATTGCCTGTTTCACTGAGAAAGAGTCTCCCCTTTGTTCTCTAAAATGTATCTTTTAAAATTCTACCCTCCCTTTTTCTCCTCCCACAGGTGCAAATGTTTTAAGGTGCCCCCCTATCAACTCCGTCCCAGAGGCTGGCCCAGATTAGAAGGTGGGAAAAATGCACTCGGGACATGTTCACCGAGCTCATGCAGTCTTCCCGCACTGATAGGGACCAGCTGAATGTGTGGAGGCAAACAATTGCAGAGTCCCATAAAGCGTGCAATGAACCCATTGAGAGGAGGGACACATGCGTTGAGAGGCGGTAGGCTGCCATGCTCAAACTGATGGGGGAGCAAACTTACATGTTCCGGTGTCTGGTGGATCTTATGCGGGAAAGGCAGCAAGACCACAGATTGCTGCTACATTCCTTGCATACCCAGCCTCCCTCCTCCTCAAGTTCCAGAGCCTCCTCACCCAGATGCCCAAGAACCCGAGGGGTGGGGAGGCTCCGGGAACCCACACACTCAACCCCAGAGGATTGCCCATGCAACAGAAGGCTGGCATATCTTAAATTTTGATGTGTTTTCTGGACTTGTCCTTCCCTCCTCCTCCACCCCCCTAAGCCTTCCTAACCTACTATCCCCACCTCCCCCAGGCTGAGATTTCTCCCAACGTGTTGTTCAACAAATAATAAAGAACTGTTTTTAAACAATCATCACTTTATTTCCTTTAATATATATAGGTGGCAGGTAACTTCAAGGAGAAACAAACAACTGTCACACCTGTATCATTACAAGTCATGAAACTTGCTTTCAAAATGTGCCCTACTGTACTCTTCTAATCGCCCTGTTGTTTGGCTGTGTGAAATTGGCCACAAGGTGATTTGCCTCAACCTCCCACCCCACCATAAACGTCTCCCGCTTACTCTCACAGATATTGTGGAGCACATAGCAAGCAGCAATTACAATTGGAATATTGGTTTTGCTGAGATTTAACCTAGTCAAACAGCGCCAGTGAGCTTTCCAACCTCCAAAGGTACATTCTACCACCATTCTGCACTTGCTCAGCCTATAGTTGAACTGCTCCTTACTACTGCCCAGAGTGTCTGTGTACGGCTTCATGAGCCATGGCATTAAGGGGCAGTCTGGGTCCCCAAGGATAACTATAGGCATTTCAACATCCCCAACAGTAATTTTCTGGTCTGGGAAGTAAGTCCCTTCCTGCAGCTGTTCAATCAGACCTAAGGTCCTGAAGATGCGAGCGTCATACACTTTTCCCGGCCATCCCACATTGAAGTCAGTGAAACATCCCTTGTGATCCACCAGTGCTTGCAGCACCATGGAAAGGTACCCCTTGAGGTTTACGTACTAGCCGCCCTGGTGTTCCGGTGCCAAGATAGGGATATGAGTTCTATCGCCCCACCGCAGTTAGGGAACTCCATCACATTAAAGCCATCCACAATGGTCTGCACATTTCCCAAAGTCACTACCCTGGATAGCAGCTGGTCAATGATTGCGTTGGCTTCTTATAGCCCCCACAGTACGTTTGCCTATTCCAAACTGATTCCCAACTGACCAGTAGCTGTTGGGCATTGCAAGCTTCCACAGGGCTTTGGCCACTCGCTTCTCAACTGTGGGGGCTGCTCTCATTTTGGTGTCTTTGTGCTTCAGGGCAGGGGACAGCAACTCACAAAGTTCCATGAAAGTGGCCCGACGCATGCAAAAGTTTTGCAGCCACTGGAAATCATCCCAGACCTACAACACTATGTGGTCCCACCAGTCTGTGCTTGTTTCCCGGGCCCAGAATTGGCATTTCACAGCATGAACCTGGCCCAACATCACCATGATGTCCCGGTCGCCACATGACTTTCTTCTAAGAACGTCTGTGTCCATGTCCTCATCACTATTGTGATCGCACTGTCGTCGCTTCCTCAGCTGGTTTTGCAGGTTCTGCACATACTACTGGATAATGCAACAGGTATTTACAATGGTCACAACTACAGCAGTGAGCTGAGTGGGCTCCAGACTTGCTGTGATATGGCGTGAAACGATTGCCTGCCATACCTTGCAGGGAGGGAGGGGAGATTGACAAGCTGTGCCCAGGAAAACCTGTGAAAATGTTTTTGCCCCATCATGCACTGGGAACTAACACCAGAATTCCAATGGGCAGTGGAGACTGTAGGAACTGTGGGATAGCTACTCACAGTGCACTGCTCCAAGAGTCGATGCTAGCCTGGCTACTGTGAACGCACTCTACTGGCTTAGCGTGTTTAGTGGGGACACACACAATCGAATGTACACAATCTGTTCAGAAAAATCGACTCTATAAATTCGATATAATTTCATACTGTAGGCATATCCTAGACTAGGTACAGCTCCCCTCTCAAGCCATCCTGCTTTGGAATCCTATCTGCTCAGATCTGTACTTAAATTGCATCTCACTGAAGTATTTGGCACCACATTTTCTATGTAACACCGGTGTGTATTTGTTAAAGCTAATGTAATGCAATTACTGTTCTGGCTGGGTCTGTCTCTCTCTCATCCACAGACAACCCCAGAAGGGAAAGACCCCTGCCCCAGAAAATAACCCTTGTCATTATTCCAGGGACTCTACTTGTAGATTAGCACAGCAGGAAAGACTGCAGGGTCATGCAACAGTACTGTTTCTTGTTCTGGCTCTTCCATTCTGTCTCACTTTCACTTTCTATTCTCCTCTATGACTGGTGTTGTTTTAACTACTCCTATCCATTCTAGCCATGCACTGACTTGTACGTCCCTTTATAACCTTAGTGTCTGAGTGTCTCACAGACAATGCATTCCTCCTCACATTACCACCTCTGAAGTATTGTATTGTTGTTCTCTGCTTATGGATGGGGAACTGAATCACAGAGTTTCAACGACTTGCCCAAGATCATGTAGTAAAACTGTGGTATAGCTGGGCATTGAATACACATCTCTGAAGCCTCAGTCAATCACTTAACCACACAACCATCCTTCTCCCTGATGTGGCACCTGATTTGACACCATCTTTGATCTTTTTACCTCTAATTCCCATTCTGCTAAGGAGTGCCAGGAGAGGAGTGGGAATTGACAGAGCTTGTGAAGTGAAAGGAAAAGCTGGAGTGTTTAGGGTGCCCTTTCTATTAGAACGTAAGAATGGCCATACTGCGTCAGACCAAAGGTCCATCCAGCACAGTATCCTGTCTACTGACAGTGGCCAATGGCAGGTGCCCTGGAGTGAGTGAACCTAACAGGTAATGATCTCTCAAATGATCTCTCTCCTGCCATTCATCAGCCCCTTATGACAAACAGAGGTAGGGACACCATTCCTTACCCATCCTGGCTAATATCCATTAATGGACTTAACCTCCATGAATGTATCCAGTTGTCTTTTAAACCCTGTTTTAGTTTACAAATTCTCCCATTTGCCTCTTAGACAAAGTTCTCTTACCCCACACCCACCCACCCAGGCGCATACCTGTCTATCCTCAGGGTTTAGGCCAGGAACCGGGTATTTGTGGGATGTCTTGGACCCTTGAGCCCGCCCCTAAGATCTGTGTGCTGCAGCTGCAAAAATGATATTGCATAGAATATAGGAAGAATGGATAGTAGGGCCCACCTCTCTAAACAGTTCTCAAGCTTTCAAGTCTGGAGGGGATTGTGTTTTTCCTGATTAAAAAAATTCTTCCTTTGTCTTTGGTCCATTTCTTCTTTGTCCATATTGCAAATAAAAATTTTGGGGACAGGAGTATGGGATGGAGCCAAGTTTAAAAATGTCAGGCTTTACAATTTCCTATTGCAGGCAAATATACTCTGGAGGGAATGGAAGTTGGTGAGTGAATGATCTTGTGCTAATAGAAGCAGATAGGTCACACCTCGTCATCTCCCCTCCCTTCTCAGCCCGGCCCCCCCCAGGTATAGCTCCTGCTTAACCTACTAGCAGGAAGGCTGAGAGCCCGAGAAACTCTCTCCCTGAGAAACCATCTCTGCCTGCTTCTCCCATTTCAAATTGCCTTGTCTGAGTCCTCAATTCACCAGTTGAGAAATGGAGATAATAGTTGTATGTGTGTTCTTAACAGCAGAGGAGGAGTTAGACTTCACCCATACTGTAATCCCTGCAATCAGTACAGCTCTCTTCAGCCTGCTTTCAGTGTGCATATCTATGTCATAAAACCCATAAGTGGCACTAATGAAAATCCCTGTTGGGCATCTCAGAGAGAACAAGAAGTGAATACGCAAAGACCGAGCTACCTTCTTACTTTCTAGAGGTGGCCCATTAATGTCAGAATGGAGGCACATGAATGGGGCAGGGTAGGGAAACCTACACTCCTAGTCCCTGTTGTACCAGTTGTGTGACTAAAAGAATAATCATAGTCAGGTGTCATCAGGCCAGCACTTCTCATAATCACTAAATTCACATAACTGCCGAGAAACTCAGGACAGCTTTTACTGTGATGCTGGCACTTGAACAAATTTTGGGCACACACCAATTTGAAATCAGTCCCCAGCCTAGAATTTCCACTCTGCAAGAGTGTTCCAGAAATTATTACCTTTTATGGTAGGGTGGATGTAACACTGTTTTTTTTTTTTCCTATCACAAAGACGCTGGCAGTGCTTCCTCTATAAACAAGAAGGTATAATTCAAGCGCTACAGTATGCGCTGGCTAAAAACTGGAATGCACGCGTTTAGCCTAAAACACATCTGCAAAGAATACTGCTAATTTTCAGAGTACAAAATAATGCTTAAACTCATGTTTGAATATTAACTACTCTTTACAGCATTTTAGGGCCTGATTGTGGCATAGCTGTGGTAAGGCAGATGTGGAGGGGAGAGACAGCAGAATGCCTCCGGGGATACTGAATGTACAATAGCATCTGCATCATGTGCCAGCCTTGGCCCACCAGGTGATGTAAATGTGGGCAGCAGGACTGTAAAGACAGGTGTCATGTTATTGGAATGGATGTTTTATGCAAATAAGATGTAGTGTTATCATGGCAGTGGTTATACTAGTGCCTGTTGATGCAAAAGCCATTCTATTACATGCCTATGAGATTCCTATGTTAATGCCTATGTATGAAGAAAATGTGGAAGATATCTAATATTTTTTGACTCGTGACCCTCTCTGATGGTTATTGTGTTGCTTGCTAAAGGATAACTAAGGAAAGTTGATCTTTAGGTGGGTTTGCCTGCCTGTCTGTAGAAACCAGTCAGTAGCTTTAAATAGCTCCGTCACTGGTGCATAATTGACAAGACAGGCTTCAATTCTTGAAGGTGTTGTCTCTCTCCAAACTGGGCACAACACCCTAGTTGGGACAGGACCAGGGCCCTTCAGGCAGGAACCTGAAACAAAATGTGGAAACTGTTAAAAGGGCAGCCCCGATGAAGACATGGGTGATGCAGGGTCTGCAGGAGCAGAGAGGTGAATCTACAGGAGCAGGAGAATCTGGGATAAGTTGAACTTGCCTAAGTCTTCAAGAAATGCTAAGCTTTAATACAATATGAGTGTAGACTTGTGTGATGTGTTTAACTTGCTCTCTGACTGCTGTGTTCCTATGGATAAACAAAAAACACTTCCTTTTGAAGAAGCTGTCACTACTGATGGCTGTTCCCTAAAGGAAGTCTCTGGCAGATGCCAAACTCAGTTGACTGCTAAGAAAATGCAGTTCATAAACAAGGGTGCTGTAGCCTGGAGACTCAGTCTAAAAATGGGCTGAATAGTGGGATTCAACTTTGAGAAGTTCAGGCAGTGGGCACCTAGGAAGGGGTGCCCACAAAGACAGATGTAAGAAGTACAGCAAAGCCTAAACTGTGACACCATGTTAAACCATTGATCATGCCCATATGTTTTTGAAGCCTGGACAAACTCAGAATTAGTTGTGTGCTTGTGCAGATAATAAAGTAATGTCATATTGCACAGGGATGAAAGCAATAGCTTTCTATAGAAACAGGGTTCAACAGAAATTTTCCCCACAACCTCCAGGACTTAATAGACAATTCTAGCATTTCTATTGGATTTTTTTGCACAAATATATAGAAATCCTCACTGTTTAAACAAATGCCATATCACCATCCTGAGGTGTTTAGTGCCCCTGGCAAGCCCAGTCCTTTCCAGTGTCACTCAGGGTTTAATCCAAAACACACTGAATTCCAGAGAGGTGCCCAGAAAGCACAAACACAAGCAATATGTTTCTGCCTGTCCTTTCACTGGTGGTAAAGCTCCCACCTGTGCAAAAGCAGCAAGTGTCTGTCCCCAGGAGGGCATTGATGATTCATAATATTTGCATTTTGGAAAATATAACCTCTAGTATGAAAACTTGTATTGACTTCAGAGGGTTCCCCCCGTGTTAACCATGTTATGGACATTATAACTACTGTTGCTTACAGCACACAGTTCCAGCATATACTAGTTTTATTCTGACACTTTTGCATACTATTATAATACATGAATTTTTAACAAATTTTATTATATGGTGATGAAATGGTATCTTGCAGTCTCTTAGAAACATGACAATGTTTCTGCTGAGAATGTATAATGTATAAGTTCTCTAGATTGTGATGAAAGTGATATTTCAATTATTTTAATGTTTCAGCTTCAAGTAGGCAAGTTCGTGTATCTATAACAAATTTTCTTATTAACTGTTTTGTTATATGGTTACTGTAAACGTGATGCCAATTCCATTGGGTTTTAATTAGAAACACTTCCCTACAACATGCAAATTTTGGGCTCCCAAGAATGGTATTATGGAGCTGGTTTGTTAATTGATCATTCCTTAAGAAAAATCTGTTTCTCTTCCAGTTGTGGAAAGCACTGGCATTTGCCATTCTCTCCCCTCCACCCCCTCCCACTAGCTGGCACTTGCTGCTTTAATAAATGCACATATTAGATAGGTGTATGGTGTTAGGTAGAGGGTCACAATGATGTTAAATTTGCTGCTGAGCAAAGGATCAGAGTGTAATGAAATCTCAAAAGCTGGGAAATGGGAATGTGCAAGTGTAAATAATGTATTAATTATTGAAAGCTGAGGGATGGAAAATTCCTATTTAGTCGTGACATCTTCATTTTCATGCTGACTGACAGTATTTCAGGTATTTTTATTTTAATGAAAGGTTCCCCCCAAGATAGTACTTCAATTTTCAGTAAAACCATCAATAGCTATTTTTCATCTTCATTCTTTCTTTTTTTCCCTGCATATATTGTAGGTGCTCAGTTTGGGAAGGGAACTGGGAGGAAAGAATCCACTTATTTTGTAAAATAGAGTAGCAGAGGCAGATTATGCTACAAAAAAGGATTTTTTTTCTCCTTCTCCAAAAAAAGATACAATACAGAAGTGCACAAAAAAATTAGGCTCATTGGTTATTTATGGAAGCAAAGATATAATCCAATGAGACTCTTAGTAGCCCAGAGTCTACTTCTGCCACCTTTTGGGAATGTCTATACATTGAGGTGGAGGCATAATTTCCATCTTGAGGAGGAGTCCTAGCAACTCGGATGGTATATACTCAGGGCAATTAACTTTCCAGCCCCTCATGCCACTGCAGTAAGACTTCTATTTTTAGCATGCTAGCTGCAGCAGAGTTAGTGTGAGTATGTCTCCTCCAGCTGGAAATTATACCTTCCTGCTCCAGTGTAGACTTACCCTTAATCCTGCTGAGTAGTCCTTAATATTCACAAGTAGCTAAGTTCTTTTCAAGGTGGCTATTTTTGAGTGAAATGCTACTCAAAATGAGTAAGGGTGACCAGAACATCGCCCCCCCAATCAACAGACTCAGTAGACTCATAGTTTGCAAACATTGTGCAAAATCTAAGAATAGCAAGCAGAGCCTTAATATTTATAAACTAGAGCAGGAAAAATCTTGTAGTATAAAACTATGTTGCTGAATCTTCCCTGAGGATTAGACTTATTTAATAACTGTGAACAAAACTTTTAAGGTAAATGGGGCTTGGACCCACCAAAACGTCAGGAGCTTCCCAAAAAACTCCCACACCCACCCCTCATTCCCAGACAGCCACTTACTTCCAGTATTTTGTACCCTTAGATGGACACTGTTCTTCCCTTCCTGGGTCCTTGAACCTCCTTCATAATGAGGTAGCACAGTGGACACCAACCAGTGGTCAATAGCAGTCAAGACCACCTATGTATGTACTTATATGGCCCTCATCGCTGTGGTATCAGTTTCTTCCTGTATAAATCATCAGCAACAAAAATTCAGTTCCACTTCTCTGCCTAAAAATGACTCTCTTTTCTTCTCTATTCTTCTTCCCCACTCTACTCCCCCCAAAAAGTGTAGAAACATGAAGATCTTATTGAGAGAAAGTTAAGTCAAAGGGGTGAACTAGTGCTGAGGATGCTTAGTGTATGAGACACATGAGAGGGCTGCCTGATAGCTGCCCTGGAAGACCAGTGGGTTTGGCGGGAAGCACTGAGGGAAGAGAGCTAAGGACAGATTAGAAAGAGGAAAACTATTTTAAATTGCATCAGCTTCTCATCAGCAGTTCTGTTTGGGCTGAGTGAGTGCTGGTATACATTGTGCTCTTGGACAGTGGATCCACTTCACAACAGCTGAAATTCTCTCTCTACCAAACTATCTCAACGTAGCCCAATGGCATAACCCAGTTCAGAAGCTGCTTTTTGAAGATGCTAAGGTTTGACATCTGGTTACTATAAGTCCATTGTGTACAGAACCTGAAACATTAAAAATGCCATATGTGCTGCTTAATGGCCATGTCCCATTATTCTTCCCAAGAATAAAACTTTATCAGAATACTTCCTGCTCACTCAAGCCAGTCTCCATAGCAACAGGACTGTATACCTGTAATCTACAGACACAAACTGCTGGAACCTCGGAATGAGACATGCATCATCCCCCAATGTAATGGACACTTATTTCTATATAATATATTTTTATGTATGTTTGCCTGTAGCTTAGTTCATGTGTACATTTAATAGCAAGTTCAAAATGTAAACAAAATGCTACTTTATAGCTTTAAGATATTTATATAAATAACATTTGTTTTCTCCACAAGGAAGACTGTGCAATGCAAACCTGAATGTTGAAGAAAATATTCTTAAGGAAACAAATGTACACTGTAATTCTTCATTTTAACCCCGTTCCTCTCCCACTACCTTACCCAAAAGAAAAGATTCATATTGAACAGGCAGCCTGCAAATGGTGCATCATTTAAAAATATAAATATTACAACTGCATATTGAATCACTTAAATATTACTTTTAATGGTAAACAAGAAGTAATGATACACCCTTTGGCCACACAATTCTGCAAATGGCACTGCTGCTCCCACCATAACTTTTAATGAAATTGAACTCGCCAATAAGAAACAAATAGATACATTTTGAAGAAACCTGAAATTATTTCCTTGGGTCATTCATAAGACAGATCGTTACAGGGAAACATCTCCCTGTGCTAGGGAAGAGAAAACATAATAGATCACTAATGCATGGGATATTGTATTGTAAGCTTTCTATGTTTATTAGCTTGTTTGAAAGAAAGCAAACTTCACCACAGAACTTAAGTTGAAATAGATGTAGCATACAACTTACATAGTTAAGGCTACTTATCTATATCACACAGCAGTAAAGCATATAAATGAATCAGTTATTCCCATGTTGCAGTACTTGTACGGTCTTGTCTTTGCTTTTATAAATGTCTTATCTCATCCTCTTACCCTGATATTTCCAATTACTGAATGCAGGGCAAGGTAAAGGCAGAAAGTGAAATATGATAGAAAGACTCATGCATATTTTTCAGAGCTGCTGCCTGCAGATTGTCAGAATTTTTAATACTTTCTTGATGCAGTGTGCTTGGGGTTTTTTGGGGTTTTGTTTCTTTTTATTCTAATCTTCATTTCTGTATCAGTGAGCATGGTGTGTCTGCTTTCAAAGCAAAATTTCCCATCCATGTTCAGCAAGTGGACAAAGTGTTTTGAAAAGAGCAGCAAGGGTCTGGTGATTCACCCTAATGCTAGCTACGGTCATCAAGGTACTTCAACAGCAACTGATAACTGGCAGTAAGGAGAAGGGAAATATCAACTTATTGGGGATTTAAAAGTAAGAGACAAGCATTAGTCATGTTTCTTCTTTTCTTCAAATCAAGCTGTTTCCAGGTTTTTGTTTAATGAAAATCTGCCCTATAGCAGAACATAGTACTGGGAGCTTATGCCAGCTGATTTCAGGGAAACTAATAGTATTATTGGTTGTCATTGCACTTATTGGAATCACTGCAATCTGCACTTTTTCTATACTAGATTGTATTTGGTTTTCATTATGATTTCTCATTACGCTACAGAGAAATGGAAACAAGTTATAATAGTAAAAGATTTGGCAGAGTACTTTAGAGAAGTTGCTGTACATGTGTAAAAATACACTTTAGATATATCATTCAAAGACTGAATACTGTTGGGAAATTCTGCTCTCATGCTAGTGAAAATCCAGAGTAATTTCACTGAACTCATTGGTGTTATTTCAGTTGTATACTACCGTAATTGAGAGCAGAATTTGGTCTTGTCTTTTTACTTATATTCACACTTTCAGCATTAAGAACTGATTTTTAACCAGGAATTAAAAGTATCAGTCATTAGTCTATTAGCAGCCCTGATGGAACATGGTATATGTCAGGATTGCTTCCCCACTCTGAACTCTAGGGTACAGATGTGGGGACCCACATGAAAAAAGAATAACCCCCACAAGCTTATTTTACCAGCTTGGGTTAAAATGTTTTTCCCCAGAACACAAATTCTTCTGTATCTGGACCTGGTACACTGCCACCACCAAACTAGGTCTAGGGTAGTTTGGGGACCCTTCTTTCCCTTTCCACTAACCCCCCAAACTTCTTCCTTCCCTGGGAAGCTTGAGAGAGAAAAAAAAAACCCCAAACCTCGCCTGATCCTGCGAGACGTGCCCGATCCAAAACCGGATCTTACACAATGAAAAACAAGCAGTCAGTTTCTTAAAAGAAAGATTTTAATAAAAGAAAAAAAGAAAGGAATAAATCTCTTATAACCATCAATAGAACAGCATCTACCATAATCAACAAAAGGATTCAGAAACCAAACCTCTCCCCCGAGGTAATTTTCTCCCACACTTGATATCTCTGCTGAAGCTTACAATCTCAAGAAGCACCCAGCCAACACTCACCACTGAGAACTCTCCAAGTGATAAAGAGAAGGTAAACTTACTGACTACAATACTTAATAGAATCTTATAGTTATAGTGAAAGACATAGCTGTGTCCATCCCATAGCCGAGGTGAACAGAGAGAGAGCCAGAGAGAAACTGAAACTTAAAATCCTTTGTCTCCTGAGGAATTTCTCATTGGTCAGTTGTCCACCTCTCAGGTTACCTTTAGCTTAACCCCTTACAGGTAAACACTAATTCTAGGCTACTTCACACTTATGACAGTATAAGACAAAGTGTGTGAGAGATAATGTATGGATTCCAGATGAGTCCAAAGAATGAATACACTATATTGATCAAGACATGCAGGAATGAAAAAAACAAAACAGGTACAGGGATAGATTTAAGCAGCAGACCCCAACTTTATTATTGTTGGGGATGGGAATTGATATATGCCCACCTCCTTTCAAGTACCAAGCATTTAAATGAGACCAATGCAGTGTCACAGGGGGCTCACTATGTAACTAGTAACTCTTCAGCTGACCCCTAGATCTCAGCTCAGTTCTGAATGCCTTCCATGAGAGGGCAAAGAGTACTAAGTGGGATAATGGTCTGTGAAGGCTTTGGGTCTCCTCTTCTCTCTACAGGCACAAGATCCATCAGCAAAATCCTGGGTCCTGTCTACCTGTGGGAGCTCTCACTTTTTAGGTTTTTATTTACATTAGGTACTCGCTGCTGGGGACACCAGCACTTAGCTTGGTCTCAACCCAAACTACATGGTTGCTATTTCCTGCCAAATCCAATCTCTAAGGTCTCTTAGCCACTGTCAGCTCCTATATCTGAAAAGTGCTATCTCCCAAAGTTCCCTAAGGGGGAACCTCCTGGTGACCGCTACATGTCATTGACTTCAGCCCTGCGAAAATCCCCTAACTCTTCCCAACTTCTCCTTCTGTGCTGCTTTCAGCTCTGGAGGAAGAGGAGGGAAGGGGACTTGGCAGGTTATCCAACTACCCTTCCCTTTCAGGCCCATTCTAACATATTGAGGGGAGATCCTATGGGCATCCCAGTTCAGAGCATCCCTACAAGGTCACCATATATAGACTTTTCTGGTTCCCACAGGTCAAAGTTTTGAGCCCCTAGGAAAGTCTCAATCTCTTCTCCACATTTCTTTTCTGCCCTTTGCAGTTCTGAGGTGAAGTAGGAGGGAGAACTTGACCAGAGTATCAGCCATGCTGTGAACTCCCCTCCCCCACTTCACCCCAGGCCCAGTCACCCACCCTTGGCCAAGGAGAGAGCTTAACCAAGGGGAACACTATTTCTGCCTGGGCTGCTAGACCTCAGCTATCTGTACTATTACTCTGCCTCTGGGGGTGACTTCCAGACAGTTCTTAATTGGGGTTCTTGCTGATCAGCCAGATACCCCTGGGTATTGCCAATACCACATACAGGACTCAGTCACAGCCATGTGTAACCTCAATACAATAATAAAGCTTCTGAATCTCTGGCAGGTTTAAATGGGGGAGAGGGGAGCATGATAACCAAATGATTCCTTGATTTTCCCTCCCCCCCCCACACCTGCCATCTGATCAATGGGAGGCAGAGAAAACACCCTCCTCCATGCATAGATATAGGGGAAGAGGTCCTGCTCTCGTTTTCCTCACACACACACCCCGCCACACAGCAGTTTGGATATCATTCCTTTAGTCTGACTAAAGATCTCCCTTGCTGATGTTGGGGGAGCTCATTTTTTTATGGACAAGAAACACTAAAACTAATGAGTGATAACTGTGGAAAACATAGCAATTGCTCCTGTTACTAGTAGTTGTAGTGGGTAGTTGGTTGTTTTTTTGTGTTTTTTTCTAATTATAAGTCAAAAGCTATTTACTGAGGGGTTTTTTCCCCCTTAAAGTCCCAGTTCTCAGAATCAAATTATATGAAAATCTCTGCTCTCATTCTAGCCCTTATCCTTACACAGACATTTCAAAACATGAACCCTAATGTCTCAAAAACCAGAAGGCAAATGTACTATATTTAAATCTCACAATTTTAAAGCCAAAGTCATGATTTTTTGGTGTACTCATCTCCCAGTTTTTGAATGTTGAGTTTCAGTATTGCCAGTCTTGTGAGCTGCATTATTTATACTTACTGTATAGGACCCTCAATCTTTTCTAATCTATTTGAATTTCTTTGACACGTCTTTTATGCTATGCTGTATCATTATCTTTTTATGCAGAGGCAATTTATAGTGTATCCTGGATATTCTGTGTTTGTTCTACGCAGCAAGCTTCTGGACTAAAGAACTAAGAAAAGTGTTTTGAGATGAAGTCTGAGCAATTTTAGGGGTTTCCTGCTGTCATAGCCTATGAACATAATATATCTAAAACTTAGAATCATATAAATATTGTACAAAATTAGTAGAAGGCACTCAATTAAGAAAAAAGTTCAATTACCGTGTATTGAGACAATTACAGTATAAATATAAGGTACAATTCCTGATCATGAAATTTAACCTCTGTATCATTTTAGAATGTCTTAGTTAATATCCATGGCCATTGACAGTACTGTACAACATGTAGTTGTTCAGGAGCACTGCTTCATACAAACACTGCTACTTCCTGCTTGGTGATCAGTCATATGTTCTGTATGAACCAATAGTCAATATAGCTAACTCTCATAATTTAATCCATAAATCTTTCCAGTATTTGGTTTTCTTAAAGGCCCAATTCCCGGAGTGCTGTGATATTGAGTACCTCGACTTTCCATTTTGAAAAAAGGAAGAGCTTGTCTAAGCATGAAAGTTACTCTGGAATAAGATGGTGTGATTTTAAAAGTGGATTAACTATTCCTGATTAACTGCTTGTGTGTATATTCTTATCCTGGAATGAGTGCCTTTCATTGAATTAATCTACTTCCAAAGTGTGTTTAAACTAAACAGAAACAAGGCGCCCTTATTCTGGAATAAGAGCATCCACATAGGGAGTTAGCTCTGATTTACTATTCCTGATTATTTAAAAATAAACTGCCCTCAGTTTCTTGCCTTTAAAGTTGTGCAGAAAAGCTTGAACACGACCCCTAAATCACTCAGAAATCTGAAGACAACTAAAGACCCCAAAATGTATCTAGTTGAAAAATCATGAGTCTTTTTTTTCTAATTTCCTAATATTTGGAGGCCTGAGACATATTTTGAATGCTTCAGAGTTGCAATATTGTCACATATAAAATTACATACAGGCATATAGACACAACGGGGCTCTCTTCTGTTATGCTTGCTACAGGCTAGCTGCTTGCTGATGTCTCCCTATGATCTCCATTTATGCAGACTGCAGGACTGGATGAACCAGGTGGCAAACAATAGAGGAGTCAGATGGCTTTTGCCGTTCCTATTAATGCACAAGGTCAGCATAACTTACAGATGGTTTTGGATTCCCTTTTCTTTGTTCAACTATGCTGAATTTGTTTCCAAAGTGCCCTATTTTTGACTTATGTGTAAATTTAGCTCCTCTGTAAGGTGCTGGATTGACAGTGTTGGATACAGAAGAACCCTTTCCCATAGAACCCTTTCAGCACAGGCAGAGGCAGTGGGATCTTTCCCCCTGCCATCCCAATGATGGTCCTGAGCTCTGATTTGCAGGAACCATTCCTGAGTGAGACGATAGTCTAGTCTCCTCCCTCATTCAATCCTTGGTATTCTTGCTGTGAGGCTGACAGGGTGCCCAGTATGGTGCTGGGTTCTATGATGTGACTGTTTTGTCACTATGAACTGGACTGAGACTACTAACTTATTTCACAGAACCACATTTGAAAAGGATTTCTGAAGGACATGCCCCAGAAATCTTTTACGTTAATATTAAAGTTGCATCTTGGAGCTTTCAAATCCCAGAATGTTTTTGGGTTCTATATTGTTTCCTTACAGCTCATTTCAAGAGTAGATGTACACTGTGGGGAAGAGGGAGAGAACTCTTTTCTGGTTACACTGCTGTTCTAGAAGGTACAAACTGGTGCCTCCTAGGAAAATCCTTCATATGTCTCCAAAAAACTAGTAAGACCAACTGGGTAATGCTTAGATTCTTTGTTAGAATTCTTGTTTATTTCTGTAAATGGCACTTCAACAAATCCTATTTCCTATAAGCACATTTCTAAAAAAAACCCTGTAAAATAGTGACGCTCTTCACGTTGTTGTTCAATGGGTTTGTCTTTTAACAGTATGGTAGATTAATCAAAAGCACCTAGTCAAAGTGATAAAAATTTCCTGTCAGGCTTTGCTGACCAAGTGAACACAATTAGCAAGATAAATCCAGTAGAGAATTTATGGCAAATGCTGATATTGATTGACTTTCAATTAAAAATATAAGAACTACACCTCAAATGAAAGGAGGGCTGTGCTCTGGTGATCCTCAGCCAGATTTATGACTAATGTTCTGCAGGAGAGATTTTACTCTAAGTGCAGGTTAGTTTTTCATTCCGAATGCAGCTTTAGAATTAAGTTAATTGAGTGATGAAGGAATCTTCTTTTTGACCTCCTGCCAAACAAAGCAAGCTCCCTTAAATGGACTTAGCTAATCAAGGCAGTATGAACAGGTGCTGTGGGTTGTTGGGTTTTTGTTTAATAACAATCTGAAATAATTTAAATGGCAACATAATAACCTTATTCTGTCTTATTTTGATTTTAAAATCAGAACATTTCCCCCTTAGTACAGTTAATAGGGTCAAGTCTATGAGTCTGTGCTGGTTACCATGCCTTCAGTCATGTGGAATCCAAACAGCCATTATAATTTGTTTCTAAACAGATCAAGAGCTATTTACCATCTCAGTGTTTTGTGCACAGCTGGGTGTCTGGCAAATGTCCAATATCCATTAACATTTAAAAATTAGTCCCATAATGCATCTTTTCCATGGCTTGAGGAGTATACACACTGACACATGTTGGGAACCAATTATACTTGCACCAACATTAGTCTGGCTGCATTCAACTTCCTAGTAAATGAGGGCTAATTTAGTTTCTAAAATGGTGTATCTTAAATTCTTACAATGACCTTAGAGACAGCCCAAGATTTAAAGTGAAAGGAAATGCTCAGAAAGAATAATGCAATTTGTTTCCTGAAACATTATGACTGTTTCCAGCCCCTGTGCCTCCCTCTCACAAACAGATTCCTCTAATTCAGTACTTCTAAAATGTATGAGCAGAGTTTGGGTACAAATCAGATTAATAAACTAACCACCTCACTTGATTTGGGCAGCTAATGGAAATTTTTACATTAGCAAAAATATTAAGGCTTGTCTCTAGCTGCTCTAACTCCTTGGGTTACCATGTTCTATTTGTCCTAAAAGCTGAAAAGGAATAAATACTGACTTTTCCAATAAGCGCTAGGACTCTTCCTAGACAACAGAACTCTGTACAAGTAAAAACCAAGCTGACAATTATAACTCTTAAGGGGTTGAATGACAATGGAGAAATACAAAAGTACTTTCTGAGAAGTGGAATCCTGAAACCTCTGCTGCCTTGAAAAATTCCTTTGATAATATAGGTGCAATGGGCAGTCTAGCTTGGCTGCTAAGATAGTGAGGACAGAAGGGTGGCTCTCTTTTGTTTTTGTTTTTGTTTTTCTTCTTTCCCTTGCTACCTGTCAGCTCAGCTCTCAGCAATCAGGATCTAGTCTGACTGCCAGCTGCTGCTGCTGCCTCTGCTGCAACATACTGTACAAAGCTTATCTTAGCTCACTTAGTCTATGTCATGCTGTTTAATAAAATTAAATTGCTCATGCAGAATACTACCTACGCCACAGGCTTTTAGAATTCAGAGATGGTTTTAAAATTTTGCATTAACATTTAACAAAACTGTTTAGAGAGAACTTGTGCAAACTGCAGGAGAGGAGTAATTTTCAAAATATCCACAGAGCAATACAGCAAAGCATGCATTAGGTACTAGTGTGCTTGATTCTGCTTCCTGGTGCATCAGTGAGTGTCTAGAATTAATTATCCACCTTGTTTAATCATTTAAACTGAGTTGTCAGAGGTACTCTATTTTTATGCCAGGTTGAAGGTTTCATAGGTGGTATTTACAGGTATTGAATAAGTCACCCTGCTACACAGATACAAGTCAGAACTTCCCTTTATGAAGAGTTCCTTTAAAGCATCATAGTATCTTCCTTTGACGCATATTTCATGCAAAATAGGTTTTAATTGAACTGTCTTATTCTTTGAAGGCTGTCCTTTTGGAAGGGTTCATTGTATAGTCTAATATTTACAGATACATTTTTATTGTATTTCTCTCGAAATATATGGCTTTGTTCAGATCACAGCATGTAGAAAAAACCCTTCTTGTAGTCTGTCCAACAATAATACATTTTCATGCATCATTGGCACTGCAGTGCTTCATTTAGTATATTGATTAACATTCCTATTGTATTAGGACTTGTTGGTTTCTCATACCTTTTTATTGTTTGGGGAGTTCAAACACTGTCCTCTAAATTTACAGCACATTGGAGATTAGACAGTAATAGACTAAATTAATAAAGAGCAATTTTGTGGGCTTCATAAACCTATCACTTTATGACAATGACCATTTTTGTATTTATGTAGCACACTGCAACTACTACAGTCTGTGGGCCACACCCTACCATCAATCTCATTGAAGTCTGAATAACATTTGTGAGGCAGATACCACCTCTGCTTGTTTGGGATTTTTTTAACAGTGCAAATGGGAGGAGAGAGAAGATGTATTTCTTCCCTCTTCTATGTGTTGACAGTCTGTCTTGATTATCATTTGGTGGATTTAACAAAATAAAATTGGAGCCAATTTTAATTTTTTAATTAAAGTCAATAGTTTATGTTTAGACTAATATGGTGTGTAATGAAAGAAAATATAGTGACAATCTTGAAAGATAAATGCATTTCTTCATTTTAATTAGTTAGTTTCCTACTAAGGAACAGCTCTGCAGAGGTCAATGAACTTTCAGGACCTCCTGGAAGAAGTGAACAATTAGCTTGATTTTTTTTTCTACTGAATGGGGAACTTGTGACAATATGCAATCTATTAAAAAAAAAAACCCTCTTATACCTCTCATATCCTAATCTACATGAGAGTCGCTTACTGTAAGCAAAAGTCAGTGGAGTAGTCGAATCCACTGCATGGAACCCAGATAGCCTGTCTTTCTTGATACACAACAATCATGACTTCAAAACATGAAAAGAAAAATCACTTGTGGTAAGAAATGCAGAATAAATGAACTCAGACTGAACCTTAAGAAAAACTCCATTTGATTCTTTTTTTTTAAAGAAACTAAACCAAAGTGCTCAGATTTGACTACAGTTGATTGGTGACAACCATGGTAATTGTAACTAATTGAGGAAGAGTATATAGTGTTACTGCTAGCTGAAAAAGCAATGGTAATACTCAAGCTATAAGTTAATTTAACCAAAGGATTCTGGCATACACCTACAGCTCTGCGGGAGGAAGGGGGGGGGGAATTCTGTCTCCTAGGTATTGAACTTAAAGTAGGGGCAAAATTGAGTTAAAATACATAATACCCAGAGATTTAATACAAAAATCTGGGTTCAGTTAAAGAGGGAAAAAACCAGAAAACAATCTTCCATTTCTATATAAAAACAATAAGCGTATTATCTCCCGTTGCCCAACTCTTCACAAAAGATGGTGATGGAAAAGGTAGTGGGGCTAGAAACTACACGTGTGCAAGATGCCCTGCGCTGAGGCAGGAATAGGCATAATTTGCTTGGTTTATCACCTACATAAGGCCTGGCAATAGCTTTCTCAAAACCATTGCATCTTGAACCATCACTATGATAGCCTGTGACCAATCCAGAAAGTGAACCCTTGGACCACACTGGGAGGCAGTGGTAGGAACAAATAATGGATCTAAAAGGGAAATGCAGGAGGCATACAGAAAACTGCTGTTAGCCACGTCTTCTAACTGTATCACTACTGGTTTAGCAGTTCAAAAACTGTCCATAACCAAATTGCATATCTTCAGCAAATTCCTGTTCATTGTTAATGAATTGCAAATATTCAAAATTTGTTCCAGATGGGTTACTTTCCTAAGTTCGGTGGCAGTGCTGCTGGTCCTTTGATGAATGATTTATATAACTTGCCAGCAATGTGGCTTTCAAATGGCATATTAGAATGTAAAGTTTGTAAATTTACACTCTTTATTCCCTTACTGTAGAGTTCAAAATTTAGCATTAGAGCTAAAAATGTGGTTTCCATAAGAAACTTGCTCTCCTTTGGGATGAGTGCTCAAATGTGTGAAGGCAAACGGAAAAACACTCAGTCAAATTGGAATTTGCTTTCAGATTGGTACAAATCTTCAATAACATTTGCTTTGCACTGTTCTCCCACCTATACAATGAATTGATTTATCTTCTATGTTTGAAGAATGAGAGTAGGAAAGTAGGTGTGGCCAAGTAGAAGGGTAAGTTTAGACAGCTTTAAGCTGTAGGAAGACAAAGTAAGAAGGTAGAAATCCTGTGGAATAAAAAGGCAGAGCAGGGAAGCACGTAGTCCCATGAGAATCAAAGAAACATTTGCAAGATGACTAAAACACAGCAGAGGCCATTTTAATGTTCTTTATTCACAAGAATCCAAATTAACTCCTATTGACTTCAGTGGAAGGTGGATTGGGCTCTTCAGTGCAAAAGTGCTTGCAGAATGCTTTTAGCACATTCTGGGAATATAATTGTAGAGTTTGGCGAGAGAACGGAATATTACTTTCTTGGGGCTTGGCTCCTCTGAGAAAGTAATAAATGTATTGCATGTGTTGTGTGTGGAATAATACCACCTTGCATTGTCCTAACGAATTCTCAGCCTTTATGTCAAGAAGCAGATTCTCCAAAGTTAAGCACTCAACAGAACAGTCTAACCAGTCTAGAAGATATCAGGCTTGTCAACACAGCTCCCTCTTCTGCCTTAGACACCGGTGCAAGCTGGACCATTAGTTTAATAACCCAGGCACTTGGTATTCTAATTATCCACATGGAATAGAAACAAATAACTAATCCTTTAGATGTTGGATTAAAATATAAATCTGCAAATTACATGTGCCAACAGTATGCCCTCAAGAATGGGCAATTCACATTTATTACTGTGGAGATGATGAGAGGCTGCTGCCCCATTGTGCTAGGCACAGTGCACACATATAACAAAGACAGTCCCTCCACCAAAACCCTACAATCTGAGTGAATAAACAGTTTTTGCATTTGAGGTCTATACATTCTTTAACAAATATAAAGGTAGGGGGAAATATTTCATGGACACAAGCATGCTGCCAGTTCTGACTCGAGATTTGAATTAGAAACAAGATACTGGATTCCAAACTTTGAGTTCAGAACAAGATCCAAATTTTGTAGTTTTGGTGCAAGCAATAAGGGCCTGAACCAAAACTTGTAAGGTGAACGTGGTTAGATGTGCTCCCTACTATGAAATCACAATCATTTTGCGAGCTCAACAGGCAGTGGCAACTGTCTACTTGGACTGCGGAATGCAAACTACATTAATTTCAACCAAGTTCTGACTCTTCTGCACTCTGAGGGGAAAGTTTGATATGAACCTTGGGATCTCCATATCTTTTCTTTTTACATTCCCTTACACCAGTCAGACCTTGTGAAAACTGTAGATGCGAAATAACCCGCTGCTGTCTCAAACAGCAGGTGCAGTATTAGCCAGGTAGAATGTTGTTGCTCTATTCATCTGTGATGCTGGACACAAAGATGTGATTAAATGACACTGTGGGACTATAGGTGTTTACCTGGCTCAGCAGAGACTTGGGGAAGTCTGTGTACCATCATGAAACTCCTTTTTAAAGTTGTTTATAGAAATGGTGTGCAAAGTGAATGAGATCATCCCTTTCCTTTGCTTCAGGCAGGGACACTTTAAAATAGCTGATGTAGTTACAATGCCTTTAGTGGATATCATGTAAGTCACACTGAAAGATGACCCCTGCATAAAGTACAATAAAGAATCAGAGTATAACATGCTCGCTATTTTTTTTTTAGATCCCACATTCAAAGACACCATATCTGTTCTTCTCACAGAGTGAGGCTGACCTAGAATGCTATGGACAGATTCTCTAGTGTAAGGCTGTTAACTGCATGTTAGATGATTAGCAACAAAGAGAAAGAACCTTTGCCTTTGGCGCTAAAGGACTGGTATTGAGGAATGTGGCCAAAACTGAAAAAAACAGCCCTGAAAATAAGAGACGTTGACCCCCATCAGGGTTATTAACTCCCCTCTTTTTAGTACAGTGTTTTTTCCACAAGCTTCATGGCTTCCCTTCGGTCAAGTGACTCACTGTGGGATTGGTTCCCAGATTCTGGCCTGGGGAAGAACACTACACCCAATGGGACTTGATCTGCATCTCATTTGTAATTGGTTTCCTTTAGAAAGTGAACCTAGTGCCTGTTGTTGGCTATCCTGGGGGCTGAAATCTTTTATTTATTCATAACACAAGTACACAAAGGCAGCAGTGGCCTAAGCTTCTCCCTACTATACTGCCAGTAAGCCTCAAATCCGAAGAAGAGGAACCACCCTTCAAACCATTGCCTCTCTGCTTAGCTTGCTAGAAGGAATGCGAGTGGCCATGATGGGTTTTTTGTAATGTGGTCCCCTCACTTGAAATGGTGAAGGGCACCTTGCACAGTGATGAATGCTACAATGGCTTTACATATGATTTTCTTTCCATATCTTGATTTTGGTCTGACTCTCCTCTACTTCCCTTCTCTGTTCTCCCTTTCTCCGCCCCCCGCCCGGTGAAAATTATCCATTTTGCAACAAACATCATGAAAAGCAAAACTCGGTGTTTTATATCTTATACCGATAATGACACAAGTGTTTTGAAGCCAAGAAAAAAGATGGGAGAAAATACAACATGTTGAGATGAAAGAACAAAGATGCAGGGCTAGTTATGTACATGAGAATCTCCCACACTACAGTGGGTTACTAGCAAGCTGAAGCTAAATATTCTGTGAGCTGCTGACAATGTACTGGGGAGAGTGGGTGATGGGTCTGTTCATAAACCATTCATCTCAGTTGGTGAGGGAATCTACAGTCTATCTAAGAAAGCATGACAGGGAAACATTAACAAGAGTCCCTGAAGAAGCAAGAAGATCAGTAAAGTGAGCTTCACCATATGAGTGAGGGAGGAGGAGCCTGCTAAAAAGTTAACTTTCACTCTTAAGTAGTAAATGTATGTGTGAATCATCAAATAAAATGTGAGCTACTTATAAGCATTTGCTCTGTTATTTGGAGGCACAGAGCTGAAATTTTCCCCAGCCAGACTTTTCCTCACTAGAACACTCTTCATTGTCTTTAACAAGGCACTGTTCACAAGGAAACCACAGTTACAGCCTGTTTCCTGTCATATTCGAGAGGCAACTTGTATAGTACATTACAAGTCCAAGAGGAGAATGATTAGGAAGCAATAGGAGCCTTGTCAAGTTCAATGTGAATCAAGTTTGCCAAAGGAAAGGCATCTGAATTTTCACTACCAGTGACTTTATTATCAGCCACTGCTATTTATGACAAGTCAGAATGGCAGAAATTATTTAAAAAACTTCAGTGCCTCAGAAAATATTGTTGCAAGTTATTACCTGGTCATTGGAAGACGTTTGCAAGAGAGTAACTTTGTCTCCTAGGGGGCAAAATTCTCTAGGAAATAATATGAAGAGCTACATTGTTGTCAACTGTACAAATGCATTAAGGAATGAAAATAATACATGATTGGTTTTTATACTGACACATCCCCTTTTATTTGACTGAAAGTTCATGGGGCCTAAAGTTGTATCCAAATAGAAAAATAACCTGGGAGTTCTAATTTCACTTTGACTGAACCTGTCAGATTTTACCTTAATGAGGCTCAGATCTGAGGACAGGGAAGGGAAGAAAACGGGCAGTGTGATAATGTACACAGTACGATAATTGGATCAAGCTGAGGCAGTGCTGGTAATTCATGTCAGCAGAAGGTACAGATGAAAGGGCTGTCACTTGCAAATTCCTTGCAGTATTTCAGTTTTCTTTATATAACTTATCTTTGTAGATTTTTTTTTAATAAAAGAAAATATGCATATTTCTTCTGAAATTATAACAGTACAATGGTGCTAGAGTAGTCAGTAAATATTACTACCACTAAATTAGACAATAAAATAAAGAGGAAAGAGAACAAGGAAGAGCAAGACAAAAGGAAATTAATTAATACAAGAACAGGAGAGGCAAGAATAACAGTAACATTTTATATAGGGATTTCGGTCCTATAGTCTGTATTCAGTCCTTACTTATTTCAGTAGGCGTTTTTCCTGAATCAACAGTGAAGGGTCAGGCCCAGGATTTCTTTCCAAAAGAAGTCCTTATGCACACACAATAATTTATCTATTATGGTCTTGTACCAAGACATTTCAGTTAATGTGATCCTTCTTTCATGTTCGGTTTTTTGCTTTTGTATGACTGGCGGTCAGTTTTCACTTCTGTAAATTCCATATATACTTTACAGTGATGCCTCCACAAGGAAAACATATGTGTTAGTCTCCCCACTCGGGTATGGGCATGATCCACACAATCCTGAATCTCTGACAAGTGTACACATTGTAGAGGGCACCTACTGTAGTGTATGGAATGGTCATGATTGTGGCAGTTTGTATGAAACTGGAATCTTGACAAAAATAGGATCCACATATGTTTTTTAGGAACCCTTCATCCTCCCAGCTCAAGCATGCAGAGGAATCAGAGTCCTTATGCATCCCTCGGAGTGGATGAGTACCCCCTGCATCTCCCCTCCCCCACCTAAAGAGATTAGAAACTTTCAACCCTCCATGCAAATGGCTGGAGAGACCCTGCATCATCATGCCAAGGGGATGGGAAGACCCCATTCTCTGACATCCCCAGGCCCAGGCAGGGGCAGCCCCCATTGCCACCCATCTGAGCTGCTGCTGTTGGCGGTGTTACCTTCAGAACTGGAGGACCAGAGAGCGGCAGCTGGTGGCTGGACCGTTCATGTTGTTGTCTGTGCTGTAGGAGGAGTATATATTTTTTAAACCTGCTGTGCAATTCCCAACCCCCACCTGCTCCTGCAGGATTTCTTGAATTTTTATCCCGCTCCTGCTATTATGGTAGCAGGGCCTGCAGGATCCCAGTCCTCACTGCAGGGCTCTTGTCAGGATTGCCTCCCCACTCTGAACTCTAGGGTACAGATGTGGGGACCCGCATGAAAAAAGAAATAACCCCCCCAAGCTTATTTTACCAGCTTAGGTTAAAATATTTTTCCCCAGAACACAAGTTCTTCTGTGTCTGGACCTGGTACACTGCCACCACCAAACTAGGTCTAGGGTAGTTTGGGACCCTTCTTTCCCTTTCCACTAACCCCCCAAACTTCTTCCTTCCCGGGGAAGCTTGAGAGAGAAAAAAAAAACAACCCAAACCTCGCCTGATCCTGCAAGACGTGCCCGATCCAAAACCAGGATCTTACACAATGAAAAACAAGCAGTCAGCTTCTTAAAAGAAAGATTTTTAATAAAAGAAAAAAAGAAAGGAATAAATCCCTTATAACCGTCAATAGAACAGCATCTACCATAGTCAACAAAAGGATTCAGAAACCAAACCTCTCCCCCGAGGCAATTTTCTCCCACTGTTGATATCTCTGTTGAATCATACAATCTCAAGAAGCACCCAGCCAACACTCACCACTGAGAACTCTTCAAGTGATTAAAAAGAAGGTAAACTTACTGACTACAGTACTTGATAGAATCTTATAGTGACAGTGAAAGACATAGCTGTGTTCATCCCATAGCCGAGGTGAACAGAGAGAGACCCAGAGAGAAACTGAAACTTAAAATCCTTTGTCTCCTGAGGAATTTCTCATTGGTCAGTTGTCCACCTCTCAGGTTACCTTTAGCTTAACACCTTACAGGTAAACAATAATTCTAGGCTACTTCACACTTATGACAGCTCTATTGTCAGTGTCCATTGGGATGAGCTAACGTGGTCCTTTGCACCTTTACGGAGTTTTGCTGACCTGAATGGGCCTCCATGGGTGCCTAAGATTCCAGGTTAATAGATTCTGTGGTCCAAGGTTGCACTACACAGTTTGTACTATACAGTACAAACTTGGGCCACTGATCATGCATCAAAATCTATTAACATGGAATCTTGGGCGCCCACAAGGTCAACAAAACTCTGTACCTAGAACTCCAGTTAGGTCTTAACATACGCGTGCAATGTAAAAAACTGGAAGCATTTCTCTGGGGGTAGGCTTTTCTTTGGTTACCCTGCTATCCTTGTCAGGAAGCTGGAGAGAATATCTATCCTCATGACACCTCAGAGACCAGTATAATTGTGTAATCCACATTTGTTAGTATATTGCTTTAAGGATAAGGTTCCCCATGGATGCTGATGATCGTTTAAGATTTGAAAAAAAACAAACCAAATCCCACCTGTTTTTCTTGGACTTCTGTATGATGTAACAGGGCAGTCTGCCCATTTAAGGGCCATGAGACCTGCATAGCAGCTGGCACACTTTTGGAGGTAAGCCCAGTAGGCGAGTGCTGGGAATCATCTGACCCAGCTGAAAAGCATATAGCAGTTGGGTCTGATGGCTGGGAATGCTTATTCTTGGGATTGATGCAAAAGGCAGTGAGAGGGCAGGAAAACCCTGAGAACCTTGCCTCGGCTGGAGGAAAGTCCAGTACGTTCAGCTACTGGAGTCTAAAGGGCTCCACAAACTTAGCTGAAAAGTTTGCTGTTGTTGTTCCAGTCCCCTCCCCCTCCACCAATTTACACACAGACTTTCATACATTTGTGTGTTAAAGAACAAACCAAGCTCAGAGGCAAGGGCTCCAGACTGAATTGGGCATGGTCAACTGTTTGTCCAGCAGGCTGGCAATCAGATACATGAGGCTACAACTGGATTCTGTATTGTTTGTAGTGGTCGTCTACTGTTGTAAGGCCTGGTCTACACAACGTTTTTATACTACTATAATTGTATCAGTTAGGGGTGTTACGTTTGTAATGATATACTAGCACAACCCCCTAGTGTGGATGCAGTTATGTCGATATAAAGGTGCTTATTTTTCTTCCTATATGGAAATAGCTTAACTGCTATAAAGCACTTTTATACTGATATAACTGTCCATACTCGGGGAGAGAGAATGGAGGTGTTCCACCACTCTAGATATACTGGTATAGTTAAAGAAGTACAACTTTTTAATATAGACAAAACTAGGAGCATTTGCTTTGCTTTTCTTGAATGTGAAACTTTCCAAACAGTATCTTGCATATTTTGCACTCCAGAATTTCTTGGTTAAAGGACAATCGAGTTGAGGGTTCTCCATAAATTACGTAACACATTTTCTAGGTGATTTTTTTCCCTCAAGAACCCCTGACTCCTTGTAAGAAACACCCTGAATTATGGACACATGCACCCCCTTATGCATTACATAATTTGACAGCCCTTGAAGATCCATTACATCACATTGTTTCAAAGATATCCCCTATTCTTCTGATAAGTCTTTCATTCATACTTGGAAACAAGGCAGATCGCTCTATGTAAAAGAAAAATACTAAACCAGGTGGCCATTTTTAAAGCACACAATGTTCGCCTGTCCTCTAGCCTCACTGACACAGCAACTGACACGCAAACACTATTTCTCATTCCTCCTTCCATTGATATTAATGGGTATGATAACATTTTGACCCTCTACTGTTCTCATGTTGCTCCTGCTTCTCTTCCAACTAGAAAAATGTCTCTGAAATGTGCGTAAGACTATCATGCCATCTGTTGAAGACATTTCCATGCTTTATACTATGAAATGTATAACCAGAATGCTGCTATTTCTTTTTGCATTTCCTGCATTACCCTTGCTTTACACATTTTATCTTCCAGACATGCCAAAGGAAGTAAATGCTCTATTTTATGTCAGTGTGGAGGGATGTCATCCATAGAAGTATATGCATTTGAAGCAATATGTTCTGCATCACTGACAAAAGATAAGACTTTGTTAAGGCACAGGCTGCTGTGTTGTCATACTCAGTACTTGGAGGAGGGGAACCCCAAAACAACCATAACTTCCTTGAAATTAAAAGAAAAACTTTTCTCATGTTTGTTTGAAGAAGAAAGAAATGGTGCTGGGAAGGCTAAGGATAGAAAGAAAGCAGTTGGTTGGACTGAGCCTGTTCTGCATTTGTCAATCTAACCCTAATCACTCTTAATTTATCATAGTTGTGCCCTCAGTTTAGACTTGCTGTTCAATTTTATGCAAATCCCCTTATATTTTTCTTCTAGTTTACAGCTTTGATTGTGTATCCTGAAGCCCAGAAGTTTACAAACTGGGACTGGAGGCTGCACTACAATAAAATGTAGGAAGCTATTCAAGATCATATTTTTGTTATTTGTTCTTTTTAATTCTGACCCCGGTCAGCACTGTATTCTCTTGATATACTTTGAACCCACAGGTACACCAAGAGGCAGAGTGCTAGTACTCCATGATTGTTACAAACGTCTGTCATAACAAAACCTGGTAGTCTCTGTGTCACCATTAAAAAGGGTTTTATTCCCCTCTGATTTCTCTTCCCACTAGGGGATGCAAACTAATGTGTACTTCTGTTTGATGCAGATTCACTCACTTAGATGAAACAGCTAATATGTAGAGCCTGAATAAAGGTGCCAGCATTTACACAGAAAGTCATAGCAAACCTTCCTGCATCTTCAATACACTATCATGTTTTCCAGTTTCTATAATATGACTTTTCTTCAAATCTGTTCAGTGTACTAAGATGAATACAAAACTGTAGCTGAAGGCCAGACAGGGAAAAAAATGTTTTCTCCCACTTACATTTATCAGTCATAACACTATCATCCTTAATTCCTAATGGAAATCCCTTACTTCCCTGTTCAATTTGTGGAGAAAAGGTGGCCAAAATCAAACAAATGCATTTTAGAGTAGAAATTAAATTTCTTGGCAAAGTAAATATTTACCCATAGTGATTGCTAAATAGCTTGCTTCTACTAAAAAAAAAAATCTTTAGAACTGCAAATTCTGTCTAGATTCACAGATGCTAAGACATACCTGTGGGTTACAGTGGACAAGAAGCTGGATATGAGTCAGCCATGTGCCCTTGTTGTCAAGAAGGTTAATGGCATTTTGGGTTGTATAAGTAGGGGCATTTCCAGCAGACTGAGGGACACGATCATTCCTCTCTGTTCAGCATTGGTGAGGCCTCATCTGGAGTACTGCATCCAGTTGGGCCCATGCTTCAAGAAGGATGTGGATAAATTGGAAAGCGTTCAGCAGAGGGCAACAAAAATGATTAGGGGACTGGAGCACATGACTTATGAGGAGAGGCTGAGGGAACTGGGATTGTTTAGGATGCAGAAGAGAAGAATGATGGGGGAATTTGATAGTTGCTTTCAACTACCTGAAAGGGGGTTCCAAAGAGGATGGATCTAGATTGTTCTCAGTGGTAGCAGATGACAGAACAAGGAGCAATGGTCTCAGGTTGCAGAGGAGGAGATTTAGGTTAGATATTAGGAACAACTTTTTCACTAGGAGGGTGGTGAAGCACTGGAATGGGTTACCTAGGGAAGCGGTGAATCTCCTTCCTTAGACGTTTTTAAGGTCAGGCTTGACAAAGCCTTAGTTGGGCTGATTTAATTGGGGATTGGTCCTGCTTTCAGTAGAGGGTTGGACACGATGACCTCCTGAGGTCCCTTCCAACCCTGATATTCTATGATTCAATGATTCAATGATTTTTTTAAAATCTGATCTTGCGTACACTGAACAGATAATTTAGAACAGTAAATGATGGTGGGTTACATATCATGTCCCTGTTTGTATAAAAACAATCTTTTAAGTCAATTATTTAATGCTTTTACATTGTTCCTCACTTGCCCTAGCCTATCCCCTAAATACATCACGGACATGATGGGATCTTTACAAATGCACAAAATAGAATCTTTAGTATGTTCAAACTCACTCATCCTGCCCAGAACAAAACACGTTCCGTGCACATGATATGACTACCCAGCTCTGAACAATAAAACCTTAGGTGACTTGCGAACGATGACTAACTCCATGATAACATAGGCTGAGAAGAACTTGTCATCCACCTTGAATGCTGGAAAAGTACAAGTTAAAGCCATGTTGGGAAGAGTATATTCCCATGTGCGGAAGGGGAATCAATGAACTTCTGGGTCTGATTCATCAGAAGCCACACCCAAGATGTCAGAGCAAAGCAGGAAGACTACTTTTTGGGGGCGGGAGAGGAGAAGGATGAGACTAAGGTTTCAGGGCTTCCAGACAAATAGAATGTTAAATTATTTCCAAATAGGAATATAAGTGAAGTCATTTCCAGGTGAGGGACAATCAATAAACTATGCAACACATGATGGTTTTCAAGACCCAGCCACCTCCTTGTAACATCGAAAGAAACATGAAAAATTAACCTACCCCATAGTGTTACATAGTTTTACCTTCTAAAAAGAGAACAAAGCAGTAACTTGGCCTAGAATAGAGCATAGAAGGAATGTTGTCTCCTTTCTGCAGCTGTTCTTCCTGTAGGTAGGACCTTGGATAGCGCAGGCATGGAAACAATGGGGACCCACTTAATGCTGCTGGGATCTCCTTTGTTTTACTTTTCTCATCTTTCC
Organism: Dermatemys mawii; assembly: GCA_007922305.1. Taxonomy (NCBI): domain Eukaryota; kingdom Metazoa; phylum Chordata; order Testudines; family Dermatemydidae; genus Dermatemys; species Dermatemys mawii. The sequence continues at coordinate 18,210,335 of ML677352.1, read as the reverse complement.
CTCTGGTTTTCTATAACGGAAAAGAAAGAGGACGATAGGATTAGCAGGGAGTGAGGTGGCTGCTGCTTTTGATTCAAGCATGGAGAAGGCAAAGAACTGAGATGAAGTTCTGTGTCCTATGTCCCTTCTCTGCTTCACAGATCTTTGCTTCCTGACTTTTAGAACCATAAGTCTATCTGTAAGTGCTGTTGCTAGGTAGGATGGGAGATGAAGGTCATATGGCAAAATGAAATTCTCTAGGCTGTAAAAAGACATGTGACAAAGGTGTTTGTCTGGAATTATTATTATTATTTGAGGAGACAACCGAAAAGTACAATTTCCCTGCAGGACCAGCAGTGAAGGATTTTTCAGCCTGCATAATCCTGCAGAGAACCAAGGAGCCATCTATTACAAAGCATTACCTCCTGCTGAACATGTCCTATATCCTGTAGGAATGCTTTGCCCTTTCCAGCTGTCTTCAGCTGTGAGCGTATTTTCTAAATTACTGCTGTCTGATTCATCTGAAGTTTAGTTCAGTCAAACTATGTTTGTGATGAAATCCTCTGAACTGAATTTCTCTTTTAACCAGGTTCAACTTAACTGTGATAGGGCATGTAGTTTCAAGAGTAAACCAACAAAGCTATTTTAAGATGGCCCTATATGTTGTAGAGGACAATACTCAGCATAATCCTGTTTTTCTTTATGCTAGACCCAGTTCTACCTTTTAGAACATGGGTGCAACTCAAAATTGAAGTTGGTACTCCCATTGAAGCTGCCTCCATATTCCTGAGAGCAAAACTGAGCCTACCAAGTATAATGTCCTATCTCCCTTTTTTCATCACAGGAGGGAGTGGCTTAAGAAAAACATTATTCACTTCTCAGTTACAGGTACGGTGACCAGATGTCCCAATTTTACAGGGACAGTCCCGCTTTTGGGGTCTTCTTATATAGGCTCCTATTGCCTCCAACCCCTGTTCTAATTTTTCACATTTGCTGTCTGGTCACCCTAATTATAGACACACCAATTTAGAAGGAGGGGTTTGTTAAATTTATGTTGGGCGCTCTGTAGCAATGAGTTCATTACTGGTTTCATAGACCCTTTGTGATAATCTGAACATGAATGTTCACCTGTGCTTGACTTTACAATATAGCTGATCTGTTCATTTCACAGCCAATGAGGAACAAAGAAGGAATAAGAGATAAGAATGAAAATTCCAACAGGTTTTAGATTACTGGTATAATTTGGTGTGAAAGGATTGTACAGTTAATTTTGTTTTTGATGGAGGATATGAGGAAATCTATCATTAGAATGTACTGCAAGATATTTGTAATAATGATGGATAATGTGTACTAATATTTAATCTAATGTGCTATTAACATGAATTGTCACACAGATTAAAAAAAAGAGAAGAAAACTACCACTAGCACATTGTTATTTCTCAATGACAAAAAAGGAGGTAACAGTCACTATTGTATGTGTTTATTCTATTATTTATTTGCATTGTAGGAGTGATGGGCCCTGCTCCAAAGGTTTCAAGACTCAGGCCCTGACCCTGCACTGAGCTTTTAATGCAATATTCCCAAGCCCATACAGAATCCAATTTCACTCCTTGGTGCTCCACACAGATAGACGGTCCATTCATATGAAGCATATTGCAGGATTGGGTCCATAGTTTTAAAACAAGATGTCATAGGTGGAAGAAACCAGCAAACAGGGATTGTGTGATAGTGGAGAAAAATCATAGCTAACTTTAAATATAAGTGTTCATGGATGAAGCTGTATGTTCTAAATTAGTATTTATTAATACGATTTACTTTAGGCTTTCTGAAAATCTCTTCCTAATAAATCATGCTCAGTAAGTCTTAGTGCAGTTACTGCTTTCAAGTGATTACCCTAATAGCAAGGGAGCCATAGAGTTAATATTTGCAATTGAAGTCATGAAATTTATTCTCTTAAAAGTCTATGTAGGAGCCAGCTGCTTGGTGTGGTAGGTAGTGTAGCCAAGTGAAAAAGCCTTGGGGTTCTAGATTGTGGAAGCAAGAGTTAAAGGACAGAGTTCATAAACTGCTGGGGCTTGTTTAATCCCCCTGATCATGTTTGCAAGGACAAAGTTGTAACAGTCCCCGCTGTTAGGGGAGTGGGAAACAGTCTTGGGGAGGCAGATTGGGAAAGTTTTGTTCTCAGGGAAAATACTATGAACAGACTTTGTATGTATGCAGTTTTGTTGTAACTGCATCAGTCCCAGGATATTAGAGAGATGAGGTGGGTGAAGTAATAGTTTTTATTGGACCAACTTCTGTTGGTGGGAGAAATAAGTTGATCCAAAGAAGATATTACTTCATCCACCTTGTTTGTTTTTCCTATGTTTGATTATAGCTCGTCTAGAAAGGCTTTATCCTAAGCAAGTAAAGGAAACCTGAAGAGGCTGAGGAGGAAGTGACTAGGTCAGAAATCATCTGGGGGGTTGATGGCCTGCATGAATGTGTGTAAAAGACCAGTAGGTAAGGCACTCACCTGAGATGTGGGAGGTCTGGGTTCAAGTTGCTCCTGAAAATCAGGCAGAACAGGGATTTGAACTCAGGTATTTCACATCCCAGTTGAGGGGCCTAACCACAGGGTTGTAACAATGGGGAGGTACGTCTGTCTCTCTGCAAAAAAGTTGGCTTTATGTAGAGGCTTAATTCATGCATGGATTCATAGCTGAGAATCTCCCCCTTAGATCAGCATCCCTGTGGATCTGGGTGCTGAGTTGCCATGCCATTTCTTCTGCATTTCACTCCTGGTTAGCTGACGCAGCTGCTGAATCAAATTAGCAGACTCCGTGAATCCCTTTCTTAGGTGACCAACTCTCCCCACTCAATGCTTGGGGATTCTGAGCTCCTAACTAGGAGCTGTGACTTCCACAAGGCATCAGGGCACCTAAGAGTTAGACACTGAAATTCCCTTGTGAAACTAGCCCATGATATGTAACAGGAATTCAGTTATATGATAGGTACCAGGTGGCAAACCTTCAAAAGAAGGAGGGAAGAGTGAGTTAATGGCATTGTCCAAAGAACAGTAGCTCTGGTAAACAAGATTATCTATAATGAGATTATCCTTGGACAGGATAAACAATTGATTAGTTCATGGGAGTCTGATACAATCCTGAAATAATTAAGGTAACAGGTGGGAAACTGAAGTAATGTGAAGCAGTTCTGGCATCAGCTGAAGAGGACTCCCAGTAAACAAAGGCCTCTTCTTCCATTAAAGGACAGCTACTGTAGACAAGAGGGAGAACATTAGTAATGCATTTGGTTAGATGCACTTGATGTGAATGAACATAACATGCATCAAAGTATTGTCTCTGCTGAGAGTTAAGTATTCCATTACAGATGGCTGTATTCGTGAGAAGTTTCTGTGATATTCCTAACAATGGCGGATTGTTCTCTGGCCACTACCATAGCTGCTCACCGGTGTTTATTAATGGAAAATGCAAGAGTAGGTTGGGTTTTGCCAACATAGTCATCCAGGGGGCAACAGCGTGAATGCAGGGCAATGTGGTGCCCCCTCCTGTCAGTAATTTAAAATTCTATACTGATCAGCTACCGTGGACTGATGACAGCTGCTATGCCTGGCAGTCAGCGTCTCATAAAATATCTCTGATTAACAGCAGGTCTAGGAATGTGCAAATAGCTGAAAAAAAATACATAATGTGGCATTAAACAAGCACAGACAGGACACAATGGGCCATAGTCTGCGTTTGTGCTGTTCCAAGGGTACCTGAGATTCTTCTCCAACATAGATGAAGGGGAAACATACTGACATTATTAATGGGTTTTAAAAAGAGAAGAGTAAGGCTAGTCAGTAGGAGGCGGATGGATAGGTTTGTGTTTATAACACATAGTTTCTATCTTGGGCTCTGCTACAGACTTCCTGTGTGGCCTTGGACAAGTCACGTGACCTAAATTAGAATGAAACGCTTCTACTCTACCTTTTGGGGTTGTGATGCCTCATTCATTAATGTTTGGAGAAAGCATTCTGACGTCAGCAAGGCAGAGATAGGGAAACAACAGTTATGGCTACCTCACCATGTTGTGTTCAGGCACAACTGAAATTCTTGCAATGGTTAGGCCAAACTATAGCAGTTAAAGACACAGGGCCTGATCTTCCATATATAAGATATGAGTAACTCCCATTAAAGTCAGTAGATATCCATCATGCATGGGAGAACTAGACAGTCAGTTTTCAGTCTTAGCTCTTATATTTGCGTATTTAAGTCATCGTTACACATGGGTTAATTCTGCATCTCCCATGAGCCTGCTGTCTCTGCTACAGAATGTGGGCCATTCATAGAAGCCAGAATTACTTTTTAGCAAACAGCATTTACATTTCTGCCAGTGCAGCTCTCTGATTTTTTGCTTTTAATTTTCTGGGACAAATATCAGTATAGTTCATGGTCTTTCAGATATTCAAAATCAAAAGCCACACTAATGTGTTTTTAATTAAATATTAAGATTATTCTACTTTCAGTAATCTTTTAGTCTTCTTCACATGCTGAACCCATTTAAATTCTGGTTTCAACAAAAGGGAAAGCATAACCTGAAAACTGTTTCACCCAACCTATATCCTTTTTACTTTCACAAGCTCTTCAACTATGAATTTAGCGTGAGACTGGAATTACGTTGCCTGCTTAAATCTGATAAAGCATTGCATTAAGAGGGAAAAGCCTGTACTATGCCAGAAATACTTTTCTATTCCATTTCATAGTTTGTGGTGCATTTTAATATATACATTTTACAAACTGATTCAGAATAGTAAGTGTTAGCATGAAAGACTTTAAGGCAGCTGTAAAGAGATATAGTAGAGGGTTCACATTATTAAGAGCCTCATGCTACATAAAAATGTACAGTATATTGAAGACTTCAGAATTAAGGAAAACACATCAAACTCCATGTGTGCAACGAGTGAAGAAATTAATTTAGAGTTTAAGGCCAGATGGGACCAGTATGATCACTTAGTCTGACCTTATGAATAACATGGGCTACACAATTGCATCCAGTAAATCCTGCATCAATCTCAATACCTGGTGGAAATTGTTTGCTTGAATTGCATCTAAAATACAAAGTTAGGTAAAGACCAGGTGGAATTGTTCTGTGTATTAACCTGTTACAGTGTAAACTGAGAGTTGGAGTAAGACAAGGAATATTGGTGTTTGCTGTATTTCTCTTTCTCAAAAATCCCTGTCACTGGTCTCTCAGTTCAGCACTTTACTCGTTGGTTAGTTCCCATGCTCCAAATGCTGTTAGGTCACAGAGGGAACATTAGCCCAGAAATAGTGTGGCAATTTGGCACGCACTCTGCCCATTACATCTAGCAGTTGCACACACTGTTATCCATAGAAATCAGCTGGCTACTACTAAGAATTAGTTTAATAATGGAACCCGATTTCTTGCTGAATCTATTAGCCTACACTCCATAGCTGAGATTTCTTTCTTTTAGTGATGGAAACTCCTACTAGAAAAGGAAAGGTAAATGAAGCCTTTTCTTAGCAACAAAATGCTTTGGACTTTTCCAAGGATTATGGCCTTACCATCTATTCAAAGTCTGTATAATACTCGTGCTGGCTGATATTTACAGTCCAAGGAGAATGTTAGCATCAAACTGATATATTTCACAAAAATACAGAAGTGTGAGACAGTAGTGAAGCCGCAGTACAGTGCATCATACTCAATATGTATTAAAATATTAGATTTAAACCAATGGCCGTATTATTTTAGTTTACAATACAGTAATGATGTAGCGCCATGCAGGTCCATTAACCAGTTAGCACAAAATACCATTTGTGCTATAAGGAGCTGTGCAGCATCACAATGGGAAGCGCTCTGACTCAAGGAGACCCCCTGGTGCATAGAGTGCCTGCTACTATGCCTTTTTAGAGTAGACAAATATTAAAGTAATGGGAGAGAGGGTGAGATATCGGAGCATAGTTTGACTTCGTCTCCCTGGCTTGGGAAGCAGCATGCCTACACACTTTCCACGCCTCCTTGCCTGATGTGGTGAGAGGCCTACTTCCTGTTTCATGCGGCCTTAACCACTGTCTTTATGGAGTATGCCCTCTTCCCCATTTGCCAGTCTCATTCTACGGGCCTATGCATGGAAAAGCCTTCACTCTTAGGCCTGGTTGGTGGGTGTGTGTGTGTGTGTGCGTGCGTGCGTGCGTGCGTGTGTGTGCGCCTTACCTAAGTACCTTAGTTCAACTTACCTGGCCATCAACACGGCGGCGGGTCAACTGCCGCGGCTCCTCCCCCATCAACTCCGCTTACTCCTCTTGTGGAGCTGGAGTTCCAGAGTTCATGGGAATGCTTTCGGGGATTGATTGTGTCTAGACCAGACATGATAAATCAATCCCCGATACATCGACCATTACCCTTAAGAAACTCCAACTAATATAGATTGCTGTAGCAAGGTTCCTCAACAACGCAGGGTATTGTGAGCTCATTAAACCTGTTCTGTGCTCTCCACACTGGCTTCCTATAGAATTTCAAATACATTTCAAGGTCTTGGGCCTTATCTTCAAAGCACTCAATAGCCTGGGAAAAGGGTATCTAAAAGACCATCTAAAACTCTGGGATAAAGATTTGAGTCAATAACGCTGCTCCTCTGGCTCAAGAGTACTTGCTATAATAAGGTTAAAGCTTGTTTGTATGGGAGACAAAGCTTTTGCAGGCAGTCAGTCTGAGACTAGGGAGTGAACTTCCTCAGGAACAAAGGACAAGCACCACTCTCATCACCTGCTACTCGAAGGGTAGGTCTACACTTACAGCTGTGTGTAGAGTACAGACAGTGCCTGCCAGCTAGCATGGGTATAAATAACAGTGTAGACAATGAGGCACTGCTTTAGGTGAGCAGGGTACACATGCGCCAGAATGCTAGAGGTATACCCTACACCAGGGGTCTCAAACTCAATTGACCACGAGGGCCGCATGAGGACTAGTGCATTGGCCCAAGGGCCGCATCACTGACATGCCCCCTCTCACTGCCCCCACCCCCACTCTACGCCTTCCAAGAGGCCCTGCCTCTGCCCCGCCTCCTCCAAGTGCGCAGCACCTCCCCCAGCCCCTCCTGGAAAGTGCTAAGCACCACCAACAGCTGTTTGGCAGTGGGAAACACGTGGCGGCAGGGGGATACAGGGAGCTTGGCAGCTTCAGGAATAAATTGGGGGGAGAGAAGGGCCGTAGGGAGCTTCACAGGCCACAGAAAATAACCCCGTGGATCACTGTTTGAGATCCCTGCCTTAGGTGAACTATTCCGCCACCTAACAAATCTGAGCATCGGCATTCGTTACACATACAACGATCGATACAAACATATAGTCAAAAATGAAAAAAAAAGAAGAGGAATATAGTATGCTATTAAATTTATTAACATCTTTACGTCTGTTAAAGCTCACCCCTGCACTGGGCTGCACTCCCCACCCCCACTCCACTCCTGCTCTTCCAACCCCCTTCAAACCCAAAGGTCCCCCGCCTCCCTGCCCCTGGATCAATCCCTTTCCCAAATCTCTGATTCTTCTCCCCCGCCGCCCCTGTGCAAGAGGCTTACTGCTCCTGGTCCCTCTGTCCCGGAAACTGCTAAGGCACCAGAGAACTGCATGGGGGTAGGAAGAGCAGTGGGGAGCACTGCGCTGGGAGTAGCACACCAGGCACAGGGGATGGGGGAGGAGGCGGAAAGTTTAGCAGCCACAGAAAACAACTGGGGGAGGGTCCCCATGTTTGAGACCCCTGTTCTAGCCCATGAAAGCTTATGCCCAAGTAAATGTATTAGTCTCTAAGGTGCCACAAGTACGCCTCATTCTTTTTTCTGGCTACAGACTAACACGCTGAGACCTGTCACCTAGTGATGTGTGGCTGTACCGCTCAAAGCACTTTGATGCATATTTGTTTTTTTTAAAAATTCTCCCTGTTATGCAGTAGCGTGAAAAGAGGGACGGACCAGCCAAGTGACTTTCCCAAGGTCACACAATGAAGTGGCAACGTCAGGAATAGACTGCATGGCTGCCCACACCTTGTCTGTGCCTTACCTACGTGACTACTGTCATGCTTTACAAGACAAAGCACCCTTACCAAGTCTCAGCAGGGAGTTTTGCGTAGGTGTGAAAAGTTAGCAATACAAAACACATTGCTGTGCCCCCTGCCCTTCCGAGTCCTGTATTTAAAATGGAGAGTGTGTGCTAAGATCACCCTCTGGTATTTTAGCTCTTCTCAGCCAGATGTCATCAAGAAACCACCAATAAAAGGTCCTTGTTGGCTAAAGCATTATGAAAGTAGAAATGTTTGTTCTGGGAGCCGGGAACAACTGTAACTCCAGGCCCTCTAGCATGCATCTCTCTCTCTCGCGCCAAGAAAGTTCAATATTCAACTGGTTCTAGGACATAACCAACACTATGCAGCTGCCACATAGAGAAACTACGTAGCCCTGTAGGAGACGGGCTTGGGCTAGTATCTAGACAGTATGCAAAACCAAGGCTGGTACAGAGCTCCAGGTGATCCTCACACGGGGTAGGCAGCTGTGCTGATTGACCAACTGGGTAGCAAGCACACTGTGCGGCTGCCATGCAAGACTATTAAGCCATATGCATTGTTTTATCTTTTTATTATCCACCCTTATAGAATCTATTCCCCCCCCACCCCCACCCAGCGTGCTGCTCCAAATCCCTTTCCCAAATCCCCGCACGCGCACGCCCCCGCCCCCACATCCCCCAGCGTGCTGCTCCAAATATTCCCCCGCCCCAGCATGCTGCTCCAAATTCCCACTGCTTCTCCTCACTCGTCCCCCCCACTCCCTGCTTCCTGCTGCTCTTCTCTGCCTCCCACACCCATGCTGCTTCCTATCCCCAGGCTGTTCTCTGGTGACACAGCACTTTCCGGGAAGGAGGGGGGCCAGCAGTGCAAGCTCCCTGCAGAAGGCAAGGGGCAGGGAGTCTGGCAGGCCTCCTCCGCGCTGTGGGAGGCTTACTTCTCCTGGACCCCTCCCTCCTGGAAACTGCTATGCCGCCAGAGAAAGAAGTAACTTGGGGGGGGGGGGAAGGGGGGGGGCAAGGAGCTTGGCGGGCCACATGTTTGAGACCCCTGCCCTACACGGATAGCTCATGCCAAAACCCTGCATCCCACATCTATTTTGGCAGTGTACTGTCCTGCTAGTACCCAGCAGTGGTACAGCGGTAGCTGGTACTATGGTAACCAGGAAAAGAATATGTATAGCTGGAGGTCACAACTGAAGGCGCTCAAACATCTGCCACACTTAGCACAGCTGTCTTGTTCTTGAATATATTCAACAAGTGAAGAACTTTATAATCTACAAACAGGAATATACCCTAATGTGTCTGTTCTTTTCCTGGCTCACTGTTTAGCCACTGCTGATCTGTTTACGTGCCACTGTCCTCAGGTTTTAGGTCCACAAATAAATTGTATTTCACATACAGTAATTCCAACTCTCTGCATGGGGAAAAGGAGGACGTCTAGCTGTCAATCTTCAATGATGACGCTTGCATGAACTGCAGTGTGATTAACATACACCTGATGCTGACGCAGGAGGGCACCGTATGGCATTTGTAGTGGTACTAAGTGATTAACATTCATTGAATGGTAGTTTGTCCTAATTGTAATACTTCAGTATTGGCAGCCTTTAACTCCTACCAGATTTCTAATTCCCATAATGTTTATGGCTGCCAAATTAGGCCATCTGTAAACAGTAACACTTGAGACTCTCACCAATTCATAGTGCTAATATTTTTAAAAATAAGTTTGATCATCTGCAGCTATATGAAGAAGGATATCATCATATGCCTTCTCTTTGTACAGGTCCTCTTCCATTCTGCCATACTTGCTCATAGTTTAATAATCCCCAACTACCTTGCCACATTAAGTTGAACTTGTGCCTGTGCCTTTTTGAAAGCATGTTTTGGCATATGGTGAAAAGAAGTCCAACATAGCCTGTTGTGTTCCAAAAGGATAAAGGGGGATTGACAGAGTAGCATCAGCTCACTAGTGTTGCTGAATTATTCTGTTTATTCCATATAGTTCTAAGGAATTAAAATGATATTTAAGTTAATAATGAAAAGGGAGGAAACACATGGATTGCTGCAGTGAACTCTTACAAAAGTCAATGCAATTAAAAAGGGGAAATGATATAGCATTCAAATGTGTAGAATTGCAAGACGAGGTTTGCAAAAGACTTCAATACAGTTTTGCACGTCAACATTCTGGCTGTGCCTAGAATCACCACACACAAAAACACAGATATTTTTTTTTTTAAAAAAAAAAAATCTGTCTGCTGTGTGGGTTCCACATTTTCCTTTAAAGAGCTACAGTGACTTGCACTGCATTATTCATGACTTGCGACTGAGTCACCAGTAAGTTATAGCAGTGACTGTACTGAGTGCAAATAAATTGTAGACACCACCCTTGCAACACATGGATGCTACTGATTCCAAAGAAAAGAAGAGTCTTGTACTTTGAAAGCAGCCCTTATTTTGTAATGAAAACTAAAACTTTACTGATGCTCTAGGTGTCATTAATTGTTTGTGTTGATCCTTTCACTTTCAGTGCACTAGTTCTACAGGGTATGGGATGCAAATTTTAGGTGCCTCAAAGCAGCATTTCCAGACAAATACTACTGTTGTAACTGCAGCTTCAAAAGTAAGTGTGTGTGTGTGTGTGTGTGTGTGTGTGTGAGTGTGTAAAAACCCCCAACCTAATATTCCACAAACACCATGCTAAAAACTAAATAAAATATCACCTCTTGTGGGTGAAGTATATTAACTTTCACTTTGCTTTGTCTTCCACTTATAAATAATGCAGCCACTGACTCATGATGTTGGCTCTAGATCGCAGCCTGAAAATGCCCATCACTGTTCTGGTCTAGAGATACTAGTGGATCTAAGTGGGACTAACTAGAAAATGGGGGCAAAAAATTCCTATTAATGTTTTGGTGGGAAAATTTCCCCGATATTCCTAGAAAAAAATCAGAAATTGAAAATATTCAACTAGCTTTAATTATGGACTTCTCTGTGTGACAGAAAGGGCATAGAGGGAATATGCATTTGGACCTGAAAGTTATGTGTTTATGGTCAGTCTTGTTATGGCAATAACAATGAGGTGTACTTGTTGCATCTTACAGACTAACAAATTTATTACGACAATGCAATCTAAGGTCTTGGGCCTGCATCTGAGAAAGCTCTGTATCCCATGTTCATGAGGCTGACCCTTAGGGTGGATAGTTCCATTGTTCCTGAGCAGTGGAGCTGTCAAAGATGGTTAAGGTATCATCAGAGATGAATCGGTGGCCCTGATGGATGCTTGCCTGTGATCAACGGAGAAAGGACAAACCCCTATATCCAAAACTTTTTCCTGACGTCAACATGGATGCGCTCACTGAGACCCATGTTGCTGAATAGGTGTGCTGCTGCATTCTGATTGCAATGTATCCAGGGTGGCTGTTTTCAAGCAAAAGTATTTTGCACTGCAGTAATCTAGCCTGGAGATAAGGGAAGTACATATGACAAGGGCACCCAGACCGCCCAGGTGTAGTTCACTAGTTGGTCACAGGTGGCAGAATGAGTATGTTATGACTGATGCTGTGTGAGAATCTAATGCCAGCGAGAAGTTTAGAGAATCACTGGGCAGCAGACTTTGAGGCCTTCAAAAGATGCCCCATGATGACTTTCTTTACTGATAAAGATATCATAAGGGCAGCAAGCTCTTGAAAGCATTCCCTTTTGCTGTGAGCTATAACCCTGTTTCATTTGGAGTTAATCTCAGGCTACAAAGCCTCATGTATTTGCTGATCTAGGCCACATAGTGGGATAGATGGATAATGGCAGTGTTCACATAAGCATAAAGAATTAACAATGTTGGGTAGCTTTTCCATGTTGGTGCTATTTGAACCCACAGAGAGTTTCACTTGGTGACAGCATGTAAATATTGAATAGGACTTGAGAGAGAGCACTGGTACTTGTGATACTCCACAAATGAAGGCTATTCTGCCAAGAGGGCAGGTGCTCATCCCCATCCTGTGGTGTGGTCTTCTAGAAACTATTCAGCTCACATCAGAGTTTCCCTGACACATCTACTGCTGCCACCCCCACACCACCGCCACCATATTTCTGCAGGAGGACAGCAATAGCCAGTGACTTTCCATGGTGACTGCAATGGCCCATTTTAAGGGTATGGGTACAGATCTGTCCTCTTTATCCAGGGATCACTGGAGAAGGTCTATTCGTGCTACTGACACTGTTTCTCCTTCATATCCTGGCTTGAAGCCTAATAAGGAAAAACCTATGCTATTTGTTGTGGACAAATGTACTTGGAGATGGCTCTTCGCTAGTTGCTCAATTAACTTGCTTTGAAATAGGGGTTTGAAATGTGTAACTCTATAAGGCATGTATAACACATAAATACATGTCAGTCTGTTTGTTTGCTTAAGATTCCTTTCAGAACTGTACCCAACAGTGTTTAAATGGTAAGACCCTAAGATTCTTTTCCTACTAAAATTCTATAATATAATATAATATATAATATTTCTGTTTGTAGTCAAATCTGGCTAATTGAGTGCATATATAAAAACAACAGTTTTCTTTCCCTCCTTTATGAATATGTCACCAATTTTATTTTGTTAACTGAATAATTGCAATTTTAATTGTCCCTCTAGAAATGATTGTTTTTCATATACCATGATGGCCACTAGAAAGTTGGAATAGGAAGTAATAAATGCTACATCTCTGATACCAGTGTGTGCTAATGGCTGGTAAATTGTGAGTACTAAATAAAGAAATGCTACAGTATCATTGATATTGTACTGTGGTAAGTGTTGGTAAAAGCCACCCACTTTCCTTGTAAGGCCGCAGATCCATATTATAGACAATCAGGATAAAGCCAGACATCTGAGCATAGAAACACATCTCTTCAAGTTTTGCGGCTCAGCAGCAGCATGTCTGCTATCATAACCTGAAGGTTACACTTTTTATTCATTATAAAAAGACAGCTGTAGACCGCAATGGAATAAGGTAGTCAAATATTTATGTAACATTGGTGATAAAATGTCAGTAGTAATATAAACATTTGGATTGCAGTGTACCACTCAAATCTTAGGGCTGACAGGAAAATAGTTAACCAGCTTTGGAATTCCTGACACATTAGGGATACATACTTTCCTTAGATAGCTAGTTACTGTAATAGCTGTAAGCTAGTCAATAGCTTACATCATGCATTAAATTACTTGTGACTGAAACAATTAGAAAATCCAAACAATTAGTGAGATATTGCATGTAGTAGTCTTACTGCAAACTGACAGAAGCTCTTCCTGAGCGCCTCATTCCTTGGATTTAGTGAAACGCTGCCCTCTTGTGCAGAAAAGAGAAGCAACTCCAAGAATATCACATCCTGGCAGAATGACACAATTTGTCAGGTAATGCAGTTTTGGGGCCTGATCCTACACACCTGAGCAGTCCCAGGGACTTTGATGAGGCTACTTTGCCTTTAATGTCCCTGTTTACTATTTTTAATGGGAAGTATGATTTACTTAGTTATTTTAAACATCCTCACACACAAGGAGCAAACCCAAGACCTCAGTTGCTCAAGAGCTCAGGGGCTGCCTTTGCATTGTGTGTGTAAAGTGCCTATCACAAGACAGGCTCAGTCCCTGACTGGGGTATGTAGTTACTGTTTCAGTACAAATAAATACATAAATAATCATTAATAGCTGTAAAGGCATTTGGAAGCAAGATGCCAGAATGAATAGGCTAATCCATTCTTTCTGCATATAGTTAAAAGTACATTAAAATACAACTATAACGTCATTCTGATATATCCATTTTGTTAAATGAATTAGGTTTAAAAACCATTGGTATCAAGCAAGAAATAAATACAAAAGATTTGCAGGAAAAGGTGAAATGAAATCATACTTAATACTTACATACCTCATTACATATTCAAAGTGCTGTATGCAGTATTTTACCTCTATTTTACAGACTGGCAAAAGGAGGCATTGAAGTTGAGAGACTGATTTTTAGAAACTAATTTGTTGATGTTCATTTCTCCTTCTCCCCCAATTAAAATGACTTGTTCTTATTTGTTGACTGTGTCTAAAATGAATGATTACTGTTTAATTATTATTTTTACAACACTGAGTAATTTGATAGCTGTGAGAAAAGATAGACCAGACCGAGTATGTCACCCTATATAGTGATTACAACTCTCTAAGACAAAAGTAACATTTAGGTTTAGATCACATTTGGGGATGTATGAGGTCTTTATTCCTCACTAAAGAACAGATCCTCAGCTGGTGTTAATTGTCATAGTTCCAGTGGATCTGTCCCTGAATTCACAAGGCCAGAAAAATAGCATTTTGCAATATTAAAAGCAAATTAGCCCTGTGTTACTAAGTGGCTGGAAGGATTTCTTCACTATATATTGAACAACACAAGGTAGTGAGGGCATTCAGCACTGGTGCTTTTCCTATATATGACGAGCGTTTGTGTTGAAGTTCTTGTACTGGTTGAAATATGATCCTTCACCCTGCCAGCTTCATTACAATGAATATTCTCCTGCTGAGTCTCTGGACATTTCTTACGCAATGCAGTGCCTGGGAGGAATGAGTTAAAATGTAATTCAAGTAGAGACCTCAGCATAAGTGAACAATATAGATTCCACCAGTGCTTGTAGATTATATAATTGATACATTCACGCAAACAGAAATGAACAAACAGTCCTATGGCAACCAATACCCTAGTGTGCTGTTTCTTATAAGATTTGCCATTTTAATGAAAGGACCTATACCTTTGAAGTTAATTAACTCATTTTGCAAAATTGATCTATACATCTGCTCTGTTCCCAGTAAAACGTCAGTTTCATATTACTAACTTTAGTGCTAGATTAGCAAAAACAAATTCTAATGTAGTTATAATGGTCATGGGGATGACATTGGCAATAAAGATCGATTTCAAATAGTTCTTCCTATGTATCTTGCACTGAAAGATGTGTTGGAAGAACAAAACAATGGCTCAGCTCCTACATTGCACCAGCCAGAAAGTTAGCATATCCAGTTTCAGAAAGATTCCCCCACCCCCCTCTGTTCTGGGAGGGATCTGCTGGTGGCATACAGCTAGCTTCATGTGCCACCACTTCCCTCTATATCATGGTGTGTATTTGGGGAGGAGTGGGATGTGATTAGAGGGGTCTCTTATGTTCGGCTGATCCTTAACTCCCACAGCAGTCCCTTGGGCCCATTCGGAGACAGAGCAGTCTTTAAGTTGCTCAGACTTGTGCTGAAGGTACTGCAGAGGAGAGAATGAAGTCACTTTTGCGTCTCCCTTCTGAGGTGCGCTGTGAGCATGCCCCTCAGAACTAAGGATCAACCCCCACAAAATGTACCAGTATAGATGGAACTGTGTGAGGAGAGAGGATAAATGTAAATGTGCAACTAACACCACAGCGTAAAATGCTGCAGTGGTGGTTCTTTTCTGCTGACAAGTGGACTTTTTGAAATTAACATTCCCTTGCAATGGGACATTTGCTCTCATTTACCATCACAAACTTTGGGCACAACTGGGAGCACATTAATATTAATATAGTGGGTATAACTGCACCTGCTTTTAAAACTACAGCTTAGCAATATTTTGGGTAACATACACTGATGAGGGAACTATTAGCATTTACAATAGAAGACATCTTGTCACTCTTAGCACACAGGGCTGATCAGAAACAAGTGCTTTTCATTATTATACGAGGTAAAATGACTGTTTTTCTGCTTTCAGAGGTTGCTGGTTCTGAAATCTGTTTCTCTGCTCAGGGGACACTTAACAGAAGCCAGCCAATGAAACCAAGGTAAATTTAATTTTAAAATATATAGCTTTTTTCTTTCTTTCTTTCTTTTTTTTTTAAAAAAAACAAACCCACAACCTTTTGAAGCACTGAGAAAATATTTGGGGATAAGGAGAGAAAGAACACAAACTCACCAAATGTGTTGAAGCCCTGAATGTGGATTATCCAGGAGTGCAGAAATGAATAAATGTTTTATTCTATTATATTAATGAAATGGTTAATTCTGTTGCCATAGCAACGAAGAACAGCCATGATAAAAAGCAAAAGGTCTATACATAATGCCTGATACAAGGTCTCTCTAATTCTAAAGCTGATTTTCTTAGCTACAATAGAAGTGATATGTGTTTTCAATATCATCTTAAGCTTGCACATCAAATCCTTTAGGTAATCCAATAAATAGACCAGTAATATAAAATGGCATATATGTTTGTACATAGTAAACCTTATGAAAGAGGTTTACCTGTGCACAATCTTAAGAAAGGATCTGGGGAGTAGAAAAAGGGGCTCTTTAAAAAGGGGGAAAATAAAAGAAAGGAAAAAAGAGACTGTTCTGAATGTGAAGGTAAATCAGAAAATATGTCACAATAGGGATGTGCTTCAATTATCAGACTCACTGGAAAGATAGCTGAGATATTTATTAAGAAATAATTGAACTTAAAACCTTATAAGGTGGCTCACATTAACAAAGGTAAGACTTTCTTTTCATTTCACCTATGTTTTGCCAACACAAGGTTGTAGACACAATTATTAAGAAAACTTCCAAATGCTAAAAAATGGGAGTATCATATTTTATGATAAAAACTGGAAGAAAATGTTTTCAGAAAATCGTTTTTGTTTTCATGCACAAAAAGAAAACCCTCTACTTCTTCAGCAGTGTTTGTGGGGTGGTGGAGGAGAGTTGCTACTAATTCTTGCATGAGATCCAGAGATACATTAAGGGAAGATAGTAATTTCTTCTTCTCTTCATTTCTTTGGACTGCCTAGGCTGGATCCTTTGGTGTGCTTAAGAAGAAAGTAAATGGGATTTGAGGGTGGTCAGCACTTTGCAGCACTGCACCCTTTGCTCATGATGCAACTGTAGATCAAAATGGAAGACCAGTTATATTCTTAACACTTACCCCTTCTTCAGCTATAATAAGATTTGTCAAACTTGGAATCTGCCTAAATTTTCATAAAACAAAAGAGAATATTACTCTCCTTTGAAAGAACTGCAGCTGTTGACTCCAATCACAGAAATCAGACATATAAAATTCTGTACCTAGCACCCTCATAATCAAAGTGGATGATTTTATCTTCAGGCCATCTAATTTGCATGATAATGTCAGCTCATTTCCTGTGAAACATTAACTTTCAGCGATTGGATATTATGTCTTCAGTTACGGGGCCTACACCTGTCTCCAATAAGTGCAAGTAAAAGCTGTGATTACAAGTAGTCTCAAGAATAGAAGGGTGAGGAAAATGTTCTTTAGGCTGATGATGAGTTCTAGTTGTTCATGTGTAAATCTGATAGGCAATTACAGGTGTGGGTCATCCAAAGGAGAAATTTATCATTGCCTGCTTATTTCTAGAGTGAAATGTAACAATAGATTCCTCAGGTTTTAAGGAGGAATTTTGAGGACTAGTTTTAACAATATCAACTTTACTGTCAGTGAAAACAAAAATACTTTGTTTAAACAGATTACAAAACAATGGCTGCTGCTGTCTGTAATAAATGTGCATTTGAAATTACGGTCCCAATCCCAGGTTGTGATTGAGGATTACATGGTACCTCATGAGTAGGGTATAGTACAGTGGTGGATTTAAGCCACTATTTGCTGGTGTTGCTGTGTGTCAGTCTAATCCCCAGGTATAAGTAAAGCAGCCGAAGGGGAGTTCTAACATATCTCAGCTTCTTGTGGCCCCAAGGGACCATTATTGCATCCACAATGCTCAGGAACCCCATCTATGGTCTTTTGTCTCCAGCCATGGGGTTGAGGTAGAAGAAGCTGTTATGCTGAATCTACCCTACATTGTGAATCTACCCTATGTTGGAGCTCGCTGTGTTGACTAGAGCTAGTTTTTCAGTGACACACACAACTCCAAAGAAACCAAAGGTTTGTTAGTATTTTTGAGAGATTCATCTTACAGAAATTAGGTTTTCCAACTGCCATGCTAGAGAGGGAAGGGGATTCACATCCAGGATAAGTCTAAATCGTTTGATTCTTATTTACCAGCTAGAGTATATAGAATCCTTTTGCAAATAATTAGTAACTTACAATGAGAAAAGACTGTATTTTGACAAAATACCTTTATTTTGATTAATTAGATTTAACTAGAATCCTCTGCATTCATCATTTTTATTTTATTTAGGAAACTTATCCTCAAGGAAATAATCTGCTTTCACTTGCTAAGTAAAAACTGCAACTTCATTGCACTGCAAAAGCTGTAACTTTTACTCCAGTGTCACCAAAAAAAAAAAAAAAAAAAAAAAAGTTAACCCAGCAGAATTAGAACTCCAAATGGTGTTTCTATGATCAAGAAAAGATAGCATGGAAATTTGAGAGGACTTCCATACAAACCAGGGGATAGGTTTATTAATAACTTTTTTCAAAGGACTAAATGTACAGTACACAAATTCTTCAGAAAAAGAGAGAAAATGGTAACAGTGAAGATAAAGCAACCCAGATGGCCCATCAGCAGACTAATTATATGAAAGACCCAGAAGCAACTCTAAAGTTACCAATCCAGCTGCCTACAGAGTGTGCCAGGTTTCCAGATGTTGCCAATGAAAACATATATTCCACAGTTCATCAAAGAAACAGAGCAGCATGGTGAAGTAAAACTGCTGCCAATAAAATAAATATTTTATCTAAAAAGATGATTTTATATGTGAAAAAATATAAAATATTAACAAAATATCCAGCCCCCATGTTACAGTACATAAAAACGAAGCAGAAAGATTTAACATATAGCTTGTCATTCTAATTAACTATGTTTGTCACTATATTTATATATCCTACTATACACCGTAGGCATAATCTTGGGCTGCATTGGGCCAGATCTTTTTTGCTGCAACCAGAGGGATGTACAGATGGGAAAAGTGGTGTATGGCTGGATTGACCATGAATCTGGAAAGCCCTAGCTGCCACAGAAACACATAGACAGGCATCACAAGTAATGATGCTTTAGGATCAGGAAAGTGCAGACATGATTTAGTTCTAGCAGATCCTTGGATGATATGAGAACTGGTGACAAGCCTACTACCTGATTACAGCATGTAACGAGTCCTATTCTCTGGAATAAATGATGTAGAGCAGCAGTAATTCCAAAGAGGTCATGCTGTTTGTTCCCCTTCCACACAGCTTTATGGAGGAAAGGGAACATAAACAAGACTTCATCTGATAAGTCTTTACAACTACACAGTACATAACAGTATACATATACATTAATCTCATCAATATAGTCCAAACATGATCTCCACGAACAAAAAGTCTGTTTTTAATTTTGTTGACAGATCAAACTATTTAATTTACAAACATGATTTTTTTCTCTAAATGCCATCTAATTCTTCAGAAATATGTTTTGTCAAGCCTATACCTTGAAAATATTGTACTTGCTCATTTTAGTGAGTCCAAAACAAACTGCCCATAGAGTTTGTTAGCAGGGCAAAGCTTTTTTCAAATGAACCTGCATGAGTGCATTGGGATTCACACAGGCAGATTTGACAACTATTCTACACAGTTCTTGGACTGGAGTGCATACATTAAACTTGGAGTGCTCTCTCTATTCAGGAATATGATGTGACTAAAGATGTGTTAGTAGAGCAGACTGGGATGAGCTATGATATTTCTACTATAATTTACTTTGTCAAGTATGAGTTACATTATTTTATAAGGATTACTTGTCTTGGTGTTAGTAAAGAATCTGACCCATCCATATTTCCTTAAACATGCAAATAAAGAATTGAATTATAGGAGTTCACTTTTGCACCCCAATACTGTTGAAAACTCACATCTGATTACAGTATTTGCAATGTAAGTCAGAGTCTTTGTTTTGTTTCTGTGGCTCATTAAACAAGGCCAAATGTCCCTAAGACAGATGCAAAAGTCTGTAAGGTGAAGGACTTTGTCCTTTGGCATGAATTTGTTAAACAGGTTGCCAAATTTCACCTTATCCTGATGACTCAAAGGACAGTCAGCAAGAAACATAGGAGCTCCTTGTGGACCCTTTCTATGGATTCCTACAATATGATTTACCATTGTTTGTCAAAGTTAGAAAGTATTAAATAATAAAGGCATTTGGAAACAAAAATATTACCTCAGATTGTGGATATAACAAAATAAAAAAAACCTTCTGAACTGTATGACTGTTTTTACACTCCCCAGTAAATGAATTGTAGTTTTGACTACATTAGCTACATCATGAAGAATGATGAATGGACTTTACTCCACCAAAGTTTACTTGATAATTGCTCAGGCACGCAGGTGTATCAGTTGGCCTACCCTGTCTAATGATGTATGGTAGCAGAAGCCTGGATTTTGGCTGCTACATAAGTGATGATGTTTTTGCCAGTATGCCATCTACTGATGTATAGGCTTATGATACATTTGACAGGTCTCTTCTGGTGCTATATACTGATGACAAGCCATATTTACCAAATGGGACAGTCTCCAGTAGAGTAATGAAGTCAGGCATGGCAAAAAAATGGATGTCTAGTATGTGGCATGGTAGAGTGAGCAAGTGTAGCATCCCAGAACAGAATTACATAATATGACAAAGATGGCTGTGTGCTTTCTGACATCTCATAGAAAAGTTAAAGCATCAATATGGCCTGCAATAACATGTCCACCATTTCATACATCTACTAACCATGGTCAGAAGATGATAGCCGCAGAGGTTCTGAATACAGGCAATCCTTGAACTTATGATCAAATTGGTTCCTGAACATTGCGTTGTAAGTCGAAACATCATAACTCAGAACCTCAATACATTCCATTGCAGGACCAGTGTCGTAAAGTCGAAATCAGTTGTCGTAAGTTGAATCGGGGGGCAATTCAAAAATATAAGTGCTGTTCGTTGTTAGTCGAACGCTGTAAATTCGACGACTGCCTGTGCCATTTTTATGCAACTCTCACTCAAACACACACTGCTTCTTGATTGAAGGAGATTCAGAGGCAGTATGTATAGAATCTCAAGACCTAGCTCCCCCTATAACATTCCCAACAGATGGAGTTTGTTCTCATGGTGAAAGCCCTTCAGCTGAGGTATGGATAAGATATTATTATGGGTTATAGAGCCTCCAACAAAATTCCATGGAAATATTTGCTAAGCAACACAAACATTTGTTACCATCTCAGTGTGCAAACAATGAAAAGAGAGTGCAAGAGAAAGCTTTTAGTTGAGTCACTAAAGTCCATAACTGCCAAAGGGTCACATCAGCTGAGAGTGAGCTGTCAAACAGACCATGCTAGAGTAGAGGAGATACTTTCTACAGGGTAAATGACGCATTTAAAAAAACTAGACAGGCAAACTGTGTGTGTGTGGAGGAGGAGTAGTAGTCAGACACTGGAAAAGAAGGATGAGGATAAAGGATGACAGCGATTTTTGAGAGGGGTGAGGAGCATGTAACATGGCATCCTAAATAATTAATGAGCGTGCATATGTAACAACTCATTATCTTGGAGTGAATTTAAGGATCATGAAAGATCATCTGATAGCAAACTTAAAATGCCACATACAAGAAAACCTGTTTTGTAAATGACTATATACAAAAAACCGCAAGTTGATTAATGTTATTTATTTATAATTAGGCATACATATGTAAACAGAAGAACAGAAAATTCTGAAATGTGTATAATCAAAGATTATGAATTTTCCTGATCACATAATTAACTGAACAGATACATTATTATTATGAAATGAATGGCTTTATATGCAGACCTGGGTAAAGAAAATAGCAATACATTTCTATGAGACAGCTCCTTTTGAGAATGAAAAATAGGCTAAGGCTCTTTAGCAATCCTGGCAAATCTATATTTTGTTTTGGCTCTAACATTACTGTAGCTAAACATAACCACTAAGGATGAATAATGGGGGGTGGGAGGGAGGAAGGAATAGCCCAGTACATGTACCATAGAAGCTACATCTACACTATGATTTCCAACTGGCATACACGTACTCACGCTAGCATGAGTATAAATAGCAGTGAAGCCACTGTAGCACAGACAGTGGAGGTACAGCTTGATGGGAACTAGCACGAATGTGTTTACTTGAGCTGGAAACCATACCCCAAACTCACAGTTTAGATGTAGCCACAGAGAGTCACAGAGAGGTAACATACTCCATTCTCAAGTAATGAAATCTTTGAACTATAGTTGCTGAAGCATTAATTAATTGGCATAATTAAAAAGTTACTTATTTAGAATATGCTGGGCAGAAAAAAAGTTGTTAATAATCAAAACCTGACATAACACCTGGATTTTGTAATAACACAGTTTAAATCTTTTTAAGAAGTGTGTTGTGATTGTTCAATAGAAGAAATCTAAATCTAGACACCTATTCAAGTCACAAATGTGAAAAGTGCAATATAGGTCAATGGCTAGCAAATTTATTTTTAGAAGAGTTTAATGTAAAGTTGAATTGAGGAAGCCGTAAGAAAATACTATATTGTACACTATAGCAGTTGAAAGTGATTAATCCAGGTTGGAAATGCTATTTTATAGCTCCTTTCACATCTTTTCATAGACAAATAGCACCCTGCATTGCTTTGTTTGCATAGTATGTAGCTAATTACAATTTCAAAGAAACTTTTAAAAAATGAAATGTAATGTTTAATTACAAAATGTCTCCTTGAAAACAGTTTCCTTGTATGCTGAATTGTAGTTAGTTAAAAAAATGCTCACTTCATTATGTTTAAAACTAGAAATTCTATAAAGATTAAACATCAAATACAGAAATTTGCAAAAGAAAATGTTGTGCTTTACATGATGGACAACTGACAGCTAATAACTAACTAACTGCTGCTCTGAAATCTAAGAAAATAGTTTGCTTTAAAATACTCACTGGAGAAAATAGCCATCATTATAGGGGCTATTGACATTACCTATTTTAATACAGTTAAAATCTCAAGTACTAATTGGAAAGCAAATTTACCGCATCAAGGAAATGTAAAGTTCACATTAACTGCTAGACTGATCACCTCAACACACTGGGTTCACAGCTAAGGGCAGGCCTCTCTTTGGTTCATAAGGTGTTGTCCTGGAAACCATTCTGATGCAGTCAATAATAGGGCAGACACTGAGACAGAGATTGCAGCCTGTACAACTGTCAGTAACAGTGGGCAGGTGGGTTTCTGGATCAAACTGTATAGCCTGCAAAGAGAAATAAATAGTATTGATGTCATTTATGGAAAAGGTCAAAAATAGCCCCATTTTAGTATCTGCATTTTATGTACTACAGTACCCTGTACTTCACGATGTGTGTGCATGATACTACACTGCAGCTAGAGCAACAGTTTAAATTCTAGTGGAAAAAAAAACACTTTAAAATTAGGACTACAGGGCCAATTTACTCCCTGCTGAAAGCCTTGCATCATAAACTGAGTTACCCAAAGGATGAATATGGCCCATAAAGTTTAAACTTCCATTAAGATATTTTTCCTTCATGGGAGGAAAATCTTTCATAACACAGCAATTCATCAGGTTCATTGGTACAGAACAGATATCCAGACCAATCCTGTATGGATTCCAGTGAGACAGACTGCACATGCCATTGTGGTTTTTTTCTTTTTTAAAAAAACTTTTATTCTCTGCAAGATGCAAACAATCTAATTTAATAAAATCTAGTGAGGAGTGGCTCAAACTCTGCTACTTGTGATTCATTTTATTTGCAAGCCTTAGAAAGCTAAAAGGGATATCTGGGGTGGGAGCAGACAGCACTGCTTAATTTCTGAGGTTTCCAAGGACTGTGCCTTCATTAATGATTAGCGTGAAAATGATTTTTAATATGAAGTCATAATTGTTGCTCCAATAAGTCACTATACGTTCCAGTTTAAAAAACAAAATCAGACTAACTTCAAACTCTTCATTGATTAAGGAATAAACTGAGTAAAAAAGAAACAAACAAAGTGTTGGCTATGTAAATTAGAGCAGGAAACTTTGTACAGATAGAGAGCTCAAGTGGAAAATTCAGGGAATTCCATGTTTAAAGTTTCCCCTACAACCTTAATTCTTCCCTTGCAATGTATTAATATTAAGATCTTCTGCTGTATGGTGCAAGGCCAGATGGCTATAATAAAGTAGACCTGCTAAAGGACCTCCCCACAGCCTATCGGGAGGATGCACAGGTCTGGGATTCCAAATAATTGTGGAGGACAACTAAGGAGATAACAAGAATGGGAGTGAGGTCACAGAGCTAAATGAAGGCAACCTGACAGGGACACCAAGCAGAGAACCCTGGACAGTGCTCACTGCTCCTTGAAGGTGTTGAGGAAGCCAGTGGACGCCAGAGGAACTCCACCCGGAAGTGTGAACAGATGGAGGAGCAGAA
The DNA here is from genome assembly GCA_007922305.1 of Dermatemys mawii. Lineage (NCBI taxonomy): Eukaryota > Metazoa > Chordata > Testudines > Dermatemydidae > Dermatemys > Dermatemys mawii. The sequence continues at coordinate 18,185,972 of ML677352.1, read as the reverse complement.
ATAGGCCCCATAGTCATACAAAACCCTGTCAGCCAACCTCCTCTCCCTGGTTTTGTAGACGGCGATTTTGGCCAGGGTTAGGAGGAGGATGACAAGGAAGTCCCACGACTTTGTGGGGCCTCAGATAGGGTGTGCATAGATGAACAGATGAGGGGAAAAGTGCAACCAAAAACATAATAATATATCCAAGAGGAACCAGATTAGGGGCTGCAACCTGGCACTCTCCAGGTATACGTGTGCCAGGGTCTTGCTCATGCCGCAAAAGTGGCAGGTGTCTGGCAGCGGAGTGAACCATGCCAAGTACATGTCCGTGCTCATGGCTCCTTGAAGGAGCTGCCAGCTGACATCCCCGGCGGGCCTTGGGACCAGGGTGGAATATAGGCTGGCCTACCGGGGCTCCTCACCCTCCAGAGGTGGCAGGAGGGTCTGATGTGTCAGGGTGGGACGCAAGGGTGAGGATGTGAAGGATGTGAAGCACAAGTGCGTACAGATGTTTTTGTGGCACCGTCTGGAAGTGAACCGGCTGCAACTCGTGCAGCTGGCTCACAGTAAAGGGGCGGGTTGGCTGGGAAGGTCCACGGGGCAGGGGCCTGATGAAAAGGTCTTTAGGGCCTGGGGTGGAGGGTGGGTGGGATATGCCTTCTCGCAGGACCCGGTCGAGGAAAACCTGAGCAGTAGGTGACCCCACACCTCCTGAAGAACATGCCAGGGAATATGAGACCTGGAGAGCCCCATGAGCTGAGCGAGCTTCAGGGATCCAGCCAGTCTCCCCAGTCATAGTCCAGGAGGTCTCCGATTCTGGTGACTTCTGTAAGGACCAACCTCTGGTGCACTGAGGGGGACTCCACCACCTGCACATGGGGGTGGAGGTTGTATAGCAGGGGGTCTCTGAGGAGATCTGCACTCTTGGTGGCCGCCACAAACTTGGTTATTGAAAGCAGTTTCCAGGACTGGAGGAGGTCCTGGCAGAAGACCGGCAGCTCACAGAGGTCTCGCAGAAGACCTCTCGGATGGAGATAAAAGAGCTGCCGGTTGTATTGGAGCTCTCAGAAGTGGCGCAGGAAGGTGTGCGCCATTATGCTCCACACCAGGCTACCTGCACTATAAAGGAGCCTCTCTGGGCGATGGAGGGCGGGGAAAGGCTCTATCTCAACAAAAGTGAACGTTGAGACATCGTCCAGGTAGTGGTCGCACCGGACATCCACTAGGGAGTGATGGTTGACAATCTCCTTGATCTCCGAGCAGTCCCGCTAATCAAGGGTGATGTTAAAGTCCCCGCCCAGGATCAGGCATTCGCGAGGATCCAAGGAGACAAGGAAGGCCAATGCCTGCTGATAAAAGTGTAGCTATTCCGGGCCCAAAGTTGGGGCGTAAACATTGACGAAGTTGACTACTAGCCCCTCCATGTGGACCTGGACATGCAGCAGGCATCCCGGCATAGCCTCGGTGACTCCAGCACCTTGGATCCTAGGTCAGGGGAAAATTTGGTGGCCACCCCAGCCGAATTAGTGTTTCAGTGGCTAAAATAAAGTAGCTGTTCCCCCATTCCATCCACCATATGACTAAGAGAACCAGGAAGAGGAAAAGATGGGCTAGTGAAGGAGAAACAGAACTCAAGAACATGTTTGTGGAGTTGGAAAATGAAGAAGGGGTATAGCAGGTGGTCACTGAAGGTGGAAGGGCAAAGAAGAAGAAAAGAGCAGCTAGTCTTATAGGAAAAGGGGAAGAGCCAATGGAGATAACTCCAAATATGAGTCCCAGGAGGATACAGGATGGGTTGAAGAGGGAGAATAGGAATCGAGAGGACTTGCAGCCAGAGGCAACAGGAGATAGACCAGAAAATTGCACCATCATCGGAAAAGGCAGGCATGTAATCAGAGCTGATCCAGAGAACAGAAGGAGGTGCTGTCTGCCAGGTGCTAAGATTTGGGATGTGGACCTGAGGCTGAAGAGGATCCTAAAAGGAGCAGGGAGAAAATTCACTGATTGTCATTCATGTCGGAACAAATGATATGGCTAGATTCTCACTGGAATATATCAAGGAGACTATGCCATGCTGGGGAAGTTGCTTAGGGAAATCAAAGCTGAGGTGATCTTCAGTGGGATTCTGCCTGTTCCTAGAGAAGGGCAACAAAGGTGTGATAAGATTATGATGATCAACAGATGGTTCAGGCAGTGGTGCTATATGAAGGGCTTTGGGATGTATGGCCACTAAGAGGCATTCATGGACAGAGGACTGTTCTCTTGGGATGGACTTCATCTGAGTAGGGAGGGAAAGAGACTTCTGGGATGGAGGCTGGCACAACTGATTAAGAGAGCTTAAAACTAGGGATTTGGGGGAGATGGTTGGGAGATGCCCAGATAATTTCCATGGCAGATTTTAACATTGAGAGGGAAGAAAATGAAGTAAAAAAGGATACAGTTGCGGATAGGAGACTAGACATAAGGAGGAAGGGTAGTGTAGATACCAGTCTAATAGGTGATACTGGCAGTAGAATGTCCATGCCTAATCAGGTAAAGAATGTCAGTGAGGCCAAACAGAAAAAATTAAGATGTTTGTACACCAGTGTGAGGAGCCAAGGTACAAAATGGAGAAACTAGAGCTACTGGTGCAGGAAGTGAAACCAGATATTATAGGGATAACAGAAATATGATGGAATAGTAGTCATGACTGGAGTACAGATATTGAAGGGTATGTGCTATTTAGGAAAGACAGAAATAAAGGCAAAAGTGGTGGAGTAGCATCGTATATCAATGATGAGATAGACCATAAAGAAATAAGTGATGGAATTGATAAGACAGAATCTGTCTGGCCAAAAATCACATTGAGGACGAAACCATCAGAGGAGTGAAGTTCTGGAACAGCCTTGCAATAGGAGCAGTGGACATCCAATGGGAGCAGTGGAGGGTCCAATGGAAGCAGTGGAGGGTCACAGTGGATATCGAATGGAAGCAGTGGAGGGTCACAGTGGACATCCAATGGGAGCAGTGGAGGGTCCAAAGGGAGCAGTGGAGGGTCACAGTGAGCCTCTGAGGCTAGGAAAATCTGCTGGAAACACAGACCCATGGAGACAAGGACAGAGCTTTGTCACAGAAAATTGGGGCTCTGAATGTGGCCTTTTCCTACCCAGCATTAATCAAAGGAGACTCATGGCGCATAAGACTTACACAGGCACTCATCTTCATGCCCTGGGAGTAGGTACATTGATGTAAATGAAATTACTGACACTATGTAAAGTGAAATGTATGCAGGTATTCCCAATATTGGAAACTTGGTGAGCTTCTCCTCAACTACTTGCAGGCAGGCTTTGGAGGAAAGGGAGCATTCGTTTCCTTCTGAGATCACTGGCAGGTTTTTAGGAGAGGTTCTACAATCTGCTCCAGTAGCAGCACTGACTGCTTTAAATATGGCCTTCTCTGGGCCTTTCCAAGCTCTGACACTCAAGAACATAAGAGATCTGAAGTTTTCCAATATGTATTTTGGTGATCTACTAATGAAGAGGCTCATGAATAGTAGTAGCAGTAGGCTGACATCTCACTCTCCAAAGTATTAATTGAACCAGTCTGAACCTCCAAGTTCTGGTCTGGTTTGAGAAACAAATAAAGTTTTTGTATGTTAAAAGGACTAGCTCATCTATCTCTAATGACAATGCATTTCTTGAAGGGGATAGTACATGGTGATGTGTCAATGATTAACTCAGAAATTCTGATTCATTAGTGCTCAACTTCACATTAATTACACTTCTTTGCTGTAGTCATAGAAAGTGAAGTCTCTGCAGAGACTAAAGGATGGGTGTGTCCAGCAAGCTGAATATGTTGGAAACACAAAAATCTGCATTCTGCAGAAGACATTGTTTTTTTACATTTGATCCCTTTGCAAGTAATAGATTGGAAAGAAAACATTCTTCACATCATGAAAAGCTTCAAGGGTCTGTCTGGTTTGTTTGGTTATTGCTGTTTTTTTAAAGTTATATCAAAGCAAGTTGCATTAAATGTGAAATCAACTCTTACCTCCCTAAGGGCTACATCCTCCCCTAAGGTGGGAAATCTTATGGAAGGGAAAACACTACTGCAAAACTTCAATGTGCTTCACAGTAGAAAGGGCAGTTTCTTGTGCATGATAGAGGCAGTGCTCCTTTCTCCTTTCCATGAGTACAATAATTAGAAAAGAAGATGCAGCTACAGCCATCTCTTTAACCACAAAGAGAGGAAGAAGCCAAAAGTAGACACAGGGCCAGATCTCCTGCTGACGTAAATCAGTGTAGCTTCACTAGTGTGAAGATTCATATCTGCTGAGGATCTGAGCCATGGTCTCTATGTTAAATCAGACGGTCTTCTCCTATGCCTGGCTCACTGGCCCCTTCACACTCTTGCCAGCATTTCTGGGTTTGGAGGGAAGCTACCATGGTCCTCAGCCACACCTATAGATTCCTACCTGCTGTGTAGAAAGGTCTTTATATTATATATTTTGGATTAGTTTGGCACATGGAACCTGTAATTTAAGCAGTTTAGTCTATGGAAGATTGTTTGGGGATATTTAGCCTTACTATAAATATGGTACTATTCTACAGAAAAATCCCCCAACACTGCAGTATTGCCATTGTAAGGGTCTGTGTTTTAGACTGTTACTGTAGAATATTATATAAGTTTTTTATGAGGGCATCACCATAATGATCTTTTGTAACAGAGACACACTTATTGTGGGTCTGTCTTGTCTTCTGTGTGCCACACAAGACAGTTCATCATATTGGAAGGTTGATTCACAGAGAAATGGAAATCTTTCCCAATCAGGGCTGATTCCAAGTTAGTTAGTTTGACAAACCTCAGGCAAGGTTTAGATTTTTGAACAGGTATCTGGCAGGTGGGCATATTTTCTTTCTTCCCACTGCCCTGGGGGTTTGACAGGGGTGAATCCTGCCTCCTCTCCCTTAGTTACCTGAGGATCTTTGAAGAATTGAATTTGCAGCAGTCCATACTGGGGCCTTCTTTATTTACATCCCATCAAAACCAAAACAAAGTAAAACAAAACACTCCTGATGATGTAGGTGTCATAGAGATAACTTCAGAGGGACTTAAAGGTTGTGAAGTGGAGTTTCAGTTCTATTCTTTTTTCTTTCTGTGCATTAAGCGCCCCCCCTTCCCCCCCCCGCTTTTTTTTTTGGAAATGCCTCTATGGGGTCAGATGCTCTGTTTCCTCTGAGTGCTTCATTTTCTGGTAACCTCTGTTATCTAAATGAACTTTACAAACTGTTTGCTTGGTGCCTGCAGGCACTTATGATATCCTGCATATTGCCAGCTAACCTTTGCCAGACTTGCAGTCTGATCTGCCTGCCCCACTTCAGCAAAAACTCCCGCCCCTTCAGCCTGCAGACTGCCAATGGACATGCTGACAGCAAGTCCTGTGTAAGAGAAAAACAAGTGCTACCCTTGTGTGTGTTTAGTAATCTGGAACTTGTTGTCCAGTGTGTATTCATGTTTCTCTGTTTGTGCAAGGACGTAGGGGACCTCTAATGTCCTTACACAGAATCCTTAAAAGACTTATCATTGTTTGCTTTATTTACCAAACAAATTTTGATTCAAAATGACAAAAAAGGCTTTTTGAATTTTAATTTTGAAACTGCATTTGCATTTACAACATTCAAACCATTTCCTTTTGGGATAATTTTTGCTAATAAAATAGCTTAGGGTAGTTAGATGAAAGCTCTCATCACTCTCCCATTACTATGACATGCTTTGGGGGACTGAATGGAAATTTGAGCCAAGGAGCTCTACTCTATAGGGCTTGACCCTGCAGTGGAGTAGAGGAATGCTGTGAAAACATGGGGAGCTTTGCTATTTATGATCTGGCGAAGGGGAGAGAGCCCTGCAGGTTGCTAGGTGAGGAGGAACACTCAGCATAATTGCTAGAAAAATTAGGCTACTGCCATAGCAAAGTCTGGGTTTAGATTAAACAATTTTCTCTTATCAGTTTTTTTTAAGTACTTGACTTTTCACCACATTAATTGCTGTGGTAAGTGATTTTTACAAAGACAGGTTTATTTCTCTTATTCTATTTAGATAAAAATCAGTTTTACTACCAAACATACTGAATTCAAAATAAAGGCCACTGAAAAATATAACATTGTTGCCTAGTTAAAATACAGCTTCCTATACTGGGTGTGTAGGAGTCATGAAAATTAATGCTGCAAGGAGTATTGATGTCTATTGGGATTCTAGTGAATCCTACTTTGGTTTGAGAAGAGAACAGGTCACCTAAAATGGCTGATCCCGACTTTTATAATCTTATCGGATGAGTAAATCTCTCAAAATCCTGCAGATGTGCAATGGTAGGGCAAGGAATAAGTCACAGAATTAACAGTGAATTTCACAGAACTGTATGTTACTGTACATGGTAGAATACAAGGAATAGTTTGCTTCAAACAGTTCTCTCAACTCAAAATAATGACATACGCCATGTGCAGTGATTTCTGGACCTATCAACCTACCAGGCTCTTTCTTCTTTAATCCCTGTGGAAGTTAATTCATCATATTGGAAAGCTGATTCACAGAGAAATGGAAATCTTTCCCAAATCAGGGCTGATTCCAAGTTAATTAATTTGACAAACCTCAGGCAAGGTTTAGATTTCTGAACAGGTATCTGGCAGGTGGGCATATTTTCCTTCTTCCCACTTCTCTGGGGTTTGACAGGCGTGAATTCTGCACCCTCTCCCTTAGTTACCTGAGGATCTTTGAAGAATTGAATTTACAGCAGTCCATACTGGGTTCTTATTTACGTTCCAACAAAACCGAAAAACCAAAACAAAGTAAAACAAAACACTCCTGATGATGTAGATGTCATAGAGAGAACTTCTGAGGGACTAAAAGAGGTTGTCAAGTGGAGTTTAAGTTCTATTCAACACAAATCTCCAACAAAGTCCACGACTGGTGCATGGACAACCCCTGCAATCAGATCAGTCAGGGTTCTCTCAGTATAGCTTGGGAGCATGCTGGTGTTAAAAAGCTGATATTTTATACAGCTATTTTTGTCACATGCTCGTTAACAGAAGGTGGATTGTTTCAATCTCAGCAACAGAAAGATAACTCACTCTGCCTTTTTGCTAATTACAGCCAAGTTCTTACCTGGTAGCCAGAATCATTACAGGTCATGTAGCATTTGCCACAGTTGATGCACATTTCCTTGTCAATCAGAGCCACAACTTGCTCTGTGTTGTTAAGCTCACCATATGTTCCAATGTACTGCAGTGCTTTTCCAATTACATCCTAGGGAGAAAAAAAACAGAATCATTTAGAAGATGGCCAAGTTTGTGTTTTCTATGTTGTTTTTTGTTATGACCACATAAGAGCACTTTACAGTATTTTCACATGGGAGTTTCTTGCAGACACTACTGCAGTGTTTACAGTTTTTGAAATATATGTTAAAATTTGCCAAGTTTCACACTTCCTATGTCAGAAAATGTACATAAAGAGTATTGAATGTATATAAAATTAAACTGCAGGGAGATCTACAAGTGTCTGTCTGTCCACATTTGGCATTTAGTGCATGATTTTAAATTCACTATTTAATTGACTTATGCTGAGCCACCATTGTGTAGCACTACAAGGAACGGAATGGGGCACAAAAGAGAAGTGACATGACACATGCAATCTGGTTGTCCTTGGTCACATTTCATTAGCACAGATTTAAGAACTCACTGCAGGAAAAGAAAGGGGCATCACTAAACAACAAGGGACAGAGAGAACAACAATTGCTTTTCTCTTCTTAGAAAGACAAGCAAGTGGCTTGAGAATCAGCTCTTTATTGCAAACTTACAATACTCAGCCCTCATTCCAAAAATCCTTATTCAGGGGAAAAACACTTTTGCTTTCAAAGGGACTACCTGTGTGAATGGAAGTTTGCAGATCCCTAAATACTTGCTAAATAAAATGTATGCAATTATACTTAGAGAAGACTAAATGTGACACATCAGATGCAAACAAGTTCATCTCTCTTACTAAACAAAAAGTAGAAAACACTAATGTAAACCACTTTGTGCTTACAAACTGTAAATCTCTTAACACTTTAGTAGGGAGAGTAAGCATTATGTTCCCATGTTACACGTGGAATAACAGATGCGCATAGAAGTTCAATGACATATCCAATATTACAGAGAGGGGAATAGGACTCAGGTCTCTAGGGATTAATTTAACTGTCCACAGCGATCCCCCAAAGAAAACACTGTAACAGTATTTTACAGTGATTGTCTTTGGTTTCTCTCACATGCAGAACATTCCCATGCCACTGTTCGGTTTGTTTGTTCATCAGATTGTTCATCAGATTAAGTGGAACATTGCCTGCCGTGTGAAGCATGCAAGACTCTTCAGCAACAGTGAAGAACAGTTGTCATTATTTTTTAAAGCATTGTTTTATAAAGCACTGTTTTATAAAGCACAGCAGGACACAATGTTTAGTGGTACTCAGGATTGCTACCTTTGTGTCCCTTCCTTGCAGTAACTATACAAGTAACCCACACACGGAGGGGCAGGGGGACTCCTTACTCTGTGATTTGGGGACATGGTCACTGGGGCAATAACTACGACATTCCACTGCCCAAAACCCTCTCCTGAGGGATTTGTAACTACTGCAGGCAGCCCAATCAGTAGCTGATGGGCTGCAATAGCAGCTGCGGAGCTGCTGCAAAGGTTGCTCCATAACATTCCTGGTGGAAACATTCTAGCACAAAGCTCATTGAAGAGGGTGACCTGATTTCACCCTTTACAAGCAAATGGGGTGATTCGCTATCATGCCCTGAATCAATATACACAGTCAACTGTGCCCAAAGCAAATGGAAAATATTCCCTCTCTCAAATCCTGTCTTCACAAAAAGAAGACTGTGTACTTGTATACATCTATATTAAAAGTAGTATTCTACAGTGCTTGTATTAAAAAGCTGCCATGGTTACTCTATATTCCAAGCACAGGGAAACCAGTTATCTCAGATACGGCTGTGTGCTAACTGTTAGCATATGCTGAATTTTTAATGCCCTGTATTTTTAATGTTTGTACTGTCATTGGCAGTAAAAGAATGTTACTGTGTTACTAGCCTCATGGACAGTGATGTTGGGGGAAAATATAACTGAATTCAACCAAATCATGAAATCAACAAAACTCTCAATTGTCCCCATTGGACGAGGCAATCTCCTGCACATATCTCTGACTTAACAGGCCTTGCTGCATTGTCTGATTTGCTAAAAACCATTGACAGAAAGTTGTTGATTATGGCAATTCACTTTGTGAGGAGCACAGTGAATTTTGGGACTGAGATTTATGCTGCTATAAACTATTAAACTTCCTGCTTTCTGAATGTGATGGGATTGAAAACCAACATATTTTAAAAGCTTCATAGTTCTGTAAGTTGCCTAGATATTATGCAAAGGTGCTATCTAAATTGACTTCTACCAAAGGACCAGCGATTGCAAAATCTGTTAAAATAATTTTAAAGAGTCTACGTAAGATAAATTTGGACTAAATAATGAAAGCTGCATGACACAAAGGTAAATCTTACCTTTTGCTTCAAACATATGCATAACTCAAAGTACTAGCTAGATCTCTTTATGTTATAGGAACAGCAGTACTGAATTTCTACTGATTTTCCATACTAGATCAGGTAATAATTGTGATTATCATTATGGGTTTGATCCAAGCCAATTAAGACCTCTGCAGGTCAAGCTCCATATTAGGAACAGACAACCTCTGACTAGAACTGCATGCTTCAAACAATATAGGTATCATCTGCATCACCAAAATATCTGATGTAAAATTCCCCACTTTTTCCTCTTGTACCCTTCAATGGAACATGTGAAAATACTTATTATCCAGGAAGACAAGGTATTTTATCAATGTACTTTGCATCAAGTTTTTGAATAACCAATTTACTGTTCCATCCTATTGTAATCTCTCAAAAATGGTGTCCATTGTGAAATATGTAAATGTATATTAGTAATCTGCTTTTATTTATATTTGTATTACTTATTAAATTAACCATATCCAAAGCCTTATTTTCTAAAATTTCAGAAACCACAGGTTTCTAAAATTGCTGCAGGAGTGGGATTCAGAAACTAAAGGGTTTTATTATTATTCAAAATGACCTTATTTTCAGAGATGCTCAGCACTCCCAGATCACCCTGATGCTTCCTCTCAGAACAAGATACATATAATCTTAACTGTTATGACTGCAAAAGAAACCTTCAAAATGTGAAATAAATGTAAACTGACGCTGCCTGGCCTTTCAGAGCCTGTATAGAGTTTGAGGGTGTGAATGGCTCCCATTCATCTCCAGAAGCTGGCCTGAACTCTGAGACTTAACAATGATAATTTAAATGACAATATTATTATTTAGTATGAGGTGACATTTTCAGCTAATGCACTTAATCATCACTATGTAATGCAGCAGAAGAATCTCTGTGGAGGCATGGGGGAGGGAAGTTTCTGTCAGTGGTTGCTAAGTCAACCACCATATCCACACACAGAAGGAAAAGGAAAGTGCAGATGCATCTCTTTCCTAGTGCCAAATTACTCAACTGCCTTTTCTGTAACAACACCTCAACGCTTGCTTAAGTGCTTCCACTGTTCTTTACCAACAGTTGAGACCTTCATCTCCCACTTGACGACAACTACAGGGTATTAGTGCCTTTTCAGCATAAAAATATGGCACATTGAATATTTGAGAGTAGCATAAATATGAATATAAATTAGTTTTCATATGTATTTTCATATTTAACGTAGAAAAAAAGAGTGTGTGTACATTTTTCAGGTTGCTACAGAATTCAGATTTGGAGTCTTGCAGAGACCAAGGAATCTGATTGCAAAATTCAGATCCATGCTTGCTAAAGAGTACATATGCATTTATTCATATTATACCTGTCACAGTTTTAAATATATGTCTTAGTGTAATCAGTTGGTCTATTGCAATATTAGATACTATGTGATCTCTTCATTGAGTAATAGATGCAAAATCCTCCATTTTGTGTCATGAATCCACGTGGTGTTTCTGTGTACTAAATTTTACATCTTCATTTTAGAGTTTCCTGAAATTCTATAAAACTAGTGTATCATATAAGTAATGAAGCTTTCCATTGACTGCTCATGGTCTTTAAGTATCTACATAGGGAGATTTCTGATAGTAGAAGGCGTTAGCAGACAAATGTATAGCAAGATCCAGTGGCTGGAAGCTGAAGCTAGACAAACAAACTAGAAATAGGGTGCACATATTTTACAATGTGCATAATTAACCTGGACCAATTTACCTAGAGATGTGGTGGATTCTTCTAACACGAGAAGTCTTTAAATCAAGTTTGGATGTCTATCTGAAAGCTATGCTCTAGTTCAAGAATCATTTATGAACTTGATGCAAGAACTACTTTGTAATTTTATGGGCTGTGTTATGCAGCAGGTCAGATTAGATGATCATAATGGTCCCTTCTGGCCTTAAACTCTACGAATGAAGAGTGTGAGGAATACTAGGCATTCCCATAAGCATATGGAATAAATAAAGCTTAAGAATCTTCCCCAGAGATGATAATTAAAAATGACGTGTGTTGTGCTAAGTGTTCAAACTTAGCAAACTCCCATGCTGCTTCTTACAGCACACATGAATATGCCTGCGCGGGACTTTAGCATCTCAAATATGAAGGAGGATATGTTTACCACAATATGCTGTGTCAAATATATACATATTACAAACTGTAAAGAGTCATTGTTGTGGATCCAAACTATTGTGAAAACTATTTTTTATACTCTTGACCGGTTCTTTTTTTATATTAGAGCCATCTTTAGAGCAAGATCTTTGTCTGTCTTTAGCGGTAAAGTGCCATGTATATTTAGATGAGTAAAGAAACACTGATAATACTTATATGACGTTTTACAGGTGCAATGTCTCAAAATAGCCCAGAGCTTCTTGCTTGGATCAAAAAGTAAATGTTTGGGGAAAAATAGCTGGTCTTTTGTTTAAAGTGCAGTTATACACCAAAAAAACTCTCTAAAATGGCATCAAGGGATTCCATGTTTACTGTCTCTCAACGGCCTCCAGATTAGGTTTTCGCAGTTTACAGTATGACGACGTTTTTGCTAATTACAAGCCCTGAAAACGCAGGTCAGGTTCTGAAAGTCAAGCTGTGTTCTTTCTTACTTGTGCATTACCACCAGCAATAAAATCCTGCAAGCTAAATTCTGTCCTTAATTATATATATATGCAATCCCACTGGTTTTGAATTCTTCCCTCAGTTTTACCTGTGCAGCTCTGTTCTCATCAATAGGGATGCACAGGTATAACGGAGAGCAGAATTTGGCCTGGCAACTGAAATTAATTAGCAATTGGCATTGGCTTAGAAGTGAATCAGAGTAGAATCCATTAACTATTGACTTACTGCTGCTAACAAGAGTGAAAACAGTTAAAACTCATTTTGTCATGCTTCTTTCACACAGATTACATTGTAAAACACAATGTGCCAAAGAGATGAGGGACATAAATTAAAAGGAATCTTTTTATTACAGGACAGTGCACAATATTAGTATTATGTCTCCCAGATGAAATCCAAAGAGAGCACATATGTCTGTAGTCTTATTGTTTATTTTCAGAGCTAAAGAGCCATTTTGACATATTACACAAGTGAATGAAAGGTTAATCAGCTAGATTCTTTGAGCACTCACAAGTCAACAGCAACAGAGAGTAGGGGGACACAGAGTAAAAGTCTGGAACATATAATGTAGAAGACTGGTGGGTGCTAAATTAGTGTCAGAGAAAAATAAAGCCTATTCTACAAAAATGCTAAAAAGATTCTCAAATCTTTGAAAGCATGATGGTGATGATGAAGTAAACACTGAAGAACACGATTCAGCATCAAGCAATAAATATATTCATAATGCATTCTTACATTTATATAGCAATATTTGTCCTGAGGGATCCCAAATAAGTTATTTATTTCTGTATAGGCATTTGTATAGTTCTCATGATCATAGCATTTGAGTGCTTTCCAACCTATACATTCATAGATTGTAAAGACTTAGTAACTCCAGGGGAGTCCCGCTATTCGGGAGTAATTAAAGAGAATCAGTACATTGCTGAGCAGCTAAATAATTTGTATTAGTCTTCACCACAGAAGATGCTGGGGGGATACCTACTCCTTCTGATAATGAAAGTGAGTTGCTGTCAGAGTTGCTATCAAAAGAGAAGCTGGAACAAACCGATAACTGAAAGAGAAACTGGACACAAGGACCTCAAGGTTATACCTGAGAGTTCTGATGCGTGAGCTTGAGAAGTGGTTGAGCTGCTAACAAAAATATGCAATCTCATGCAAAACAAGCCAATAGACTGAAAGATAGCAAATGTTGCATCTGTCTTTTCAAAAAGTGCTGCTCTGTGATTTACAAAACTGCAAGCTTTACTTTGGTAAAGCAAGTCAACTGATTGAAATGTTAACTAGATATAAAATTCAAACAAAAAAGCCAACAACTTAGAATATGATAGACACAAGACAATATGATTTGCTAAAGGAAAACTGTGCTCTTGAATCTATTAGAATTCCTTGAGCATGCCAACAAAAGTAGTGAAAAAGGAGAAGCAGTTGGTAACTTTGATTTGGACTTTCAAAAAGTCTGTTTTAGATATTATTATGGAAAATAGAGTCCTGGAGATGACTTAAAATCTTGCTAAAAGGCAGAAAATAAAGAGTGGTAATAAAATGATCAATTTTCAGAATGATAAAAGGTTAACACAATGGGGTGCTGCAAGGTTTTGTTCTAGGACAGGTGGTGTTTAATATATTTAGCAGTGCTCTAGAAAAGAGGATGAACAGTTAGTTGGCAAAAATCTGCATTGTTTTTAGATGAGACAATATTACAGAAGCCATGAAAGACTTCAGATTTACCTTACAAAAGTAGGTGAATGGACATCATGATGGCAGGTGACATTCAGCATTAGCAAAAGCTAATAATGCACATCAGAATGAATACTCTGAACTACGTATGCCAGTTGAGATGATAGGATACATAGGATATAGAATAGAAGAAAACATGACCAATATTAAAATTATACCATTGTATAAATCAATAATATACAAAGCCCTAGAATAACCTCTTTAGTTCCAGTAATCTCATCTTTAAAAAGTTATGGAAAAAACAGAGTGGATTCAGAAACAGAAAATGAAAGGCATTATAGCCATGGAAAAAGGAGGAGCAGTGAAAGAGATGTACATTATGGTTTTTCTTGCATGTTTCTTTGAAGCATCTAAACCAATCACTGTTGAAGACAGGATACTGGACTAGATGAACCACTGGTCTGATCCAGTATTCCTATTTCTATGGCTCTCATTTTCTCTCTCTATGTAGGAGTCACTTCCTCCACTAATGTAATACAGACATCTCTGGGTGCTGTTAATAAGCACCCAACCACACTGCACAATGTTTTGAGTCAGGAGACGAATAGCATATCAAATTTAAACTATGGGGTAGGGGCAAAAAGGGGAATTTGGCAGAATGTAAGTACTCCATATTAGAATTTTGTCCAAGAAACCAGAAAATAACACAAATACTTTTACACAGGATCTTTTAATGACCACATTAGTTTTTTAGTCACAGCAGCACAGTGTCTGAACACCATTCTGGAGCACTGGTTCAATACCAGAAGAAAGGAAAGAATATCATTACTGAATCATATATGGCTGCCTGCAGCACCCTGGGTGCGGACAGTGGACCTCCCATCCACTTATTGATCCAACTCAAACTTGTTTAGTTTGTGAGATGAACTGAGATTGCTTTTTCAGGTGTTATAGCAGGAATGATGGTCATAATGGACAACAGCATGATAGAATATGCAGAGAAGTCATTGCTTTGATCTTTATTGGAACATATACCTGGCGATATAGACTCAAAGTCCTGTAAACCATGTTTGAAGAATGAGAAATCACTATGAAGCAAAAATCATAACATCATGTATAGTTTCCCCTAAAATACTAATAGTTGTGTGCTCACAATAAGGTAGAAATGGCAGATGAGGAACTTGAATGTATGGTTGAAAAGTAGTTCGAACAAGAATGATGTAGGTTTGTGAGGCATAATGGTCTGTGCTAGTTGAGAGAATAAATAAAACTGTGTCAGAGAATTTAAATTAGTGGACGGGGTAATATATACAGAGAGGCTAGCAGCAGAAACAAGGAACATGCTAAATAAACAGATGGGTGGTTGGAGAAGAAACATGTATGTGAGCATGTAAAAACAATCTTGTTAGGGCTGGCCAGAATAAACATATTTTTTAAAGGAGGCTAGAACTCAGTGGGAGTTTTACCTGACCAAGGATGGTAGATCTGGACCTTTTCTGCAGTACAATCTTTCAACCTACTTCCTGGTTCTACAGTTATCTTCTACTTTTTATCGCTTATTACTGAGTTTGTCTTTCTATTTCTTCCTCCCATTTTTGTTCACACGTCCAAACATTTCCCTCTTTGTTCTTTTCCCTGTCTTTTTTTATGTCTGTCCTTTCTCTCCTACTAAACTTCCTTTTACCCAAGGTGGTTTATTTACTTCTAGTGAGCTCTAGGTTTATCTGTAGTAGAAGCTGCCTCATTGAAAATTTAGGTGGGTTGTTTTTTTTTCATTGCATCAGTACTTTCCCTGCAAACAGAGTAAAACTGTAAAACCTCAGAGGGTCAAACAGTCTTTAACTTTTTTTAAAAAAGTTCTCTCTATTCTTTGGGACTTTTCATATACATGAGGGAAAGAATATCAGCCCCTTAGAATAAAAAATGATTACAATATCAGCATGATGTACACCAAAAAAATGAAACCAAAAAGTAGTGGAGGTCAACAGAGCAGAGCAATCTGTTTGACACAAGCTGCAGAAGCACTGAAAATTATTCTAGTTTTGACTTCTAGCTGTGTTGGCAAACTCTGAACATTATGTATGTTTGCAAACTTTCTGCAAAAGCTTTTCCCTCTCTCTGCATAACTATAAATTTTATTAAAGCACCATTTGTGTTGTATTTCAAGTTCAAGCTTCATTTGTTAGGTTAGTTCACAGAGACAAGGTCACATGATGAAAGTCACATGGTACTTTTCCTTTGTGCTCAATTGACTGAAATTCTTCTATGTGATCAGGAGGGTTAGCAGAAGTCATTTTTCATTTTGTGTCATAGACGGAGGCTGCACTTATTTGAACTGATAGAGATAGATTTTTTTTCTTTTTAGCCCTTGGGTCTGTCTGAGTGCAATAAGAAGTGGCCTTGGAACACTTATCTTCTATAATTTCCCTACTGGAATTACTGGCTACCGTGTCATTATTATGGTGGGGAAGGAGCAGGGAGAGCTCGGGTATACAGGAATGAACATTAGGCTGTGACATAGGAGACCTATTTGAAAACCTAGGTCCAACTTGAAAACCTAGGTCCTCATTTTTACACATGCTGAGTACCTGCTATTTCTTTTGAAATCAGTGAGAGATGTGAGCACTTTGCACCTCTAAAAATAGAGATCTAGGTGTCTCAAACTGAGCAGTCAAAAATGGATGCATCCAGAATTAATGGAGACTTTTGAACATTTTTGCCTTACATTTATTATTCAAAATATCATCATCTCCCCATATGCACCTTTATTGTTTTGCTGCCCAGATGCTGTTGGATTTGTCACGTCATTAGAGAGAAGAAGAACACAGTTCTACATGTAACAAAGAGTCCTATGGCACTTTAAAGACTAACTAAAGTATTAG
>ML677352.1:17944827-18168839 GCA_007922305.1 Dermatemys mawii | reverse complement strand
TCCACTGCATGCATCTGACGAAGTGGGTATTAGCCCACGAAAGCTTATGCTCTAATACTTTAGTTAGTCTTTAAAGTGCCACAGGACTCTTTGTTACTTCTGCAATCCTAGACTAACACGGCTACTCCTCTGATTCTTAGTTCTACATGTGAAACAAATTTTTTCCACCAACTTTGTTTAGAAGCTCTAAGAGCCTGCATAGAAAATTAGTTGTCTTTTTCTTGACACTCTATTTAACATTGTATAACAAGCTTACAAACACAATAACCAACTCAACAGCCAATAATAATTGTTTGCATCAGCAGTTCGTGGCTGATCATAATTAAATATATTTATTTAATTTCTGTTACCTTGATTGCAGGAATGGGCTTCTTGGGAATAAAATGCTTTTTCTCAGGCAGTACAACAGTTGTGGTTTGTTGCTTCAGTTTAATCTTGTTCTCAGCTATTATCTTTTTGCGCTGGTCAAGGTAAGGTCCAAAACTAGGCAGGTTCTAAATTGAAAAACCAGAAAATATACTATATAGCAAGTATATAAAACATATAAATGAATATTAACAAAGGGCCAAATCCCAAGGCCTTGCTGAGCATTGATTCATTTCTTATTTAGGAAGGCTAACATTGAAGTTGATGGGATTCTTACTAAGAAATGAATACAACTCAGACATAACTTCATGATCTGACCTCAAAACAATAACAGAGTTTGAATATTAAAATCATAATACACTGTAACAAAAAATGGCTGCATTGCAGACAGCATTCAACAAACTCCTATTCTCCTATGGTGTATTTGTATTGTATATATATATAAATATTGATCACTTTGTATGAATAATTCAAACTCAACTGTATTCTTACAGTATATGGAAAGATATGTATATTTATAATCATAAAAGTAAGGATCAGCTTAAGAAACTCCATCATTGTTCAATACTACACCCACTATGATACCCTATTATACAAACTATAATTTTAAAGCTACATTGATGTGCTCATTGATTTTATAAAGGACACACAGATCCTTGTGATATGATGCCTTTAAGTTATCTGGGCCTGTTTGAGTAATGTTAACACATGCCAAATCTTCACTTTATTTTAGATCCTTTAATGTCTGGGCTTGTTTAGACAAATATTGCTGCTGGAAGACATCTCTGAATGCCAAAAAGTTCTGTCTCAGCCAACAACCTAGAACTGCTGGTTCAAGTTTCAGAAAATTACTAGAGACCTTCTCACCAACAATCATTTGTCTAGATGGTGGAGATTTGGAAAATTATTGCTTACTAAGTTCTCATGACCTAGTAAGCTGCTGTGAATTGAAAATGACTGAAAAACCTGGTTTCTACTTATGTAGCAGAATGAGCCCTGGGGAAACTCTTTTTTTTATTATTATTTGAGAGCATTTAAATGGAGTGAATAAACTAAGTTCAGAGTCTAGTCTAAGTGCAATTATATCTCAGTAATTAGTATTTAGTAGCAGTGGATAAATATCCTAGATTGTTACCTTGAACATTAATTTACTGTAATAATTTCAGCATGTCAAGCATATCCAACTGGAAACAATATCATCACAATAAATTTAAAGGGACAAGGTCAACATGAATTTTTAAAATGAATTCCTAAAAAACATTTCTGGTTCTGATGCAGTACCTTTTCGGTAGTATCCTCTGAATACTTTAAAAATACTTTAATGTAAACAGTTATTCTATTCCTCTGCTGATATTTACATGGAAAAGCTTCATGTAAATATCAGGAGCTCCCACTTTGGGGTGTCAGCTTCCTCAAATGACAAAGGGTGAATCTCCCTAAGCTGTTTGGTTTTTGCACTCTGAGTCTGTTAACTGGCAGGTTGGAATACGTGTATTTTCTGTTCTCCTGGAACCTTCTAATTTATCAAGTGTGCTGGAAGCAAGAGTCGTCTTAAAAATCACATGTAAATCACATGTGTGCATTATCCAGAATTCAGGACATGGAGATCATCTCGAGAATGGAAATAAACTTAGACTTGAAAGCCCGCACAAAACAGAAACTGTAACTCTGAAGCGAGGTGGATGAAGGAGTGGAAAATGTGTGTGGTAGTTTCAAAGAAGCAGAATTATAGATAAGTAATTTCCCTTTCTTTACACATGCCAAAACACAGGAGAGTTTTTTGGAGAGTAAAAAGATTGAGGAATGTCTCACAATTAACTTGTAAACATTTCTGCAAGCAGAAGAACAGAACAGAACTAATATTTACTCCTGGGGAAATTCTGCGCCAAAAAATTAAAAATTCTGCAATTTCTATTTGTCATAATAACACTATATAATCACTATACGATCACTTGCGGACAGGTATTTATTTCAAAATATGTCAGCAAGTATGATAACAATACAGACACACACAAAAATTCCCCCAGGAGTTGAGGGTTAAAGAAACTCCTATGACAACTCAGTTCCTGTTTCTCTGCCCCCTCCACCACAGGGCTCAGTTGTGCCTCCCCAGCCGTGCCCCACACAGAATCCAGCCGCTGATCTCCCTACCCCCAAGCCCAGACACTCACACTCCCCCAAGCCCAGACACTCACACTCCCTACCCCATGAGCCCAGTGTAGGGCCCTCCCCAGCCCAGACATTCACACCTCCTATTTCCCAGAGATCCAGGGGGAGAAACAGCCTGATGCTGGGTTCTAGACTTGCATGGAATATTCTGCACGCCACCATCTCCTTCCTTCACAGAATGCTGGGAAAGGTAGCTGCCGGGAACCTTCCAACTCCTCCTCTCGCTTCCCCTCCTTAGTGTTTCCTACTTGGGATCTGGCTCTGCTGGGTCCAGTGGCCTCTAGTGGCAGCCAGCAGCTCTTAAGCCCATTACTGTAGGGGAAAAAAGGGAAATTCTGCGTGCACAACATTAATTTCTGCAAAATTCTAAATTGTGCAGTAGCACAGAATTCCCCTAGGAGTAATATATACCAAAGTAAAATAAGGCCTGTTCATAAAGGAGACAATCTGAGCAGATAGTGTTGGGGAAGAGAGAGTTTGCATCCTTCCCATCTAAATAATTGGCTCCAAAGCTCACCAAAAGATCCTCTATTCTTAGAAATGAACATGTGGCTGGTTGCAAATTGAAAAGACCCAAGGCTGATACCATAGCCTCAGTACGGCAAATGATGACAGAAACTTTTCTTGCAGGATCGTCAGGGTATATCAGCTAGAAAAGTACATCTATGGCTTTCAAACATTTTTGAAACAATCTTGTGCTGACTTCTGATTAGTTTCCAGAAGGAATTTAAGGCACTGGTTTTCACCTCTATAAATCGAGGTAATACCTGTGTAACAGAGAGCTTGCCTGTCTCCTGTACACTACTGAGGCAATGATGGCACTGAAGCTAAAACCTCATCAGTTAAAGGAGAAGGGGTCTGATGAGACAGCATTTTTGGAAAGGGCTCTTGATACTTCCTTTGTATAGTTAGGGAATGAATTTGCTGACTTTTAGGGCATGTTGTAAGTCTAATTTATTTTGTCACGTTTTTACTGAAGTGGCAGGCTCAGGGATGGATATTTGTTGTTCTGATGATGGATGGCTGCTAAAACTGGATCATCTTTGGGGATGATGAACAAATCTTTGTGTTGTGAATCCTGAACTTTTACTTTTGCATATATTTAATATATGACAAGCTCCAAAGGCTTAAAGACAGGACCTGTGAGAATAAATTTTAAAATATAAAGTATAAATATATAAAATAATAATTTTGTTCAAAAGTTAAAAAGCCCACAGTTTGTGTCATAAATTAAGGGTGCAAATTAGAGAAATGTGATTTATTGAGGCAAAAGCCTTTCTTCATCAAAGAAGCATACAAATCAATTTTGACATGGAAAGTTTCAAACATTACAATTTGCTGCGTAGAATGGGTAGAGGCCATTTTGAAATGAGTCTAATTTCACTTATGCCATGAGTGAAATTAGACTTCCGCTGCTGTGTTAAATATTAACAGGAAAAACTGATCATTTCAGTTTAGGGCCCATGGTAACTCACAACAGATAAACCAAATTTTATCAAACATGATTTATGATTGATTTTTTTTCCAGTCAGGCAGAGACAATTTTCACTGAAAAGATTACTTTTGTTAATACAGTATTCTGAGAGAGTAAAATTAGTATTTCTTTAACTATAAATAACACCTGACTGCATTGCTCAGGAATCCAGGAAGGGGTTTATAGAGGGTTTCTCTTGTAAATAGTGTACAGACAGAAAGGTGGTAAGACTGCTGATCTTTCAGTGCTTTCATTTCAGAGAGCTTGGCTTGGAATGTTATGTGAGGCAGTACGCAATTTTTTATGTAACTGAATTATTAGATATGCTAAAATGGAGCTGTTGAATTAGCTACAGCAAAGCTGGATATTTAAGATGGCGGTTTCATTAATAGCTGTCACTTCACTTAGAGGGGGAATTTTGAAAAAACACACAAGGTATTTAGGAATACAAGTCTAATTGAAAGCACATTCACTTGGTCTTTTGCTCCTAAATCCCTTGGGTGCTTTTGAAATATCTCCCAAGATTTCTTGAATATATATTCTGAGATATTTTTTAAATTTCCAAAGTTAAAAGGAAACTAAACTCCCTACAGATCAGGATATTTTTAAGCTAAACACCTGCACAGAAAAAAATTGAATTGTTTCATGGATGTGCAATCACTGGACTTAACAGATCAGTTTGAACATATTTTTGCCTCCGTAGATAGTTTATTTCTACTGTAGGGGTATCAGCAGTGGACGAGGGGAGGGGGCAAAAAAGGACAGTAAAATGTATTCCAAATCTCAGTTCATTATTTTCATACCATAAGATTGTAACTGCCATCCAAAACAAGGCGCTGGATGTATCAGGCTATGTATTTTTAAAGAAAGGAAAAACTTCTTGCTAAGCTAAAGACTTCCAAAAGCTGAATTGTAACTGATGAACTGTACAAGTCTCTAGCAGCATTGTGATTTTTGTTTCAGTAGTTTCTATAGGGATTCATCATTGATGAATTTGTTCTCACCAGAGAAACTAAATCCTGCTCATTTAAAGATAACCGTATCTCCCACTAAAACTGTCTCTATCCAGATATCAAAAGTATTATACTGCCAATAGAGAACTGACAACATAATGAATCAGCAATGAAACCTTAAGCCAGCAAAGCTTTAAGTGAATACGTTTATTTTGATTATAATGTATTCATGGCTCAATCTAAAGGTAATCGGGCATATTATGAACTAGAAAAAGTGCTTGTTCCTTAATAATAAAAGGTCATAATGGCCATAATGCTGACAGGAGAAGCAGCAAGTAGCCTAAATGGAGAGAAGGCACCATGATATAGTGGACAGCACACTGGACTGAGAGTCAGAAGACTCAGATTTTATTCCCAATTCTGCCAGTGACACACTGCATAACCTTGGGCAAATCACTTCACCTCTCTGTACTTCTGTTATAGCTTATCTGTTTAGATTATAAGATTATGAAGGCAGGAACTGTCTCTTGTTATGTGAAGGTACAGTACCTACAGTATACGTGTGCCCTGAGTTCAGTTGGGACCTCTAGGTACCACTAGGATACAAAAAATAAAATAAAAAATTAAAAAAAATTAATAATCACATTTTAAAGAACTGCCCTGGATCTGGTATATTTGTATCATACTCATATTTTCTTAATATAAAAAACACCAAAAATAATTATTTTCATAAATAGGATTCTAATAGGGAACAGTAGAGGAAAGACCTCAAATTTATATAAGCAGTCTGTAAACATTTGGTGATTTAGGAGGATGAAGGGTCTGTCACAGCTCTTCACAAAACCTTTTTCCATTATGACTGAAGACATTTTCCATGTCAGACATAACTTCATTTATCCAATTTCCATTACATTTGAGTCTTGCTCTTAGATATGCAGACACATAGCCATTCACCCTGTGCACTTATAAGTTCTAAATGATTTTACATGATACCCAGTGATACATCTCCATGTATCTGGAAGCAGAATTGAAGCCAACTTGTCTTATTTAGTATGTTTTTACAAGTGTACACATTACTGTTGCATATAGCAAAACTGGAGAGAGAGAGAGATCATGACAACCTGAGAAATAAAAGCATGACATCTGCTGAAATGATAGAATAGCAGAAACAATCCACATGGTTTTAAAGAGAAAAATGTACGAGAGTGGTAGTGACAACTACAGGAACATGGTCCCACATACTTTGCAATTACATAGCTATGCAAATGGCTATATAAATCTTCTCTCTGTAAAGTTACCACATAAATCACTCGCAGCGCTCTATAAATCAACCAAAATACTGCCTTCTCTGGTTCTTGAGTTTCTCTCCCTTCCAATTTGCTTTTTTGCCTGCCTGTTGCTTGTTGAGTGCTTTCCCTCACTGAGTCCTCTACAGCTGTTCCCACAATGCAGTCCTTGAAAGGACAGAGTGGGAAGCAGAGAAGGGAAATTCTGCTTCCTCCATGAGAGCTGCAAGAAAACACAGATGGCCAGGTATCAGGGGGTAGCCATGTTAGTCTGTATCCACAAAAACAACAAGGAGTCCAGTGGCACCTTAAAGACTAATAGATTTATTTGGGCATAAGCTTTCATGTGTAAAAAACCCACTTCAAATGCATGGAGTGAAAATTAGAGATGCAGATATAAATATACTGACACATAAGAGAAGGGAGTTACCTCAGCTGCCTCTCCTGGAATTGACATCTCCTCATGAATTATTGGGATTGGACTAGATCCACCCTGATTGAATTGGCCCTGTCAACACTGCTTCTCCACTTGTGAGGTAACTCCCTTCTCTTCATGTGTCAGTATAAATATGCCTGCATCTGTAATTTTCATTCCATGCATCTGAAGAAGTGGGGCTTTTACCCACAAAAACTTATGCACAAATGAATCTATTAGGCTTTAAGGTGCCACAGGACTCCTTGCTGTTTCTTTACAGATGGTCAGCACACCTGTCCACCTTTTTACAGGCAGGGGTTCAACTGATCTTGACTGCACTGGCTCCACAAACACCTGTCTTACCTCTGGACCTATAGAAGAGCAGGGGTTCCTCCCTGTGATGCTCAGCAGATCTGCAACTGTGAAGGCTTCTGCCTGGCTTTGGGAGCTTAGCGAGGTAGGCAGCTGGGGGAGAGAAAGCTAAGCGAGTTGGAGCTGTGGAGATTCTTGATCAGATAAGGCAGCTTTGGGGAGAGGGTTACTGGAGGACCAGGAGTTAGGAAAGGCTGTGGGCAAATAAACATGGAGCAGAAGGGCAGGCAGCCATAGGAGCCATTAAAATTTCAACTACTTAGGCAGCTGCCCCCACTAGGGGATTCATTAAAATTTAAACCAGGTTTCCGTGGATCACAGCAAAGTTTTTAAGATTGTCTGTCTCCCACTTGATCATGT
Organism: Dermatemys mawii; assembly: GCA_007922305.1. NCBI lineage: Eukaryota > Metazoa > Chordata > Testudines > Dermatemydidae > Dermatemys > Dermatemys mawii. The sequence goes on along the minus strand of ML677352.1, from coordinate 18,161,444 downwards.
GGAAAACTTGTTTGCTAGATGCACAAATTTTTCCCAGTGAACCTGATTTCAGTTTTATTGTTTCCTCCAGCTGCTTTTGAAAACCTCTCAGACTGTTTTCTTCAAGGCATTGTGCGTTAAGATGACTGCATAAATCTAGAGTCCTTACCACATGATTTAAATCTAACAGGTTGCATAGTACTCTGGACCTTGACGATAATTAAGGCTGCATAATATTTTCCATTTCTAACCCCATTTCCAGACTCTTGAAACTTTCAAAAACATTTGCCTTTCATGGTAAATTTTTTTCTGGCTTGATGTCTGCAAGATGATTTTCCTCCCTCCTTCCCGCCAAAATGTGAGAAAAGTGGTTCCATTGTTTCCAAGAAGGAAGAATATGAAAACAGACATCTCCAAGTATAAAAACAGCTTTACGATGTTTTTGGAAAAAGCTGTTAAGCCAAAAGAGCTATCGGTAGAAAGTTGTAATTTGTTACCGGAAGAGTTATCATTGAGACAAAGTGTCTTTTAGAGTTCTAGTGAAAAGTGGTTTTGTTAGGTCTGAGTTCTGAGCCTTTGAAAATGACATATTGTGCATATGCAGAACATTTTGCATCGACTTTTCTTGCTAAGCTCATAAAGTGCACAACTAATGAACACCAAATATCAATGACAATGGAAGAAATGAAACAGGTTAGTATTAATTCTTATTCTTTTGAACTAGATTCTCTTAAAAGCTGTGGTCCTTTTGCCTGGTAGTGAAAAAAGACCATCAACTGGCTGAAATTTACCCCAGCTGGGAACTCCCACAGAATAGAGGTGTCACCCACCTAGCATAAGAGTTTGTGTATGGTCAGCATAGCCAGCTCATACAATCCATCCCTAGCCTCAAATAAGCATAGGCATGTCAAGAAGACATGGCAGGAGCATGCTGCTATTCAGCAATCTCCAGGTGATAGACAACTCCTTGAAGCAACAATCACATGCTACAGACTAGATCCCTAAATCTGCTCTAAGCAATGTGCAAGCCAGGGCCAGCACAGTACTGCAAACAGCTCCTTTGTAAGCTTCTTACCCCTATGATGCCAAGCAGAGTATTGGGCAGAGCAGAAAATGTGTCCCTTTGAATTCAGCAGTTCACACGCTCTCATCGCTCTGTTTCTCTTTGCTGAATCTTCATTTAGACTACTCTCCTCATGGAGGAAGACATTACTTTCAAAATAAAAGAAGAAAAGGCATTCATATATTCTTTACAGAGTATTATGCTTTTTAGTTATTTTGCTATTCTTTGATTTTTCTCTTTGTACCTTTGTTTTATCTGCTTTGTCATCATTCCTTTCCAAATACTAAACAACTGCTCCTCAGATGCTTGTTTCTTGTAATCTCTATTCTCTAAACTTTGTGTGGATATTTTATCTGTTCTTTAGATCATGTTACCATAAGCAGGTGAGCTCACCCCCACTCCTCCCATCCACTACAATTCTGAGACCTGGACACAAGACTAAATGCCACTTTAGTATATATTTTAGGAAACCACATTACCATGGTCTCATAATATATATAGCACCACTTTTGTGCATGGGTGCTATAACTGCTATTTTAAATAACTGCATACAATTATTCTCTTGTATTCCATTTTTCAATCACTGCTAGCATTTTCTCCATGAGTTAGACATCACTAGACAATTATTCTCACTGTTGTTACTCAGCTGTTTTGTTGTTACACCATTTTATATTGAGAAAAGTGAAAGATTTTAGGATTCCTGGTTGCTGTAGTGCAGCAAAATCTTTATGTTCCACAACATAAAGTTTCTCTAGCATGAAATACTCATTAGACAAAAAAGGAGTTAACACAGCAAACTTCTGTGCTTACAGTCAAAAGCTTTAATAACATGGATGCAAAAGTGTTACCTTCAAGGGGTGGGTGGGGGAGGAGGAGCAGAAGATAAAGATTTGAGCACATTACTGTGCTACTTCATGAACATCTGGCAGTCTGTCATTTAATAGACAACAACATCTTCTCTAAACAGAAGAGACTTGAATTCATCAGGGATTCCTGTAGTACAGTATGTGCTTAACTTAAGTACCTGCTTTCTGTGATTTCCATAGATTATCATATTCATGACACTGTGGAGTGAAAGCATTCTTCTCACTCTCTAACCAGAACATGAAAAAGAAATTAAAATATTGGCAGGCACTTTGTCTCTAGTTTGTTGGACATGTAAGAAAAGGACTCTCCGCCCATTTATGCTAATGAAATTCTGTCAGCTAAGCAGCATTGTAACGAAGATGACAGCAGAATGTCTATTAATAAATACCTGACAGGCTAGCAAACACAACTGTACTCAAGTGGTTTCTTTCAATAAACACAGATCCATTGTGCCTTAGAATTGGGAAAACGTTGTGTAAATACCAGTTTATCATGCATTTGTACCTAAAAAAAAATCCATTAACCCAGGATTCAAATTTTTTTGGATGGGATACATACTACACATATGCATACATGGTGCTGGCAATTTTGATGTGGTAAACTGCACTGCCAAATGAAAAACAATAATTACTATACACCTCTGACTGCCCTATCTGCCACTCTGGCCATTAATCCTGATGTTCAGATACCACCCTTATAAAACCAACCACTGTCATGGCTTTAACCTTCCCTTTCTGAGGCAAATTTACTGAGGAAATGGTAGTTTACTAACTTGAGCAGCCTCTAACATCTGTGAGTATTCCATGTCCTTTCCAAACAGGTTTCGGACCAATTACAGTATGGAAGTGGCAAATGAGAGTAAAAATCTCTTTGTCTATTGGCAAAAGACACACATCCATGCCGATACTGCCAGATCTATTTGGAACACTGTAAACCATGACATTTCCTTGTTTAGGCCCACAATAGCTGGGATCCAGTAGATTTGGTTAGCTGGTAGGAGTTTTAGTTCCCCCTGAAGGGTGATCATGAGAACATAATAGCATTTTACCATAGAGATTCCAGAGGAATGGACTCGTCCTGTAAGGCTCAGTGCTGGCACCAACTTTATTTAATGTGTTCACCAATGACATACTGAGCATCATCCCTGGGCAGTTCATGTACACCAATAATAGTTGCTATAGAGCTCTGTAACCTGACCCAAATCCAGTGGGGCACGATTATGTGTCACAATTGGATCAGACTGGAAAATCACCCTATCCTCTTGGGCTCAGGTTGGGTCACGACTGGTGACTTTTTCCAGCCCTTGAGTTGATGTGGCAGCAGCCTGGCCCCAAATCTCACTGTGGCTGCACAAAGTCGGCAAGAGTTAAGTTTGATACATCAGAATGCCCTGTCCCAGGATCCATGAAGAGCACACTCTACAATCATGATTCTGAGTGAAAGCAGGACTGACAGGGACCAGTCTCTTCCCCCCCAGAAATCTGAGAATCTATACAGAAGTTAATACAATTTCAAAATGTATTAACTTTTGCATTGAGCTCTTCCTAAAGGAGAAATTTGTCAGTACAGCTCCACCAGAACCATTCTGGCCAGGGAGCAAGAGAGCTGAGGCAGTGGAGAGCATCTACAGAGATGTCCCTGCCTCTGGTAGACCCTGTGAAATCCATAGGTTCTGAGAGCCATTCCGTATGACTTTGACTACACTAGGCAAAGAATCCATGGCTGACTGGGGTGTCAAGAACAGTTGGACTAGTGCTGAACATGGTATAGCTTCAAATGTAGCCAGTGACAATCTATGTTCTGTGACAGATGTGTTCCCTGGTGTAGATAAGACTTGTATGTAGTTGAGAGGGAGTGTATCGTTTCAACTTTAAAGAACAATCTGGTGGAAACGCCACAAGGGGACCATGGCATCCGTTCTTCCTCCCCGAATATGTGTGCACCCTCGCCCCTTTTTTTGGCATAGGGGAATGATTTGACCCAGATTATTATGGATCTGGCGACATTGTAAACAGCAAACCACCTCAGCACATCTAGAATTAAACTCTACTTTTTCCTGGTAGATTATATAACTCTCTCCCTTTATATATATTTATATATATATTATAATACTAATAGTCTATTTAAATGCAAACCATTGCTAATAATTCCTAAGTAAACCTTCTTCCACTTCAGAATCATTGTAATCCATCTCTTATGCTGGATAAACTGCCGTACTTATCCTGCTTACTGCACAGACGATAATGCTTCTCCTTATTCATTTCTCATACACAGTAATCCTTCTACCTCTACTTTACAGATTTCTAATTTAAATGTAAAATATTCACTGCAGACAAAAGAGTTCTAGTGTAAACAACAACTCTTATGGTTAAGACTGAAGCGTTTAACATTGTCTTTTAAAGTCTTTAAAGTACAAACTAGACAATATGGTGATTTTAATCATCAGTTGATTATCTGACCTCATCTACATTTTATGCTAACAGTCATGCAGAAATAAGCCCTAAGAATGACATTTGGTGGCAAGTCCAACAGTCAAAAATCCTACTGAAGGCAATGGGAACAGAACTGAGAGAAGACGGTGAACCTTTTCACATGATTTTTGTTGTTATTGTTTCATATGGGCAATTTTATGCCCCTCAAAAATTGGTTTCCTGGGAAAATTGACATAACTGGCTATTTTGATTGTTCATATAAAATATGAACTGTTGAAGCAATTTGCTTGGTTTCTGCAATTTTTTGCTAGAAAATATCTTTATTTGAACTAAAATGACCAATTTTTGAGCAAAAAAAATTATGAAAAAGAATAAACTGTTTAGTGAAATAAGCACATTTTCAAGTTAATTACAAATTTTGAAAAAAAAGAACCCAATGCAGATTTTGAAGTTTTGTCTTTCACTGATCACTTATTTCATACATCTCCAAATGGGAGTTTACATGACGAGAGTACTGGGTCAGGACAGTAGAATTTGGCCATCTGTTTTTTATTATTTATATTGCAGTAGCACCCAGGACCCCCAGTCATAGGCCTTGACCCCACTGCAATAGACACACACAGAACAAAAAGGCTGACTATTCTTTCATTCTATTGCACAGATTAAAGCTGTGACTTTCTTCACAGCTGAGGAGTGAGTCACTGGATACCAATGCTTCCGACATCTTCAATTTTATTTAAATAGAAGTTACTGGGATAAAGGCTGCACTGACTGATACCCTACATAAGCATAATAAAGTTTCTGAACCTGATTCTGATCACAATTATATCCTTTTTATCCTGGTCTAAAATAGTTGAGTTTAGTAAAACATCCTTGATTTACACCAGTAGGAGAATCAGATTCCTTTACTTCACTGGCATGGCATGTCCCCTCCAGCAATTTATGGGGAACAAAGCAGCTTAACCCAACCCTGGGTTCAAAGAACAAATGGATAGTGTTTTATAATAAAGCTGACTTATTGTGGAATTCAAACTTCTAAATGCGGCTGACCATGAATAAATACAGTGGTCAGTCACGACAAATTATTCAGTTTAATTATTTTGCATTATTCTTTACGAATACCAGAAAAGAGATTTTTTTCAGTATTTTGTAATTGTCAAAGGCCCTTGGATCCATTTTAAAATAGTATATATTAAAAACAAACCTAGTTAATGCAAGATTTTACTTTCTTCTTTTAAAGTACTTTAGAATACCGTATGTGCAATTTCAGCTAAATGTTGAGATTTATTCATTGTTAAACATTCATTTTTGTTTAGTGTATAAGGGGAAAGTGTCATTCATTTAACAGATTTATTCATATAAGTTCAATAAATTCTGCATGAGAGTCAAATGCATTGGTGCAACTGCACATTAATTTTGTTAACAGATAAATTATTGCCTATTCATTTTAAAACTGAGTGTGGTTTATTTGTACATTAGTAGCTATTGCAACACCAAGTACATGCTTTTTATGCTTATTCTAAATAAACCAGATATTCACTGTTATTGATAATGCAATTTAGGTTATGTATCAGCCTTTTATTATAAATCCCTAGTTTTTGAGGGAGTATAAATTTGCAAGGAAGAAGGGGGCGGGGGGAGAAGCTAATACCAGGATAAAGTTTAAAGAACTGCTTTGCCTCATATGGAACTTTCACTACTCACACACTGTGGGATGAATGTGGGCCGTGAAAGACAATGAAGAGATTTAATTTGTTTTCACTGTATTCTGCCATGGGGGCCATATTCTATATTCCCCCTTCATGGATTTAGAGGAGCCAGGCAGAGGACAATGCTGTTGTATTGTTCTACGGTTTTGCAATGTTGGGGCAGGAGAAGATGGGGAGGAGGATGCTGAATTTGAGACATTCTGCAAGGAAGGAGCGTGGACCCTCGGTTTACCATAGAACCCAAATCTGCAGGACCTCACTATGCCCTATCACATAAAGTGGGTTGTGGGGGTAGAAAGAATGGGGCCAGTGAATCCCTTAATCAGTACCCCCTTTCTCCTATAGGGAAGGCTGAAGATGGTATTGGATATCTGAAGATTTAATGGACTGCTATTCCACTGTCCTCAGAGTTCCTCATCAATATACCTACAGCAAACATGGCTGCCTCTACATCAGAATACTCTGCTTACTAAACTCCATTTCTCATTCCCCTCCCGCCTCTTTCCCTTTGAGGAAGTCATAGCCCTCCACTGTCCCTCGATGGATATGCCTGTGCTACAGGTGGAAGTGTAATTTCCAGCTCAAGCAGATGTATTGTGCTGGCTCTTAAGTTAGCATGCTAAAAAGAGCCATGTAGCTGCAGTGCTAGCCACCCAATGACACTTTCCACTGAAACCCTACATTAATAATCCTGCTGCCCCAGCCACGCTGCTGTTTTTAGCACACTAGTTTGATCAGAGTTAGTGTGGGTATGTCTACTTGAGCTGGAAATTACCCTCCAGCACCAATGAAGACATATAATACTTCTTCGATTAAATTGTATTTAGGCTGGAATTTTCCAAGGATCCAAAAAGACTTAGGTGTTCAAATCCCCTTGAATATCAATAGGAATTGAGCACCTAAATCCCTTAGGCTCCTTTAAAATTTTCAGTCTTAACATGTGGTATTGGGTTGGATGACAGGGTCAGGTAGATCATGTCTGTTATGCATAAACATAGGGAGTTACAATCCCTAGTAATGCCAATAAGAAGTAAGTCCTCCAGAGCCTGTGAATTGTTAAACTCCTTGACATCAAAGAGGAGGGAGAAAAATTGTTCTTTTTAACCTCTGAGGTTAGAACAAGAAACAATGGGTTTAAATTGCAGCAAGGGCAGATTAGGCTGGCCATTAGGAAAAACTTCCTAACTGACAGGGTGGTTAAGCACTGGAATAAATTGCCTAGGAAGGTTGTGGAATCTCCATCATTGGAGATTTTTAAGAGTAACTTAGACAAACACCTGTCAGGGATGATCTAGATCAGGGATCAATAACCGTTGGCTCACCAGAGTAAGCTCTGGGGTGGGCCAGGCCGGTTTGTTTACCTTTCGTGTCTGTAGGTTCGGCCAGTCATGGCTCCCACTGGCTGCGGTTCACCGCTCCAGGCCAACGGTTGCTGCGGGAAGCAGCGGCCAGCACATCCCTCAGCCTGGATGTGCTGGATTCCGTTCTCCGGAATAAAATAACCATAACTCATTAGGAAAATTAGATTCACTAAACCAATGCAAACTGTTTCTGCATCACCATCTAGTCACATTGAGATGCCAATGCTTAGATACCAAAGTGAGAGATACTATATAAAATCCAAAAGTAGATGCAGAAGAGTATATTAGAATCAAGTTATAAGATCTTCCACAACACCTCTCTTGAAGATCAGGCTATCTCTATAGTAATCAAAGAGTTATCTTCTAGAAGTGACATTACAACATCCGTATTTCTAAAATCCTAATTTGATTAGATTTTCACTGAAGACAGTCAAAGAACTAGATTTTAAAAAATTTAACAAGCAAATCATCTGAGTAAAAAAATATGTATAACATGCATACATTTGTGCGCATTCCAAAAAAGTTACATTTTCAATTACTATAATAGCTGGGAGATGAGTTTTGAATATTTCATTAGTTGACTTCACAGATTTGAGTAAACAGTAATGTAGGCATGTAAACAGGCTGTTTCTACATTTTTAGAATGCTATATTAGGCCATTCTCTTAGCTATTGGACATGCACTCCATAAGTATAAATAATTAACATACTGTGATACAGCAGGGCGAGGGAGCAGTGGGAGGGGAATATATAAGCCCTGGGTTGATCAAGGCCTGGTTCCCTGTAGACTAGGAAAATATTATTATAGGTCAATTGGAGCACCTGTAGACAATTAAGGACCTGTCAGAGAGCTAATAAAAATCCCCTGCTTCAGTCAGACAGAGAATAAAGAGAGATGGCTAGAGTTTGGAGGTGTATTTCTGTGAACCGGAAGACCAAAGGACTAGAGAAAGGAGGCCATGACCAAGCAGAGTAGGGAGGCTCCTCTTAGCATCAAGGACCAAGGGTAACCCTACTCAAGGAGGAAGAGAGTAAGAAGCCTGTGGCACGGAAGAGGCTGGGACTCAGAGTAGGGAATGGACCCTGACCACTTCCCTGCTTCCCTCCTCTCCTGCCTTTCCAGAGCACTAGTGGAGCCCTCGGCACCCAAGAAGGCGGCATAAGGTGGTGTCTCAACCCATCTCACCAAGGAAAAGCATAGGACTCACCACAGTAGCACTGACTGCCACAGTATATAAACATTTGCTTTCTACTTTGCTTTGCGATGTGTGCTCATTGAAGTATTTCATGCAATAAATAGCCATATGCATGAAGCAGAAAATGAGATTATATATATATAAAGAAAAATAATTTCTACTCTTATCCTGCAAACACTGACACACAGGCTGAAATTTAAACAAGTACCTCCATTGATTTCAATGGGACTACTCATATGCTTAAGGTTCTGTTTAAGAGTCTGGAGGATCAGGGTCTCAATGGTAGAATACTAAGTTTAGCCCTCAGGTGTGCATGCCTGGCTCCAGCAGATTGCATTACAGGAGTTATTGCTGCACACTGAAAAGCAGAATTTAGCCCAGAGTGTACATTTTTCTTGTATTGTTTAAAAGAACAAGACATGCCTTCAGCTTGTCAGCATTCAAATAGCTCCTGAATAATGCACTTTATTTTGGATGAGTGATCATAGGAGTCCTGTAATGCCTGTATATTCCAAACCATAGTATTTTAAAACACATCTTCATTTAAATTGTAAAAAATGAAATGATTTTTATTTGTCTTTTTGAGGTTATGCTAGATATTTATAGTGATTCAATCTACAGCTTCTGTAAAAATCATCCATGGCTACTGCAGCTGTAAGACAAACAGGAAAACAAATTTGCTACTTCTCCTGAGAACAGCATCTCTAAGTTAATGCTATGTACAATAAAACTACTCCTACAAAGACCACAGCTGATGCAATTTATCTCTCTATAGGTGATATGTCTCCTGTGTGCCTAACTTTTTTTTTTTTTTTTTTTTAACATCTTACAGAGATCCTAGAGTCTGGTACATTTACCTAAAGCCACTATGGATTTCAGGAACTACACCGGACCCTCGCTATAGCCTGGAGTTCGGGATCCACATGTGGTCCTGCGCTAACATGGGGACCACATTAATGCAGACGACACGTTGCCATGGATCCCAATTTAAATATTTAAATTTGGGATCCATGGCAATGACCGCACTGTACATGAACCCACGCTATAGTGAAGTGGGCTATAGCGAGGGGTCCGGTGTACTTGAATTTGTGTCCAGCTGCAAATGGTTCCAAAGGGCAATTTCAGGAGCCGGGGTAGGCAGGGCCCAAATGTCAAAGCTGGATTAAGACAATCCATGGCTCTAACCCTCACATCATGATCTCCTCCCCACCCCTCTCGAGGAGGTAGTGGCAGGAGCCATTCGCACAAGAGCTGACTGGTGGAGGTCATGTCACAGCTCCTGTCTGAGCAGGCGGGGGCCTTCTACCTTTCTCAATCACCTTCTTCTGTCTTCAGGTAAGCAGAGGTGAATTCTGGAGGAAGGATAAGTCAAACACCACCCACCCAAGCAGAGACGGTGTATGTGTATGTGCGGGAACCCTGTTGACACCATTCCATCAGAGCCACAATGAGGTGGCAGCAGAAAGTCACACACTAAATAATCACCTCTGAGTTGGAGGCCTCCAGAGTATTAGGTTTCAGCATTAACCGTTCACTAAATTAAGTGGGATAGTTGGCAACTCTGCTTTATCATTTTAGGTTGTCTGTAGACTCAGGCAGACATTGTTCAGTTGTCAAGTGTAAAAAGAGAGACAGCCAACACAGTGCAACCTTAAGGCTTTATTCTTTCCCTCCACAGATGCTGTTCTCTCACATAAAACACTTCCTGAAACAGAATTCTTTAAGTTCTAATAGTATAGAACTCCTATGGGGAAACTTTATCATCACATCCCTTTAGTCACATTTAGCTGAGATAGCAAAATTTAACACAAATCCCATAACCACCTTTACTACTTAAAATTCTATTAGACCCCCTGCCAAGTCTGTGTATGTATATATATAAACAAACTTAACATTAACTCTTTTAAAATTGATTTAACTCAGAAGTTGCTTGGCAACTACGGATTTTCCCCTGGCTTGGGGTCAGTTTTCTTTCATGCCTTATTTTTGTACAAAGGCTTATGTATACCTTAGAAGCACTTTGATGTTGGAGTGAGTGAAAAACTTTCTTGTGACAAGAGACTGCCTGGTACTTGGCTTTTCTGGTGGTGTGGTGTTTTGAGAGTCTGTTTAGATATCAGCTGGTTTGCTCACTGGCTTGTTGTTCCTTTCATATCCTGCTGCTCAAGTCTCAGTGGAGCGCATAGTTCACCATCTTCCATGTCCATGTTTATGTCTTACAAGGCACATATACTGGCAGTTTTGGCAAAATATATGCCCACCCACTGCTACAGTATATGAATGAGGATTTGTCTGTTCAATACATGTAGTCTGCTGCCAGGTGCACGATTATCCTGAAGAAATAGTTTGCTTCTGACAGACTCTCCAGGTTGTAGTTCTGGCGGGTCTTTAGCCTGTTGGTCATAGTAGACTTTGGCCTTTGCATATCTCTCTTCCTTTTTGTGTGCTATTCCTTCTACAACTGCTGGTTGTAATGATTTTGGAGCTATAGGGTTGGGTGTCTTAACATCAGGTGTTGTACTGAGCTATTATTAATGACTTTTGTTGAGTGTCTCTCTGTGCAAGGATGGCTTGCTTTATATTTGCTTTTTTGCACCTCTCTTTAATAGGGCCTGAACAATTTTAACTGCTGATTTAGCTTTGCCATTTAATTACTTGATGATGATGCAACATGACTGAATTCCCATTCCCAGGAAAATTGCACAAACTCACTGCAAGTAAACAGGTGTCTGTTGTCTGAAACTACAGACTTTAGGATACCATGCCTGATGAAATGTTTCATTGCTTTGTCTACAATGGTCACTGCAGTAGGGATCTGACAGTTCATCTAGTTCCTAGAAGTCTGAATAGAAGTTTACAATAATGAAGTAGTTTATGTGGTTTGTAGTGAAAAGATCCATTGCCACTCTGCTCCAGGATCCGTTGGGGATTCTTTGTATTTTCATTATTTCTTTTTGCTACTTGGCCTGCATTTTCCCACATATATCCTTGGTTAGCATACAGTGTCTCTGGCTTTCTAGATATACACTTCTAATGCCAGAATGGCTGCAATGTATCCTTGAGAAAATTTTCATCTCAATGATCTGGGTATTATGATTTGACTGTGTTCCTATATGATACAATCTTGGATGCTCAATTCATCTTGATAATTCCAGTATTCTCGGGAAGCAAGATAGGACTTCTTCTCTGATGTCTGGCCATCTAGACAGAATGATGGATGGGAATGCTTGTAGATCTTTGTTTTGTATTCTAGCTCAGATTATTTCTAGTACTTGGCTTGAAAATGGCACATAACCAACTTGCTGATGCTTTTATGTCTTTTTGTGTTTTCTGTAGTTCTGTCAGGTTCGGAATCTCATATTCTTGTTCAGTTACTGTATTTTCATGCTGCAAGGCTGCTCTGGATAAGAAATCAATATGTACATCTCAGTAGTGAGCACCTTTCTTGTAGCGATCATCTAAGTTGCAGATTTAGTAGCATGCACGGAATACATTTTGGGATCACTACCTGTGTCTCTTTAAAAATGCTCTCTAATGGTTTATGGTCACTTTATTTTTGAATGATTTCCTGTTCTTGAACATACCAGTCAATGACACTTCACATGCAAACAAGTATTGCAAGACATTCCTTTTCACTTTGGGCACATCTTTGTTCCTTTGGGTATTGTGACCTTGATATGAAAGCTCGCAATGCCTGGTAATTGTCAGTTTAGAAACAGTCTGAAACACAGTTTCCACCAGATGTATGGGAACAGCTAGTTGCTTGTAGTATAATCTTCAGATGGATTCTTCGAGCCTGTGGTTCAGCCTTCCACTTGTCAATATGACGACAGCTCTCTGAGATTAAAGCAGGCTGACTTCCTCAGAAAGGGGTATCTCTTCATCAGGAATTTTCTCTGGAAGAAGTATAACTTGTATTGAAATAGCCATTACTGCTTCTGTGGACTGGTCCTCAAATTCAGCCACCTCTTTCTCCTCTAGTTATACATGGTTACTGTGATACCAGAAGAAAGCTAATGGTGGGTTGTGAGAACTAGGATTAGCTAGTTCAACTGAACTGTGGAACTTTCTTCTGGTACCATGGTATCCATGTCCTCACCAAAGCAGGGACCAGCTATAATAGCTTACCCATTCAATCAGTATCACAGAGGTAATCAGAAAATGGGGTAGCAGAACTGGTAGCAATGTCTACGGTGACAGACTGGTCAGATCAAGGAAAAGCAAGCACAGATGACTTGACAAGGACGTCTTTTGGTTGATATATGACTTTTCCACAGTTCAGTTGAACTGACAACAGTCTTCTATTCTCTGAAAGTAAGTGCTAGGGTTGTAAAAGGACTTTGACTACAAAATCAGTTGCACTTCTTCAGATGAATCTCAGTGAGATCAAACAAATCTTGCCCAGGCTTTATAAGAAGGTGGGCCCTTTTGTAGGTTGCAGTATATGATGTTCAGATAGACCAGGGTCAAGCGCAATTTGCAAGTAAACCTTAGAAGCTGAAGTAGAACACTCACACCAATGATCTTAGAGCATCATAAAGAGGCTTGGCAGAATTAGATTTTTATTGTTTTCCATTTTTGGTGGATAATACTGATGCTTATTTTTAATCTTTTTATTTTTATCAGATTAAATTTTCACAGTTGTGGAGAATTATGGGGGAGGGTGTCAGAAAACAGATGAGAGTTGACATTGAGCTTCAAAAAATTAAGGCTTTATAATGGTTAAAACACAAAGTGTCAACATCACATGAAAGTACATACTCTAAAATCAAACTGTAATAAGTTCTCAAGCAGCATTTTTCTTACTTTGTCCATCTGGAAATTTAGATTATCAACTAAAATATTTTTTCATTGGTTTGTGTGTGTCTGGTGAAAAGGACATTTTCTGATATTTACCAATAGACACCTAATTCTTCTGAATCTACTCCATAAATATGGGCAATGGGCATTCCCAGCAGCAGCACTCTCGTAGCCATTATCTAGAGATGAAGGTGAATGTGCATGTTTGCCAGCTCAACCACAAAACAGCTGCAGAAGGAAGCTCCTTTTCTTTTTACTAACTTGATTGTTTTCCTAAAGAATCCCTTATGAAGAGCCTTATGAAAACATAAACTGTATCACTAGGGCTGATGAACTTTCCTATTTTATTAACTGCACTAACATTTTAGAGAGGAATTGGTTTTCAGATGACAGCTATGTGGACAGTTGTTCCACAGAACAGTACCCACTTTTGGTTACTACATCTTTGTCCTAATCTGAACTGACGACTCACCTCACATCCAGTCCTACTAGTCTGGTTGTATCTCCGGTATTTTAAATTGAATTAGTTATTTTTATACTAATTTTGATGAGGAAAACATGATTATATGAACTATGTTTTCCTAGAATACATTTGCAAAATATTGCAAAAAATAATATCAGAAAGCAGTTTCATATTTATTTTCACATAGATCAAACAAGGTAATTTCCTTCAATACACATCAACAAATATGTAAGCTTCCTTTAAACAACTGTTTACTGGGATAGTTAAAAACTAAATTCAAATATTTTCAATACTAAACAAGATTTCTAGCTCTTCATGACTGCTACATTCAAAAAGAAACCAAATGCAATAAAAGTATTTGTGCCTAACATTTTAATTCAGTGTTCAATAATTCCCATGTCTTTGCATTATTTTTGCTTTATTATACTTATAATACTCTGAAATAGATCTATAAAACTTTACAACCCTTTCCAATGGCATATGGTGTGTGTTGTGAAGGGAAACATGTTTATGAGCTGAAAGATGTTAAGAAAATTTAAAGTAGGACAGGGACAGTTGACTGTGGTTATGTGCTGAGGAGACTGTGCTACCTAAATACTGTCTCTTCCACTTCATCATAAAATGGGAATGTAGAAATATGCCATATCATATCACCTTTTGGTTTTTCACGTGTCTCGACAAGTCACCTTGTATATTTAATCATGTGTTTAAAAAAATTAATGAACTGAGTGAATACTCCTTTCACCGGAGATGTGGAGGTAAATATTCAACCTGCTTAGCTATAAAGATTTTCTTTATCACAACACAGTCTACCTCACTGTCTTGATGGACATCAGTCTGTTCTGAGAAGATCAACTGCTGAATTCCATGTACATCTAAGCTTCCTGTGTTTGGGTAGTTATTGGTAACTACTTCTGGCTCTGGGTCTCTCAAGCATATTTGCAATTGCAGACCCCATGTCTGACACCCTTCTTGCCACACAATCTGGCCACTGAAACCCAAGTGTCCTGGACTCCTGAATTCCTTACTTGCTTAGGCATGTTCCCCCAACTCCCCTGGCTGTGAGAGTGCTCGTTCAAGTTACATCCTTCAGGGACAACATGACAATAAAACAAGGAAACACCGGTCTTGCAAAGGAATTTCATTTACACACGCGTGCATATGCACACACGCACACACACTTTACTCCTAAAGAGTACACGAGAGTTACAAATCTATGGGAAAAAAAACCCTCTTGAATACAAGCCTCACTCAGTCTGACCTCAACTCCTCTGCCTTTGTGAGTCCTCAATTTGCTTTGATGTTTTTTTAAGATCAGGCAGCCCTTAAGCTCTATTTGGCTTCCTGTTGTCTATCATCAGTGAAATGGCCTGCTTTGCATAGAGAGCATTCCTCTCTTTAAGAGAGCCCCTGACACCTTTCTAGTCCCTGTGCTTTCACCAGTGAAATTCCAGATTCCAACGGCCACGAAGCTGGGAACGATGCATTGCAGTGTAATTTTAATATTTTAAATTAAAGGATAAAGGGTCATTCATAAAGAAGCTACATTTACATTATCTTTCATTGGATTTTAGATTCTATGCTATATACCACAGTGATAAGTGCCATATATTAAACAACCAGAGTCCTGCTATTGTACATTGAAATCAAAGGCCTCAATTCTAAGGATTTGAAAAAAAAAATGTATAGTTGAAAACTTCTGGGTTTCTCATGAATCCAGGTGTCATGTGTGTTGATTTTTAAGAAAAAAAAGTATTGATTTTGTGTATAATAAATCAGCAACTTGGAAAAAACAGATTAACACAGTAATAGAAAAATGCATTAATTATTCAAAGCAATCAAAAAGGCATGAAACAAAATGATAAATGGGAGAGTGAAGACACATAATTGCCCAGGGTATGTCATATTATGTATGGGTTATACAATGAATTACATGAAAATTTCCAACATGAAGATTGAAATAAAAAATGTGATATAAAAAAAATAAAGGGAGCTACTTCATTAAAACTTGTCTGTAGAGCTGAACTGAAGGGCAAATAAGTTCTCAACAAGGTGTAGTATTACAGCCACCATCTTAATAATAGCTAAATTAGTGTCTTTAAACATCAAGCCTCTGACTACACAAGTGCAATCAACGTGAATGAGATTCCAGAAAATCAATAAAGTCTTGCCAGACCCTTTTAAACTGTTTCAGACCCCTGATGGGTCCCCAAGTAGCAGATTATAGGTTGATGGTAATTACTCCCTGGAACAGCCTAAACTAGGTTCCATGGCCTTAATGAATTTTGTATGGTATGAATAGGTCAGTAGAGTGCAGAAACCTTTTCTCTCAACTCCCTCATATAGAAATGGAATCCCAACATTTTATATTTGTAACTTTCAGAGATTCAGGGCATTGGCTCTTGGGTAATATTTGAATAATATGTGGTGGGAAGGTTAGAAATTTTTTACTAAATTTGTCCATCACCAACTCAATATATTGCTCAAGAACTGAAACTAGTGGCCGGCTCAACAACAGAGGAAAATATACAAAACTTTACATTTGTTATGACCAACAAACATATGAAAGTATATGGTTGGCAGGGGTGCTGGAACAATTTTTATAGTGTGGGTGCTGAGAGAACTGAACCAAGTATAACCCCTATATATTGATGGAAACTATTTCAAGCCAGGGGGGTTAACAGCACCCCCAGCATCCCTAGTTCCAGCACTTATGGTGGTTGGGAGAAGAGAAGCTTAAAGATCCTGCATTGTTGTAGACTACTTTTACACAGTGTGGCAGAATAAAGCAGTTTTAAAAGGATGGGAAAGGCCAACAGTACTAGATGTCACAAAAACAACCATTTTTATGAGGCAGTGGCAGTGCATGCTGGCAGGCTTGAATTCAGTTATCAACCCTCCTGATCTTATCATAATACAGTACATGGTCTTCAAAATGTTTCAGTGGCACATGACAACTAGATAATGTTAGCACTGTACAGGAAGTACAACTTATACTGAGGTATTTTTTAAATATATATGTAATACAGTAAATACTGAGGTTGTAATATCTGGGACAACATTGTAAGATCTGGAAGGGTAGCCACTGTAGGCCATGAAAATGAGAAAAAAAGTAATCTTGCTAACAGACTAATACATCTTCTTACCAATGTAGGATTGGCCCCTGCAGTACATTTGCCAGTGTTTATCCAATTAAGGTTCAAAGGAACCCATATATGAGACTTCCATCACTTTCACGAAGAGGCCAGTACATAATTTAATCCATTTTCCTGTCAGGAAGATTTTCCTCATATTCACCCTAAATTTATTCTTTCTTAATTTTAACTCATTACTGCTAATTATATACCCCTACACCAAATAATTCCTCTCTCTCCTAGGTGTTTAGTACCTTCAAAAATTTGTGGACTGTTGGGCTCCCCATCCCTCAGTCACACACACACACACACATATACATAGTTATTCTTTATACATCTTATATATAATGTTATACACACATTTATAGTTATCCTATATATACAGCATAAAGAATAATTGTGTGTGTGTATGAATGAGTGTGAGTATGTGTGTGTGTGTATATATATATATGTGTATATTAGCTCTTTTAACCGTTCCCCATAAATCAATCCCTCTAGCCCCCAATGCAGCTTCCACCACCCACATTTGGGACTGTGCCTACAGGCTCAAACTACTCCTAAAAAGCAAAAGATATGTTATAGTGAAGATAATTACCTTTAAAAACACATTTACAATTGTTTCTATGACAGTCAAAACATAATGGACTATTAAGAGAACACTAAACAGAAATTAACCAAAAAAATAGATAATACCTAGAATAAAGATTTTTAGGTTTAAAATTCATCTCTCTTCTGGTGTTTATGATCAGTAACACAAGAATAGCTATACTCTTATCTTATACTGAAAACAGTTGCTATTATTTGTCTGAAATGTTTCACCAGACCAAAAGTTTAGTGTGATAATGCTCTTTCCAGTTCTACATATACACGAGTTATTTTGTGCCTAGTCCCATTCAACCCACTGGGAACACTCATATGCATGAGGACAGTTTTACCAACAGTACCTACGTTTAAATGAAGAGGATGAGCCATTTATGATTATTATAAATATTTCTATGCCATCTAAATATTTTTAGGACATAGAATTTATTCATACAAGGCTATGTCATATAATATCAGGCATCATATAAGCTCATAACAAATAATAAGATGGTGATGGGCATCTTTGAAATACAAATCATTAAAAATTTAGTCTTATCACTAAGAAGTAGCTACTGTGGGTAGACTTCTATGTACAATGTCAGCTTTTTATGCTAGTAATTATAGTTTAAATATTTAAATGCACTCTCTCTTTTTTGTGGGTACAATTTGCATGATCAAAATCTTCACTTACAAAGAAATAGTTTCCCATTAGTTGTTGGCACAAATTGTAGTACTTGAACTTGAGACAATTAGTTATCAGTCATTACAGATCTGGGTTCTATTCAAATGTGTTACCCAAAGGAGAAAGATTCTATAGCTATTAAAAAATCCCTTGAGTGATTCAGTCTTTTAAAAACTACTTTTTGGTGTAAATCAAATTCCCAACATGGCACTGGCCAAAATATGTAATTTTTACCGCTGAACTTTTTGCAAAACAGGTGCAGACTGAAAAATTTTGTGAGTTTCCCTTGGCAAGGAAAATATTTGTGCATAGCTGTTATAGCACTAAAGATTGCTAGAGAACAGAAGATTTGAAAGGGGAGAGAGAGACTGGCTCTCAATGAATATGAAAAATGTGCCCTCTGCCATTGAGGAAAATTCTTCCACCAGTAACTGCTGACTGATTGCTATGAGGAATGCTTTATCACCAAGATCCAGACATCCTTTAATATGGTGATTATTATTCCTGTCATGACCCTCTGGTCATCAAACCACAGTGTCTTCTGTCATGAAACAACTATCCAGTAAGGAATAATCTAGGAATAAGCCTGTAGCATAGTATCTCCTATCTGCTTATACTCACAGTAGGAGTAGGAAAATCTTCCCTTTCCCCTTCCTAAGAGTTATAAGCTGTTCTAACCCACTTTGGAAAATAGCAACATTTCTTTAATTTTGCAGCACAACCTGTTTTTTCACCTTGCACCACAACTTGAAAAAAGCAGCACTTATTTCAAAAGAAATTAAAAGCACTTAACAGGTCTTAACAATTGTTAAGTGACATAACTGAACCCATAACTGTATAGCAACTATTCATTGATTCTCCAGCATATTTCCAGCGTAAATTTGGTAGGAACATACTGTCTGAGAGGTGAAACAATTTTACGCTCATTTGAGTTTTTTATTGGTCTTCAGTACAACCAAGGACACATTCTAAATTCTGGTGTTATTCTTGTTTCAGCAACCATGGCAAACAAACCTCAATTGACAAAGCCCCATAAATTGTACATGCTTAAGTAATGCTGACTTCCTCATGATCCAACCATTTTGTAATTTAAAATGTCCTAATTCTATCAGTGTCCATATAAATATTA
Source organism: Dermatemys mawii (assembly GCA_007922305.1). Lineage (NCBI taxonomy): Eukaryota > Metazoa > Chordata > Testudines > Dermatemydidae > Dermatemys > Dermatemys mawii. The sequence goes on along the minus strand of ML677352.1, from coordinate 18,142,048 downwards.
TTCAACTACAAAATTCCATAGAACAAATTAAAAATTAAGCATATTGTTTACTTTTTACTTTTCAAAATCATATTTCTGTTTTAGAAAAGAACAAGATTATGCACTCACATGTGGCAAATATTGCACCAAAAGGGCCCAGGAAAAATAAAGTCATTGGAAATATTTTGCAAACTTGATAATATATGTCTGAAATGCTAGCAGTGCCGTCAATTTTTTTCTTCTCATTTTCATATATATATATATATATATATCATTTAGGTTGCCTTCTTTATGTAGACAGCCTAGAGTTTATTTTGAATTGTTTTATCGTAACTATCCCTAAGTAACTAAGAATTTAATAGTGTTAAGGAATGATGATATATACAAAGATGTTATGTGTGGCACTGGGGAGGTAAAGGGGTAAGTGTGCATGGTTAATAGGAAAAGATGTCAAAAAAATGAAGCATAATAACAGTGCAATTTATCCTTGCTAAACGTACTGCAGTGTGCTATAATTAAATATGAAAACCTAAATTTATCTCTATGTTCGGCTGTCATTAATTTAACAGGGAGTGCACATGTTCTAATCTAATGGCTGATTTTTTTTCTCCATGTGCAGCATATTAAAATGTATATTAGCCTCATGGTGCATAAACACAAAATAATAGACCAAAGGTTTTGGCCTGTGGAGAAAAAAATCCATGCTCAAATGCCGTCAAGTAGCTGGTGATGCAGGGGAGACACTCACTTAGCCTCATTAAGCCAAAGCTCTCTTTTGCTTGTCTTTTGTTCTGCATGACAGCAGCCTCTTTGTTGTATAATAATTCATTCCAAGTTCGTTCCAAGCTACCGAAACTGGTGAACTGTGGCCATTTTAATGAGAAGTATTGGTGGTATGCATAATCTGGAAGCCACGTGGACCAGGCAATCACAGAGCACTGCAGCCAGCAAAATGAGATACTGTCGAAATCACAAATTTGTCAAGTTGTTTTTGGACAGGGTATTATAATAAGCATTAAAATATGCATCCTATTACTCCACATCTGCCAGTCAAAGATCACTGTAATGAATGCATGCTGCAGGGTATGACCAGGCCGTTTTCCTAAGTAAAACAAACTGTAGAGTACAAAAAAAAAATTATGTATTTTTGGCAGTGCCTGACTTCTTTTCTCTTTTTTCAAATCTTTTGCAACAGGAGTTGAATTATTCTAGCATGATGTCCATTGCCAGCAGTGAATGCTGTAAAACCATCACAGTCAAGAAGTTAACATAGATACATTGTTTTTTAGTGGCCACATTTAGTGACTGAGAATACAAACCCCTACACTCAGTGCTTATAGTAAATTTAGCATACAGTATATATAAAACCGACAAAGATTAAACCATTTTAAATCCACTTCAGTAATTCTAGCTTTTGTTTTATGCATTTCTCCTGCAAATGGCTTAGCTGTTAGGGATGTTATATTTTTATATAACAACATGTGGTTTCAGTAAGAAGTGACACCGTAAAGAATCACAGCATGAACTTGCATAATAGTCTAGTTAGGAAAAAAGTTAATGTTACAGAAGTAGTATTTTTACTAATTTTCTGGGCCTGAGATTGCTCATAAGTGTTTCTGGGTTGGCAAATACTGGTAAAGTTCACCCAGGGCAACAAACCTGCTAAGTTCTACTTGCTCAAAGGTGCCCATCAACAACTTTAGGTCCTGACTGCCATGGGTCATGCCCCACTGCAGTTCCATTAGACTGTTAAGCTACATGACTGTGCAAGTTTCTGCCTATTTCAAGGAAGGAGTGTGAAGAGGAGGAGTAGGGGGAAGTAGTACCTTTCTCTATTGATCATGAATATCACATTAAACATTTTTGTAGCACTTCTTTGGCTCTCTCCAGCCCAATAACCATATTTGAAAATCACCATTAGAAATTACAATGAGAAGTTACCATAATACTTTAACACAAGAGTCAGTTTTTCCCTGATTAGTGATGAGCCTACATTTATGCAGATCTAGCTGGTTGACAGAGCCCTATTTCAGAGGTAAAGGCTTGGTAATATAAAAAAGGAGTTATGCAGCTAGAACTTTGATCTTTCTTTTCTCACCCCTCAGAAGCAGCGATAGGGTATAGGGAGACATTTCTCCACTAGCCCTCATAGATACATCTTGTTTAGTTTTGCCTTTGATCAGCCAGGCCACGAGCCAGCTTGTCTTCTTATTCCTGGCTAGGAATGTTAGTTCTGCCTTCATTGGGCTGAATGTTCCTTGTGAAGTACAGAAACAAGGAGCTAATGTGCATAGGTTCTTTTCTCCATGGGGAGTTCAGAAATTTATCACTGCACTTTGGTGTTGTTTGATCTGAGGCTTCCATATCAGGCTGACCTTTCCTTTTTTTATCATATTAGTAGTGAAGTATTTTATAGTAATATTTCCAAACGTTAGGGTGAAATCCTAGCCCAGTGAATTAAGAACATAAGAATGGCCATACTGGGTCAGACCAAGGGTCCATACAGCCCAGTATCCTATCTACCCACAGTGGCCAATGCCAGGTGCCCCAGAGGGAGTAAACCTAACAGGTAATGATCAAGTGATCTCTCTCCTGCCATCCATCTCAACCTTCTGACAAACAAAGTCTTGAGATACCTAGAGGGAATTTTGCTCCCATTAAGACTTAAATGGGACCAACATTTTGCCTATATCATTTAATACTGCAGGCCGGGGAATGATTGTTGTATTTGATGTGTTTTTTTTAAAATAAGGGAACATTTTGTGTTTTGGATCATTTCTATACAATGCTGTAGTATTTTAATATATGGGCTTTTTAGATGTACCTGCCAAGAAGCTAAAATTCACCAGGCTTTTGCAGATCAGAAGACAGAGCCTTTAGGTTCTATGCTGTATTTGGAAGGCAGAGAGATTTTAATTTTAATGGGAGGTCCATGCATGCAAAGAACAGACTAGACACTTAATATTTTTACTTTAGGGTGCTAAGATTTTTCTCTGATTACACACCAGATGGAGTCTTCAATATCCTGGAACATTATTATCTCTCATATACTTGCAGATGGAGACCACCTACAACTGACATGCTTTTATAATAAACTTTCTTCAAATCTCCTTTTTAGCACTGTCCTAATTGATGATGAGACTTTAAATTAAAAATCAATCTGTTCTGCCTTTCAAATACTTATTAAACAAGATGTATTTATCTTTCTTATTTCTTTAAAGTGTCTTCTAAATCTCTCACCTTCAGATGATATTTACTCAAACTTTGATTTTTGCAAAGTTTCTAAATGCTGGGTCAAAGCTAGTCTCACTTTCTTGTGTGTTTAATATCTTTTACAAAGCCCCTACTAGCCAATTTAATATGCAGACTTTTTTTGTACTGTTTAACTATTTAACATATTTGCAGTCACTAAGTGAAGTATGATTTTTACATTTTATGTTGATGTTAGTGAAACAACTCTAAAGACACATGCTATCACACTTTTGCTATTAAAAGCTGACACCAATGTATTTCTTGGACATAATTACTTCAGGTCTCTGGGGTAAGATCAGTATGCAACTAATGACAGATTTTTGGGAGAAGCAGACAGGATGAGACAGTGACTACACATCTGAGATCAAATTACACCCACGGGGAATACTATACCCTGCCTAGATACCCTATGACAACACACTTATCTTAATTACTCTTATTCCTACACCTTCTGGAAAAAATCAGGAACATATATTTTAAAACACAATTCTGTTAATGTTGGATGATAGAGACGTATAACTATATATAGACATATATGTTATAGATCTGTTTTACAGCCATAGTAATAACTTTGGCTCATGAAAGAACATTGTTCATCCTATCTATCAGTCTGAATGGGTCATGTACCTGATAAAAATGCCTAAAGACATCAGAGATAAGAATGCTTTTACAAAGGTTTATTTTTTTTTTCCTAGAGGGAGTCAGTAGGAACGATCTCTGATGTCATCACCACCACCACCACCCCTTCCTCTCACTTTGGTGTCTGTTATTTGCAAGATGAGATTATATCTGAGACAAGCCCAAGTCAATTTATCTCTTGCATTTAAACAATAGATTTGGTAGGAATGGAAACTCCTGGATGATCTTAACAACAGTTGTTTGTGCCAAGGCCTCAAGTATCTGTATCTTAAACAACCCATCAGAAAAAGTGGTTCTGAAAAGCAAAGAGGTAAAAGATAAGCTTTGTCTTCCCCTTCTAGTCCGATAGAACGTCTAAGCTGTCACTTCCTCTGCAGTGGTAATGGATAAAAGTATATCTACCATAAAGAAGAAGGGTTTAAATTATTGGGGCTATATTTAATGGTATCAGAAACCTATAGCAGTGGTCTTCAAAGTTTTTCCTCTGCGGCCCCTTTTCACAGAGGAAAAACTTGCACAGCCCCCGGGGGGTATGTTCACCAAAATGCCGCCAAAGAAAGCAGAAGCTTCCGCTTTCCGCAGCAGCATTTTGGCGGGACCAAAATAGACTGCCCGGGAGTTCGGTGGCCTCCTGGGCGGGATCAGTGGTGGCGCCCAGGGATGCACACACCCCGCTTTGAAGATCACTAACCTATAAAGACACTGAATGAAAAATACCATAAAAAGTTAAGATTTACCAAAGATTGCCATTCTGTGATATCCTAAATAGTGATGTTATTCCTGAAATTTAGAACAGTAACTAACTACACTATCTCAGATACAGCACTATGAATACTATTGTTACATGGTGACTTCTTAACGATGAATGTGAAGATATAAGGGATACCATTCCTCCAGGGTCAGAGGCCTGCAGTTGGCTGGCTGGCTGATTAGATCCACCTGCTGCACCTGGAAAAAGAGCGGGAATTTAACTGGCTGATGCTCACAAAAGAGGGCAGGAGGAGATGGAGGGGAAGATCACAATATCCTCCAGAAAGCTGAGGGACCAGGGGCTCTACACCCAATGGATTGCTACTGGAACTACTGCCGAGAGAGGAATTGCTCCAGAAACCAAATGGACAGAATGGAGACTGTGTGAAATCCTTTTATTATTGAGGCTCTGAGGTAAGAGCCAGGAAATTTTGGGCTGCTGAACTTATTGGTGTGATGGAGTGGACTTGGTGAGGGAATTACTCAGCCTGAATAGACTTCGAGGGAAGAATTTGTGAGGTTTTGATTTTTTTTTTGTTAAAAGGGTTTGGAATAAAAACAACTAATCCAGTTGAAAACTGCTTCCCTGTCTTCCGTGAGAGAACTTCAGATAGAATTACCTCAGGGAACAAATCTGGCTGGTAAAAGAAGGGCGCTATAAAATAGATGCAGTTCTTCCCAGTTACCACACCAGCCCCAACCATACCCAACCCAGGCCTCTACAGGCCTCAAACCTAAACCTGGCCTGGGGAGATCCTACTGGCCCAGGCCTAACCCTAGTTTGAGGAGCCTTACCAGGTACAACAAAAACACTATCCCAGGGACCTCTACAGGGCACAGTCCTAACCCTTGCCATGAAGCATTGCTGAGTCCACCCTAACCCTAGCTCAGGGAGCCTTACTATCCTGAATCCTAATCCTAGGACCTCTACACACCTTGACACTAACTTACCAGCTCCATTCCTAACTCTAGCCTGTGGAGCCTTGCCTGCCCAAACCCTAATTCTAGCTCAGAGAGCCGTACCAGTTCCAAGTTTTAACACTGCTCGCAGACTTCTCCAGCCCCATTGAAATATATGTACATTTCAAATATAAGAACAGACATACTGGGTCAGACCAATGGTCCATATAGCCCAGGGGTTCCCAAATATGGTTTGCAACTTGTTCAGGGTAAGCTCTGGTGGGCTGCGAGATGCTTTGTTTACCTGAGCGTCTGCAGGGGATGGCTGCTCACAGCTCCCGGTGGCCGCCATTCACAGTTCCTGGCCAATAGGAACTGCAGGAAGTGATGCAGGCTGGGGCCCCGCTTCTTGCAGCTCCCATTGGCTGGGAATGGCAAACCATAGCTACTGGGAGCTGTAAGCAGCTGTACCTGCGGACGCTCAGTAAACAAAGCATCTCATGGCCCATCAGGGGCTTACCCTGAACAAGCCACAAACCACATCTGGGAAACCCTGATCTAGCCCAGAGTGCCTGTCTTCAGACAATGACCAATGCCAGATACTCCGAAGGCAATGAACAGAACAAGTAACCATCAAGGAATCCATCCCCTGTCGTCCATTCACAGCTTCTAGCAAACAGAAGGTAGAGACATTTCACAGCATGGTTTTGCATCCCTACCCATCCTGGCTAATAGCTATTGATGAACCTATCCTCAATGAACTTATCTAGTTCTTTTTTGAACCCTGTTATAATCTTGGCCTTCACAACATCCTCTAGTAAAAAGTTCCACAAGTTGACTATGCGTTTTGTGAAGAAATACTTCCTTTTGTTTGTTTTAAACCTGCTGCTTATTAATTTCTTTTGGTAACCCTTAGTTCTTGTGTTATGAGAGGGAGTAAACAACACTTCCTTATTTACTTTCTCCATACCAGTCATGATTTTATAGATCTGTAGCACAATACACCCCATGCCTATAAGTCATCTCTTTTCCAATCTGAAAAGTCCTAGTCATATTAATCTCTCCTCATATGGAAGCCGTTCCATACCCCAATAATTTTTATTGCCCTTTCCTGAACCTTTTCCAGTTTCAATATATCTTTCTCAGATGAGGCAACCAGATCTGCATGCAGCACTCAAGATGTGGGTGTACCATGGATTTATATGGAGGCAACATGATGTTTTCTGTCATATTTTCTCTCTCTTTCCTAATGATTCCCAACATTCTGTTCACATTTTTGACTGCCGCTGCACATTGAGTGGATATTTTCAGAAAACTATTCATGACGCCAAGATCTCTTTCTTGATTGGTAACAGCTAATTTAGACCCGTCATTTTATATGTATAGTTGGGATTATGTTTTCCAGTGAGCATTACTTTGCATTTATCAACACTGAATTTCATCTGCCATTGTGTTGCCTAGTCACCCAGATTTGTGAGATCCCTTTGAAACTACGTAATCTACTTTAAACTTAAATATCTTGAGTAGTTTTGTATTATCTGCAAATTTTGCCACCTGTTTACCCCTTTTTCGAGCTCATTATGAATATGTTGAATAGCATTGGTTCCAGAACAGATCGCTAGGGGCTGTCACTATTTACATCTCTCCATTTTGAAAACTGACTATTTAGTTTTATCCTTTGTTTCCTATCTTTTAACCTGTTACTGATCCATTAGAGGACCTTCCCTCTTATCCCATGACAGCTTACTTTGCCTAAGAGCCTTTAACAAAGTATTTGTGGTTTTCTCTGTATTTGGAACAGGAAATACCATGATCAGTTTAACTAATATGGTGACCATTGTGGACACTATTACAACATGGACATTGCAAAACAGCTCCAGCTCAGTATCTTGAGTATCTGTTACAAAGAGCTCTGCATCCATCAGTTTACTCATGTCAGCTAGCACTGGAGGATCCTAGAGCAATAATCTGCTAGTAGACCATCTGCTTTGATCTGAGCCCAATGCAATAAATAGATTACCAATAGCATAGGGAATTACTGTAGATGGCAACACTCAAAATCAGACTGTTTACTATAACAGATACCACCACAAACAGATCTAGCTATGGTAAGTGCTGGTGTCTGTATAAGCATACATACACTTCTGTCAGATGTAGACATATCTTAACTCTAAAAAGTCTACCCCCTCTGTGATCTTGTTGTTGAAAACTATACCTATTTCTAGTTGTTTCTCACAAGTCTGCACTTCTGTGCAGGGGACAGATCCTCTGTTCCCATTGAAGGCAATAGGAATTCTGTCACTAACTAAATGGAGAAGTATCTGCCCCTTACATTTTTACATTGACTGTTCAATAAATCTGACAGTTTTTATTACCAGTAGCATATTTTAGCCACACAGCTTTAGGATACAAAATACTGTCACTGTTTCTTGTTTATCTTTCTTAAGGTCCTACTGAATGAATTAGCTTTCAAGTCACATTAAAAGCAAGACATTTGAATAACTCTTTATAAAATATTAGTAAACCAGAATGTAGGATTTTAGCTGTCAAATTTTTATTACATGATATCCTTACACAGCTTTTGTACTACTAAGAATTTTTATAGTACCTTGGTTTGTCACCTTCTCCTTGGCTTTGGATTTGATTTAGAGAAGGAATCAGATGAACATGTTATATCAGCTACTTAACATTCTAAGTATGGAGCTATTTGGATTTGAAAATATATGAAGCTATAGCGCTTTGCTGAATTTGTAGGTAATGTTCATAGAATCCAATACTGATGATAATTTATGAAGGTAAGAACACTGATTCCTATAATATTGCAAACCTAGTTTATGATAACGTAATTAGTTACACTAATAACACTGCTTAGGCACAGTCTTGCTAATTATGATTTTATAAATATTAATGATATCTAGCCTGTGTGTTTGATTTCCTCTAGTAAAGTCATTCATCACAGTGTTTCCCTTATATCCAGGCTGCATTATTTTTCTTCCTTTTCCTCTTATTTGTTCATTACTGGACATGCAGTCACCCTGAACTTGGGACTGAAATATAATATACTATTATCTCTTCAATGGTTCAGCCTGGATAAACTTTACATTTTGTCATCCAGTAGCAATGGTCCAATGATAAAATTTTGTATTAAAGGCAATCAAATACAAAGTCAGTTATAATCTGTATCTCTTGCTCTTTTAAAATGCCTAACATAGCCAGAAAACTAGATTACATAGGACTTCATTTTTATTCTTTTTCAGGTGAACTGTTTCAAGTTAAGATTCCTTTGAATTATTAAAGGCTTCCTTAAAGCATCTTTTCATACTACCTTTTAAAAGTTAATTATTGATGTAGTGACAAGCTGAAAAGACTAAAAATTATAATTTTTTCCCCTTTTCATTCAGAAAGACGTGAAAAATATCTCCTGACAATGGCTGTCTATTTAGTATAATAAAAAGGTAATACTATACTGAATGTTGTTTTAGGGGAAGAATTGTTAACATCACTGTATTATATAAAGTGTAAATGCAGTGTGTATTTCTCTGACGATATCTGTTAAAGAGAAAGTTGGGACATAACCTTTTGAGCTGGGATTTAGCCACATAAATGTAAGCAGCTGAAATGAAACAGATTAGATATTTTTTTAAACACTAGTATTCAGAGCTTTAGGAATAGGATTGTCTTTTCCACAAAAAGATAACATTATAATTTTCAGACCTCCACAGAGAACCAAAAAATAAAACAAAAAAAACCATACACATTCCCATCCTCCTACTGAAGAGAACTCCAGTCAGACTGATAAGCAGAGATTTGGAGGCATCTGACAGTGCAAATCCTATTCTTTTGTAATTCTTTACTTTTTACAACATTTTCAACAGGGTTAGAGATTAGACTTCTAGAAGGATAATCAATAGCCATAATGCCATAACTGAAACCACTCTTCAAAGTGATCCCCTCTAGTAACTTGAAACAAAGACACCACAGACTGCTGTGGTGAGATTTTGATTGGTGCAGGGGGCAGGAGAGTGCCATTAGGGAGCCAGTTATATCTCCTTGATTCTGAACATGGATCTGCAGGATGCCTAGTGTAAGGGAGAACTGTCTTGGTATTGCTGCAATCCACACCAGCTGGCCAGAGTCCCCAGCGGGACTGCTGGAGCAAAGAAGAAGAATGATCTAGCAGTTCTAGAGTCCTGAGTTCTAGTCCCTGCTGTACCACAGTCTTTTTGTGGTAGACCCTCAGGCAAGTTACTTAGCCTCTCTATGACTCAGTTTCTGCCCTGTAAAATGGGGATAATAGTATTTTCCCACCTCAGATGGTCTAAGGATAAATCCGTTAGAGATTGTGAAATGCTCAGATACTATAGTAATGGGGCTGATGGAACACAGCAGTTAAACTGGCTCTGTGCCACCTAAGAGCTCTCTCATGCTAGGAGATTTCTCAGACAGCCTTGCTTTTTGGGTCCTTTGTGCTGCCACCGTGATGCAAAAGGGTTGAAACATACTGTGGATTCTGACTCAAAATCTGCCATGCAAATCTGAATTAAAAAGTACAACCAAGAGAGAATTTCTAATACTTTTTGTCTTTACATTCTATATTTAAAAATACGTCTTGCTACTGTCAATGAAGTGGCGACATGTCAATGGTAACAGGACAATATGATGACAAGTCAGTAACAATATGACATCACAAGTCTGATATTTCTGGTGACTATTCAGAAAGGGACAAAACACCTTATACCAACTAATTTCGATGGCAACAAAATACGGTGACAAAATATGGCCATTGGGATAAAAAGCATAACCTATCATATGAAACTATACTTGAAGACAAGATATCATTAGACAGGAATCTCCATGTAACAGCATACCTTCCCAATAAGATCAGCAATTTTGGGTACTGGCTTTCCTTTCTGATGGCACATGGTTGCAGGACTCTGTCCATCCCAATCTTGAAGCTCCTCAATGCTTTTCAGATAAAGTAGAGCTTTCAGTCCTGTGCAGTAGTCCTCAATCACAGTGAAATCTTGATTCTGTACTGCACTGCACACCTACAAAACACATATACAGGAATCAACAACAGATTTCCAATGGCATATGAGATTACTTGCACTCTATGAACTTACTGATGTTCAGTGACCTTAAATGCAACTGTATTATGAACATCAGAATAAACGGAACTCTGGAATTCAAGCTGATAACAAGTTCCCTGTCCTTGTGTCACCACCAGTGTAGAGATGGAACATGAATTCTCATCCCAAACACAGTTAGGACCACCTAAGCAAGTGGGAGAAGGCCTCCCAAACAGCACATGCCATCCAGGAAAAGAACACTTTACAGTGCAGGAAGACTTAAGGTCCCTCTCTCTGTATTATTATTCTAAATTTGCATTCTGGTAGCACCCAGAGGTTAGGTGTGCATTGTGCTTGGCACTCTACAAACATGTAACAAAGAGACGGTTCCTGTTCTGAAGACCTTACAGACAACAGGTAGAAACAGCAAAAGGATGCCCTTATGACCAACACCTGAAACTTTGGCTATCAGGTCAATCTAAAACTCTAACCAACCACAACAATCTTGGAAATGAAATGATAACACTTGATCAAAAAAACTCATGACTGTTCTATTTACTGTCTCCCAGAGCCCAAGTCGTAGCTCACTCATGAGTGACTGGACTGTCTGATGGGCACCAACCATCAAAGAGCCTCGTGGAGATAGCCTGGGCAGCTAAAAGCTCAAATTCAGCTATAAAAAATCTCCCAAAGACATCAAATATGCCAATAAGTATAATCTGATACCAATTTCAGAAATCCCAACCAGAGCACTAAAATGAACTGGAGACACCACCAACAGGCTCCATGAACCAAGTTAAATATGTGTACACACACACACACACAATTTCTGCCCAGAGTGTTGGCCCCTAGTATTGCCAAGCACAAGTGGCCAAAGCATGAGTCAGGATCCCATCTCAAGACCATGAGAATTTAAAAAAAAAAATAGGATTGCTTTTATCTATCTTCTGGTTTTTGAGCCTCTAGGATTCACATTTAAATGTCTTTTCTGTGAACCTGAGAGTTAGAAATGTACTTGAAAAAACCCCCAAAATCTGAGATTGTCACATAATCACCGGATTTCAGGAACTTGGGCTTCAAAAACAAAGCAGAAAAAACCCCCAAACATTGTGAAGCTGGCAATACAATTGAAAAGATTTACGATTTTGGGGTCGTAAAAGTAAGTCTACACTGCAAAAAAATACACGTCTCAGAACCCAGGTACACAGACTCAGGCTTGTGCTATGGTGCTATAAATAGCCATGTAGACATTCCAGATCGGGTGAGAGCTCCGGCTCTGAAGCTGAAAGGGGATAGGCTTCAAAGCCTGGGTTCCAGCCTGAGCCAGACAATCCATATGTCTATTTTTAGCACTGTCCTGTGAGCCCGAGTGTGTAGACCTGGCTCTGCTGCACTGTGGTTTGTGTTTTTTGTTTTTGTTTTTTTCTCCAGTGTAGATATATTTAAGTCTCTGTCTCCAAAGATTTGCAAGCACTTGGCACGAGTACTCTGTATTGGTAGGCCTTACTGGCCGGCTCTCTTCCAACTCATATGAGGAACATGACGGGGAGGAGTAGGCTGAAGTATCCAACGAAGGGGAAAGACGCCCAATCAACACTATATCCTCTTAAAGATGAAACACCAATTTTCCTGCCATACAAACTGCAGACATATTAGGTAAATCTTTCGAAAGACTATCAGGCACCAAGCTAAGTCAGTGTTTTCAGTGACTGATCTAAGCTTATATTCATATGTGGACATCAGAAAAGCATTAGTACTCCTGCATAAGACATACAGGTAACGAATAAAAGAATTAAATGGTCACTTACTTCAAGACAATATAAACACACACAAAACTCTAAAACTAAATCATAAGATTCACCAGATACTTGATTTCACCACTTAGAGGAAAAAAAGACCTAAGTAACATATCAGCATTTTACACATGGTTTCACAAACTAATGCAAGCTGCAGCTCAGAAGAAGAAAGGTACATTTTAAAATATTGCACACCACAGCTTTGCAGGAAAAAAAGGGAATAACTATAATATATGCACAAGAACATTTCCTATGCAGCCCATTTACATTACACAAAATCTGTTTCTCTGGAGAAACAGGGTGAGCATTAATTAGGTCTGTTATGTCTTCCACAGACTTAGAGATTTTCTTTTCAGAGCAATTATAGAGAACATCATAATAATTTCCTCCACAGGTTATTTAACTGAAAACTCAACTGATGCTTTATTTAAACCTCTTTATTCACTAAAGGATTCTATTTTTTTTAGTGTATGTGTAACACGTTTATTAGCTATTTTTAAAAAAATCTAAAATGTAAGAAAATACAGTTAAAAGCCATGCTATGTCATGTCACTTAAAACAAGTTCAGATTCTGTTGTCGAATTTCTGAAATATTTTGACAGGATGTGTACACATGAGACACACTGGAGGATACCTGTTATAACCTTATAAATAGAGAGGCTTTTGCTTTTTTCCATATTATGGTTCAACATTATGAACTGAAATAACCTAAGAATGTGCAGAAGATGATCACAAACTAAAAATCAGAAGAGTTGCTGTGATCATTTAAATTTACTCTAATTGTGAGCTCAACTGTAAAAATATGTGAAAGTTCATAAAATATCACAATAACCTATAATGAAAATGTTGATGGGAAAAGGTGAATTAGTCTAAACAAAAGGACTACATATACAATTCAAGGACTGTGTTGTGATCATGCCTGACAAACAACAGAATGTGGTCTGGAAACTAATGAACCAAAACCAGTATGTTAGAAATGAGGCCTCGCTGGTGGACAAACTAATGAAAGGAGGGGCTATTCCATTCATTAGTCTCTTTTTGGATCCTTAAAGAGATTGGGGGGAAGGAGGGAAAGAACAGCTGGAAACCACTGAATCAAGCTTCACCATCATAGCTGTCACCCCCACTATCTCTTGGGATCCTGGACCTTCATCATCCTAATACTGAGAGATGTCCTGACAAGCTTGTGCCAGACAGAGGGACCTAGATAACATTGTCACTGCTGCTGGCTAGAATTGAATCCCAGACATGACCTAAGATGAAATGGGATCGGACTTTAACAAAAGCAGCAGCAGCAAGAAGCTCCAGCTCATTTCAACCAACTTCTTCACTTTTACCCACAATAATAATAATTACCTTTTTTGATATCATTTAAAAGACTGTCAAAATAAGGGTTTTTTCCCCTTCTCATACTCTCTTCAGTTAAAGGGAAAGGGAACAAGGTATACTGTTAAAATGAAAGCCTTACTTAACACTTAACATTGCAAATGCTGTTTTTCCTTCTTTTCTGTATCTTTAATAAAAGGTTAAAAGGATTTTTAAAGATGTGTTTTTCATGGTACTAAGCAGGCTGAGTTCTCTGTATACCGAACCTTGTTTAATACTATTTAATATTGGACAATGTCAGGCACAATGCCACTGGGAGGATGGGGGCTGGGGAATGGAGGGACTGTGCTTCCAATCCTTTACACACACAGATAAATATATTGAGCAATTTTATCTCAGATAACCTAAGAATAAATTCTAAGGGCTTGATCCTGAGCTGCATAATACAAGGGTAACTCATTAAGTGAAATGCACTTTATATGATTTCACTGGAGAATGTACCTCTTGAATGCATCTCAAGAACTGTATTTGTAAACTGGATCAAGCTGCAAGTGAAACTGCAAGTGTGAGAGATACACACACATAGCAGGATCCCTAGTTATGAACAGTATAAGAAATTAGCTTTCTAATATATGGGTAAATAACCATGGATACACCTATATAACTTTGTCAATGGGGTCTGGCAAAAGTTCAGCAGTGAGTGAGAGAGAATGTGTCAGCAGAGTTCTTTTTATTACTTGTTATATATTTGTTTTTAATAATTAGCTTCTATTTGAAACATTTGTATTCACATTTCATATTTTTAAAGAATGATATTTTCAACAATGTGTATTTATTATGTCAGTGATAATGAAAGTTTACACATGGCCTGCTGGGCTTCTATAATCATCATTACGAAACACAAATCCTGAAGACTTTACCGAGGCACATTTCCCACTGGGTTCACTGGATTTTGCCGAGAGCGACTGCTTTTGAGGGAAATACCCACACATCAGCCTGTCATGTTTTGTTTTGTTCTCTGCAGAAAAAGCTGGAGGGCTGCCCCAAACTCAGCATATTCCACAGGATCCGTGGGAGGCTATGGCCATCCATGCAAAACCCCTGTGCCGCTGCACTGAGCCAGGACCCTGGAATAGCCCCTACCAACTCACTAGCTGTACAGTTCCATTTAAAGGCTTCCTCAGATGGTGAACGCCTTCTTGGGAGAAGTGGCAAGGGAGGAGAGGATTCTTTGGAAAAAATATTTCAGGTAGGAGGTGTATTATTTTTTCATATAATTTCTGTGGGGTTGGATATGGGAAGATGTGTACCCCTCTCTAGTCCCAATCCTGTTTTCTCCTCTCCTATCCTGGAGCTTCAGTCTTCACCTTCCCCACCAGGATGGATGCTGGAGTCCATGGAGAAGCTTCTGCAGAATCCAGAGTGGCTGTGGAAGAGATGGTGTCACAGAGGCAGTAGTGAACATTAGCCCCACAGTCCTTCAGTTCCAACCCTGCCTTGTATCTCCTCACACAATTCCCAGCTAAGGAGATTCAGAAAGTTTACTGTCCCTTTACAGCGCTCATGGAGCAAAGAGCTGGAGAAAGCCAGATAATCTGACCCTATATGTTTAATTACATCCTTAATTTTCAAGTGGTGTAAATATTCATGCAGTGATTACATTGTGATAACAAAAATGCTGAGTATCATTAAGGCAATGTTTTTAATTCTCCATCACGATCAGTCCTGGTTAGCAGTAACACTCCTATTCTAACCTGTCTCAAATCACTACTGTGGCACTCTATGATTACTGAATTCACATTATTCATAGCTTAGAAGCAGCGGGGAGACAATTTTATTTTTCCTTCCATCAAAAATATATATTTTGCTCTCTGCTAGAAAAGGGGCACGAAATAATAGTAATTGTAATGAAAAGAGATACACTAGGTAGACAGACTGGTAGTGGAGATACACAGTCAGATAAGGAGATTGATGGGTATATATTTGTATATACACATGCAAATCACAAAAGTTGACTGTTCTGCCATATTAGTTTCCGTTTGTTGTAGCTGTACAACATCAAAGCACTGATGTCCCTATCTATTGCATTTAGTGGTAATGTAATGGACTACCAAAAGAAATCAAAGTGAGAGTTTCTAAGTAGTTTCCTGGCAATTGAGACAGCAGGCTCTTTCATCTGCACTGTAACTATGGCAGTGCATTGATTTAAACTCCTTCTGAGATCTCAAATGCTTTTATATTCTTAGGCCTCTCTGGCAGCACTTTTTTCCCCCCAAGTGCTAAAATTCTAGCATTTAGCAGAATGCCATCGCACTTCCCCCAAAAGGAAGAGATTTATTTCAGCATTGCTAGAAAACTGCACAAGATCTCTAAATAAAATAGCTCCCGAAATGCCATCCTATTAGAAAATCTGCCTTTGACTTCACACATTCTAATATTCTGACTCTAGCAATAGAAAAAACAACAAACATTTCTCTCAGGTACTTTCAAAAAAGTTTGGCAATGGATAAGCAATTTTGCTTTTATATTAATTTGGATGATTTTGCTTTGAAATATTCCTCTCTGATATGCCCAGAAGGTAAGGAAGAGAGTTACTTATTTATTTGATTTTGTTTTATAATATGTATCTAATTTTAAATGTATTTATCATCATTTAATGCAATGGCTTTCATTATAAATTCTTCTTGAGAACTGTTAAATACATAAATTTACCTTATTGTCTGAGAAGTATTTATTAATCTCTTTGGGCTATTTTTTCAATGTACAGTTGAAATCATTGTCTTTTTGTTTAGTTTCAGTTGGCTTAGTTTAATATATATACACTGTACTACATAAAAGCAATACAAGGTTTCTTCATAAAGGGATCCACCCAAGCCTTGCCAGCTAACTGGGTGCAATCTAATATTCCTGAGAAAACTAGGACATTCATGATGGGTGAATGTGCGATTTAAACCTCGGTGATGCTTACTATGATTTTGAAAATGGTATTTTCTGTAGCTAGTGAAGAACATTTTCTGCCACATAGTGAAAAATACCCATTGCACATGAAGAGGAATAAATCTATTTTGGGGTTTCTAATCAATGATTTAGATGAACGCAGAAAATCTTCAAAGAATCAGAAAATCAAAAAGAGTACATCCAGGCTATTTCAACACCTACTTATAATGTGGAAGGGGTGTAATCAGAATGTAAGCATCCAAATATAATGTTCCAAGGCAAAGGTTCTCCAACTGTCAACTTCAGACTACTACTAGTCTACAGATGGTGGTCCATGGAGAACTGTCTGGTCACATAATTCTGGCTCCCTCTCTCCCTTTAGAGCTGTAAATTAAATTACGACAGCTAAAAATATATTGTATACTTTCCTAAAATTCTCTATATAAGCAATTGCTGTACTTGTCTGGAAGATATTACGTGATTGTGAGAATGAAGGGAGGTAGTATATGAGACAATGTAGTTCACTCTCTAAAAAAGTTTGAGAACCTCTCTTCTAAAAGGACAAGTTCATGACTAAGAAAAATTTTCATAAGTATTGATAAAATATAGATGAAATTATTTGATTCATTCACATTAGCTAAATGACCCTAGGGATACAGGCTTGGGAATGCAGTATCAAGATGCACGGCTGAGTTGGATGATAGTTTTTTATCCTTCTTTTGAACATTACAACTGAACAAAAGTACATAAATGTTTGTCCATTTAGATTCTGAGTAAGTATCTTGGAGGGATCAAATTCTGTGAGAGTTGTGCTTATTTGCAGATTAAAAAGGCATGCTCTGCATTACTTTCATGTGAGACTATAGTATTCTGTCAGTTCTAAGGGCTACACAGTGAGCCCTTATTCAGCACCTGAAGGATTTTACAAATCACGACCATCTATTTAGGAAAACAAATATGATTTCACATGCCTTGAGCATTACGGCAATGAGCAATAATCTCATGATCAGTCACCCATAATGAACTATACCATTGTATTGTAAGTGCTATGCAATGTGAAGGAGATACCTAAAAAGCAGCATGTAAACAGGCCAAGCAAGTTTAGATTCTACACCTGTCTTTAACTTCATCATGTACTTGTGGAATATCAAAGATACAAAGCTCTAGCCTGTGCCAAGGAGTAGGAAAATATTAAATCTTCCAATCCTCCTAGATGTATTTCCACAGCTGGTGCAGCATCAGATCAGTAGCTGTGTCATGCAGTTACAGGTCCATTGGCATTATTCTCCTGACCTGCCTTCTCAAGTCCTCCAAAGACAGATCTCTTCATCAAGCTCTCTAAACCTGGCAGCTTAATCTTGAAAGGAGGACCAGGTTATTCTGAAAGAGTCAGTAACCCTTCTAAAATTCAGTTCACATTCTATCTCAAAAATCATATTTACACATAGGGAGAAATTATTATTATTGATGCAACGAAATAAAAAAATAAATGCTAAAAAGTCAAGAATTCCATCACTTCTTAGCTTCTCTCTGGATGGACTTTTCTTGGTCCTAATAGTCAGCACAATAAAAAGACACATGTTGGTAATGAACAGCATCATTAACTCATGGACAGACAGATTCAAGTAGCTGCTCTGCCTGACTCAGAAAAACGGTTTTCATTCCAGACCATTCTGAACAGGCAACGAAAGAATCTGAACCTACCTCCCAGGCCAGTGCTCTAACCACAGGGTTACAGAGAAAATCTGTCTCAGAAACACACGAACAACCTGAGAACCTGATGAAATATTCATTGACATCAATAAGTTTCCATGAAATGTTTTGGTTTCAACAAACTGGCATTTTTTATGGAAAATGTTGCATCTAAACATTTCCAACCAGCTCTAATGAGCATCTTCTCTTGATGCACATCCTCATGTGGTCTGATTTTTGAAAGCTGCATGTCTATCAAAACCAACCAGGAAACCAATTTTCCCATCTTCATACCTCAATTTAGTCTGGCAATGATTAACCTCTCATCCCTGTGAGTCTCTCCCTTCAGTACTGTTTTATTTTATTTCCGCTACAATTGCTTTCATCCTTTATCAGCTTGGCTGTAGAAATTTGTGAACTAGCCACAATTCCCGTTGAAGAATGAAATTCATGTGAATAAAACAGTTCTGACTCTCTGAGGCCTATCATAAAAACTCACTTTCACACTTCCCAAGAGATTTTTCTTTCTCCTCTCACTGCTCAAATAGTGAATATCAGAAGGAAAAGAAATGGCATAACCTAGATGTTGAGAGAAGTTTAAACCTTTCCTAAACGTACTGCAGGTTTCAGATAATCTGTTTCTCTGTTTCCTTCTCATTCCATTTCCAGCATTCTAATTGCATGGATAAAAGAACCTCTCTCAACATGGATCAAGTGCTATATTAGGGAGGACTATGATGTTACAAGAAAATTAAGGAATCAAGGATTGTTCTTCCAGATTATTTGTTTCATCGTGGGAAGAAGATTTTATTAAAACTGAGAAAAATTGCAGACCAGCCACTTGGTCATGTAGTCAAACTGATGAACACTATGCAGAGTTATTACTTGACTAGAAGGTGCTCTTCAGAGTGGTCCCCAGTGAAAGTCTATGTATAGTGCAGGTGCTACGCTTCATGATTACACATGCACTTCTGTACCTTACTCTCCTTTTCTTCTTTTCGTTGCTTTCTACTTCTCAGCACAAAGGATCAGTGGAGCTGCCACGATGCAGAATGCAAAGGTTTTTTACATGCACATTTTTTTGCCACGAGTGGCATCTCCATGAATCTTCCATTCCCTGGTTTCTCTAGAGTCTCTCAGAGGGGTGCAGATTTCTGCAGTCTCACTATATCATGTTGATATAGTGTTTGCTGACTTACTTTTGTAAATACAAGTCCAAAAATTGCAAACAGCTGAAACCCCCCTATTTTGCCGGGCAAAAGCTTGTTTATTCACACACAAAGAACTGCCCTGCTGTTATAAAAATCCCTTAGTTATATGCCTCAGTAATACACCTGTTGGGAAAAAAAATCCTGTCAATCTGAGTCCCAGAGCCTAACAGCCTCTGGCTGCCAGTTACCAAAGGAAGTAAGTGCCCAGGAACAGGCCCTTACCAGCAAGTCAACTGTTCCTTGTTTGAGAGAGTTTATCTCAGGAACTAACAGCAGAAGTGTGCTTGCTGGTCTTCAATGTCATGACAGAATATAAGGGAGGAGGCAGCTTTTTTTTCACTGATCACCCTGCCCATTTGGGCCTTTATACACTGAATCAGCCCCTTGAATGTGACACAAGTGGGCAGTGCAGAATATGGGGCAGTTAGATGGTCACAGTGGTGAGCCTCATTTACCAGCAGATTGCTTTTCCCATTGTTTATTTCTGCATATAGAAGGAAGGGAGTTCAAGGGAATTGTTATCCCATGTGTGGGCTAACCATATCATGGGGCAGAGCGTGAGGAGGACAGAAGCCTCTCAGGGAGGAGATGAACCCCCCTGTGGGACAGATGGTTGAGGAGTTGACAAGCAAGGTAAGGGAGCGGGTAGAACCTTGAGTCAGTCCCATCAATGTGCTGATGAGTGCATCTGAGCTGGCACAGAAGGGAAAGCAACAAGTCAGGTATAGGTCTGATACAGTTTGCCTCCTTCCTGAAGCAAGAGAGGAGCCAGGGTCTTGCTTGTGACTTTCTGAGTGATAATCTAGCCTACAGTCTGTTTCTGAAGCAGAACACTTATGTGGTGCCTCTTAGCCAGCTTTGCCACAATCTACTTCTTAGGAGGTGGGCAACAGAAGCAGCAGCATTTCAGGTGACCTACAGAAACACTCTTGGAGTATATTTCAGAAATCCAGCCTGGAGGTAATAGAGACATGCATGACCATGACCTATACATTTTTTAAAAGTCTAAAAAATTGTTTGAAAAGACCTACTGTTCTTTTCAAGCTTAGCAACTAAACAGTAAAGATTTACGAAAAATATGCCATGCCAGGATATAAATTCAGGAGCCTCTACCATGAAAGATGCACACTGCAGAAAGTAACCTCTTTGTTCTATCCCTTTTTTGTTACATCCGCTAGAAATAATGACTGCAGAATCTCTTTCAACAAAAGGTCATTTATGTCAATGGACGAAACACAGAGGATCAGATCGCCTGCGGTAATTGCAAATTAATGCTCTACTGCTAATGCATTAACTACATAATATTGATCTACAATTGAATCATACAAGCTACTGTGAAGTGAGTTTTACTTTAGTATTTTTGTGCTTTTATTGCTTTTCTCACAATACATCTTCTCTTTCCACTGGAATTTTCTATAATTTGTCTCCATTTTTAGTTTCCTTCAGTGTAATGACTTCTGCAAATGCATGTCTCTTCCTCAAAGGGCTTTCAAACAATCTACCAAAGCATCGACATGGCACAGTAAAGTACATGTGATGCAAGTGACACATAAAAACAGATGGAAAACCTTATTTTTATAAATCAAAGCTTTAGGAATAAGCTCACTTAAAAAAGGAAAAAAGAAGTTACTTCAATGCCACTGCACTCTATAACAAACCTTACAGTAAGAGGCCAAACCTCAAATGATGCAGTCAAAAATCAGTGAGAGTCTTGGGTATACACAAAATGCAGGATTGGGCACATGTGGATAACATGGTCACTTAGTTTATTTCATTTTTATGTTGAAAAGAAATAGGAAGACTGAGATATGCTATCACAAAACACAGTACTAAGAGATCAGTGGTGGAAGCATTTAAATGCATCAAGATCTGATTGAAAACATAAAAAATAAATGCTCTTTCCAACCTTTCCTGAAACTACACAGATTGGAATAGCTATATTTTATATATTTTCACTTCCGGATAACGTGTAACCCCCTTCCAGTTTAGAGATCATGGCCCCTTTTCCTGGGGAGGAGAATGTTGGTTGTTCCAGGGCATGGAAAGAGGGACAGTGGAAGGGTGTGTGTGTCTGTAACTCCAGACAAAAGGGCTACAGCAAGTGTAACCCACACATCTGGGTATGGGGTTCTGCCCCATCTAGTGGCACTCAGACCACTTAGAGAGAACAATAAAATGAGTCTGCTCCACAACCTTAGCTAACAGCTACTTGGCTTTTAGCTTATGCTATAGAGGCTCATGCACTAAGCTCCAGAGGTCCTCCAGAAACTCTCCTGTCGACTTACCTTACTCTTCTCATTGGGGTTAGAGTACAGGGGTCGACTGAAGAGCAATCTGCTGTCGATTTGGCGGGTCTTCACTAGACCTGCTAAATCGACCGCTTGTGGATTGATCTCAGAGTGTCGATCACAGCTGTAGCGTAGATATACCCTGAGTGTAGATGCACTGCTCAGAGTCTGCCCTCTCATATGGTGATACCACTGGGGCTGGGGCCTCATGTTGAGTATAACTCTGTTTTACCACTTCCCCACTCTGCCCCCTTGTTGTTTTTTCTGCATTCATCCTTCTGTAAATAAATATTTCCCTTCCTTGTATTCATTATAGTGTCCTGGTGTGCATGTGTGATCACTCCAGGGGGCCTGGAACAAGTTTTTCCCTGCTGCATTCCTGAGCACCTCTTTCCTTGTCCAGAGCTACTTGAAGAGTAAACTCCACCTCGGCCACATGGGTGCTAAAGATACAAATAGTTAAATTGATCTGCATCTATTATAAACTTCCTTTATTGTATAAGTAATCTTGAAATTATACATATGAAAATGTGGTGCTCCTCCTCCCAAAAGAGAGGCTGCATCAAATGCACTTCTAAACACTGAAATGGCATCCACAATGAAGAGATGACTGGGCCAGACTTCAATGAGTGCCAGTGGACTAGGTTCAAGGGGTTGCCATTTTCAGCGAGGCTGTTCTGCATGTAGGTGGGGAGCAGAGGCACATATGTCTGACTGCAGAGAGGCTGGTCCCTGCTGCAGGTGTGAGCATCCAAGGGCTGACCATGCTGAGATGAGCTCCTGAAAGCCCACCTTAGCAGGAAGTTGCGGCACAGGGGAAGTCTATGCTATTGCCATTGGGGCAGAGGTGCCTGGTCTGCATGTTTCTGCCCATTCTGGACTGTGCTGGCAATTCCCTTCTGGGGACCCTGGGTTTGGGGAAAGCAGGGCTGGATGCAGGGTGGAACTGCAGTTTTGGTTCTCTCTCATTCCATCTAGATATCAAATATGAGCATCAGGGTTGTTCTGATCAGACTTTTTGGGCACCACCTTCTGCTAAGGTTTTATGTTTTTCCCACCCTCTTCTACTTCTTCCTTTAGACAGGGGAAATATCTAAGGTTAATATCATTTTGATTTAAGAGCACATTATACCCATTTATCTTAAGTCTATTACTCACTGACTTCAGCTAAGGTGAAATAAGCCACTCTTGAACCGAAATAAGTGTCTATACGGGGTTTTGCACCCATTTATCTAAATCAGTTTTTAAAATGATTTATGTTAAACCAAGACAACTTTCAGGTAAAGAAACCCTAAGAGGGGGAAAAAGGCTCGTCATGAGAAAATGATGCTGGAAATAGATGAGCCTTGCAATGTGCTCTGAAGGAGGCGACCAGCCCCATGCTCTGTGGCACAAAGCTCTACGGTGAACATAAATCACTTTAATCAGCCAATACTTAGTTAGCATTCAAAAATTATTTTAAGTTTTCTAGGTTCAGCAAGTGACTCTTTAATTAAGTGTCTACTCCAGAATATCCATTCTACTCTTGCTGTATTTAGTTACATTTTAAAATTCTCCATTATCTTCAGGGACGTCTACAGACAAGAAACCCCCACCCTCCCACATTCTGTATTAAGGAAAAGAGCATAACTCTACCTTTTGGTCTAGGTTCAGTTCCAATTAGCGGCCATACATGAAATGAATGTGTAGTTCTGAAAACACTCCCTAGTTGATCATACTTTTGTTGTAGACAAATATTGTACTAAAAGTAGCATCCCACAATTGGTGTGGGTGTGCATGTAAGAGACCTAGAACTGAAGTAGCACTGAGACTGTTACCCAGACGAGGTAGCTCCCTGATCCCTTTACTGTAAAAGGAGAGTCTGAAATAACCTAATAGAAGTTTTAAAAATTAATAAGAGCTATTAGTAAAGCAGGCAGACAAAACAAGTTACAAGATAACCTTATGTACTCTTCTGCCCATTTGATGCTAATACAGAGGGTTCAGGACCGGCTGTCAGGGCCTGTGAAGATCGTACTGCTACTTCTTCCCACAAAAGGTTACACCACTGCCTCCCGTTAAATCTGGAACATTTCACTGCACTTCCTTGCTTCTGGAGCTAGCAGACAAACAGTAGTTTGGGACTCTAGGGGTATTCAATTTGCCAACTGCCCTGATAGCTTTGAAATAGTAACTATAGTGTCAGACCTGCTATTAGAGATCTCACAAACTCCTAGTACTGCGTGACTCTTCAGACCTTATGCAAATAACCTCACCAATACATTTGCCCAGGATTTTCTCTCCATCACAGCAAACCTGGGACTGGCCTTTGCCATCATGCAGCTATCCAATAAGGCCAGTCACACACTGGATCTCATTTTTAGTGCCAAAGGAGGTATTGGGAATGAAGACACCATTATCATGTTGTACACCAGGAGTGGACAAACTATGTCCAGCTCCAGTGCTTTGGCCGGAGTGCTGGGTTGGGACGCAGGGTGCTGGGTCAGAGGCACACCACACAGCTCAGCCCCCTCCGATTGGGGCACTGGGTCAGGGCCACCCATGCAGCTCGGCCCCGCTCTGAGCAGGGCGCTGGATTGGGGGCTGAACCACGCAGCTCGGCCCCGCTCCAGCTCCTGTATGGGAGCTGCAGGGGTGGTGCTTGCAGATGGGGCAGCGTGCAGAGCCGCCTAGCCACACATCCACACAGGAGCCAGAGAAGGGACATGATATTGCTTCCAGGAGCTGATTGAGGTAAGCGCTGCTCAGATCCTCCACCCCCTGAGCCTCCCCCCGTGCCCCTAACCCCCAGTCCCAGCTCTGATCCCCCTCCCGCCCTCTAAACCCCTCGATCCCCAGACCGAAGCATACTCCTACACTCCAAACCTCTCATCCCCAGCCCCAGCCCCACCTCCACTTGGAATCTGCACCCCTTCCTACACTCCTGCCCCAGCCCTGATCCCCCTCCTGCCCTCCGAACCCCTTGGTCCCAGTCCAGAGACCTTCCTACACTCCAAACTCCTCATCCTCAGCCCTACCTCAGAGACTGCACCCTGTTCCATACCCCAAACCGAATTTTGTGAGCATTCATGGCCCACCATACAATTTCTATTCCCCGATGTGGTCTTCGGTCAAAAAGTTTGCTTATCCCTATTGTAGGCTGACTATCACTTCTTCCAAACATAAGTTTCCCCCTTCATTTAGATGCAACATACACCATGTGTTCTTTCCCTGATTACTTATTGGTCCTGCAGGCTTCCAAAGACACCCAGCATAGAAGATTAATCTCCACTCTAACACCACGGGGTTTACGTCCTGGTGAAAGAAACGCTATGACCACCTACTTTCCACAACAACTGTCCTCCTCCTCTACATAGCACAAGGGTTTTTAGAAAAGCTGCTCAGTGCAGGCAAAATGCTGAAGTGCCAATGGACGTACCCATACTGCCAACACCTCTTGTTAATGAAAAATTTATCACTCATAGTAAAGTCTGCCTAGTTCTTAAGAAAACGTCAGCCAATGCAACCAACTACTGCAAACTATCTAAGATCCCATTCCTTAGCCTTGACAGCGATGCCAACAACATGTAAAGGATGCACAGCTCTGCATTTTTCGTCGCCCAAAACAAGTGCTTGGGGGAGACTGGTGCCTGGGTGAAGAACAGCTATTTCAAACTGAATGAAGGTGGGACCAAAAGTATAGCCATTTGGAATTCCCTTAAGTTCTCAATAAGACACAGGATGAAAGCTCTCTGTTCCGAAAAGCTTATGCTGGGCAAGAGAGAAACAGAAAACACAGCACGTATTGGGAAGCACAAATGTATTAACTTCATTTGCTTAACAAGGTAAAGTGATTTAATTTTGAAACTTTCTAGGTTAGAGGAAAAGGCACTACTGAACTCTTAAAAAGCTAGCCTTTTCCCAGGGCAGCACAACAGGTTATGGGGCATCCACTCCATCACTGAACATCTTAAAAGAATGGCGCCTAGTAATAAGCAGGGAGCTAATATGAACATTTGTCCCAATGGATCAATTATGTTAATGTGTCCTTTTTCCTACTTTGAGCTGAAATTAGTTTTAAGATAAATTGCAGTTCTGTGATAAATTACTAATTATAATTTTTAAAGGAAAAAAACAAATACCTGTAGAACAGAAGCACCACTGTGGAGAAATTGCAGGCCACTCTCAGCTGAATCAATTCCTCCAGTTGCTAAGATGGGAAATCCTGGAAGAGCATGAGCTATAGCAGATACTGCTCGCAGGGCTATGGGCCTAATAGCACTTCCTAAAGAAAATCAAAATACAGTGTTAGCATGTTGTAATACTCAGCACTTAGATATGATGTGTGCATGCCCATCACAGAACAGCATTGTACTAGACAAACCATTAATATCAAGAACTAATATCTAATTCGAATATCTAAAAATATATTAATTTGTAAAACGACATATACCAGGTTTTGAACAGTATTACTACATGCAAAAGTGTTAGGAACGTGGGTGTAATAACCCCAAAATTGCTGTCAGAAACACTTGCATATTTAACTGGATAAAACAAAATTTGGCTCAAACATTTAAGCATCTGTTTTAAAAGAACAAGGAACAATATAATTAGAAACAGAAAAACAATTCCATACAGTAAATTATAGACATACAGCTCTACATTTTCACATATGGGATAAGGCTGCTGGTGTGAGCACAGATATTGTGCAAATAAAGAGAAGATTTTGAATTTGTTTTATGTAATCTGAATCAAACATTTCATTTAAAATTACCATTCCAAATGCACTTTGACATTTTGGATATTATTTAATACATACCCCTGTGAGTACATTCAAGGATGTTGATACCCCTTTAAGAAGCCCAGTTTTGATCAGCTTGTTCCCTAAAATTGCATGGTACTATTCACATCAGCAAAGTTACTCACATGCATACATGTTTGTAGGATTGGGGCCTAAATTTTCAAAGTGGTACATGGGGAGTTGGCCACTCAATTTCTTGAGCCATTTATGGGAATCATGATAAAACCATAATGCACTGCTTAGACAGTTTATTCCATTTTGTTTAAAGTACATTGATGTTACCTGAGTATTAACACACACATAAGAATGAAGCATGTACTACACAGTAAATGATGCTGGTTTCTCGCATATATTCATCTATCTATATTTTTAGACTATTTGGGATGCATTTAAACTACTAAAAGCTTTTTATATTAAAATATCTAGTTAATTTAGAATAAAAATACAGTGTGTTACAGTGATGTCTTGCAGTGTGCAGGGACTGTACATTGCACTGGTAAGCAATATAGAGAAGAGTACTTCACTAACAAGGAGATTGACTGGGATCTCTCAAGATTAGAGGAAAAAACGTGGTTTTTATATTGAGTAGGTAACTTGAGGCAAGTAACATGATATGAAACACCCCAAACACCTTGTGCAGACATGCTGTAACACTTTTACAACTGTATTAGCTGGTCAAGGTGAACCCCAGAGTCCCCATTTGATCTGCTCTTGGGGCAAAGGACCAACGGAGGCAGTCAGTAATAAAGACCAGTGTGGGAAGAAGAGGAGGGAGGACCAAGGAATTGTAGGAGGGAAAGAGGCATGAAAAGAGCAGGATGTTTCCAGTTCCTCCTCATGCCCTCCTCTGTTTACACCATTGTCCCTATTTCAGAAAAGAACTGCTTTCTATTTCACCACAGAGAGGTTTGATTATTGCTGTCTTTTACCCTTTTGTGTGATTATTTCTAATAGAGAAACTTTGTAGTCTGTTAGCTGGATTTTTAATCTGCTAAAGGGGATAGTCTTTGGCAATTTTAATTTTCAACAGATAACATATTTATTTGTGTAAGTGGGGGGAAAGCAGAGGCCCTATAACACTGAACGCAACATACGCACTCTCCTCTCCCTCTACTATCCCATCTGAAAGTAATAATCATATCACATGCATACTACAGCGATAGGTAGCTACCCTTCTGGGGCTCTCCAAAGGACTTAAGGACAATCTAGCAGTCTGCCATCTATAAAGTTGTCCACACTTTTTCATGCATCATACATTTTTATTTTTTTAAACAATGGTCAGCTCTAGTGTGGCGACTACCATCAGTGTATTGGTCTCTGTTCACTGCTATCACAGCATACCGTTTATGGCAGACAGAGTGAATGAGCAGTCCAGCTCTGCACAACAGGTCTCAGGCCTGTCAGTTTATTTTAAACAGGCAAGCTATAGTTTTCCAACAGAATTTTTCATTTTCAAAAGGACATTATTTGCCAATGTAATTTTTCCAACAGAAAACTGAAAATTTGGTTTGCTTTAACCATTTCAAAACTCCTCTTTCTTCAGCTCAGGTTGCCTCCAGCAACATGTCACTGCCTCCTAACAAACCATTGATACAGACAATGCTGGGCTTCACAAACAGGCTGTCTGACAAGCCTGTCCCGTCAACACATGTTACAAAATCAGCATCCAAATGCCTACTGCATCTGCTCCTGACTCAGCACATGAATTATCTTCTTGAGTTATGCCATCTCCAGGAGCTTCAGCACTGATCCCACCTCATTATTTACAAACTTGACATCTCCTCCCCACTCCAATACTGAAATCTGTTTTTTACATCACATCCACACCTGGGTGAGAAGCAGCCTTCACACTGCTGATAAGTCTGCCTCGTTAATGCATGTCTTCAAGGTATGCTGGATGTTCTTGAATATCTGGATTATTGATTGAGAATATGAGGTGTTTTGCTACATGCGTAAGTACCACTGTCTGCACTAAATGTATGCCTTGCTCAATCAACAGCATTAGAGAGGTTACAAATGATATCTTCATCATGAACATTTTTAGAAATATGAATGGACAATTTAGCTCAAACGCTCAGAAGAGAGTTTTCTGTCAGTACTAGTGGCTTTGGGGGCAACTGAATGATGGTTCACAAAAGTTGGGAATTTTAATGAAAATCCATAATAGAACCTCAGTAAAGATCACAGCGAAACAGAATCACAAAGAGAGCTGACAGCTGGCACCAAACTTTCTAGTGGGCACTAATGGTGTGATATTTGCAGTCTGTTTAGCCAGATCAATCATAATGAGATTGAAAGATTATCTGTAAAATGAAACAATGGGTACTTGCTCTTAGACATTGTACAGCACCATTGCAGAGATGATGGTCAAGTCTTACAGAATGACTAAGCTCAGAATGACGGCACCACACAAGACATTTCTCATGCATTTGTTTATTAAGTCATCTGAAATGTGGACCAAAAATATACATTACCCAAGCAAAACCATTGAAAAGTGAGCTGATCAAGAAATAAGCACACAAAATGCTTCAACAACAACTCAATCTTTCTGAGAAAGACTGAAAATGAACATAAGAAATGCCACACCAGTTTTAAATATTGATCCATATAGTCCTAAATCCAGTCTCTGACAGTGTCGGAGTGGGATACAAAAAAAACCAGAAATAGGCTGCAATATATATATTGCTCATGGGGAAATTTTTTT
Organism: Dermatemys mawii; assembly: GCA_007922305.1. Classification (NCBI taxonomy): domain Eukaryota; kingdom Metazoa; phylum Chordata; order Testudines; family Dermatemydidae; genus Dermatemys; species Dermatemys mawii. The sequence goes on along the minus strand of ML677352.1, from coordinate 18,112,725 downwards.
CTAATCCACATCAGTTAAAGGCTGGCTTATACCTCGAGGCATGAAAGTTTATTCCCCTTCCATTTTTTAAAATATTGATGCGACTCTGAATGTTCTCATTTTTCATATAAATATCGCTTCCCTTTTTAAATTATGTCAAACACTTGACATCAATGATATCTTGTGGAAATGAGTTCCGCAGAAGAATTCCACTTTATGTGAGGAAATGTCTTTTCTTGTCTGTTTTAATTTGCTGCCTACTTAAATGAATGTCTCCTTGAACAATCGATGCTGGGGAGAAAGGAACAAGTGACCATTTGTTAAGTGCTTGTACAATAAAGTAATTTAAAAGGACTTCCTTCAGCTTAAGAAAATCAGTAGTGTTAACTGCAGCAGCACAGCAGAGAAGATAGTGACTGAGTTGCAAGTTGTGTGGATCTCATTAGATTTATAGGTTGGGGCTTTGACCGAGCTAGTGTAATAATGGATATTTTTGTGGAGCTCAGACACTCATTCCCAGTGAGTTACCAGTTGTCTCTGTATTCACTGTGCAAGTTGTTGTTTAAATTTGGTAATCAGTAAATCTAATGATAAATGTTTGGGTACAATTTCAAAGGTACAGTATTCATCAATAACTCAGCTAAAATAACAACAAAATCATTGTCAGCACTGCTTCTAATGACAGCAATTAAATGGCTCTTATGACACTCAAAGGGTTGATTGACATGTGTGTCATTGATATTCCAACAATTTTTTCTTAGTATTCTGGAGGGCACAAAAGGAACATGCAAGGAGCTGTAAACATTTTTCTTCACACTTTATCATCTTACTCAAAACACATGGAAGCCTTCTTGTATTGCAGAAAAGTGTCAGGTCTAGAACACAGTGCACCATAATTGACTGACTTGTGGCAAAAAACATATTGTATTTTGAAATACTGAAACACAGGAAAAAAAAGAATAAATTAATAAATTAAGAGTGATTTCAATATATATTTGCAAAAGCAAAAGAAATGGGCAATGATGTTGGCCTACAGTTTTATTTTTATGTGAATGCCGAGGGAGTTGAAAGGATACTTGATCCCACTACAGAAATTTGTAATGGCCTCTTGATGAGGAAGGAGAGAGAGAGGAGGACTGGAGGGAAGCAAATATTACTCCAGTCTTCCAACAGGCTTTATGGCAGAGTCATGATGTAACACGAAGAAAAAGTCTAAATCTAGTGACAGGCAAGAGGAAATACAAACTAACAAAAATTCATCACTTAAGTTTCATAGAGTGGAAACTATCTGATAAATCAGATGGAATTAACAAAAAACAAAAAACTAACTATGGTCCCAATCCAGCATAACATTTCAGCACTTGGGACTTCAATGAGATTACTTCCATGCTTTAAGTTAGTACATGACAAAGTGATTTGATGTATTGAGGTTTATAACTCCAGTAGGGCAGTGTCAGTAGCTCAGATTGTTGCTAGCACAACACTCCTTTGATAGCAACACGACAGCAGTTATCAAGAGCTAGATGGGATATGCCATATACCTTCTACTGTAAATAAAGAACTATTCACTCTGATAAGCAAAGCCCATTCATCCAGGCCTCAAGCGCAGGACCAAGATTTGAATGTAAGAGAGAGAAAAGATATATGTGGCTGAGATGACATTCTACTGCATGTTGAAAACCCCCCTTTTTAGTATCTCATTAAAATGCAAAACACTTGCTATTATTTAAATCTAAACAATGAACAAATTCTAAAATTAAAAAAAAAACTATTTTACTGCTGTATGATTTGGGCTTCTGCTTTGTTTTATTATAAAGAACAGTCAGTGTTCATAATTAAAATAGAGAGATTTCACAGAAATGCAGCATAATAAAATATATGAAGTGTCATGGGTGTTCTTTTGTAATCAAATAATCCCCTCCCCCTGTGTTGTGCAAATAACTAGAACTGTGCTTCTGCTGTGGTAAGTGAGCAGATACCAACATAGTGGTAGTAGTTGCCACACCAGAGATTATATTACTATTTAAAAAAATGCTGTTCCCTCCTGGGAGGAAGAGACTTCGCTTCTATTAGGGGAATTAAGGTGCTTGCCAAGAGTTTATTGGTCTTGTTTTTGGTGTCAATGGAGCTCCTTTTCACTGTTAGTGTTTAGTCTTGCAAAGTGTTCAGCTCCTTCAGCTCTGAAGTTATGGGGAGCTGAAGGCACTCGGAACTGCCAAAAATTGCTATGCACCTTGCAGAATCAAGCATGCAAGGCCAGACCCAATGCACTCTGAGTTCAATAAAAAGGCTCCCACTGATGTCAAGGACTTCCTTGTGATCTAGTTTCACCTGGAAGCTCTGATAGCTCTCAGTCAAATTGGTTCAGCTGTTTACCATCACATCTACCCACCAATGTGAAAATCCCTCTGTCTCAGAAGTAATGGATATTAGTCTTGATACACATTTACACTAAGGCCACTTGTCACAACTCTGGCAGCATAAAGGGCCTTAAACTGCATCCACTTTAAGGGCACTTTACACTGCCAGAGCAGCTGTAAAGGGGTCTTAGGATAAACAAGAATCAAGCCCTCCCCTCTTTAAAAAACAGGTCAGTGTGGGAATTCCTAACTCCTGTGACAATAATGGCAAGCATAGACACAAATACTATATAATTATTTGCATTCTTCCATATATTTATTTTTTCTACAATATGTTTGAATCTTGAAATTGTATATTTGGCCTTTTTAATTCAGCTATATACACTAACCAAAGAAACAGATAAACAAGAAAACTCCTAATATCGATCAAACAGTAGCTGACATAACACTGAAATTAAGTCATAATTCTTAATAATGTCTTTTGCATAGCAATGTAAAATTTACTTTTAATTTATGTTACAGTCATTACACTGTGGATCTTCTTTACAAATGTAAATGCAAATTTGTACTACAGTAGTTTAAACTTTACAAAGAAAAAAGAAGCTGATACTAAGTATTTACATTCTTTGTAATAAATCACAAATATTTTGATGATTGCACTACTATGAAAAGTAAAATAAAAATCTACCCACCACTTTCCTCTCTCTGCATGTATAGATATATATTCTAGCAAGGTAGTTGACACTGTTATCTTCCCAGAACCTAAGTTCATAAAACCAGGGAAGGGAAAAAAAAAGAGTGAGAGACAGAATGCACGCGAGAGAACAAATATCAGAGTTAGAGAAAAAAGGTAAAATGGGAATAGATCTGGGAAAGTTCACTATTCAATTACTGTAAATAATCAGTTCCTGTAAATAGTAATACAATGAGAAAGTTTGAAGATTAGACAAAAATAAATAAAGGAAATTTAGTCTAATCTAAAGGGAACATTCTGCATGTGCTTATATTGTACAATCCTGATATTTAAAAGAAACTTTATATGGATAATCTATATTTTAAATAACTCAGACAAATGTACAAGACATTTGTACAAGACAAAACATTTGCATCTAATTCATTATTTGTCATAATTATTCTATATATTCTTTCTCTCTCCCTCCTGTAGGTGGCCACCATAAACTACACTTATCAAATAACTCATTAGCAGGGTTTTCAATACTGTCATATCCAGATAATTAGCAATTTATTTAAATAACCAATTTCTGTGGAAATAATTGCCATAGAATGCCCTGAACCTACTTTTTATGAACTATAATAAAAGTGTTAAAATAATCCCTGACATTTGCAAATGCCATTAGTTCACCTTTCCTTTTGATAGTGCTATGGCATTATGTTTAAACAATTACCCGATAATGCAGCAGTTTAATGAAACAGTGCAGCAAGCACATCCTTCAAAATGGCCAGTGAATACATTTATATGCAGAAGAAAATTCAGTGCACAGACATGTCTGGAGAGAAATATGATATACAGCTAGTATAAAACAGCAGAATGAAAGCTATTAGTACCATATAATGCTCAAAGTACTAGTAAACAGATGATGCACCTAAATGTCATGTTCAAGATGGATGCGGCCTACGGTTTAGGAGTACAATTCAGAATCAGATTTACCAAGGAACCTGGATGACTCTATCAGTGACACTTATCTCTTCCAGAATCAGTTTGGTCCATCATTAATTTATATAATAATAGATATTTGCCAAATTTACTAATAAATAATTTACTGATTCTAGATCTTGTTAACAAATAACAAAGTTTTGGATTTTGCAGTGTAGTCCAGCACATGGCATGTTAGTAAACCTCTGGGTTTTCCAAAATAAAGAAGGACTCCTGACTATTTCCATTCACAACCTTTAATTACATGTTCATTTCTCAGAAAGAATCTCTAAAGGAAATATTTGCTTTATAGGCCACATCAGATTGGCACCTACAATATATTAGATAATTAGCCATCATTTTTAAAGGAAGGACTGACTCTGACTGGTATTTGGTTTTAATCATCATATTTCAATTATGAAATCCCAGCTCCATGAAGTTAATGGCAAAATTCCCATTGAATTCAATGGGGGCAGGATTTTACCCCAAGACTTCAGAACTACGACTACCACCCTGCCACATTTAGGACAGTGTCTGGGTCACTACAATCTGCCACTCATTTTTGTTCTCAGCTAATGATATGATGTCCTCTACAGGAGATGCAAATGAAGGAGGGCCTACATTTTCCTTGCTAATTATTTTCTTTGCCTTGTGTCAAAAGGCTCCCTTCAGGATTTTAGTATTTTTGAGCCCATTCTGAGTATGTCTGTGAATACCAATAGCTGTTTTGCCCCACTTTCTCACTCAAAACCAAAAATGAAAATGCTGGAAAGGGTGGCATCAACTATGATCTAAAACAAAGAGGAAAAAGTGGCCTTTTCAGTTTCCTCTCTTCCTGAATTACTAGTGATGATTATTTATGAGCCTCTATGAACCTTGCAAAGTTCATAAAATCACCAGAGTTCTTATTCAATAAATGTTTAGTTGTCATAGGAGATTTCGTTAAATTAATAAATGTTAGATTTGGGGAGCAGAGAGAAAAGGGAAATTTTTCTTACCTGTAAATGTTATTTCCCTAGTGGACAAGATCAGTTTCTAACTTGATAGGTTCTCACTTGTATCACACTTGAAAAGAGAGGAGAAAACAACAGGGCTGCAGGATTTTGGGATGCTCATCCAAGGCCTTTGAAGGGTGCTCCTAATGTACCCAGCCATGAATGTCACAGTATTTACTATCACATGTACATACAGTCTGGGAAATGTGAGTGACCTGATGAGAATAAAACTGATTAGAGAAGTCAAGCTGAGGCAAAGGGAATTTTTTTTTAATCCAGAAAGGCAGGCAAGTCATTCGGGGCAGAAACCTTCTTTTACTCTGTCTTTTGTGGCACCTACCAGAATGAGACCCTGATCCTGATTGTAAAACAATACAAATAAAAACGGCAATCATCACTGAAATAAACTCCCAAAATAGTACTAAGGGAGGGAACATCTGAGGAATACTTTGTATCAGAGAAACATCATTCATAGATGCCTTACAAGATAAATTCCCAATGGATAGGTGGGTTTCTAATTAGACAGGTTCTGTGCCTCATTCACTCAACCAAAGGGTGCAATTACTTCTTTAGAACACAAAGTACACAGTGCAAAGTACAAAGTACATTCTGAGGCCTGAAGCTGCATCTGCAGATAGCCACCGAACCGAACATATCTGTATATCTACACTTGGAGTCAGGGTGTGATTCCCAGCTTGTGTAGATATAGTGCCACTGATTCCAATCAAGCTAGCATGCTACAATTAATAGACGAGCTAGGAAGTGGTGAGTGGCGGCATAGGTTAATCACCCTACTTAGCACAGGCAGCCTGTGCCGATACTTGCCGCTTCCTGTGCTATTCTGGCTACACTACTATGTTTAGCATGCTAGATTGATAAGAGCTAGCACAAACATCTGTGTGAGTTGGGAATCGCACCCTCAGTCCTAAATGTAGACATATTTTTGCTAATCACACAGCAGCTTACAAATTGGCTCTAGAGAAGCAATGCCTCCATTAATCTGGGAGATGGCATTAGATATACCAGAATGGGCTTTAGCTCCCTATCGGACAATGCCTAGCCTGGACAACATGGCTTCAGTTCTAAAAAACATTTAAGTGTGTGTCTAAATTCATCCCTGTTCAACCAAATATTTCAGCAAATGCTGAACTCTAAGTACACAATGGGTCTTAACCCTGTGTCCAAGAGCTTGGTGGAACAGTGTAGGACTGCTGAATTGGGACCTTTAAGTCCCCAAAATTCATTTTAAAATGTTAATGCTGCTATTCGAAAGGTTTTAGATATATGTTAATCAGCATTTATCTAGGACTGCTCCCAGCTATTTGGTGAACTAGCCTATAAATGCAGCAGAAAATGAAAGAAATAAGACCTAAAAAGCTCAAAAAACTCAAATACTGGGTTTCTTTCCCCACTAATGTACCCAAACAGCAGAGTTTTCAGGCTTATCTATTCTATGTATCTGTCGCATGCAGTTGCTAGTGATTTAATAATCTGACACGTTAAAAAGATAAAACTAAAACAAACACACACGACCAACAAAAGACTATTGATCTGCTAGGAAAGCAAGAATACAATACTACTGTGGGACAAATGAGCCTATTTTAGTTGAATGGATTGTTTGCCAATGCACTAATGTAAAAATATGTACACTCAATAGACAGATAGATTTCCATATTCGCATATACATAAAACAGAGTGGATGACACGTCCCCTGATAAATCCTGTTATTTCAACACTTCAAATGAAAAGTGTTAAAATACATGGCTCATCACATACAAGTGTTAAAATAAATGTTTATTTCAACACTCTGTGTGTCATACCCATGTATTTCAACACTTGCCATCTCTCAAGACTCATGCAACCAGGAACAGGAGAGATATAGATAACACAGGACAACTGAAAAAAGTCTGTGTGGTACATGATGATTAGGATGCTCTTTACAAATTAAAATGATAAGTGGGAGATACCTTGAAAATACTGGGAATCTACTTGCTCTTGTAAGCTGCTAGGCTCTCACCAGCCCAGGAAAGAACCAGTAGCACACCTGAGTCCATTTCAAGTGCGTACCTCGTGGTCCAATTTACTGTTCAAGCACACAAAACTAATGAGCAAATCAAAGCAATCTCCTGACCAACACAGGCTGCTGTGTCTTCCAAGAGGATTTTTCCTTGCCCCTCTCAGCTCTGGGAAATAAAACACATGCTTCCCTCATATCCTCTGCTGAGTCATGTGTCAGGCAGGCAGATCTTAATCTTTTCATGGCTGTTTTACCTCACCACAGTGCTATTTTATTCAGAATCCATACATGTATTTATTTTAGATCTCAGATTTTATTTACTCATTTCATGGGTATGGAGGCAGATTTGCTCCACATGACTGCACCAATCATTTTATGATTTGAGCTGTGCAAAACTTTTGTTTAAAATTGAAAACTAAAATCAGGCAAAAATCACCTTGTCTCAGATTCTGAGACAAACCTGAAATTCAGGCCAGAAAAACAACGCTTTTAATGATAAATCAAGTGTTGCAGGAATCTGGGCCCATTTATGGTTTAGGGTGAGGAAAGATGATGGCTTCTGCCATGGCATGGATTCACTTTGAGATTTCTGAGTAGAAACACAGAATGTAAAAGCAGGTGTTGATTCAGATGAACCAGAAACAAAACACATCTTGTGGGGACCCTAGAGACAAAAGCTGGCATTTTACTGAAGTTATAATCCAGGATTTGAATTGTGAAATGGTGGGAAACAGCTAGATTTTTTTGGTGTTCTGACCTAGCACCAAGCTTCCAAAACTGGTATCTCTTATTTTTTTAATCCAGGATCCAAAACTATCTCTGGTTTGGAAGCAGCAGCTCTCAAACCACAGGCCTATTCCGAACGGAGCATACTGACTTGGCATCTCTCCCTCTCTGCCTACTTTCAGGAGGAGAGAGCAAAATGCTGAAAGAACCAGTACTCTTTTCTTTGGCCTCAGCATTATTAGAGCCTCAGCTCTTAGCTTTGGCCTCAGCATTATTAGACCATCTTTGTTCCCAATGGAGAGAAAAGAGAAGCCACTGACTTGTTCCTAACCTCATGGCACAAGTCTTTCTCCTTTGCGTGTGTATAGCCCATCTCCTTTACAGAGGAGTCACCACAGATGCTGTCTGGACTTGAAATGCTGTCCCATAGCTCTCACTTTCTAGCAGTACAAATAACATGCAATACTACTAGTGATTTGCACTCTCAAGATCTACAGAGGTGGTTTCCAGCATAGCTGAGGGCATTATAATCACAGGCTTTCAGGAGAAATAGAGCACCAGTGATATGATCAAATGGATTTTTCTTCTAGACTTCCTCACTGTTCCTCCAAGCCAGCAAGAGAGTCTGGAAGTCCCCTCCACTCTCAGATCTACATCAGGTTTCCAAAAGAAAAATACTAGGATTTTTTAAATCATAGCAGGCACACAAACTGAAATAAGAGGGCTCAAAATGCTCTCCTTATGTGTGTCTCTCTCTGTCACTTGCACACACTCCACATGAACACAAACATGCAAGCACACTCCTTAACCTCTCCTTCTAGGAAAAGCCTCTCCCCCTAGATGCAGAAAATAGTTCCTGGTAGTCTCAATCCAAATAGCCTGAGACAAAGACTTCCCTGCAGATTAAATGGTGGGTGCTGTTGTAGAAAAAGGCATGTGGCCCTTTTAAGAGTTAGAATGCCAGAGTGATAGGCTGCAGGAGTTTCACCCCAGGACAGTGTGGGGATGCTGGCCTATGTTCCCCCAGCCCACCCCAAGCGACCAGAGGGGTTAATGAGAGACTAGGTACGTCCAGGCCGACACAGCATAAGCCCTCCTTTTACCCGGACCAGGTGGAGCAGTAGCTACCCTCTCATCCATGGAAGTGGTAATATCAGGTTTTGTCTTTACCTGCTTTGTGTACTATACGAGCCACTCCTTTCCTGGGGAGATGGGAAGGAATGTTTTCCTGCAGCGCCAGACTAGTCAAGGTGAGGTGGGGTTTTTGCCGTCCTCACAGCAGGTTGGGGTGAACATGAAGTGGGAGTTAGGCTATGATGCTACAACTCATTATGTAAGCAGGAGGCAGATGTCTGCAGGGAAGGGATACGGTGATCAGATAAAATGGATTGGTAATGGAGTTAAGGGAGGTATTCTTTAAAGGAGTGGAAATGGGGGAGGGGATGCTTTGGGTTCCTATGACTGGTATGGCAGCGGGATTGGCGCTGTATCCCTTCCCTTTACAGCCCCCCTTAACCCTCATTTAAGGGGTGGGAAGGGCAGAGTCCCACGAGTGGATTGGCTGGGGACCAGATTAGGTAAAGGGGGAAGGATGACAGCAGCCCCTCCTAGCGCTGGTATATGTACATGATTATGGAATTACCTGCACTGTATGCTTTTATGTGCTGGGTACTCTCAAGCATTTACGAACCAGTTTTGGCCTAATTAAACCACATTCCTTGTCTCTGGTTATTCTTCCACCACAGCTGGACAATGGCAGTGCAGCAAGCCCCCACTTTTGCATAGTGTCTTTTGAGAACAATCTGTGTCAACAGCACAAGCAGGCTGCAGCAACAAGATAGCAAGAAAATATTCAAAAACCTTAGCGAGACATCTCAGGGTAATATGTATTGATAGCTTGTAAACCCGTACAACTGAGGGACAGGCCTTTGGAAACCTCTAACAATCAAGGGGAAAAGGCTGCACAGATTCTAACAAGAGGGACGTGGCTCTAGGAGGGCAAAGAACTCATTTTGTGGCCTGTTTATTTTGTTGAACTTTTGTTTACCTGGGAGGAAAGAGCTGTTTATTAGTTTGGCTGGTGGTCTAACCTAAATTAAGCTACTCAAAGCAAAGGGGAGACTTTGGCAGCAACACATCTTGACAATGAGGAGGACTGGTGTTGATCAGTGGCTGCCCCTGAGGAATGAAAGATGAGACCCTGCCTCAGCAACCTACAAACAAATTCACTATCTCAGACCAAGCCACTGCACAGTTACAGACTCTCTGTATACATACATCTCTCACACAGTACGTATAGTATAAAGTTATCTTCCACCAGTGTCACCTTTGGCAGATAAAACACTATAATCATTTTATAGCTGAATGGTGTACAATGCAATGGAAGTTCTTCACTGGAAAAAATACTATGTTTTCACCCTTTTACTTTCTTCAGCAGTGATTAGTTCCAGAAAGATGAGGTATCATCATTCCTCTGAAGGCATTGTAGAATATAAGATTGGTCCTCAGAAGTTGGCAACATATAATAAATGTGCTTTATTCCTAAACATCAATCAGTTTCAAGAATGGCAGTTGCTTGCAGAATGGTAATAATAGAAATATTCAGCTAATAACTACCACAGGCATTAAAACACTGGATGACAGATGTGAAGTGTTCTTGTATAATTATGGTTTCATAACTAGATACATCAGTTCCTAAATATTTAGTTCCTTACATTTCTGTATTTTTGTAATGAAATTTACATGACAGCATTAAGGATTTTTTTTTTTAAACTAAACCAAGAGACAGCTGGTACCTCTGCCTTCAATTAAACTTAGGTATTATATATAAGGATGGCATTTCCCAGAATGACTTGTTTCTCTAAAGTGATAAGAGTACAGCATATAGTCTAAATCAATAAGAAAAGAAACATGTTAAAAGATTCATGCCATTATTTTAGATGAGTGTGTTTAGTTAGCAGAAGGGTACTGGGTAATTACCCTAATGGAAAATGGAATAGTAGCATGTCTGAACTACATAATCTATTAGAGCGACGAAGAGTCCTGTGGCACCATATAGACTAAGAGATATATTAGAGTGGCGATTCTCAAACTCTGTCCTGTGGAGACCCTGTGGATTAATAGACTACGGTCTCAGTTGTTCAATTTATTCAGAAGTAACACTAAGGGAAATACCAGTGTACTGCTGCATCTGATCATTTTAATAGTTATCCAATGAAGGCATCTCAAAGGATGAGTAAGGAACTCAATTTTCATACATATTCAGTCTCCTGGCCTCCATTAAAAAAAAACCCTGACAAAATACAAAACAGCCCCTAAGAGTACTCAGTGATTGTCTTCTTTGAAACACTGTTTACTGATCAAAACCGAGCTGAATTAACTCGAATCCATGGCCCACCAAGAAAACACCCATTTAATTTGAAAATAGACTTTAGAACATTTCTCACTGCTACTGTAATAAGACCAACAATATTTGCTGTCTGCATAACACCTTTTGATATCAGACAGTATCAAAACATTTTACAAAGGTAACAGAATCTCATATTACAGAAGAGGAGACTGAGGTGCCGAAGTGAAGAGTCGGGCGCATAAAACCCAGATCTCCATTGCTCTTGCCAAGAAATCACACTGCCATCTCCCCCAAAGGGGCCAGTATTTAATTAATAGTGAAATAAATAATGCTTGTTTCTGTGGAAAGCAGTAAATTCATGAAAGATGGTAAACTGCTGCCAAAGCAGTGCAGTTAACAACCCTTTCACCCACCAGATACCAGCCATATAATTATTTCCATTTCTTTAGGTGTCTTCATTTACCACCTTAATATGCCCAGCACTAGCGATGGACTAAACTACAAAGGCCAGGTGTACATTTTGAACCCCCAAAAGCTCAGTTATACTTGGATCTAGGATTTTGATTTAGCCCATTATAAAGATACATAGAAAAATCAGATCCTGATCTGAACCTGTGTTTGGATTGCAACCTTTCTGCTCCCAAATTTGTGAGTGTTCTTTGATCTGGGTTCAATTCAGGAGTCAAGTCCAACTCTACTTTGTGGTACTTGTAGTTATTTTGTATTCAATGTACTTTAAGAGCACAGCAATCCTTTTCACACACCAGCAGGACACTCCTTGTGAGCTAGTTCAGGTGGCTGTTGTTACCCAGTAAATTACACACTAAGGATCCGATCCTGTAAACTGATCCTCATGGATGAATGCTTATGTCCACTCAGAACCCACTGGAGCCAGTGAGCTCCACACAAATATAGGAGTCTTCAAGTTCCTGTGCACAGTAAGAATCGGAGCATTACAGTGCTCACTCAAGGACACTTTCCATTTTTTTCTTTCTGTCAGTCTAAAAGGAAAGACCTTCATACTGAAAGCACTTCTTTGCATTAGCCTAAGGAAAATATTTTTGGACAAAAGCAAAAGTTGCTTCCCTTTTCTTGTTGGACAGAGAAGGAATTCTGAATATTATTGCTAAAGAAAATGTAATAACAGGCAACATTTGTATGAACTATCATTGTCATATTTTGTATGGAATGTTCAATGAGAAAAACTCACAAAAACATAAATGTTTAATGTGAAATTCTAACACATCTGTCCAGCATGGTAAAGCCAGCATTTAAATCCAATACACCAAAGAGCCTAGACAAATGTATTTTTGGAATCAAAACAAATACTGATAATTTAAGAAAATACTATGAAACACACACAAAAGCTGTACAATACCATATGTTGCACAATAGATCTGGTAATCATTTTAGTTTATCTGCCAAATTTCTTAGGAGCCCAAAGAGGCTTAAATTTTTTACTAAGAAATTTAACAAGTAAACACTAAACTTTATAAACAGGATGCATTTACAACTAGAAAAAAAAATGACCATTTGTGGTATTTTTAGCTACATAATACGAATTAATCTTCTTAATTATATCCTATGATGAATTTATATCTAAGCTTGGCTCTTTGACCCCTGGCTTTCAGGGACTGATAGTTTGGGATGTAGTTGTTATAATAGTACAAAAGATGAATAATACCTATAAGACCTTTTACTTTTAATAGTTACTTTTTATGTTGGGAAATTTGAAATCATGCGTGTTTTACGGAACCATTTGCCATTTCACACATTTTACTGTATGACAGTAAAGATGTTATCTACCTTCAGTATACGAGCAGCCTTGGAAGTATTTTATCCTCAAATCAAATTAATTCATGGCTGCAGCATTTAAGATACATTGGAAATCCCTAATTTAAGTGGACAGTATCACCTATAAAACCAAAATAAATGGAGTAGGATAATAGTTTTCAGACTTGGGTTACAGTGTCAATGCAGAGACTTGAGCTCTGTTAATTCAGCAAGCTTGATCTTGCTTGCCAGAGCATGCCTGTCAATATTTAGCTCCCAGGGAGCATGTCACGAGTCTTTACGAAAACTAGCTTAAATACAAACTACTACAGCAGCTGCTGTGATCCTTTTTCTAACTCTGAGATTAAACTGCTGAAATTTGTTTTGAACTTTTTAAACCAGGAAACGTGTTTTCCATACACCTACTGGAACAAGAATATGAGAAATAGCATTAAGGGATTGCAAATGCTGTTATTAGGGTTTATTAAAATATAGAAAAATACCAGATATTTTACATGAACCTATTGCAAGATATTTTTACATCAGAGACGTAAATTCCACTTTGACTTTTTTCTCTCTGACATGAGATTAGAAAACAGGCAAAATTAGAATCAGCTGCTTTGATACCTTTGGAAAAAGTTTGTAATGCAGATAAGTCACATAAGCCCCCAAAATGTTCTAAAATGATCAAGCTTCATGCCTATCAACCTGTGAGGAGACCTGCATGCCAAAGCTCAGTTTGCCAATGCATCAGATTTTCAACACATCACTTTTTCCTTTAGGACTCCTGCCTGTAAGGCTCCCCAAACACCAAAGAAAATGTCACCAATCTCTGTTGGGGCAGTTGGGAGCAGACTTGGAGGATCTGTCAGGAGCAAAGGTGTCCTGATGGGGAAGGTGGCACCCAGGAGCAGCTCAGCAATGCAGAAGGTGAAAGCAGTGGGAAAACACTAGTGTTTCCATGCCTTTCCCACCTGACAGATCTCTTGTGGTTTGTCAGAAAGGAGTCCCACTGATGTGACCCACTGAGGACTTCCTGAGGTTCTCACAAGCTTCTCAGGGAGATGGGGGAGAAGATAAGGGGGAAGACACCCTCACTGATGACTTTCTTAGAGACATAAAAACTACTAGGCAAATCAATAAGCATGCTGTCACATAGCATACTCTTAAAGGTGCAAAGCAGCAGCCTAGAATAACCAGCAGCAGCGAACATGGCCTCTTTGTATTCCCACTTTCAAAATCACCTCTTTGGTAGGATTCCAGGAAGCCATTTAGTTTAATAGAGAAAGCAACTATGTAGATTCCCCCAAGAGAGTACACTCCTGACACAGAAAGTTTCTCAAAGGCTGCAAAAGGAATACCCCTTGTTAAAATACAGGCAGCACAGCACTGAACAACTGTCCACAAATCAGTGGACATACTGCCAGGGCTGGCACAATCAACAGTCACGCATCTGATGTGGCAGCCATAGTTAATGGTGGCAGTCAATATTCAGGCACGAGAGTTGCTCGATGAGCTCATCTAGGGTGACCAGACAGCAAGTGTGAAAAATCAGGACAGGGGATGGGGTAATGGGCGCCTATATAAGACAAAGCCTCAAATATCAGGACTGTCTCTATAAAATCAGTAACCCTAAGCTCACCACAAACAGATCATGGACTGAAAATCAGCCATTTTTTCCCAATGCATTCAATGATGGCTACAGGACCTTGAGGCAAATAGGCGTGGCTGTTCATAACTGAACATTGTATTGTGTTTTCCCCAATGCACGATTGTCAAATGTGAGCTAAGGCTGCCTCTCCTTTTGGTAATCTCTCTTTTGGATTTATTAGGTAGCAAAAAGCTCCACTGCATCCATGGAATGTCTTAACTTTGCTGGGATTGGTATGGTACTGTAGAAACCAAGTAATTGTATTTCCTGACCTCTTGACACTAAACACACCCTTTTCATATATCTTTCCACATTTGCCTTCTGTACATACCACTGTCACTTGGGAGCATGACTCAATCTGTGTAGTATCTAGTTACAACAGGACACCAACCTTAATGTTGTTCACCTGTTCCCTCTGTGACTCAGTAATAGTGGTTTAATCCTTAACTGTCAGCTCCCTTGTGGATTTAAAGCCAGGTCTCTTAACAATGAGCTTTATACAGTCTATGTTAATGGAGAAGACTCCTGCAATTATCTGGAAATATAGATATTGCAAATGGGTGATTAACTGGCACACAAAATTATTAGGGTAGTTTCCCTATAGGATTTTTGTATGTATTTATTGCTTTTAAGTAGGATGTTTATGCAGCTCATTTTGTACAATACTGTTTCTTGCAAGAATATACACATATTAAAAAGCAGATGTTTTGGTTGACTATTATATATTGGTTGCATTTATTTGAAAACTTGCAAGGCCAAAAAAATGTTCCTATGGTTGTGAAATACTGTAGTAAACACGTTTGGTGATAACTCATCAGAGATGAGGCAACGTGCAATGAAATACAAATCCAAGATCTAGTTTTCATAGAACAAATCAGCCTATTTTTCCCCTTCTCTACTTTTGTGATTTCAGTGTTAGGATTTGCTCACCATCCAAGTAGGATATTAAAAAAATGCTAGCAGGACATAGCCAAATAAAAATGTGCTCACTAGAGTGAAATCACAACAAATCACAGGTAAGTAAGGCTCGGGAAATTACAAAGGTGATTCACAAGAGTGCTGGGATCGAGGGCGATAACAGAAGCAGGGGAAACACTCCCCCCACCCCCAGTATTTAACTTTCTGCCCCCTTCAAAAATCTTAACACACACATTCTTTTTTTTTGTTTGTTTTTTTGTTTTTTATTAAGCCTCTGTAGAACTCACTCACTACCTGGAGCACACTCAGGTTGCTGGGTGTTGGGTAGCAGGATCTTTTTCTTTGATCCCTCCATGCTGACAGCTGTTCTGGTTCTTGCTCCTTCTTAAAACTCAGCTCTCCAGCCAGGGCACATTCAATCTCACCCTTTCCATGATATCAGTGTCCCATACAACTCTAATCATCAACACAGTGTCTTCTACCCATCTTAGGCTCTGCTGCAGTCCCACTCTCCTCACAATTTCCCAAGCTTCCTCTCCAGAATCTCCCAGCAGAAAACCCCAAACAAATCAAACCCAGCTACAACAACCATTGCCCATACAGGTTGAGTTTTCAATCCTGCTGGGTTTCCCCTGTTAGGGACACAAACACATTGGGCTATTTCCTTGGAGTCTTGCCTCTTTCTCAGGATGTACCATCACAGCTAGCTCCTCTCCTACAGGCTCCCTACAATTCCTGTCTGGGAGTGACTCTCTTTTTCCTGGGCTTCTCTGTCCTGGGTCCCTCTCTTAGAGCTTCCCATGTACTTTTCACTTCCCTCCTTAATGAAGACCCAACTGTTCCCCAAATATGTCTTATAACAAATTAAGTCTGATACAACCTCCAGGTGCAGCAAGGTGGGCTAACTGAGCTCTCAGATTCCTGTGAATCCTTTGTTCACTTGTATGGACTTCACAGGATCTCACTCATTTCATTGAAAAGATGTAAAATGAAGGGTTTGAAAGTAGAGCTCAGCAAAATTTTCTGACCAAAATGTTTACAGAAGTGAAAAATGCAGATTTAGCAACACTAGTGTTAGTGTTGATTTAAGCAAACATTTTCAGATGAAAACAAAACAACACTTATTGAAAAATGAAATATTTCAATTTATATTTAATTTTGACTTTTTAAAATGAGACTTCAATCTTTTGATTACAATCAATTACTTTTTGTCTCAAAATTTCCTGTAATGCTATTTAAAAGTTACAAAATTCTTAAAATAAAAAAGAACATTTTACTTTGGGTCAAACAATATGTTTTATTCAACACCAAAATGACCTTTTTAAAAAACCTTTTAACTTACCAGCTTTTTTTACATTTGTTTTTAGTTATTTTCTCAACCTCAAGAGAGATTTTTCTCTCAATTTTTTGGAACTGCCAATGACCTGAAAAATCAATTATTTGCCCAGCTCCAGTTGAAAGTTTGTCCAGATGGTATTTCCTAGAATACATACATGATTCACAGTCCCCGTCATAAATCCCTAATGCTGTTTTTTTTTGGAGGTTTTCTTGCTTTAAACTGTGAAATTCCTGGGCCCTGGTTTGCATGCAGGAACCCAAGGAAGGGAACACAAGCTGATTCAGTGCCTAAACTGCTAAAGCTAGCACAACTTCCTTCCCAGTTACTGGCCAGATGCCTGCAGATGAGCTAATTCACCACTGTGTTAATTTATCCTCAGTCAGTGAAGAGGTTATCTCAGTGGAGGAGCCAGCTGAGCTGCTGATGTTGGTTACAGAAGACGATGGGACACATTCTTAACAGTGACAATAGAGAGAAAAGACGGTATCTGGTGGCTCAGCCTCCCACATCTCTCAGAAGTGCAGCTGCCTCTTGTATGAGTGAGTGTGGATGGGAAAGGAGGAGAAGAGGCCCATCCGAATTATAGGTTTAAGATTAGTAGCTGTATTAGTCTGTATCTGTGAATAAGAAGCCCAGAAGCCACCTACTACAGGACAGGCCCAACAAAGACAAAAGCAGAACACCATTAGCTGCCACCTTCAGCCCCCAACTTAAACCTCTCCAATGCATCATCAAAGACCTACAACCTATCCTGAAAGATGATCCCTCACTCTCACAGATCTTGAGAGACAGACCAGTCCTCACTTACAGACAGCCCCCCAACCTGAAACAAATACTCACCAGCAACCACACACCACACAACAAAAACACTAACCCAGGAACCTATCCTTGTAACAAAGCCTGATGCCAACTCTGCCCTCATATCCATTCAACTGACACCATCATAGGACCTAATCACATCAGCCACACCATCAGAGGCTGATTCACCTGTACATTGACCAATGTGATATATGCTATCATGTGCCAGCAATGCCCCTCTGCTACGTACACTGACCAAACCGGACAGTCTCTACGCAAAAGAATAAATGGACACAAATCTGACATCAGGAATTATAACATTCAAAAACCAGTAGGAGAATGTTTCAACCTTTCTGGCCATTCCATTAAACATTTGAAGGTGTCAATTTTAAAACAGAAAAACTTCCAAAACAGACTCCAATGAGAAACTGGAATGAATTTTCAAATTGGACACTATAAACTAAGGGCTAAATAGGACTTGTGAATGGTTTTCTCATTACACTAATTGACTGCATTTCCCTAGTTAATTTATCTTCAATAGTTGTTATCTCCTGTCAGACACAGAGATCCACTTCAAACGGTATTTTTTTTCTCCTGCTGATAATGGCCCATCCAAATTAAACAGCTTCTTAGAATTGGTATGCTAATGTACAACCTTTTTTTTTGCTTTCTGTGTATATAAATATATCTTCTGTTCCATTCTATGCATCCGATGAAGTGGGCTATAGTCCACGAAAGCTTATGCTGAAATAAACTGGTTAGTCTCAAAGGTGCTACAAGTCTTCCTAGTCTTATTATCTGAATTATAAAATGCTTCATTCTTTATCCTTAATTCTGACTTTCCTAGCTGTTCTTCATTTTTCAGTTTGTCACTTACTGAATGTATGTAGTGCATGTGTTTTTTTGTTGTTGCCAAAGTAATAGATGCAACTTTACAACCTTAACTACATCCTAAAGTATCTCTATCAGAAAGTGTCCTTTAAACGGTTTTCTTTGAAGAAATGTAAGAACTTGCTGTAGATCTTTCTGATGAAAAGAGATTATTGCTCTGAATACAGAAGTGATCAAAACAAACATGATAATCAATGAAATACTAGAAATCAGTATTCAAAATTAAGTACTGCCTTGGAAAAGACTGGGACCTAACTGACCCACAGCAGGTCAGCACTCTGAGTTTTTAAATCTGCTAGTATAGCTGTACACCAGAGTTGTTTACAAACTCTGCCACATCCTTGACCTTGTTGGAGTTAAAGTTAGAAAACATTTGTGCTGTGAACAACAAGTGAAGTGTATAAGCTCCTTGGGAGACAATAAAACATTCTCATTAATTCTACCACAAGATTTCACGTGGAATTGAAAGTCAGCAGAAAGGTCACCTGCAGGTGGGATAAAGTCAGCAGCAAAGGCTCTTGTAATATCTACATCTGAATTCAACCACATTTAGACCCTATCTCCTGGGCCAGCTCCTCCATCTCCTTCTTACATCAAGGCTTAGTGAATTCTCAAACCCTGTCTTTTAGCATGGTTCCATCATCGACTGACAAAGGCTTGCAACAGTGCATGGTCAGCAAACACTTGCTGGCGACCTGATTAAACTGAAACGACCTCCCAAAATGCTCTTCGGGATCACTAGATCATATCACTGACAAACCAGTCCCAGCCACTTACACATACTGATTCATAAGCAGCCCCTGTTCTCATATCAAAAGCTTGGATCCTCCTGCATTAAAATATCTGCATGGGTGGTTTTTTTTTTGAATCTGCAAGAGTGACTCTCCCTGGCTTCCAAATGCAATGTACCTCACTTCCAACAGCCTATACATACTGTGCATCTAACTACCCCTCTTTCCTTGCAATGAATAAAATAATGAATAATAATAATAATAATAAATGCATTATATTTTGTATTAACTATCACAGGATACCAGACCTAGTTCCTATTACTGCTATGGAGACTGGACAGCTGATTAGCATTCCTTAGCACTCCTAATCAGGGAGAGGCAGCATATGAGGTCACAGTGCACCCTGTTCCCAAAGCTAAGGCCCACTTCCTGGTAGTGAAAATCCACCCCACAGATGTTAACCACCTCCCTTTCTCCAATTGTACAGCATCTCACCACGCCTCCCCCTTTATTTTTCTCCCTCAACTTTTGCCCCAGGCAATCCAATTAGTCTGTATTCAATCTAAATCCTCCAGTCCTCACTCTATATTTGGACAGAATTCCCATTGACTTAAGTGGGATATCAGAGGGATCAAGATTTGGCCTGAAGACTGGCATATACATACTACGTATCTTATGAGGTGCTGAGACTTGGTGCAAAACAAAAATGTTTATTAAAAGAGAAAAGGAACTTGGCATTAAATTAAGAAAATACCACAAGCATGGTTTGAAAACACATGACCCATCCCAAACTCCCAAGTACATTGGTCAGTGTTCTTCTGCTCAGTCTCTTACCTTGTGGTGTGAAAGTCCAACAACAAATGTTCTTTTAACATGCTATTCCCTCTCCCTTCACCACACGTGACTCATAGTTGTCTTTTGTCAGCATCAACCCAGAGTTCAGAGGTATGTTTGCATTAGTTCGCCTCCCACCCTGCACAGGTGACCTCAAGCAACCCCTCACCTGCTGCTGTGGTATCGTTTACCCACTGCCACCAGCTCCTCCATGGTCACTCATTCTCACACTGGCCACTTCACTTGCAACTCAGTGGTTGTTTACTTCATCACCATCTGCTCCACCGTCATTCACTCTGCCATTGGCTGCTCTTTCATTAGGCTCTCCGCCAATATTCACTCCATGGTTGGCTGCTCCATCATCATTCACTCTGCCATTGCCCTCTCTACTGGCATGTCTTGACATCCCATCGCTTAATACAGCTCTCAGTGATTTCATCTGTTTGTGGGGGAACCTCACTGCTAATGTAGGTTGGGCAGTCTCTTTCACCAGAAACACTATTCCATCGAAGGTCTAATGCTTAGACCTGGTTATTAATGATTTCAGCTCTAGTGATCCACAACAAAAGACTTTCACTTAAGTCTTAATCAGTTCTGTCATTACACAGAGGAGAAGGCAACATCAAATGGTGTTTAGGGCCCTGAGGCAGAGCCTACGCCACCCGAGAGAAACACCTGTCCCCATCCTCTCTCATCTCCACTGGGCTATGGCACCCTTACACCTTGCTTAGCAGGCACAGTTCAGTTGAGGGTGAACCCCTCAATCAGGGCATGCCAAGCACAGTTCTGCTCCGCTTGATTTACACAACAAGGATAACAACACTTTATTATCCCTGCATAAAGTGATAAAGTGATTTGCAATGCAGCGCCAGCCAAAAGCAATCATTTGGGCTCCATCATGCTACACATCTAAGCAGAGTGAATGTGTCTATGCAAACAAGGTCAGTTCCTGAAGTCTTCTACCCTAGCTCATTTCTAGAGAGCTCAGTCAGACCCTACCCACAGATAGCTTTCAGAATTATTACTAGTAAAAGAACTGATCCAAAATATTTTGAAGAATTTTTTGCATGTGCTTGTTTAAAATTAAAAGCACCTCATAATCAAAAATGCAAAAGAGAGGTTAATTCTCCACTGGACATTTCTCAGAATGTTAACCCTGCTGCCACAACCAATACCAATAGTCCCAATCCTATTTCTGTTATTGGAGGCAGAATTAGTCTCATATGTAGCTGACAACAAAGTTCACATATCTTGTATATTCATGTCTATTAACCATTGTAAGCAGTTTTGAAAAAATAAATAAACCCAAACATATTTTCTTTATCCATTCATTTCCCCCTCCCTTTACTTCAAAAGAAGAGACTGGGAAATATTTGGAAAAATAAGGTGATTCATGCAAGAACCAGGATAAAGTTATACAATGTCATTGTGATGCCCACTTTGTTCTGTGCTTCTGAAACTTGGCAAATGCTACAGCAGGAAACTTCACACACACCATCAGAGATGCTTACAGAGAATGCTTGGTGTCTGCTGATGAGATAAAGTAACTAATGCTGAGGTATTACAAAAGACTGGCCAACAAACTACATAAAAAACAAGCGGATGTGCTTTGGGCATGTGGTATAGATGTAAAAAATAATTGGTATTTTCTTAAACAAGCCCTCTGTATTGGATACCATTATGTGGGAAACTGAAAAGAGGAGAAGGACAGATGATATATAAGAAAACCATTACGAAAGATGTCTTTGGAAGCAGACTTTGATGGAGCAAAAAATATGGCACTAGACAGATGGAGGTGGAAACACAGGGCTGCCTCATGGTTCACAAGGCATGAAAGCATCTAATAATAATAATGATAATAACTTTCTTCAATAGATTGGTTACATCCATAAATTGCTCTTGCAAACTGCAGAGTATAAAATGTTATAACTGTCTATACCAATCACATCAAATGCTATGTTCTGTTTTATGAGGAAACCTGGTGCAAAGTATTCCACTATTTTAACTACATGC
This sequence comes from Dermatemys mawii, assembly GCA_007922305.1. Lineage (NCBI taxonomy): Eukaryota > Metazoa > Chordata > Testudines > Dermatemydidae > Dermatemys > Dermatemys mawii. The sequence continues at coordinate 18,090,697 of ML677352.1, read as the reverse complement.
ATTAACTCACATGCCATCATTTTGATCCGGATTAAAACTAAATGCATTATTAGAGTGCATTTCTGGATAGAGTAGTTCATAGTCATTCTCTGTTCATACCATATATGGAAGTGTCTGAATAAAACGTATCATTTCAGCCAAATGACTCTTTGATACCAGTCTTCACTTCTATTAGGGGATATCAATATAATGTGGTACCTCAATGGATAACTGTTCATTAAAAAAACCCCATAATTTGAAAATGAAATATTTTCACTGGAGACATTTTATATACATTTTGATGTAAACAATGAAAACTACATGGTGTTCAACAACAGTTGTATGCACATAAATCTAATTACATGTTATTAAAACAGCAGTGTATGACCAACTACTATTGTTTGCTGCAACTTTAAAAAACTATCCTGTAAAGACTAGCAATAGTTAATGCTGATTGGATAGTTTTCTAGGGGTTTGGAACAAATACATTGCTTTTAATCTGAAAACAACACTGGATGTTTCTGTCTGATAGTTGGGGAATTCAAACCAACTAACAGATAAATTTGGTGAAGAATCTCATTCTAGTCATGCCCTCCTTTCCTAATTTCCCTTTTCACTGTTTTGTCTTCTTTGCCTGTTCCTTGGGGAACTGAGTGATTGATAGCCTAATCCAAGGACTGTATTACAGCTGCCTCAATTTGGACTCTTTTCCTTATCATTAGCAGTTAGCCTATGGTTAAATTCACAGCTCACTGCTTGGTACAGCCCCTGAGATTTAAGGATCTGGCCTTTAGAAAATATTTAACATAAAACTGAAATCTTGACATACTGAGAAATCAGTTCTCTGTAAGGCTTCTTTAATTAATCCAGTGTACTGTACCATTGTTCTATATGAGACTGTGACATGGTGAACTGCTGCTGAAACTCACAGCATTTTTTCCAAGTACAGTAGAAGTGCACAAATATGTGAAAATATAAATTCAGGGTATAACAATGATACAAGCCAAACTAACTTTGCTTTTAGAGTAAAGATTTTTTTTTTTTTTTATTAATTTCAAGTTTGGCATGAACTCTTTGAAATCAACAGGAGGAGGAAATATTGCCATATTTAAATGATTTATCCAAAGACCTCTGCTTCTCTCTTAGTAAGTGATTAGTTTAGTGCTTCAATGGATACATTCAGTTAGTTTTTTAAAAAAAGATTAAAAATATTTATTAAATGTTTTAGTTTCTGTAAATATACTAGAAAATATTAAAAGTGGAAAGAAAAAGATGCTTAGTTATGGGACCTTATCTGCAGAATAATTCTTATTTAAAAAATGGCTATGGAAAGGATGTAGACCTTGATCTACATTGTAAACCTTTGCCCTAGTTCCAGTCAGTTGATGAGCTGCAAGCTTCTATGAAAATGGCAGCTGAGTCCCAGATGAAAAATTATGCATCTCATAAACTGCTATTCTGCTGAAATGTCAAGCTACGGCAGGTCTGTACCTCAAACTCAGCACTTGGCATTTTCCTTCTGTCTGCTTTGTTGCCATGAAGAAAACATGAACAGTGAGGATTTGTGTAGGGCAGGTAGCAGGCGAGCTCACTGTCAAAAATCTATTATTAGGGCTCTGATCTCTTTTGCACAGACCAGTGACGGCTGTACACTGAGAGACATCAGGCTGCAGCGAAGACATAACAGAAAAAAGAGAATTCTTTGTGAATCTGTACATAATATATGTAAATGAGACTTTAATGGCTGAGCTACACTTAACAGAAATAATAACCCCAAATTATAGCTCTAATATATATTTATTCTGTACTCCTGTTCTACGCTGTTCTCTAAATACATTTTAATATATACTCTTTAATGTGTTTCTCAATGTATATTTATGCTAACATAAATGTATATACCTATATTATTTATTTCAAATAACAGACAGATTTCCTTAAGGTGTATTGATCAAAATCAGTACCACGCAGTCACTGAGAAAGATGTGATTATGAAAGTGAAAGCTCTTTTTTTTTTTCAGATTTTCTTTTAATGATGTGTCATTGACTTAAAATAAAAAACAGCACTTATTATACATTCATACTCCCCTTAAATTGAATTTATACATTTAAATAGATTAGGATATATGTTCCCATTAATAATGCCAATTATTTCATAGAATATGTAACACCCTGTGATTTCTTAAAAGAGACAATTGGCGTATCATAGTGTTTTCCATAAAAAGAGACAACTCCACTAAATTACTTGAAAGGTATCTAAAATTAAGTGCCAATGCTGAATTGTAACAATTATATGTTCTCACATCTGCTAACTGAGCCTACTATAGATGGGAAATCTTGGAAGGAACCTGACGGTCAGCCATAGTTCTTATGAGAAAAAAATTACTGTAAAGATTCAACAAAGCTATAACTTTGTCATTCTCCCTTATATTGGCACACACAAACATACATTTTAGTACACTATATTATAGTTACATGAAACAACATTCTAGTCACCTTATAAAAATACTACAGTGTTCTACAGTAATGGCAATACCACTATTGTAAAATGGGTCTAGGGCATTACTGTAGATTACTGTCAGAATGTTTATCACAGTAACATTAAGGGGGTACATGTTTAGCACGTTGTTTAGGGATTTAGCTTTTTAACTACTTTGAACAGAAATATCTTGCTGAAGTCCAGCACATGGTGTTATAAATTTATTGTTAAGGATCTGGTGCGGGGGTGGGAGAGGAGAGACAGGAAGTCAGAGAACTCAAATGTTAATTTTTAATCCACTCCATTTTGCCTAGAACAGGTACTCTGTATTTTTATAAAAACATAACATATCTGGAACATATAAATACCATGTGAAAGCTTATGGCAAAATTTCAGATTTTTTTCCTGTTTAAAGCTAAGTTTAAAAGGACAACACTTAACTCCTCTAGTACCTAAGACACACAATTTTCAAATTATTTACTATTTACATAGTAGACTATAACATCTCTCTCAGAGCCAGTCATAACTATTTCTTGTGCAAATACATGTAGTTAGAATTAAGTTTAAAATATTTCATATTGCATATGTACAGGAAGTTCTAATAGTAAAATACTTATTGAATGTCTTATAAAAGCAAACTATAGTCTTGATCCTGCAAGCACGCACGATCAGCTTAATGCATGTGAGTAGTCCCAGATCTCAGTATTGTTCCCTTAACAGTTAGGAGAAACTCCCCTTCACTAAACATGGGAGGCTCTGACTCATACATTCCACTGTGTGAGGGAGCGGGCAGCTGCCGTGATCTCATTTAAGGAAGTTGATGAATTAGGGTTGCCAACTTTCCGACTGCAGAAAACTGAATACCCCTGCCCTGCCCCTACCCTGCCTCTTCCCAAGTCCTGCCCATACCCCCCTTCTCCAAGGGCCCCTATCTTCACTCAGTCCACACACCCCCACTCCTCAGTCATTTACTCTCCCCAATCCTTGCTCATTTTCCCCAGGCTAGGCAGGGGGTTGGGGTGCAGGAAGGTGTGAAGGCTCTGGGGCAGGGCCAGAATTGAGGTGTTAGGAGTGTGGGAGGGGGCTCCAGGCTGAAGGAAGGGGACAGGGATGTGAGAGGAGGTATAGGCTCTAGTCTGGGGTTGTGGGCTTTGGGGTGGGACCATTAATGAAGGATTCAGGGTGCAGAGGGCTCTAGGCTGGGAGAGGGGGTTGGGGTGTGGGCTCTGGCTGGGGGTGAGGGCTCTGATGTGGGGATGGGGTTGAGGAGTTCGGAGTGGGGGGGGGGCTTCAGGCTCTGGGAGGGAGTTTGGGTGTGGGAGGCGATTTCAAAATGGGGCAGGGAGTTGGGGTCCGGGCTCCGCTTACCTCAGGCAGCTCCTGGAAGCGGTTGGCAGGTACAGCTCCTAAGCAGAGGCACAGCCAAGTGGCTCTGCACAGTGCCCTCACTCACAGGTGGCACCCCCACAGCTCATTGACCGTGGCTCCCAGCCAATGGGAGCTGCACAGCCAGCGCTCATGGCTGCATGCGCAGCTGCATGTGGAGCCCCTGTGGCCTAGCCTTCACCTAGGAGCCAGAGGGAAATGCCGGCTGTTTCCAGGAGCCACATGGAGCCAGAGTTGACAGGGAGCCTGCCTTCGCCCTGCTACACCACCAACTGGACTTTTAATGGCCCGGTCATCAGAGCTGATCAGAATCACCTGGACCCCTTTTCAACTGGGCGCTATTGGTCAAAATTCGGATGCCTGGCAACTCTAGGATGAATATAATATTATTGCCTCCCTAAAGAGGTGGCCCAGGAGACTATGGATATACTGTGGCCTTAGAGCTATGTTGTGGTTGCATAGCAGCAATGGTGCTTTACTGAAACCTGTGGGGGAAGGATTCTTTCATAGACCTCTTCAGCATAAAGCCCAGTTACTGTATTTCATCTGTGAGCTAGGTTTAGGATTTGACCTCCGCGGAGTAGTTTCCAGTGTCAAAATAATCAAATCAACAATACAGTACAATGAGAGAAATAACAATGCTTACTGATGTTTGGCAATTTAAAACAGGTTAAATAACAGGAATCTATTTTCCATCAGCACCTGAGAAGTTAACACTGAATATAAAAACTCCAATCTGAATTGTACTTTCAGAGGACCATGATTAAACTGCTGTCTCTGGAAAGAGATTTAAAAAGATGACAGAAGCACATCTCTGAGACTACCCTGTAATTCCAGGCAGTGAATTCTCTAAACAGCTGTTTTGATTGGCCTTTTTATTCCTTTTAAATAAAGGAAAATATTTTCCACACCCTAATTCTTTAATAGGAATTTAAAAATATAACTTCTGTCAAATGAGATCTTTCTCATGAAAGGATGGGTAATTACAGCCCTTCCAGATGCAGTCACTTCTGTACAAGGCAGAGAAAGGGAGAGATAGCCAAATGGAAATGGTTCATAAAAGAAGGTTTTGTAGTTTATACCACGGTCAGGACACATCCTTAATCCTCTATCTAGGAAGTCCATTTCTTGGAAAAGGCTTGAAGTGGAAAAGTCAGGCCACATCTGGATAAGGGCATTGACAGACTTTACCATTCACTCTGTAATGAAGGTTTTAATTAAACTTATAAATGTATAATTTGGAGCTAATTCTACTAGAATAATTTATTCCATTCAGTAATACAAGAATAGTAAAATAGTAGAGAATGGCATGCATGGACAACTTCAGTACTAGCGTAGAAAACATAACAACTGGACCTACTACCTTACGCTGTACATCCCTGCTGAGGGGAAACCCTCAATAAGAAGTACCACAAGTCTGTTTCAAACTAGACTAAACAAAGCACTGCATAATCTATTGCAGGGAACAATCATGTATTGGCAGGGAGATGAGCTAGATGACCACAAGGTAGGACCCTTCCATCTCTAATATCTATGATCCAGACAGCTTCTCCACAGCTAGTGTGTACACTCCAGTACCGTGGGAATCTTCTAAAAAGACAGTAGCCACTCAAGTATTTTGCTTTTGTAAATCTTGTAAAGAAAATGGGGCATATTAACCACTGACTTTGACTTATATCAAAGATAAATTTTAGCCCCAAAGGATGATCTGATGTTTTTTTCCTACTTTTGAAAGTGCAACAAAAATCTATATGGCTGTATAAAATGTAAAAGAAAATAATATAAACCAAGCCTACAGGCATGTAAGTGGTCTTATCTCCATTTAACAGACAGGGAAACTTAAGCATGGAAAGGTCAACTGTCTGGCTTAGGGCCACACAACAGAACGTTGGTGAAGCTGCTAGGAATAAAGCCCAACACTTCTGCCTCCTAGTTTCTTGCTCGAACAACTAGATATATTCCCTCTGTTCTTTATGTTCCTATTAAGACTGTTGGTTAGCTCTCTTCTAAATTATTTTAGCGCTGTTATACATTTGTACATTATTAGGCCATGGTCCTGCAATTCACAGATGTATCACTATGTCTGTATCTAGCTCTCTTGACTTTATTGGAGCTCTATGGCATTCCTGAATACAGTGAGTTGGAGGATTGGGACCTTAGTGATGTTCTTTATAGTCCAGGGATCTTTATTTAATTGTCTACAGAGATGCACTCTCCAAATATATCCACACTGACGGGGTTCTTTCCTTTCCTTTCCCTTTCCTTCCCTTCACCCTTTATTTTTATTTTTATTTTTTTTTTTTTAAAAAAAAGACACTCAGGTTGGTGCTATGAATGTCAGATTGCATCCCAAACCACCATCTTCTATTTCTTTTGATATGTGTATAGCTTGAGAAATGAAAAAAAACTACTCTTTTTATATGTATGTTTTTAAACTAAAAACCCAAACCTTGCCCAGGCTGGGATCTGTTATGATGCCAAAAGTGAATTTTTATAGCAGAATTATAAATCATGAAAATATAGAAATACTGAGAAGCTTGTAGGTACAGCTGAGCATTCAGGTGCTGTTATAATTTACAATATACGTGTTTTAAATTTGTGACACAAAGCACACTTTTCATAATGCTGTAATTTTATGGTTTTATTAGATTGACTGATGGTAGAAGGGAATATTCAGAAATTGCAGTTTAAATGAGAAAATGGGAACAGTGTTAGTTATATAAAATACTACTGTAATAGTTCTTTTATTAATTTTTAATGCACAGCACCCACTGTGACCTGCTTTTTCTTTTGCTGTCAACATGGCAGTCTGGAAAAATTGAAATGGGCTGACAGAAAGCCTAGTGAGTACTACAACCCTAACATTGTGTATCTGCTCTCTCTCTCTCTCTGCATCCTCCATTCTGCATATCAATAATATTTTAATGCCTTGCTGGACAGTCACTATGAAATAATCATTATATAACAAGCAGATTTTTTTTATTTTTTTTTTTCCAATCCTTGCACTGTAGTATAGAGGTGCCCTTAAAAACTTCTAGATGTTATTTAGTTATCCAAGGCAACTGGCAATTTACCACTATATATGATTTGTACACATTAAAGTCAATTAAAAAAACCAACCCATTGTCTTTGCCCCTCTATGTTCTCGAAGTATAACACAACTACATGAAATAAAGCATTTTTTGTCTATCCAATTTCCTCCAAATAAATTTCTGGACCAATTCAGCAGTGCTTTACTTGAATAGTGGGATGCTATTATCTTATGTATATTTACCACTTTCTCTATCACCATGGACACTAATCTTCATACATAAGAGCACAGTCAAGAAGCTCACAGCATTGTCTTTGCAGGACCCAGTTCCTGTTGTTACAGTGACAGCGTGCACAGGGTCAACTGATTAATACATTAGTGAGGATAGGGAATGAATTAGAGTATAAAACTTTTTGTTGCTGATATTAAAATCAAATCCTGAATTGTCACACTGAAATATCGTATACCCAAGTATAATTATTACAAACGAACAGGATATATAATATGCATGTATTTGCCAAATGTGACATAGTGTTTTTATCATGGTGGAAAGAAAATAAAAGGATTTATCGTAAGTGGATTTCAGTGTGGTAGGAGAAAGGTTCAGCCTACAATACACATACTGCATTTGGAAAGTTTATATTTTCCCCTTACAATGCCCTTGCATTAGCCTCTGTCCAACATGTGGCCTGACAATTGTGACAGAATGAAAAATTCTAGGAAAACCGTGAGCCACAAGAGAAGAGATTTTCCTCCCTCTCTAGTGACCCTATCGCAGTGTTCTGTTGCAGTGTTTTACCATTAAGGAAAGGGCAACACAAGAGTCTTCACACTCAATCTGTTCCATCTGTCATGACTATTAGAAACATTGACCATCAGTGAGCTTTAAGATCTCAGCACTACTGCAGACATGATATTTTAACCCACTACAAGGACCTCCCGATGTTTTGTCAGCCTCCCAGGAAGAATTATGGATCAAAAAGGCAATACCTACCAGACACGCCACCATATGTGGTCTTCTTTTCTCTACCAACTGCAGGCCAAGGTGTGCAGTCTGCTTTCAGACCCATCAGTCCTGACACAGTGTTCATGGCTGTCACACCATCTGCACCACCTGTGAAAGAAATAGCATTCACTTTTTGTTATACATCTTATATAAGTACAACAGAGGAAACTAAACATAGAAACAATAAAGTTGTTAGATATTTAGGTTCAGAGCCTCATCTGAGGCCAAAGAGCACAGTGCAAATCAGGAGGAGGCACAAAATGGGGCTTTAAAATCAACTCTGGTTGGCTAGCTAGTCCCCTAGAAAAAGTAAAACTAGCCTAAAGGAAACTTGCATCAGTTGCAAGGTCCCTAAGGGGCTGATATGGCAGTTGAGCATAGGCACTCCTAAGACAGATCTCTCTTGTCCTTGGCCATGCTCCTTTCACTGGGTGAGACATAGGATTTGCCACACTAGCTCTGGAGATCCCCCTGAATTGAGATGATGCTCTCATGACTGCTATACTGGCTACTGGACCATATTGTGCTATTGGATCTGGACCTTACTCTTCACACATTGTGAATATGGAGATTACTCACCTGTAACTGGATTTTCTTAGAGATGTGTGGTCCATGTGCCTGAGTCTTGAACTTCTAACACACAGTGTCTATTGGCCCAGACATGCGCAGTAATTCATCCCATGCTCTAGACTGAGGGTATAAGAGAAAACATGGGATGGTGTCCCTTTAGTTTCTCCTCTTACCGCAAATCCAGAAGAATTTGAAGTAGAGCGGATGGAGGACAGTTAGTACAGTACAGATATGGACCACACAACTTGAAGAACTTCTAGTTACAGGTAAGTAAGCTTCATTTCCTACCTGTAACTAGAAGTTCTTACATGTAACTAGAAGCTCCATTTCAGGTCAGTAAGCTCCATTTCTTCTTTATGTCTAGCAATGGTAATTCCTGCAGTGATGCAATAGAGGCAGATTTTGCTCTAGTGGAATGTGTCTTTACTCTGCTACATGGAAGGATATGAAATAACTGTAGCACATGATGATGCACCCAGAAATCCATTTGGAGATCCTCAGTGAGGATACAGCTTGTCCTGGCAACCTCTCTGCTATGGTGAGAAATAGACTAGGAAACTTTTTGAGAGATTTGGTCTTCTGCAGGTAAATTAATAAGGCGTGTCTGATGCGGAGAAAATGGAGCTTCCTCCCCTTAACAAAGGCATGGGGTTTCAGGAAGAAAACGGGTAAGTGAACAGTTTAGTAGACATGAAATTCTGAAATAACACTGGGTAGCATGCAATCGAAGAAAGACTTTTTTCTTGTGAAAAACAGTATATGGGGTTGCCATGAGATGGACCTGCAGTGAGCTAATGGAAAGACCTGAGTTCCTCGAAAACTGAAGGTTATCCAAAATGAGTGGGATACCTGAAGACTTCTGAGACAGCTGCCTGGCTGCAGGGCCAGTGCAACCACTAGGTGAACTATGCAGCTGCCTAGGGTGCCAAGTGGTTGAGGGCACCAAAAAGCGCACTCAGGGAAGGCAGTGGAGTGGAGGTGAGCTGGGGTGCTACAAGTTATGGGGGTGGGGGCGCGTGCAAGGGAATGGCTCCCCACCCCAGCTCACCTCCGCTCCACCTCCTTCCCTAAGCACACTGCCCCCTCTGCTTCTCCTCCCCTCCCAGGCTTGCAGCAGCCAACAGCTGATTGGCGCCGCAAGCCTGGGAGGCAGGAGAAGTGGAACGGCGGCAGTGTGCTCAGTGGACGAGGTGGAGAGGAGGTGAGCTGGGGCCGGGAGCTGCCACAAGGCTCTCCGGGTGGAGGGGGCGGGCTGGGAGCTGCTGCAGGGCTCCCCAGGCGGAGGGAGGGTGGGGAGTTGCCACAGGGCTCTCGGGGGGTGGGGGAGGCGCGCAAGGTGGAAGTTTCACCTAGGGCACAAAATATCCTTGCACCGGCCCTGCTGGCTGCCTACTATGAGTCTATGTTTCCTTCTAACTAGGTAGCAGGTTCTAGTTGAGATGTTCCTACAAGATCTGATAGTTAGTGATCTGGACCTGTAAGCTCATAGAAGAAAAGATCTTTCTCCCTAAAACATTCCACCTCTTTAAGACCTCATCAGCTGGAGTTTTTCTGGGATGCTGCAATCTTGCTCTCTGCTGGCTGCATGTACCACCAGGAAGTTGGGTGGTGGGTGGGAGAAGAGAAATTCAGCCTCTTTGATGGAGATGAAATTGTGCCTGTTGGCCCTCTTAGGCATATTGGCACACGAGACTGAGGTGTGCCAGACCTTACAATAGCCTTGTTAAACAGGAACACCACCTTGCTCTGACTTGTAGGCTGCAGAATATCTAAGAGCCAATGTTAGAAGTCCTGAACCTCCTCCAATGGTATCTGGATGTAGTTGGAAATGTAGATGTAGGAGGGGGTCTTCCTGACTCGAAACACAGTGAGGCCTCATAGCCTTCTCCATAAGGTGTTTCTTAATCTAAGATCATGAGTTTATGATGAAAAAGAGTGACAGACCCTGCACTTTGCAGCAATATTCATCTCTCCAGACAATAGAGACAATGTTGGTGCTTGTTGTTCACAGAAAAGGAGCAGGGGGAGGAGACTCAGTTCTTGAACTTGAGACTCTGGGCACATCCCAGACTCTCAGAACAAATACTATCGATACTAATTACATTAAGAACTCTAACTATGCTAATATGAACTATAAGCTATTTACAAATGTATTTGCAAAGTAATAATAGTAAAAGCTGGAGAAACAAACGGATGCAGGCATTCTGACTTAGGCCACGCAGCAGTAAGAAGGAGAGGCATTAGTCTGCACTGTCTCACGAGAGCTCAGTTTGAAGCATGAGGCGAACTACTGTGCATATGCAGGCCAAAGGACACCACTTGCTAGAAATTCTGGACTTGGCTTCCATGCACACCCATGTGTGGAATACACATAGGGACCAGCATTCAATGAAGAAATTATGGTTACACAAAGAGAAATATAGTGAAACTATTAAGTGGGCCCAACTGACTGAGTCTATTATCTGTTTGGACAAATTGTATCTACCAGGGTGGAGCATTTTGGAATTTGAAAAAATGAATACAAAACCCCCATAAAATTTGGTCTTACTCCAAAATGCTACATCAAGGTAAATAAATTTTGGTCACATTATACATATAAAATCATGATTTCATATCTCTATATCACCAACCGCGCTTTCTAGATAGATAGATGTTTACTCTACAGTATTCACTTTACATGTTAATAAACTAGAATATACAGAGAGCAAAATTTTATAGACAATCTTTAATAGCAAGCACTATGCTTACTCTAAATATTTTAAACAATCTGTTCCATGCTAGCTTTTATTAATATTTGTTACTGCTTTGAGCATAAAGCTGCAAATCAATATAATTGTATAGTACATGCGTTTGAGTTTGTTACCTTCCTGGGCAGCCACTGCAATATTCACAATATCAGTGACATTTGGGGTCAGCTTTGCAAAGAAAGGAATCTGAACAGCTTGTCTAACCCAGCGGCAGATGTTTCGGACTAGCTCTGGATTCTGTTCAAATAGGACAGATAAATATAAGATATATTTAAAAGTAATATGATTTAAGCGTATAGATATTCAATAGCAAAACTTTCTGACAATCTGCTGTGGTTTTCTGAAACTACACTTCACAATTGTATCTTGTCTCATTAGTTAATTTAGGTTAACACAGTAGAAATGACCTGCAAATCCATTACAGAAGAGTTAGATCACATAAAACAAAGAGAAAGAAACCTTTACCAAGAGATAAAGATATGATAGAATGTTCACTTGCCAATGGGATAAAATAAAACTTCAGGCAACAAGGAATTTATTTAACTCATTAATATAAAAACTATATTTTTGTTATATTGTATCTCATTCCATGTAAATAATCACTGTAATATGAAACACCACCATCCTGAACATTCCAGCCCTTATGCATTTCAGATTTCTACACACTCCATTAATTCAGAATATAGATTAGGACGGCAAAAAGCTTAATGAAAAATCAAAATCTTTTCTTCTAAAACTAGAAATAGAAATCTTCATGCTTTGCTTCTTAGGCTTGCCAGACTCACTTCAGTGGCAGTAGTGTTATTTGATTCTGGCCTATGCAATAAGTGTGGGTGGATGTTTGGTTTTTTTGGTATTTAAATACAACATTTAGTACGAGCTTTTCCCCCTGACACTAAATGATAATGTTTATTAATAAATCACCCTAACAGTTGGAACTAATTATTGACTTTGCTAATCTGATGCACGTGTGTAGATGTGTGAAAATGTTTTCAGAAAAACTAAAAGGTGCTATTACAAGATGCAGTATAAACTTGTGTCTTATGCATAGTTTAACTGCAACACTGGCTATTGTTTACATTTACTAATTCTTTATCTTCAGCACATATCATTAAATTTGTCAGACATAAAAAGATGCTTCTCATATGGATATTAATGCAACATATATTCAGCATTGTCATTGCTAGGAAAATATAGCATGCTTAAGATGAGGCTACATTATAAAGTTCAGTTGATTTTGAAGATGTCAGTTTAACAAATCTTAGCCTCCTGCATGGGAAAAATGTGCCACTGCTTTTTTCTTTTGACCCTGAACAATTAAATATAAACATTAAAACAATATATGCAGCACATCTACACAGCATACAATGCCTTTTCATGAACAGAAACATCATGAGACTTAGCTCTGCAAATTCCAACTAATAAAAATGGTGATTTACCCTGCACATGCAACTTTCATGCAATATTTATAACAGCTGCATTGGATTCTGAAAGCAGCTGCATCTTTGTGAGTTTCATTTCTCAGTTGTAAATTTCCTTGGGCCCAGTGAAGAAAGAGAACCTCTAGAAGGATGATGTTAATTCTTTCCCTTAGACTTTCTGACAATAATGTAAAAGATGTTTGCATTATATAACTCAGAATGATGGCCTCTAAGTACTCGCCATGTTACTATAAAAGTACCGCCTTACTCCAACACACTTAAGCTCTTATACATATATTAATCCTTTTAATTTACCTTGAACAAATCTTTACATCCATGTTTACCTCATCCTCATCCTAGCCATTAAAATTTGCTAGTGTGTCTTTTATAATAAATATTCATGTCACCTTCTTTTAGTTAACATGGGCTTTTCATAAGGTACAAAATAAGAATAGCTACATGCTACCCCAATTTAGATTTAGAGGTTGGAATTAAAATTTTTACTATTAGACCTGCAGCGTCAAACATTCACCCTACATGTCCTGACTAACAGATGTCAGTAAAATGAATCTAATACTCAGATTCCAGAATCTAAATTTTCAATTTTAGAAAAATCAGATTTTTGCCTATAGTACTTGGTTGTAAAGATGAACTGTGAACTGTGCATAAATTGAAACCCTCTTGTCTTTCTGAGTCTGCTGATAGCTTGAAACATTAGTTCTGTGTACTCCCCATCCCTTGGTATAGGGTGAGGATGTTGAACCTAATTCCAGTAATGACACTTTGGTGTTAGCATTAATAATTTAATTAATGGAAAATGGAAGGGGGTAGCAGCAAAGCCCATGAAGACCAGGAACTGGGAGTTACTTCAGGGAAAGAAATACAGATGGGAGAAAAGAGGAGTCATAAAAAAACAGAGAAGAGGAATAAATAAGAAAAAGAAAGATGGGGAAAGAATAGGAACGAAGCAGAGATACAGTGGTAGTTCTCACAGTAAGGATGTTCAATCAAGGGAGCAAAGGAGATGTGGCTTGAGTAACAGAACCAGGATCAAAAGATAAAATATTTTATGATCAAAGGCTCTTTTTACAGCCAGACAAATGTATTTTGGGAACATCTGGAAGACAATTCATATACATTTGCTATTTTAAAATGAGATGATTTGCCAGAAAACTAGAAGCCACAACAGAAAATTTCCCAGGAATTTCAGAAAGAAACTGTACTGTTGAATACAGTACATTAGCTACTCTTGCCTAATTATAATTACATAAAATGGACCAAACTTTACTGTCTTCAGTCAGTCCTTAATTACTTTAATGGAAGCAGTTTTGCCTGTAAAACGACAGGGTGAGGACCGAAGTATTTGGGCCACTGCAATTACAGAAAGTGCAGAGTGACTCTTCTGCCAGCCAAAATCCTGAATGTGATTAATCAGTAATGCATACTTATTTAGAAATACAGGAATTGTCACATTGGATCATGCCAGTGATTCATGTACATGCATAATTCTGTCTCTGATAATGGTCAATTGCAGATATTTTAGAGAAAAATAAAAGACACCATGTAGGAGATCTGCTAACAAGGAATTTTCTTCCCAACTCTTATCAATTACTAGCTGTCTTATGCCCTGATGTGCAAGATTTTAGTTACATTAGATAAGATAAAAACATTTTAAAGTCTGTCAATATCATCTATATTAATCTCTAATTCTTTTTTGAATACCACAAAGCTCATCCATTAAGGATATATTATGGCAATGAGTTTTACAGGTTAATCATGCAATGCATAAAAAATAAATCCTTTCAACAGTTTTACATTTTGCTTTTCAATTTCATTGTGTCCCTTCTCCTTATATTATTCTTATTACAGACAAGTTAAGTTGATTTGGGAGTTAGCACTTATCATAGTTACAGAGCAAGCTGTGCATTACACAGGTTTTGCTACCTTCAACCTTCTCGGTTTGAACCACACAGTCCTACCACTCCAGGACTGGGTCTCTGGGCTGCAGCCCCCCTTTACCAACCCTGATGTACAACAGGACCAACTGAGTTTGGCACCTGTTAACACTTCTCCTCCAGAAGGAGCTGGTGACAGTGGCTGATTAAAGTGACTGAAAACCAGCTCCTTCAAAAAACACAACATTATCTATTCACCTCAAAAGTCAATAGCACTCAGATCAGAGGGTAAAAACAATAAAGGTTTGTATGCATATTTGCCCTCATCTAAATCTTAATCTTTCCTTCCAGGCTCTGTAAATTCCATTCATCCCCATTATCTCGTTATCTCCATCTCTAGGTTGAGAGAAGCAGACTTGCCCTCTGCATTCTTTTCCTCATTGTTTTCCTTCAGGGCAGCTGCTGACAGCCCACTCAACCCTATCTTCTTCCCTAGGCCAGCATATTTAAGATTTAGCATCTCCTATATTCCTTGGTTTGGTCTAGGAGGAGTAAACTTTGCCAGCCCAGTTGGAGCCAGGCCAGTATTCCCCAATTAATAGTTTCCCCATTGTTCCCCTACAAAGGCATTCTCTTTAATAGTACTTATCTTTGCCATTTCTTCATTTCTACCACTTGTTGTCTCCTTTGATATGCATAGACTTTATGCAGCCAGGCAAGATATATCAGTCAGGTAAACTAAGGCACATGTGATATTTATAAAAAAATAATACACATAACACTCTCAATCTGGATTGTAAATAAATTTCACTAAGTAATGTGGGTATCTTTAGAACAAGGAAAAATGGCTGGTATGGTGCAAGACAGAGAAACAGCAAGATGGAGCCAGTGAAAGTGAGACTTAACAAAGCCAGGACCCCTCTCCTCCCTCTGGAGCTCCACGGATAGAGTGCTTGCAAGACTGGGCCATTACATTTTAATTTTAGAAATTTATTCACCTAACTCTACAAAACTCAACAATCTATCCTGGAGAGTGTCAGTGAAGAAGCTCACAGTGGGCCCATCACATCTAAGACACTTCCTCTCTTCTAGTGATGTCCTCTAAGTACAACACAATAAAGAGACTGTATTCTTGGCCTTGCTTTGTTGTGCCTCTTAGAGGTGAATAGGGGGTACTGCAGGAACTCCCATACCTTTGTTGTGGTGGGGGCAGTCAGGATTAGAATCCATACAGGGAAGCTTGGGAGATGGAGGAATACTCATTTCCCTAGACTCCCCCTTCATTCAAGCAGATCCAAGATAGCTGCCCATGGAGGAGATCTGGGATTTCTTTGACCCTCTTCCACAGTGTACCAAGCCAACAGGATTTGTTGGTCCAGTGTTGTAGCCAATTTACATAATGTAGATGGTCACCACACTTCTTCCCTTCAGACAAACCAGGGCTAGAATATAGCCTTTAAAAGACTGGAATTTTAGGAATAACCATTTTAAAGTTTCATGGTTTCTGTGTTTGATGATTCACTCTCTTGCCCTTGCTTCCAACATTTCATAAGAGAAGCAAAGGGGTTCACCTTAAATCATTGCAAACTGATGTCTTCAGAGTCTCTTTCCAGTATCCAAGTTCTGCTTTTCAGATTACTATTCCTCTGTTCCATGTGATATACAAAAAAGTAATCTCTTCTCCTCCTCTCACTTCTGGGATGTCCAAAATTACCTTCATAAAACTGAATCTGCCTAAATTTCATAGTACCTAATTACAGAGTTGCAATTAATCACTACAGCAAAAGAGACATCATTTGTGAATTCCACAGCTAATCTTATTGTATCCTCTTATCCTAGCAAGGGGCTTTTTAGTGTATGCACTTGTCCCATTTCAAACTTAATTAAAACTAACAAATTATTTAAAGCCTGTCAAATTAGGGGGAAAATTTCCCAGGGTGGGCGACAAATAGCCCTCTCCGTATAGTCTGAGTAAAATATTTCCTCATTTCTCAGGAAATTTGACAGAGAGAATTCAGTCAACATCTTCCACCAGCCACAGCTGTCAAAAGAGACAGCAAAGAGGGAGCTTAACCAAATGCAGGAGTGATGGTACTCATAGTTATACATGTAGTTATTTATGAATGTTGGGTAACATTTTCTAAAGTGCCTAAGGCCTAGCTCCTAAAAAGGCAGTTAGGTGCCTAAAACTCAGGGAAATCAATAGGAGTTAGGTGACAAAATACCTTTCTGCATGCAGAAAATTGCAAATTTAGAAGGAGGTTTTGAAAATGTGCCTTTATATTTGAAAACTTATATCCCCTCTCAGCCTTCTCTTCTTTAGACTAAAAAGGCCTTATTCTTTCAATCTTCCCTCTTAGATCATGTTTGTAGAATTCTTACCATATTTGCTGCTCTCCTCTGAACTCTTTCCAATTTGCACACATCTTTCCTAAAGTATGGTGCCTCAAACTGGATACAGTTCTCTAAGTGGGGCCTCACCCGCACAGAGGAGAACAGAACAATTACCTCAGGTATCTTACATCTGACACTCCTGTTAATACAACCTCCTGTATAATATGACTATTTTCAATTTTTTAAAAAAATTGCCTTTCTTACTCACACAAAGACAATATCATTTAAAGATCATGTCCATAGAAACTTGCATTTAAACAACAGAGGCTTGCCTGAGTAAGGAATGAGTAAAAACTAAGAAGAGCATCTGGATTTAGCCCTATAACTCTTATTTTCTTAATTACCCTATAAAAACCAAGAAAAAAAAAAAGACCAGATTCTAGCTTTGTTCTCAGTCTTAAAAGAAATAAACCCCCAACACGCAGGTAAAGCTGTAAGCAGGGTGTCATGATTTGAGCAGGTGTTGTTCAGATCAGTCACTTTTAAGTTCCACGCTGTGGAGCCTAATGGAGATAGATTCTCTCCCTTTACTGTCATACCAACTGTCATTGGACAGAATCAAGTCACTTTGGATTAGGGCCGTGCTTTTTGTCATGGCTGAGTGGAGATATCAAAGCTCTGAGTCTCATTCTATCATTAGAAGAAACAACAGCAGCTTCTAAGACGTTGCCAGAACTGGACAGTGACCCTACTGGTGTTCAGAAAGAAACCTTGCATGCATGTTGCTTATTTAGAGACTTTATAACAATACTCAGCTCCAGTACAAAGCCTCAACTCAAAATCCAGTGGAGCATTAAAAAAAAAAGAGTTCTCTAAATTCATAAAAGATTAAGATAGAAAACAGGACTTCTGGATAAGCTTCATTCAAGCACATCCCAATCTTCTAGCCTCTTAATTTTATTCAATCTTCTAACTCCATCTAGTTTGCCCTCTCTACTAAAAAACTAATTTAATTTTTGGGAAGTGCCAGAAATACCAGTCACTACCATGTTTCATCTTATAATTAACAATTTTGATATAGATCATCTTGAAAAACATTATTTTGATCACTCCCCTTCTCTAGGTTTGCAAACAGATTTTTTGTAGGGATTCATAAATATGTGATATATACTTTGTTTCCATCTTTCTCCATTACAATTTTAATAATTTAAACTAGAGAAAAAATTACTACAGCATTTTTTACTTGCGCACAATATTGCAGCTGCACTATAGAACACTGTTAGCAGTTAAAAAACATCAGACTATGCTTCACATTTTAACATATCTGATCTAATAGCTGCCATTATTAACACAGGTCAGTATCCAAAGTCAAGAATACAGTTATCAAAGTGATGCATGGGAGCTCCACTTTGATTTGCTTGTTAGCAGGATTTGTGCACAAATCCTGCTACACATTGCTTTGAAAATGTATCATTTAAAGACTGGAAATTAACCAACTCGAAGACAAGGTCTAAAATACACAAAAGTCTAAAATATAGATTAGTGTTGAGAGTCAAAGCAATGAAAAGAGGATTGTCAGTAGCAAAAACCAGGGTAGCTCAAAATGTTTTAAATTGTCTTTATTTAGTAGCCTTTGCAATTATTCCCTTTTTCAGCTCATATAAAGGCTTTACTGTTTTGTGTTTTTTTTCTTCCCCACCATGAAGAAAAAAATAATTCAATTTATTTGGATGACAGAGTCTTGCTTCTACATAGATAGTGGAATCATGCTGCATTTCGCTAGCCCAGATTTGGCTTTTTTCATTTAACAATGTGAAAAACTCCAAACATACCAATGTTTATAAAACAAACTAATTTTAAAATGCACTGTATTGCCTTAATCTTAAATAGAGTACTTTTAATTTCCACAGACATCTTCCATGCATTGGGAAAGGCTTCCTTTTGTTTGACTGTGATAGATCAGGTAGGACTGATAACTACCATTTACAGCTATTGATTTCACTCAACATTAAAGGATCAAAATTCAACCATTATTCTCATCAGTTGTCACAACAAAGGTTAATAATAGTTGAATTTTGGACTGTAAGAGTGAAGCAAGGATTGACAGCTGAAATTAACAAACTGTTTCATTCAGAGACTAAGTCAATACTCAGGTTTAAATATTCTACGTACAAAAACTGAAATAGTGCATTAAAATGTTTATAAACTATGAGGTGTGAGTGGAAAGAATTATTTATTGAAAATATCAGAACATTTAAGGTGATGGCTAATAAAAAAGGCATTTCTCCCCTCAAAGAGCAACATATTTTATCTTGGTTGTTTGTATATGACCAAAATAATGCTTCTCATATCACTGTAAAAGAGTGGTATACAGCATGATTAAACAATATTTCAAGTCTTTAGTTCATGCAGAGGTTACCTGCTAGAGGGCATAAAGGTTTGATTAGGTTTATGTCGAACATGAGACATTTTAAAGGAAAGAATACAACACTCCTTTAAATATATGAGCACTATAGCTACAAATAGCTTTTTCTTCCAGTCAGGTAGGTAATCTCTTAGTCCCTTCACTATAAATAAATAGGTAGAATATAACGGGTACTTCAGGAAATCATAAATCTTTCATGCTTCAACGGCAAATTACAGAATGTAAAGTCTGTATGGACTTGAATTTCCCACCACTTTTAAAAATAGTCATAATTTACATATTTATTCAGTATGGATACACTATAAATGGTCTGCTTTCAACTTAATTTCACTAACCATAGCATGAGTTAAAGCAAAATGCAAAGATAAAGCTGGAGCCTATTCTAGAAAATTCAGACATGGGTAGTGAAGAGACTGGTGAGTACACTGTTATAGTACCCAATGTGGGCATACAAATAAAATCTGTCATAAGTAACTGATATTAAGATGCTGTGTACTGAGTACAGCCTTTGTTAGATAACTTCTACCATGGGTCAGAACGAAATATTTTAAATTGTTGAACTTTTCATACCCTCCCTGCTTGTTGCTGATCACATCCTTTCTAAGAAATCTTGTCTATAGGGTACCATAGGTATTAACAATTCCAATGCTTTGCACAAAGCTAGGAGCAAGGCATGTGTAATTAGTATGTTGTGATCATTAAAAACTATTGTAATTATGTAGTCTACTGAAATGTCTCCTGAGTTTTCTACATTTCATTATTATTAGGACTTTCAGAGTATTAGAGGGTGACTACAAGAGTAAGAGCAAATTGTCAGAACCTTTTAAGAAAACTGTGCTTTCCCTTCTGCTTTGTGAAGCACTCACTTCCTGCACCCTCCGTGATGGTTCCTAAGACAACAAAATTCTCATTAAAATAAAGCCCAAACCCTTCTCAAGTCCTTTCCAAGTGGGCTAGTGTGACTGATGTTTTGGCCAGACTGACTTTCACTATACCTTCCATGATTTATATGGACAATTCCTGCTGAAGTATCTGTAATCATGATACAAATAAAAAGGAAATTAAAGGGATCTCTATCACCAGCTTTCTGTCACACATGCATGAACTTGAAGACAGGGTCACAATTAAGGTTTCTAAACATTCACAGGCAATGTTTTCAATAGACAAACATAATGTTACCACACAGACAAAAGGTAAAAATCCTATTACCAAATATAACAATATTTTAAAATTTTCAACATACTGGTAACACTGTTAAAGTTAGCATGCTATCTATACTCCAATTCTATGTTCTGTGTTTTGAGTAATTTAAGTAAAAATCCTATGAACCAATACCAACGATAACGTTGTCAAACCAATAATGTTGTCAAACTTCAATTTAAAAATTACAGAATAATGTTTTGATAATGAATTAATTAAGCTTCACATTTCTTATAGTGTGTGTGACAATCACAATTCTTAAGGCAAATTAACAACTAACTGCCTTACCTCGTTATTAAGTATTGTCTCCTCCTACATGATACAAAATGTATACTTTGTGAGCACTCTGCTTTATACAAATGACATTTCCAGTCGGGGGGGGAGGGAAATGACACACTTTAAAAACAACATCTCACTAGTCCTGAATCCTACAACAATATTTGTAGCACTATAATAATTCAGGTACTACAGATTGGTGGTCAAGGTCTGTCTAGTAGTGAAAATACATTGAGTTTTATCTCATTGGATTTTCAGTGAAATATATCAGGAATCAGTTGTTATAGGTATTATTTTAAGAGCAGGGGATTCAAAACGAAATTCAAAAGAGGAGGGAAGGGAATCATAATGAGAACAGACATTAAAGCAGGGGTATGCAGCCTATGGCATAGATGCCAAAGGCGGCACGCGAGCTGATTTTCAGTGGCACTCACACTGCCCAGGTCCTGGCCACTGGTCTGGGGGGCTCTGCATTTTAATTTAATTTTAAATGAAGCTTCTTAACCATTTTAAAAACCTTATTTACTTTACATACAACAATAGTTTATATACATATTATGAACCTGTAGAAAGAGACCTTCTAAAAACGTTAAAATGTATTACTGGCACACGGAACCTTAAATCAGAGTGAATAAATGAAGACTCGGCACACCGCTTCTGAAAGGTGGCCGACTCCTGCATTAAAGGAACACAAGGAGGAGGAGAATCTAGCAAAGAGAAAATAATCAGGTGAAGAGAAAAGATATAGTAATAGCGGAAAATGGAATAAATATGGTAAGAATCCACAACCAGATCAAGACACTGGATTAAATGCATGAACTGGTATATTGTAGCTGCTGTAGTAATTCCTGTGTTCCTAGAAAGAAAGAGAGATCAGAGAAAGCATCAGGAAAAAAAACAACAACCCAGAGTTAATGGAAATTGAAGCACAGCAGGCAAGAAAGACCAAGATGACATAGATGAACAAAAGTATGGAAAGTAGAAGTGGCCAAGCAGTAAAAATAGAAACTGAGAAAACTGAGTAAGAGAAGTAGATAAGGAAATAATGGAATAGGAGAAAAAGATACATACAGAATATAAAAAGAAAATGAAGATCAACAATGAGGTTTTCTAGAGTACACAGGAGATTTTTTGCATGCCCAATTACACTGATACACACAAAATTAATGGGAATTGGATGTTCAGATCCCCTAGACAGCTCTGAAAATCTCAGCCTACAAGGGGGTAGACAGGAATGCAACTTGCTCTAAAGTACACAGTTTCAGAGCACATACACTTGTAAAACATGAAGGTCCAAGCAGAAAAGCAGCCCTAGGCTGGCTGGACTCACCCAGCTGTGATCCTGCAATGCTTCATAGGTTTTACAGAGAAGAGGCTGTGGAGCGGAATTCTTTTAGAGAAATAGCAAAAGGAGCGCAAAAGTTGTTGGGAACTGTCAGAGAACGAGGAATGTTGGTAGAGGTCAGATAAGGGAAAGTGGAATGGTTTGTTTAGCAAGACAAAACGAATTTTTGGCTTTAGTGAAAATATTAGCATTGCAAAACCCCTGTAATTTCAGAAATTGGATTTTGTGCTAGTCGCCCTATTGTTTGGACAGCCTTTGGCATTAGTCTATACGGAGTCTAAAACTGTTGTCTCGATGAAGATGAATGTCTTCTGAATGGCTGTGCTGGCTTACCAGGAGATTTATTTGACCAAGTAAACTGAGCAGCAATAAAATAGCTGCTTTACAGGGAGAAGTAAATCCACGACGCAGCATTGAGCAGCTATAATCTGGATTATTGTGCCAAAAGTAAATTGCACATCCACGTTTGCTGCTCCTCTCATGCAGCAGAACTGACACGATCATTCTAGAGTACCTACTTGTCGGCTAGTCATTTTAGGTGTTGCCTACACTTTGGAGCCATCACATAGAAAGGCATGAGGCACAAATACAGCACTATGATCATCAATGGTAAACACAGTGATGAATGCAGATTCCTATTGCACAGAGTAACAAAATGTAACGGAGATTCTTAGACAGTACCTGAAAAGGGGGAACCTGCAGCATAAATGTTCACTTTTCATTTCTAAGACACTTCAGTTGAGAATACTAGTGTTTCAGAAGGAATCACCAGTTCTAATCCTTTACACAGTGCCTTACAGTTAAAAAATTACTTCTCTCAAGTACTTATACAATCTCCATTACTGGAGTGCTTGGGTACCTCCCAAGACTATACAGTTGAAAGCAACAATAATCTCTCTCTTATCCTTCCTTCTGTAAGAGAAACAACTTTTATGAGTTTACTTTTTTAGGTCTGTTTGTGTGAGAGGTGTCTTGAACATGATGTGGTTAGCAGCCTTCTCCTCATGTATTCTAAATATTGACCACAAAACACTGCTGCATTAAGTATACAAATTCTCTGCTGGTGTAAACTGGAACTGCTCCACTGACTTGGGTGGAGGTGCACTGATTTCCCCCTGGGAGAATATTTGGTGTGTGTCTTCCTTTAATTCACTGATTAAAGAAAATCAAATGGGGTAAGGGAGAAAGGAGCACACAAAACTCTGCCTGCCTCCTCCCCTACACTAAACAAGGATAAAATGGGTAATACAAGCAAAAAACGAGACACAGAACTTCTGAAACAATAAGAGAAAATAATCCCACTACTGCTGTGGTGCACTCCTATTCTTTGCATAATTTGTTGCAGTAACTGATACACAAGTGAAGAGATCTAACTAATGCTGCATGCAGGACTAAATGAACTTTGCTAAATCAACCTATCATTGTAGGGTGAAAGACTGCTACACAAACAGACAGAGAATCACATTTTGGTTGGGGGATCGTCTATTTAAAATAGTCCCATCTCCTTGCTGGCATAGCAGCAGTAAATTATTTTGTGATGCTGTGCACCTCAGTTAAAAAGCAGACTCATCATTTCCATTTCCAAGGAAGGGTGGTGTAAATCTAAGGGTGTCACATAGCTAGTTTTCATCTTTGTAGAGTAACCAGAGGCTTTCTTTTTGAAGATTTCTGCACTTTTGCATAAGGCAATGCAGGCTTTAAGCTGCTCAACTGCCCTCCTAATTGTAGGTAATATAAACACAGCCAAATGGAGTTTAAGTAAAATGAAAATAAATATAACAAAAGTTTTTCAAAAGCAAGCTTCTATTAGATATCAATTGGATAGTTAAATTATCATTTAAAATTGTTGTGATCTGGATTTTGGTGCTCACAGTACATTTATGCCAATGGAAATTAACTCTCTTTCCCCCCAAAATAAAATCCTATAGCTGAATTTGCAAGATATGCATGTCATATATGGGCAGATAGTAAGTATTAGTTGCTAGGAAATATTCATAAACTAGAGTGTCATTAACTTTAAAATGTCTGTTTATAGCACACTGTTTTTGCTCCTGCATACAACAAATGAATCGTCTCTTGAAAAATAAAATTTAGAAGCATACTGTATACTCACAGAAGTTGACCGAATGCATATATTTTCTCTCAAATCTTGAAAAAGGGCACTTAGATCTCCTCACCATAATGACTACCTCTTCCCAAATTACTAGGAAAATATTTGTGATTCTTTTTGTCTTTTAGTCCTTCCATATCTCCAGTGTGAACATTGCAAAAACTCTTGGCTAGAAATTTAGTAAAGGAAACTCTTCCGCTCTTTTTCCCCTTCTCATTAGGCTAGTGAGAAACATCAAAACCTTTGAAGACCTTGGATGTGAACTGTCACAGACCATCTTGTTGTTAAGTTTCTTAGTAGATGCGACATTAAACATGCTGGATCTGAGGTTCCATCTCAACAACAACAAAAAATCTTCTAAGGGAGAGAACATCAAACCTAGCTTATCAGATCAATCATCTAATGTAACCATTTGCTTCTCTGTCTGAGAATAACTGAAGATAATGCAAGACTTTTCTGGAATAAACATGTAGACCTTGAAGCCATGAAATATATGGTTTTTCAGTGTCTAACTGTAACATGGTCTTCTGGATTGAAATGTAAGCACTATCACTTTCAGGGCTCAAGTGAGCTTTTATAAATGTTCATCTTTTGATGAGCGATACAAAAAATATCATTTGTATTAACTGTTGTCAAACTAGAATTACTACAGCACTGAGCTGTACCAGGTGGTCTATATATTTACTATTAGATAAACATTGAAAGGCTACATTACTACTGTTCTGAGGAAGTCAGCACAGTAACACTACATAATTAATGATGAAGTTTCTCTTGACATTCCTAACAGTATCAATAGGGCGTTACCAAATTCACAGCCATGAAAAATGCATCATGGACTGTGAAATCTGGTCTTCCTGTGAAATATGTCCTTTTCTGTGCTTTTATCCTACGTTATACAGATTTAACGGGGGAGACCAGCGTTTCTCAAATTGGGGGTCCTGACTCAAAAGGAAGTTGCAGGGGTTGCATGGTTACCTCTGCATTGCCTTCGGAGCTGTGGGTGGCCAGAGAGCGGCAGCTTTTGGCTGAATGCCCAACTCTCAAGGCAGCACCCTACCAGACGCAAAGCAGAAGTCAGCGTGGCACTTCCGTACCACGCCATCCTGACTTCTGTGCTGCTGCCTTCAAAGCTGGGTGGCTGGAGAGTGGCGGCAGGTGACTGAGGGCCCAGCTTTTCAGACAGCAGCGCAGAATTAAGGGTGGCAATACCATATCATGATATCATTACTCTGCATTGCTGCTGTGGTGGCACTCCTGGCCAGCAGCCACCACTGTCCAGCTGCCCAGTTCTGAAGGCAGTGCCGCTGCCAGCAGCAGCCCAAGAGTAAGGAGAGCAGTACTGCAAATCCTCACACCACACACAACAGCTTTGTGACTACCTTACAACTCCATTTGGGGTCAGGACCCCTACAATTACAACACTGTGACATTTCAGATTTAAATAGCTGAAATCAAGAAATTTACGATTTGTAAAATCCTATGACTATGAAATTGACCAAAATGGTCTGTGAATCTGCTAGGGTCCTAAGTGTAAACAGACTCTAACATATTTGTAAATTGTTATAAAAGAAATAAAACTATAAAACTAAAACTTTATTACCATTAACCAGTGTTAATAAATGAAAGTGAAATTTCATACATACTTTAAGTAATATATTGGCAGCAATACTGATGACTTTTAAAATTACCCTCTGGCAAACTATACTACTTAGATGTCAGAATGTCTTCATTAATGGCTTGGAATTAACATCAAATAAAATGCTGAGTATCAAAATGCAGTATAAACAAATGGACATTTTTAGGCCAAACTCCCCTCCTTGTTCTATGAATAAACCTGGAAATAATTCTTAAAATTTACTTAGGTGTATAACAATAGAGGTGGCAGATGGTGGGCAATAAACAGGGCAGAGAAAAATGGATTTGGTTTCCAGATTTCTAGATATGGCTCAATTCCCAAAAATTGTACAGACTGAAATGAGGAGCAACTGTAGACAGTATGATTAACATTTAAGAAGAAAAACACACCAACCTTTCACTTTAAAGACAGCTAAAATACATATATACTTTCCTAGCATTATCTTTCCATGTAAGCAAGCAACTGCTGTAGTTATCCCAAAGATATTATGCAATCATGAACAAGAAGGGAGGAAGCCCATACAACAATTTCTCTTTTAAGATGTGGCCCATGAGAACGCCCGATCGACGAAAGGAACAGGATAGCTCTGGTGTCTCAAGCCCCACCTCATCGTTTTCCCAGCTCCTTTTTAAGATTCAGTGTCTCACTTGGCTCAACTGCATCCACCTACTTCCTGTCTGGGGGTGCCTCTGAAAACACCTATTGGGTAGGGTGACCAGATCAGAGGCCTAAAATATCGGGACACACTGGGGCACCGCCCACAGTCCACCCCCCCCCCCCCACTCTTCCCAGACTACACCCCACCCTGCCCCAGGCACCGCTCCCTCTTCCCCGGCTCCGAGGTATAGGACCCCCCCCGCCGGGGCCAGGCACAGCCCCGCCGGGGGTCAGGGGCACCACCGCCCCCCCTGCTCCGGGCGCAGCCCCACCGTGGATCAGGGGCACAAATACACACACACACCCCGGCTTCGGGGCCGGGCGCAGCCCCACCGGGGATCAGGGGCACCGAGACTCCCCGCCCCCCGAGCCAGTCACAGCCCCACCGCAGGCTGGGGACCCAGGGCCCCGGCTCTCTCCCCACCGCCGCTCCAGTCCCTCATCAGCGACCATCGGCTCCACCCACAGCCCCTTACCCCAGGCACAGAGGGAGTCAGGACAGGTCTCTCTCTGCCGGCGCATGCTGTGGGAGGGGGGACTGCTTGCACAAGCGCCGGCAGAGAGAGACCTGTCCTGACTCCCTCTGTGCCTGGGGCAGCGGGCTGTGATCCCCGACGAGGGGCTGGGGGCGACGAGGGGCTCTCTGCCCCCGTCCCTCTGTCGGCGCCTGCAAAGAGAGCCCTCCTCCCCCCATCCCCGCTGCAGCAGCAGCAGCAGCAGCAGCAGCAGCATGCTCCGGCGCCGGCAGAGAGACTTGCCTGCCCTGACTCTGCCTGGAGCAGCAGCCAGGGGCGTGCTCCTGCCGGCAGGGAGTGACTCAGCTGCCCCGCCGGCCCGGAAGCAGTGGGGGTGAGTGGCACAAGGTCCTGAATATCGGGACAAAGAGGCGTTCTGACCAGAGTTCGGTCGGGATGCGGGACAAGTCCCCTAAAATCGGGACTGTCGCGATTAAATCGGGATGTCTGGTCACCCTACTATTGGGATTTAACTCAGAATACTACATGGCACTGTCTGACTTGACATGGTGTACCACATGGAAAGGTTACAGTTTGGATAAGGGACCCCTTTGGTGGATCGCTGAAGGATCTGTGAATCTTATCATAATAGTACCCCCTTATTCAGTCTTTACTTCAGCAAATCTCATTGGAAGTCGATACAAATTTGCCCAAGCTGGATCCAAAATACTGAGGAAGAACTTCAAAATTTTGCTGTGTGTGAATTTAAATTGCGTTCTGGTCTCTCACAGCTGCTGCTCCGAGGCAGTTAAATAAAGACAGATATATATTTAAATAGAGTAGTAAGATTAAACATTAAAAAAATTCATACTGTATGGAGAACAGACATATTCTATTAATATACAAACATATATGTATATGTAATGCAATCTTATTGGTTTACAGAGCCAAATTCCTCTGAGGAGTGTCACAAATCCACATGATAGCCATGTGTGCTCAAATTTTGCATTTGGTTCTCTAATTTTACACTAGTTGAAAGATATGTAAAAACTCATGTAGGCAGACAGCTCCCTACTGACTACACTTCTAAGCAGCTTCACATGCATACATTATTCCAGCCAGCTAAGGTTGGAAGTAACTTATGCTCAAAAAATGAACTTGAAATCTGTCTATTTCTATTTCCATGGGAAGCCCTTCAGGATTCTCTCTGACCAAATGACACCCACTTATGAGACTAGGGAATGCCACATTGAGACAATCCACAAATGCATAACTTGTTCCCATAATGAGATATGCAGTGCAGATTTGAGGACAGAATTTGGCTAATCAACAAGTCAGATATGGGTTACTGCAGATGATTGTTGTTTTTGCTATAACAGCTGTTACTGTTTTGTTGTGATAGACTTGGGACCTTTTATAAATGTTCATCTTTTTTTAAAATCATAACTTTGAGAACTGACCACTGTACATACACACCATACTTGTCATTAAAAGTAATATAGGCAATGAAGGATATTGATAACGTTCCAAGAAATAATCTTTTCTATATACTATATCTGATGGAACTGTCATCCTGAGAATCAACTGAAGTGTGTACATAGTCCCATTGAAATTGTTATGATTCCTGTTGTAAAGCAGGTCAAAGGTTTAAAAACAAAATTTTATAGTTAACTTGCCTCATTGTACTTAGGTTCTGGATTGTTTTAGGTTCATCTGAAGATTCAGGGGTAAATTAGAGGGCATCTGTTGGATTTGCACCCCCATCCCCAAGACAGATAGATAAAAAACTACATTGAGGTGGCAAAGTCAAGCATTCAAAAGTTAGGAAATGCCAGATGTAAAGGTGGCAGTGACAAGCTTCGTTCAGACCCCTTGTGCATATGCACTGTGATAGTCTTTAATCACATGATCCTATTCTATTTTTCTCACAGGATTCCTGGCCGCATTCAAGTCAGGCAGCTTCCTCCTCCACGCTGCCTGAGAGTCACCGCCCATTTGGCTGGCTGGCCGGGAGAAGAGGGCAATGCTTTCTGGCTTCTGGGGAGGACAAGAGATGTAAAACTGCTGGAAGAGCAGTCAGCCTGGCGGATGACTCACCGCCTAGGAATGAGGGGTTTAAAAAGGTCAGCCTGGGCATGGACCCTCCCCTCATTACTCGGAACAGGCCAGGCAGCACCCACGCTCCATCCCTATTTAGGTCAGAAATATACTGGGAAATTAGCTTTATGAGCTGTGGGCATTATGCTAGCCACCCTGTTGAGGGGGTCTGGGAAGGAATTTTTCCCGTACCACCATACTGGCCAGGTGCAGTGGGTTGTTTTTTTTTGCCTACCTCGCAGCAGGATCAGGTGGGCTCTGTTCATGCATAGCATGACGGGCAGTAGCCTATATGTTGCAACTCTTTATTTAAGTGTACAGCGGATGTTCAGTGCAGGTACTCCACAAATTAAGGCACAAAAGAATGGATATATGGCTTGGAAGAGGAGTTAAGGAGAGGTGCTTGGTAACTGAGCAAGCCGGGGGCAGTTGGGGATTCCTCTGATTGATACTGCACAGAGCCAACCCCTCCCATCATTATAGACCACCTTAAGCCCATCCTATGAGTGGGGATGATAGGTAAGGTCCCAGCAAGGGAATTGCTGGAGGGGTCTCGAGGAAAAGCGGGAAAGGGAGCTGAGGGAAGCCGCGCCCCTCCCTGGAATTGGAGGTTCCTGGAAGTGGATCTGCTGGAGGGACATGAATGGAAAAGTGGGGGAGGGGGACGCTGGAAAAGGCACTCATCCCTCCTTCCCCGCAATGAATTGTGGGGTTTTCACCTGCAAAACACAGTTTATCCTCCGGGTCACTGCCAGACATCTAATAATGAAGTTGCTTCCTGATTAAACCCATATCTGATGTCTCCTGTCATTCTTTCGGCTTAGCCAAACAACCAGCAGAGGAAGAGCTGAGAGCTCAGGAGAGAGTGTTTTTCTGCTCTTCGTTCAGGTGGTTAGTGCTACAGCAGCCTGCAGCAATGACTGCAGGTAAAGTCTAGCTAAGGATCTGTAGTTCTTAGCTGTTCAGAGGGAATCTTTGGAGAATTTATCGGAGAAACTCTAAAAAGTTCCTACTGTGCATGTGCAAACAGGGATTTTATTTTTAAAATATTTTAAGGATAATATTAATGTTTATTTTTTATTATTTTTATCCATTTAAATAAATTTTCAGTTGCAAGAAATTATGCAGGAATCAGACAACAGTCATTTAATGACAGATGTAGAGATTCAAAAAGTTAAAGCTTTATAACTATTAAGACAAATTGCCAACATCACATCAAAATATACCAAACAAATATCCTTAAATCAAATTCTAATAAGTTCTCAAGCAGCATTTTTCTCATTTTGCTTATCTGTACATTTTGATTATAGATGGAAACATTTTAGTATGTGTGTGGTTAAACTGACATTTGCCAACATTTACTGATAAAAATGTAATCCTTCCAAAACTAATTATTAAGTACTGAAAGCAGGGTTTTATAATGAAAAGTGTTGGACAACCTTAGCTCAAGGTGGTACTACTAACCCCACCAATAATAAATAGTTCAAATTCTTTTGCAATTTTCAAAACACAATTAACAAATTGGGATCATATTCCAAAAAATTGTATAATACTATTTGTGTTGCGTTCCCTGTGCCATACATCCACCATGAATTTAATCAGTTTGCACGGTGTAGTTCCAGAAGATATGGGTCAACATTAATTAATACGTAAAGACATGGCACTGAAAAAAATCAGCAAATTTTCTGAGTTCTACAAACTATTTGTTTTAATATTGTTTTCTTTCAAACACAAACATATTTTTGTCCTCAATAAAACTAAACGCTCTGTGTAATCTCAGCTTCTGTCACTTTCCACTTTTTAAGCACTCTAAATATTTAAACAAGGTAGACCTGAAAATCTCAAGGCAGTAATCTTCTCTGTATGTCTTTGTCCCTGAGGCATAACTATTAATGCACTAGCACCACATTGACATGAAAGAGATAGCTATTAAAGTCCTACCTGCCCACAGGCCAGGCCCATGCCTCTCTCCCCCATGCCATGAGGACATGATAAATTTAACTCCAGGGCATCTGCACCCGAAGCCTGTAAGACATGCACATACACAAAGTTAATCATAAATATTATACTCTTACATTCACGTCCTTTCGGAACTTGACACAGATCACTCATATTAATTATAAGATTTTACTTCTGTCAACTTTTTTTTTTCTTTTGGTGTTGAATAATAAATATAAGCTAGAGTTGAGTTGGAGTTGTTTGGAAATATCTATCAGTCACTTAACGGGAGAGACCATTTTGGAAGGGTATTGTAGTTTTCTGAGGAAAAATCAGAAATTCAAAGTAAAGACTAAATTTAGAAAGTAAAAATAAAGTAAGTATTTTACTTAAATATAAATATTTAAGGATACTTCAAAACCCATTTTTTTTAGATTGTGTATTCCTGTTGAAATGTGATTTTTATATTTCACATTTTCAGATTGCTGGGCTCAGAAAAAATAGGTGGGATATTGGAATATTTCTTTAGGAGGGTGGGACAAAAATCAGGAGTAGCTCTGGTACTATGAAAACCACAACAGCTATAAGAAATAAGACTCAATAGACCAAACTTTTACATTTGAATCGGACTGAAGATGCATATATACAAAGATAATAGCTAATAGTTTGTAGGGTGGCCTTTTACATCAAGTTCAAATAAATTTTTACTTGTACAAGGGTATCAGCATAGAAAGCTTACACCTCAAAGGGTTTGGCTTGGCTCAGATAACAAACACTCTAAAATTTGGATGCTTTTCTGAATTCTACTGAAGCCTCTTGCTTCTGCAAAATTAGTTAGGAAACCGTGTGATAACAGGTTTCCTTGTGGCATTTCAATACTTCTGCTGCTGTTCCCAGCTGGAACCCAGACATGGAGTGGAATGAGAGGATGCATAATAATGAAAGTAAAGTTAACCAAACTTCAAATGTTAAAACACACCGTGTTTAAGTTTGAGATACGCTGAAATTCAGGATGGAGCTCTTATTTTATCGTAACCAGTTTGCCCATCTGTATAACCAATTAAAACTGAAGACGGACTACAGGATCCATCATGATTAAATAAGTCATGCCCAGAACTTCTTTTTTCAAAACTCAGCAAGAGTGTAGGAACGTCACAATTCTGAAAAATGAAATCCATTATCTTCAGCTGAAGAAACTACTTGTGCAGGTCTCAGTCTCAGCAACTCAGAACCTCTGCTCAGGTGCAGATAACTGCAGCAAGACCATCAGGAAAACTTCATTTTCTCTTGTTCAATTCCACTACTGTACTGCCTCTTTGCATAAGAGTTTTGAACTTTTGTCCACAGGCAGAACATCATTGCTAAATTGGTTCTTCATATTTGCCATCATGTGTCTGTTTGAGATTAACAGGGAGATTAATAGCTTCTAACTCTGATTTTATGTCACAGGGATATTTTAGCCCTGAAGCAGCATCTGGCAAATCAAAACACAAACATGCTATTAAATTACTGGGCTTCACTTCCTACTGTGTAGTTGTTTGGGAATTCCCCACTACAACTATACTGAGCCCTATTGTGCACTTCTTGTACATTGCCAGGTATTGTAAGAGATGCAGTGTACCCTTTTACACTGTCATGTATGCGCCTGTATATGTGAAATGAATTCAGCTTCCTGGCCTGCATCTCCACACAGAAGCCCCTTAAATTTTGGGAGGAGCAGTTCTGAACACTTATTTCCGCCTCAAGGTAAAAGTATATGGTGAGAAGCCATGCAGAACCAACCAAAATCCCCAAGGAATGAACCTATTCGGAGAGCAGTATTAGATTTAAAGTGGTCATACCGACCCTTTAAAAATAAAAAAAAATTAGGTGTTGGGGCTTTGTGACGGCTGAAGAATGGGTAGGGACGCTGGGAGGGGTGGAAGATGGAGGATAGTCCCTTGGTCTTTTGGATTTGTTGAAAGAGAGCCTACAATTAGCGTAGAAAAACCTTAAACTAGCCTTTTAGCTGGAGCTATTTGAAGTTGTATGTTCAACAAACAAATTGTGAATAACATTACTATGATTCTAGGCAACCCTCTGTTCAACACTACACATATCTACAATGAGTTTTGCACAAAACATGTGTTTGACGTACCACTTGAAAATTCACACTACACTGGTTAATAATATCATTTTAAAATATGTATAAAAATGTTGCATATGAAATTATGTATACTCACTAATATTATGCTTTAAAGTCTATGACTAAAAGGTGTTTAGCCCAGGGACATCCTGGGGAGTTGATTAATAGGGTTTCTGCAAAGGAAAGAGGCCAAAAAGGTCTGGCCCAAATTTAATGGGCAATTCATTTGTACTGGAGGAAGAGGGAGTTTCCATAGTACCATCTACCAATGAGGGAGGGACCAGAATGGAGCTGTATCTTCCAGATCGGATGGCTCCTTTACTCAGCATGAGCTAATGAACTTTATCTGTGGCTACCATTCAGAAGAATACATTTCAAAGGTTCACTGAACTATAAACAGAGGGGAGTGAACCCGTAGGTTATTCATCACTTTAAGAAGACACAGAAATGTGATGGGTCCTGGCCAAACAAGGCAGTGGAAAGCTGGAAAGCACTTTGATTGAGAGAAAAAAACATCGTGAACAAAGATGGTACCTTGCTTGATTACATTTTATACTTCTAGATGCGTTTTTCACTTTTATTTGCTCTTTATTTATTTTACTTGGTATCTCTTAATCCATGATCTGTTGTTAATAAACTTGTTTTGCTGCCATTGTAAATCATTACTGCTGGCTAAACACAGAAAAGTGTGTGATTTTAGTAAACTGATAGGTTGGAATGTTATACAGCAGGGGTGGTCAAACAATGGCCCACCAGCCATTTTAATACAGCCCTCGACCACCTGCTGTGGAGGGGGGTCTGGTGCTTGCCCTGCTCTGGTGCTCAATATAGCTCCTGGAAGCAGTGGCACGGCTCCCTCTGGTTCCTACAAGCTCCAATGGCCCCCTCCAGTGCTCCAATAGGAGCTGCGGGGGTAGCACCTGCGGATAGGGCAGAGTGCAGAGCTGCCTGGTCACTCCTTCACGTAGGAGCCAAAGAAGGGGCATGCCGCTGCTTCCAGGAGCTGCTTTAGGTAAGCACCTGCACCCCATAGCCTCTCCCCACACCTCAACCTCCTACTCCAGCCCTGATCTCCCTCCCACCCTCTGAACCCCTCAATCCCAGTCCAGAGCAGCCCTCCTGCACCCTAAACCCCTCATCCCCCTCATCCCCAGCCCCACCTCAGAGCCCTCACCCCTGCCACACCCTGCTCCCTTGCCCCATCCTGGAGCCCCTTCCTGCACCCTGAATTCCTCATTTCTGGCCCCACCCTGGAGCCTGCAACCCAAACTAAAGCCCTCACCCCCACCCCAATTTTGTGAGCATTCATGGCCTGCCATACAATTTCTGTTCTCAGATGTGGCCCTTGGGCCAAAATGTTGGCCCACCCTGTTATACAGTCTCTGCAGAGGTAGGGAAACCTAATACTTTTCCTGTAAGTCCAGTGAGAGGGTCTGAACCCTGCTGGAAGATGACGTGGGGCAAGTTTGGGGCTCAAAAGGTACTAAGGTCAGCCTGCAAGGATTATTCAAGTGAACAAAGCCAGGGTGAATCTTGTGGGCTGCTGGCTGGATGTTTGGGTCAGATTTCTGAAGCAAAGCTGTACAGTCACAAGACACTCAGGATTACAAAGCAGACATTAACTGAATCCCTTAGTAGCCTGGACAAACCGCAAAATGTCTCAATTGCTAAAATGATCTATTTGTAAAGATTATATGTGGCTCATGTTTTGTGTTGGTATGGAGAGGTGTTTCTAATAGTTCAGTTTGCAACCTCTTCTGTATGCCTCAGACCTGGTAATCTTGAAAACTTTGTTGGAATCAACCCTCTATAAACACTGAAATGGCCGTAAAAGTAAATTCATGCATAATTTGTTCATCAGGAAAAGCTGATGTCTACTTCTATTGATTAGTGGGAAGAAGGGAAGATACTTAAAGATTTTTAGAAGAAATATTCAATAGAAGGATGAAAACATGGAAAAATCACATATTTATAATAAATTACAAAGAAATTAAAAGGTCAGACACTATTTAATGTTCTTCTTCAAAATAAATCAACCAAGTTCCCTCTTTGAGTTGATACTACAAAATGCCCTCAAATGAGACACTAGCCACTGCACATTTAGACAAGAAGTCAGACAGAGGTTCAGTAGTTGCTGGTGCACACAGATTATTCCTGTGCTCCGAAGACTAACCATGAAAGTTAGTGGTAAATATTTCCCAACTCCAGAAGTGGATTCTGTAACTGTATACTCTGTAAAATTGCTTGCATCAGGGCATAATGTTTGTTGTTGATCTCAGAAATAAATATAATTAAAGAATAGAGAACAAGAAAATGCCGAAGCAAGGCCCAATTAAGAATAAATAATATTTCCCAAAACGTGTCAGACCATTTCTCTAAGGTAATTAGCAGAAATTAAAAATAAAAAAATACTGACAGATCCAATGACAGCAAACAAAAACATTTCATCTTCACCTTCTCACCAAATTACTCTGGCAGAAAGCTCAAGACACAGTATCCATTCCCTTAGTCTCGTACTTGCCCCCAAACTAGAATTCTGTTCTGTATTTACATTTTTTCTCATTGAACTGGAGTAACTTTTGCCTGCAGTATGGCACGTTACAGCAGCTTTGAACGAATGTGATCATGGGAAAAACTATCCATCATTTTCATGAGCCTTCCGCTTCCTAGTCAGCTCTGCAACTTGTGACTCTGAAGCTGTTCTTGCTTTCATTATTGGCTTCCATGACAAGCTGACCTTTAATGTGAATAGGTCGGTCTCCTGTGGAGACAGAATTCACAACCTTCTGGGGCATATGCACTCTGGAAGGCCGCATTTATTATCTTCTGGATAGGGCCTTAAATATGGTACAGAACTATTACTTCATTTTATTATTTAATTATGCATGTCCATAACATGCTAAGCAGACATTAAGAATTACTTTGACTGCGTAAGTTACATCACACTACAACATAAATTTATCCAACAACTCCATTGTTTCCAAAATGCTACTGCTCATACTACTGCAGATTCAAAATGTGTCTTTTCCCCCTCAAATTGATAGCAATTACAGATTAAAAGAACGCTAAGCATTTTTGCCTTACAGAAAAGAAAGAAGAGGAGTAAGCTGCATGACAAAGCCATTCATCATAGTCAGTTTAAAAGTGGTAAAGCTCACGTCAAGCATGGATTCCGCAAAAGATTTCATGGTCAATTAAGTAAATACAGGTATAAAATGGACCTAGTGTTGAAGATCACAAAGCCAATTACTGATAATGTTTAATTTCACTTCCCTAAATCCCCAAAGTGATTTTTTTCCTCATAGGTTTAAAATGACCAAAGCATCATTCCAGATCACTCTAAGAGGCTTTAGAAGGCTTTGTGAAGAAAAGCCAATTATATACATAGATATATACATATATGCACACATATACACAAATATATATATACTCATAAATGTATGCTCTCCCCCTATTATTTACTTCTGTGGTATTTATAATGTAATTCTGAACTAATGCTAAGAATAGGACAAGCTAATTGTTTTTTCTTCACAAAGCGCATTAAAGCTTCTAACACTGATTTGGAAATACACCTCTCTATTTCCTGTGGACATTGTAAACCTGTGAGGAAAAAAATCTGTTTCATATTTTAAAAATATGCTGTCTTAATCAAGTATTTCTTATGATATTCACCATGGACATAAATATTTTTAATAGCTTTTTTCCTTCAAATTGAAATACAAATTTCAGGCGTATGGTTGGTTGTTTGCATTTATGCAAGATTGGATTTATATTACAGAAAACCTGCTGACTGTTATTATATACAATGGTTTTCTTTGCTATCATTTTTGCAAGTCTGTATTAAAACTAGAATAGCATTAAATGAGCCTTTTATACTTTAAATATTCAAGAGGTTTATATTCAAAATTTCTTCTGGTGCTGTCAAACTAGTGTGCCTGTAGGCAAGGTAAGATCAAGTTAGGCTCTCAAAGGTAGAATTAAATTTTATCAGGGCATTCATCATAATATACAGTTTGCTTAAAATGCAAATAAAAAGTATGTGGATTCAGAGACTAAAGGCTTTCCAGGTAGTGTGTAAAAATCCAAGGGATGGCTTTTATGGAATAAATGTTCTTTAAATTTACATTTCCTTCATTTTAATGAAAATACAGAACAAACAAATTACAATGGACATGCTTTAAATGTTCATTTTTTACTTTGAATCTATTTCTTCTGCGGAGTTTCTTATTGCAGCTCTTTACTGAACAAGAATAAAAACAAGATAAAAGACACGGGGAAACATATTAAGGAACCATTACCTCAGCCATTTTGGAAAGTTCAGTCCAGTCATCCTTGTTGTAGCTGCACATGACACTGGCAATTACAATCTAAAAAGAAAATGCATTTAATAATTTGTAAACTGCTGTATACGTGAATTATACCTATTATATATAGAGACACAGAATCCTGTTGTACTTCCAACCAGTAACTAAACTATTTAGCACTGTATTTAGCTATTTAGCAATTTAGCACATCCAAATCATTGAAGGCAAAAAAAATCCAGATTATCAATATTTTCAGTATTAAAAAACAAGTATTCAGCAATTATTAAAAATTATTAAAAAAACAATTATTCAGCAAAGCTGTTAATACTATACAACCTACAAGCTGGCAATACTATACAACCTTAATTTTATATTAGTTTACATTGCCATCAACATGTAGAGCCCAATTCTGCTCCCCAACAGTCAATGAGAAAAGAAGCAGGCCTACATATGGTATCTAATAGGTGTATTACTGAACCTAGCTGTTTATTGGGGACAAAACTGTAACTTTAATAGTTTATTATTACTATATCAACAGTATTCTAGGCATTTACAGATAGGTAAGAAGATATGTCTCTGCTCCAAAGAGTTAACAATCTAGATTGGCAACACAGAAATACAAAACTCCATTGATGTTAATGAAGCCAGGATTTGACCAACGATGGAGTGGATGTAACACTGACATTCACTATACATCTGAGTAGCTCCATCAAATATATATTTTTTAAACGTCTGGGTCTTCTCATCTCTAGTTTAATCCCCCTATGAAGGGAAGAGAGGGAATAGCAAACCATTTGGAGTATGTTTGTTTTAATGAGGGAATGGCAGTAGGAAAGAGTGTTACTCATGCATAAAGTTACAAAAAGGGTTAAGTCTTTGCAGGACTGGGGTCTAATTTATTGTTCACTTTCACCTCCTGCAATTTTCATTGCTATTGTTTCCAGATTTCTGCCTCCAAGATTATTCACATTCTTTCCCCTGAAGATGATTTAGCTTTCATTTTTCCAAGGTGAATTTCATTTGTTATTTTCTGGCCATTGTTGCAGTCTCTCAAGGTCTTTGTCTGTTATTTCTCTTTCCTCCCTGTTGTTCTCTGCATCTCTCAGTTTTTTGTATCTGTGAATGTAATTAAGTGCTGATTATCTCAGCTTCCAGATCTTTAAAGGTTTTAAATAAAATTGGATCTAACATGTCGTCTCTGATACTCTGGCTAGATACTTCTCTCCAACTCAATACATTGTTGGTATGGTCCTTCAGCCAGTTTCCAATTTATGTGACAGTATCCAGTGAACTGAGACTAGAACACAGCATCTGCCCTGGACTAGAGACTCCATCATATACTCTGAGGGACATCAGAAGAATGAGGGTGTCATATTTTCTGCTGGCATAAATCACTCAAGTCAATGGAGTTACATCAGCAGAGAATGTAGCCCAAGAGATCCTACAGAGGACAGAAATAAAGGAAGAGGTTAGAAGGAAAAAGCAGAGTTGAAGGGAAACATGGCGAAAGTTAAAAGGTCCATTGAGGCAGGATTAGTCAGAGAAATTACAGAAGGATAGTGGTGGAGTATTCTGTGTACTAAAGGACAGCCATAGACAGTAAAGGAGATACTTTTTTTTTTTTTTTTTTTACTGTTTAAAACAGTTTGAGATGTAGTTTGGTTCAGGGGTAGGATTGATGTTTGGTCTGGATCTTTTATTGATCTGAACCATTTTGGCCATTTCTATTTGTATCTGGAATGAAAATAGCCTTTGGATTCTATGGGCAAAATCCTTCCCTCAGCAAAGGTTATGGTGGTCAGATTTTATTACTCATTTATGTGAGAGAGATGTTTAAAAAGTCTCTTTTTTAAAAAACCATCATAAGAACAGCCATACTGGGTCAAACCAAAGGTCCATCTAGCCCAGTAGCCTATCTTCCAATAATGGCGAATACCAGGTGCTTATGAGAAAATGAACAGAACAAGTAATCAGGAAGTGATCCATCCATTCTCACCCATTCCCAGCTTCTGGCAAACAGAGGTGAGGAACACCATTCCTGCTCATCCTGGCTAACAGCCATTAATGGACTTATCCTCCATGAATTTATCTAGTCCCCTCTGTGAAAATTTGATGGTTGGAAAATGAGATATTTAAGTGGGGGAAAGGGGCAGCAGAAACAATGATCACAGTTCCAGGAAAATAAAAGGAGTTGCCCAAAGAGCAATTTAACTGCCAAAAGCAGTTTCATGCTTTTAAAATGAAGACGTGAAATATAAATCTTTCTTTTTCTTCAATAAAAATGAAAAACTGCATTGTTCTAAAAAGTTGTTTTTGTTTTTTTCTTTTTTTGATAAAATAAAAGATTTTGAAGTACTATATTTTTCCTATTGATACATTAAATGTATATATCTTTAGTTGCATATTTACTAGCATAAATATAAAAACTAATTCTTGATTAAACATGTGCAGTCACTGTTGGTGTGTTTTAATGTATATGAGAGGAATAATATGTCAATTCTGTTAATGACATTCCTTTATAACACATTTTTTAAAAAAGCAAAAATCTTTATATAGTAACAGGATGGGAAGTTCTATGGCCTGTATTATTCTGGAGGTTAGACTAGATTATCACAATTGTCCTTTCTGGTACTGAAATCTATGAACTCTATTTCATAAGCATTTACATTATCTTAGAATACTCAAGATGACTTAAGTGCCTCTAAAACAAACATCAAAAATAATACATACTTTTTAACAAAGCAGGTTTTTCTATTAAATATTCAAGAGCATCAAAAGTTGAAGCTCATTGTTTTTCATATTTCATTATGAAAACTAAGTTTAGGAAACTATGTATATATTCAGAAATTGAAGGATAAACTATATAAAACACTGCACTGATTGGATGTTGGCCAAGAAACCATGCCATGTGAAATTTCCAGTTTCTGGAAACTGACTAAGACAAAAAGATACCCTGACAACATGAGATTTTTATTTTTTTATATTTTTAACATTCTGGAGTCACAATCTGAAGTACATTGGAAATCTAGGAAACAATTCAAGTTAAACTACTATTTTTTTTTAGCAGGGAAAAGCTGTAAAGCAAAAAAGGTGAATAAGTATAATTATAAGTAGATGAGTTAGACTTTCCAAGTCTTATTAATGAAGTCTGAAAACTCTACTGGAAGTATACAAGGAAGGAGGAAGAAGATATGTGGTGTTTCAAGGAGCTGTTACGTAAGAAAACATGGACTCATAGAAGAATAGAGTTGAAAGAGACCTCTGGAGGTCATCTAGTCCAACCCCATCCTCAAAGCGAGACCAACCCCAATTAAATCATCCCAGCCTGGGCTTTGTCAAGCTGGGCCTTAAAAACCTAAGAATGGACATTCCACCACCTCCCTAGGTAACCCATTCCAGTGCTTCACTACCATCCTACTGAAATAGTTTTGTCCTAATATCTACTCTAGACCTTCTACACTGTAACTTGAGATCCCTTCTCCTTGTTCTGTCGTCTGCCACCACTGAGAACAGCCTAGCTCCATCCTCTTTGGAGCCCCCTTCAGGTAGTTGAAGGCTGCTACCAAATCCCCCCTCACTCTTCTCTTCTGCAGACTAAATAAGCCTAGTTTCCTCAGCCTCTCCTCGTAAGTCATGTGCCCCAACCCTCTGATCATTTTCTTTGCCTTCCACTCCAATTTGTCCTCATCCTTTCTGTAGTGGGAGGCCCAAAACCGGATGCAATACTCCAGATGTGGCCTCAACTGTGCTGAACAGAGGGAACATGTTTATTAAATATTGATTAATGTTAGTATTCACATTTAAAATTATGTATGTACTGTGTCTAATGTACTGGATAACGGTAACAATAATATAGTTCAGGGATTGGCAAGCTTTGGCACGTG
This sequence comes from Dermatemys mawii, assembly GCA_007922305.1. NCBI lineage: Eukaryota > Metazoa > Chordata > Testudines > Dermatemydidae > Dermatemys > Dermatemys mawii. Next base: position 18,049,400 of record ML677352.1, on the reverse strand, counting down.
GCTCATCAGGTAAAGCTGCTGGCAGGACAGGATGGTTTGTTTACCTGCAGCGTCCGCAGGTTCAGCCGATTGCAGCTCCCACTGGCCGGGAGATTGCATTTGGATTGGATAAATAGGAAGAGCACAATCCTGGAAAGTCTCAGTTAGTTCCAAACCATTTTGCCCCTCCTAAGACCAATAAAATATATCTTAGACTCTAGACTGGTTTGATGTGGAGAAATTGAGCCCAACTGCTCCCAAAGAGAATTCCTTCATTTCAAAGTATTTACCTTGTAAGAGGAGGAACAGACAAACTGCAGGAATAGGCTTTGTAAATTATCAACAAAAATCATAGGTTGAGGTGAACTTTCACAAAGCAGTGGGAAAATGGAGTGGTGTTCATCACCCATGAAGGCTTGGCAGGATAGGGCAAACTGTTATCAACTGGATCTTAATCTTAGAGCGAAATCACTGCCATACAGGGGTCAGAACGAGGACTATGTGGCACTCAAATCTAACCTTCGCTCTGTTTTACCCAGACACAGTAAACATTCCCATATATCTAGCACATTTCATTAAAGCACTTACAAATGGGGCAGGATGATGGCTATTCAATGAAAATAGCTTACCACATGATATAATTTTCAGTTATTACAAACAAATGCCTCAGCCCTTACTTAAAAACAAAAAAGACCAACCAAAGTTTGTAGTAATTTTATATTGGATAAAAGAATGCAGGCCGTAGGCCCTATTCTGCCCTATACTGTGGCAGTTTAATGCTCCTGTGGAGTAAAGTGGCAGCAAAGGGGGCAGGTTCCTTGGGTTGTATAGCACTGATGTAACGACTTTATGCTAGCCCACCTCTATACCTGTAAGTCTAGGAAGCATGTCAGGAGACGTTCTTTGCCAGAGTAATGACTCATGGAGGGCCACTACAAGCTAGTGCAACTCAAAGCATCCCTTAGTTGCCCTAAGTTGCACCAAGTACCAGTATCAAAATTGTGGTGGTGAAAAAGTGATGTGGCTAGAGTAAGTGCCCCCTTGTGGACCTTTCAGATGCCTTGAGGTCATGGATCTCCACCACGGTTGGGAGGGAGGAGGAAGGGGAAGGAATCTTCAGGTATAGCTCATCACTTTGGTGGAAAAACAATACTAATCAATCTGGAATGAATCTGTCATGTGTTACCAATTTGGCAAACATTTGTCAGACTATCATGTTGCTTCCTATTATTACGTCTTATTTGTTCTACGGGAGCATCTAGGAGTACCAGTCATAGACCAGAATCCCATTGTGCTAAGTGCTGTACAAACAGAGAAGAAAAAGATAGTCCCTGCTCTAAGGAGCTTACTATGAAAGCATATCGCAAGAGACAACAAGTGAATAAAGACAGACAAGTGGGAGTGCAAAATGAAGCAATGAGGCAATAAATAAATGATTGCAGTTTCCTACTCCCAAATCACTGATTTGGATTTTTTTTTTTACTCTCCACCTTGCCTCGTCATCAGGCTCTCTGAGTCCCACCTTTTTCCATCTGGTGTACACAATTCTTTTGTGCATGGTGGCATGGAATCTTACAATCTGAATTGCTAGTTTATACAATGAAAAAGTTTCTAAAATATATCTCACCAGAAAGAATATTCTGTTTCTAATAAATATTACACATACACAAACACACATACACTTAAATGTACAGTAATGAAAAATAATCAGCATACAAAAGATGTGTTCTTGTTAAAAACTACTTTTAGGAGCCAGTTAAATTGTGTTGCCCTGTAGACCTGTCCAGGTTTTTATTTTACTTTGCTTTTTCATTGTAGTTTTTGATTTGTTGCAGAACTGAAATAAAAATAAGCTTCTTATTAAAAACTACCTAGAATAGCAAATCTCATGCAATAAGAGAGTTAACAATTGTAAACCCTGTCATGTCTCTGAGAAGCAAAGGAATTATCTTGTTATCAATTTAATAATGGAACATTGAAGTAAATGATGCCATCCACTGACACCAGTAACACTCTCTCTCCTGGGAAATTCATGTCTGTAGGAACTGTCAATCTAGATGGATATGGACATACTAAACATTGTACCTTCAGTCCGTAAATCTATTCTTTCTATGCTGCCTTAATAAAAAGATTCTACATGGTGATAAAGACAAGCAATGCAGAATGTCTTGACATTACTGACCTATTGTCCTCCTATTTAAAAAAAACCTTTCAGAGAGTAGATATTAAATAATATAACAATCTCTAACTTTCCCTTCTATCTTGTATTTAAAATATCTTTAAAAGTTTTTTATGTCAATGAAGATTGAATAATTACATAAGGATGCAAATAACAACTAATGCTGTATTTATTATCCAGCTGTCTTTGTTTAGAAAGCTAGTCCCTTCTGAGGCTGAACTGAAATGTTTATTTTCAAAGCAGGAAAAAACAGATCCTGTGACAATGTTCAGTTATGACGACTCCGCATCAAATGACAGATGTAGATTTAATCAGATTATTGGATGGATGTTGATGAGGTAGCCTGGGATATAACTCCAAATTAAGGCACATAGTTGCTAAGATCCAATGTAAGTCCTCAGGCAAATGAAAACTGGGAGTTGGAGACAAGCCAATTTCTCAATAAAACAATAAAACGTTGTTGCTTTTGCTGAAATGGGAAGCCAAATAGACCACATCTGATGAGTTGTCACCTGATATAACAGACCAGTAGCTTGATTTCCAGAGATGTTCTCCACCCACAATTCCCCTTGAAATCAGTCAGAGTTGTGGAGGCACTGCACAAATGAAGAAGGCCCAAATGATAAGTTCTATGTAGTGCTTATTGTAGACATGACAGCGATAGGTGCAAGTGAGAGAACAATAGAATAAATTGAATAAATCTGACAGCCACAGCAACACAGGAATCCCGTGAATTTACATGGAGAGCTGGCTGGAAAATTATACTTTTTTCCCCTGGAAAAAGTTGTTGGTCGAAAAAACCCCTTCTTTAAAACCCATAACATTTTCAATGAAAAAATGAAAAGAAAAAAAAGACCATAGACTGAAAAATTGTAGGTGTTCAGCCAAAAAAAAAATCATTTTTTTGATTAAAAATATCAAATATTTTAGAGGAAAGAAGACAAAGTGTGTGAAAATTTTGTTTAATCAAAACCCCAATTTTCTGTCAAAAAACAATTTCAAGAGAACATTTTTAATCGGCTTTACTAATGTGAAATACAAATGAAAAGAAACTGAAGGGCCAAAACAATGAGACACTATGAAACAACCACATCTCCTCTCAGGGCCCTCACTAATGAACACATTTTGCATGAATGAAAAAAGGCCACCAATACAAGTCCCCAGACGCAGATGTCCAACGAAGGCACAATCAGTATCTGGAGAGAACAGTTTAGGGAGACAGGAAAGTTGTAGGGGATCAGAAAATCCATCGTCCTTGTATGGGGGAGCCTCAAGAGGTTCATCAGTTCAGATAAACTTCTCAAAAGTTATCTGATGGCTGCAAACTGGCCTGGAAATTCATCAAGATCTTTGGGATTTTATATTTAGGGTAAGGATGAAAATGACAAAGGAATAACTTTTCCCTCAGTCTCTCAGCTTTTTTGGTACTCAACAACAACAACAAAAATACATCTGTGTACTTACATGAATATTAATGGAAGGGAAAATACACAATCTAAACAAGATTGAATCTGGGAGAGGCGTGAAGGTTTGGGTCCGACTCCATTAGATAACTAGCGAATCCCTGCTGGGAATTTACAGTTCCTGCAGGATGCTGCAAAGTTTTTGGGCAGCGACACTATCAAGAAGAGGGAAGTGAGGCCGGTGTACAATCAAAAGAGCTAATGGAAAGAGATTACATCTGTTTTGACAATATTTCAGACACAAACTATAACCTGCAACTAAAAGTTACCAACAGGGTCTGACACTTTATTGATTCTTAAGACACACATGGAAAGACAAAACAGGGAAGAGGCAGCACAAGTTAGTTGGCTTTTCTTCACTACGAACTTTTTAACATCTATTGATCGATCGATCAATGGTACTTATACAGCTCCCATTAGTACTGGAGCACCTCACAGCCTTAACTCCTCTCCATTTTAAGCTAATCTTCATTTTACGGATGGGGAACTGAGGTGCAGAAAGCCACAATGACTTGCCAAGTTTTCATAGGAAATTTACACAAGCCATTTTGAAATGAGAGAGCTGTTTTCAGTAGTAGATCCCAAACACCAGAGGCCTGGGTACTTAGAGACAGAATGAATAGATTCACTTATTTTTCCATTTAAATATAGTGCATAGGTAATGGTGCAACAGTGGTTTACCCCACAGAGGATCTGGCCCTATGCTGCCTGTTAGCCATAGCCATGGAAGGAGAAAACTCTTCCAAACTCTTTTACATGGAGTGCACTAGATATATTTCTTTATGTCACTGTATCTCTTACTCACTCTGCCCCCTTTGCCACAGGACCTGTGCACTAATCTCTCCATTGCTCTCCCTTTCTCTCTCCCTCTTCACGTGATTTTTTCCCTTTCATTTCTCTCTACCATTTCTCTCCTTTCCCCCTTCCCCTTCCCAGGTTCCCATCTTTTTCTCTCTCTCGCTGTGTTCATCTTGCCCCAATTTTCCTCTTACTGCCCCCTCTGCCTCCTCTACACACAGGTCTCATCTACTTTCTAGTCTGCCCTTGAGCACAACTGGTCAAATCTCTTTTTGGCAATCAAAGTTTGCAAATCAATAATCCTTTTTTTTCACTAATTAATCCTTTGGGGGTTCTTCTCTCAACTCGGTTATTGAGTCAGTTTCTACAACATGCTGTTCCCATGATGTATTCCCTCTCCTCTTCCTCTTTCCATCCCAAAGAAGTCTATCCTACTCTACCCTTCTCCCTTTTATCCTCTGCTTGTCTTCACCGACACCTCCCCTGAAGCCCCATGGAAGACAGAGGTTAAAGGGGTATCCCAGAGGAGAGGGAGATGGGGAAATCATGTCTTTATGTTCTACTATCTTTTATTCTTCACATTCTCCCATTACACATCACTGGAATGCTACAGCTGGGATTGGGAGGGATGTATGAGTTAGTGAAGGCAGGGTGCTTCCTCCTCTACCCAGCCACTCTCTCTGTCTCCATACCCTGCTCTTTGTACCGCTCTCCTCCCCATGATATAGTAAAGGGAAGGAAAGCACCATTGGGTCAGGAGTGAAGTCAGAGACAGGAGGAAAGGCTGTTCTGCTTGCTTGAAGAAAATACACCTTAACACACTTAAAACCACTTTCACCAAATAAGGACACTTCACTAGAGAAGTAGATTGCATCATGTAATCAGCCACCCAAATATCCAAAGAGAACCTGCTTCAATATAGAAATAAAATCCCCTCTGATCACACACCTGTAGTTATCATCTATTACCCCACACTGGAACCCATAAGGGGTATCAAACAACTACAAACTATACTCAATTGGGACCCCATCCTGAAAGAAATCTTTCCTGAAACCCCACTTCTGGCTTTCAGTCTCCCAACCTCTCCAAGCTCATCACATGGTGTAGGGACACAGATCACAATTTTGTCTCAGACAATTTTAGTAAAAGTCACAGACAGGTCACGGCTTCTGTGAATTTTTCTTTATTGCCTGTGACCTGTCCGTGACTTTTACTAAAAATATCTTGGACAAAATCTTGGCCTTACTTAAAATGTGTGCTAATACTTATGCTAAACATCTTGCACCTCATGGTTCCACCTTGCATTTTACTGTGATGCACCCTTCCCATCCTGAAGAAGGGCCCTCTGTGGCTTGAAAGCTTGTCTCTCTCACCAACAGAAGTTGATCCAATAAATATATTACCTCTTCCACCTTGTCTGCCTGATGATAAGGCAGAACAGCTGGTTCTACTGATCTGTGGGCAAAACTGCAGAGGGTGAAGAGGACTTTAACTCAGCACACGAGACAGACTTCTGCAAACAGTCCCAAGTACCTTAAAAGGCCATCTGATAGGCATGTTCGTTTTAAAGCTTTCTGTGGTTCAAAAGCTTGTCTCTTTAACAACAGAAGTTGGTCCTATAAAAGGTACTTCCTCACCCACCTTGACTCTTTAAAGAAACTCTCTTATTCAATGAAATCCATCCTGCAAAACAGAAAATCCACTGCAGGTCACATGGAATTTTAATTTAATTAAAAACTCTGGGATGTCTTTATTCAATTTAAAAACTACAATTACTTTACCTCCCAATGCCACACACTGCTCTACCATCAACATCTGTGCGTTTAGGTCACAATTCAGGAAAGCATGCACTGTGATGGGAGTAATCATGTACTTAAAGCTAAGCATGGACTAAATTGCTTTGCTGAATTGAGACCTAAAAGCAGAAGTGAAAGTAAGCAATACGAGTCAAAACAGAGCATGCTTAGAACAGGTATGGCCGTAGCTAATTGAATGCTAACTGTACGAACAGAAATAACAGCAGCTAAAATGGACACACTTACTTTTGATATGATCCTCATTCTGTGAAGTCACTATGTTCTTATCCTTTCACAAAAGGGTCTGATATTACAAAGTCTGCCACTTTGACTTCACTGAATGAAGGTCCAGTCATAATATGGGGAGCATGCTCACTTTATCTATCAATACCATACCATTAGCTATACTGCAACCTCCGACTGCCCTCCCTCACAAACAAAATGATTCATACTATGATTCCCCATAACTTTTAAGTAATGAGAATTACAGGGAATTAAAGATCTAATCATGGCATACATTTTGTGGACACCAGAATTAATACCCAGCTCTAAAAAAGAAGTCCAAATTCAATTTTTCCTCTATTGTTGCAAATACTAGCTACATCTCACTGCCTCAAGGTATCTAATTACCAGGGCCTGAAGGACATCGCTATAGGAAGATGATCCTGAATTTCATCCTTCCTCAAATCTAAAGCAGGCAGACTTGTTTTAGGTCCTGACATAGAATCATAGAATATCAAGGTTGGAAGGAACCTCAGGAGATCATCTAGTCCAACCCCCTCCTTAAAGCAGGACCAATCTCTATTAAATCATCCAACAAATTTTTGCCCCATATCCCTAAATGGTCCCCTCAAGGATTTGGGGGACTCACAACGTTGGGTTTGACAGGCCAGTGCTCAAACCACTGAGTCATCCCTCCCGCTACCAGGCATACACTGATATTTGTGACTTTTTTTTAGTGTCTAGTAATTGACTGCCTACTTGTATCAGCATCAGTTTTTTGCTCTTCAGAAATAATTTTGTAATGTTCTTTTAAAATAATTTTAGCACTTATTTAATTTAATACTTAATGGTTTCCTCTAAGTCTTGATCAAATAGCCACACAGCAATATCTGACCCATTTATTAGGTTTCAAAAGTGGAGACAACACTGAAGAAAATTAAACATGAAACAGGATATAAAACTATTGATGGGTGAATGTGCTGGTGGTGAAGGTTTTGTGAACCTTGCGTTTTTGTATTCATAGCATTCAAAAACCACACCAAACCAAACTCAAGCTCAAGTTTTGCAAAAGTTTTTCTTCCTATAACTCAGGATTTTCTTCAAAAGCAATTAAATTAAAAGTAGTTTCCAAATTAAAGAGAACACTGTACTTTCTACTAGGGAGAGAAAACAACTACATCCTCAAAAAGATAGGCTGGCTCAAAGGGTGAACTGCATCAGTTACACGCTAGTTTTCTCTTTCATCATTGAACTTTTTCTCTCTGTATTTCCTCTTCCATAGTCTCTCCTAAGTGGGACGAAAAACCAATGAGTCATGTAGCATCATGTTCAAATCCCAAGATGGTAGGACGTCAACATTCCCTTCTGAGAAATACAGTTGGAAATCTCGTGAGTGGGTAGTTTTATTTTTGCATACAGACATTCTAATTTACTTAAGTAGCTAGCTGTTATGTTTGATGACCCAAGCAGTCTTTTGGCTGCACTCCAGAAACAAATAAGACACAAAATTAAGGGCAGGGAGCTGGCAATTTCCCTTCAGACAAATCTCTTCTCCTTGACTGCCAGTTCCACCCACTTCTTGTTAATCTTTTAAGGAGGCAAACCAGTGAATGCTGGGAAACCGATAACAATTTTCACTACATTTGCAATCCATTTAACTGTAATCTAACTTGTTCAGAACTACTGATGTGTTATCAGACATTTTCCTAAGTGAAAATTTAATAGTTGATGGGACTTTATTTTAGTTAGAATAAAATATATGTGAGCCTAATCACCATTCAGTTTAGGAGAGGTTTTAGCACCATCTTAGTTCTTAGCAGACATTCAGCCAAAAAAGTAAATAAACTGAGAATATACACAAGATCAGATCCCGGGCTACATTGGAGCAACTTTGAGCACTTCCTTCCAAGACCAAAGCTGTCCAAAAGATGGTAACCAGGCGCAGAAAGTTTCCATCACAGCATACGGGAATCATCCAATGCCACACAATCCACTTCTCTCACACCACTCCCTTCCATGAGGCTAACACAGAAGCCATGTCTGGGATGTCCCTATGCTCCAGTGATCCCCAGCAACAATAGTAATCCTGTGAACTTGTTGGCAACAGGCAAAACTTGTAATAGTCATTAGGCTGCTCTAAATTCTGCCAGAGGACCAGATCGGTGAAAATCACCCTAGCACTGGGGTTGGCAAAGGTGGATTTAAACTTAAAGCCACCTTTGCAATCTCCTTCTGTGCTGTACCACAGATTGGGATCTGGGTCATTCTGGTAGACCAAGACCTCCCACGTATTGTTCAACTGTCTCATGCACTTTTTAGGAGTCCAGGACTTGCAGGTATATTCAGCCTTTTATATGGTGCTGTGACCCATGGAGAAGACAGGATGTGGCTCACAGTAAAGCTCCTATACCTTTACGCACCTAGAAAAACGTGGTCTGATTTTCAGAGGTCTTGAGCAATCCCAGCTCTCACTGAAATCAAATGTAGATACTTAACCTCTTGCAAATGTGTCTACTTCTATTTACGTGCTTAAATATGGATTTAGGAACTGAACTTTAGGCACCCAGATTCAAAACTGTGACTCTACTTAACTGCTATTGTATAAATTAACACAAATCAGTGTAAAGTGCTAGTTTTACCACAATCATTAAGAACACAGAGAATACTTTAAGATGAAAATGGAATGGAATAGGAATCATAGAGATAAAAATGTGAAATAGTTGGATGTAAAACACAAATCTCTGAAGCAATTTCCCTGGCGGGAACCATGTAAGTGGCAGAGGACAAGGCAAAAGAGAACTTGCTAATGTTATCAACAATACAGTTTTAAATTTAAACAAAGAATGAATAAATGTCAACTTGCAGCTGATGTGAAAAGTAGCCCTTCAAATAGTCTCTTGAATGTAAGCGTCTAGGAAAGAAAGGTGTTTAGCATGAGATTTTTCTTTTAAACATTAAAACAGACACTCCTCTCCTCCTTCCCTCTGGATATACCCACTGTACCAGAACAGCAGACACTAAGACCCTGTGTAGAAATGAGGGGCTCCTCTACTGGGAACCTGAACTAGGCATGAGGGAGCTTGGTAATTAATGCTGAACAGGTGTATTTTTTAACTCTCCAATCAGAATATACAAATACTTAGAGTGACTATGTAAGATGGGAACTAAAATCTGGGAACACCCGAGGTACAGCCAAGGTTGGAAAAAAAGGCTAGGCAGAGTTTTATGGCAACTGTTAAATCTGATTACTAATAAAGATGAATTTTGGGTGTATTAGTAATATATACAGTAGGGGTATGATCTGTTCAGAGCACAGTGGGAAGCGTACCTGTTGATGCATACTGTGTTCAATGGAAAAGATAGAAATATATTCAAAAAAGTAATTGTCTCAGAACCTCCCACTCCCATATCACAGACTGAAGTGCTGTTTTGTGAAATGATGGATTAAAATATGAGTTCAAGGCCTTGTTTACACTAGAAAGAGTTTTTCAGCAAACATTCCTAATGTAGATACATCTAAAGAGTTCTTTTGCCAGTACATTTATACTAGTTCCTTGAATGAAATAAACTATAACAGTAATAGGATTCTTTTGCTGGAATAACTGTCTAGACTAGGGTTTTTGCTGGCACAGCTATGTCAAATTGAGTGTGATTTTTTTTCACATTCCTAACCAACATAGCTATGCCAGCAAAATTTAAGTCTAGATTAGGCCTAAGTATTTTTCTTATTGAGGGGTACAGAATATCACTACTGAAATGAAATACAGAATATGGACTATGGGAGCAACATCTACTTTTTGCCTTTTGAGTATAAATTTGCTTTTTTATTATTATAATATAAATTCTGCTTAGAGAAAAAATGAGTTATGTAAATCAAATGCACTCAGTGTCTTCTAAAAGATTAGCAGTCAGTTCTGATATACTATTTTAAAGCTATTGTACATTTTAAAAGGTCTAATTTTGAAATTTACTTAATTGACTGTAACAAACACAGAATGGAAATGGGGAAGAAATATTTGGTGGATAAATGCTTTGCACAGGTAATAAGGCTGGCAGAATTTCATCATTTTTAAGAACGGTTCAATGGGTTGTTTTAAGACTTTAGTTTTTCATGGATCGTTGACTATTAACAGTTTTAAAAACCATAAAATTTAACCATTTTGTTTTTTTACTTCTTAACATTGCCACAAGGTCATTTCTATCTCATATGGCAATATCCACAACCTAAAATTAAAACAATAATGATCCACAAGCAGGGCATTTTTTAGAGATTAATGACTGGGCTGGGAGGAGGTGATGGCCTGAGGCATTGCTGAGAGCTGTTGACCCCAGCTGGTTTATACAGGGCATTTCTAGAAAGAATCAATGCTCTGTTCATTAGCCAATCAGATTGCTGGAATCATTTTTCAACATTTTATTGGGCATATAACAACTTACAAATTCAGAAGAAGGTCATTTTTTAAAAAGTGCCTATGTGTGTTCTTGATAAGACATACAGCCTCTAAAGAAAAACGTTAAAAGTAGAGCTCTACCTTAGTAACATGAATAAAAATATGCAATTCATCATGTGATCATCAATAACTGATCATCAGATTCAGGAACAATTGTTTTTAGTACATCAGTGAGTATATTTTTAGAGCATTTCCCTTATCAGCACTCATTCTAAAAGGCTGTTCATATGTTACTTCAAAAAGGAATTTTTAGCACTGGCAATACGTAAAAGTAATGTGAGCACTAAACCAGATTCAGCTGACTCTGGCAATTAAGGGGTTTGTCTTTTCCAATAATAAAGTACAGCTCTCTGCACAATTTCCAGGATGGGTCTGGTGGCATATTCCAGAAACTGCTTTAATTTTTTCCTAGCTCTCACCCTGAGGCAAAAGTTTTAAAGACCCTCTTTTAGTCTTCATTAAACTGTGAAAATTGTCCTTTTCTAACAGGATCAATAACTTACACTTTCAACCAAAATAATAATTCTTTGTGTAAGTACAAATTTCCAATCTGCCTTACTGCACCATACCGTGACTTACTATTTGTCAAACTTGGATGTAAAAGTAAACAAATATAATAAGCTATGAGTTTATAAAATGCATGAAAATAATCTAACTCAGCATTAACACAGTTTGACTGGTTGTTCAACAAAGCGATAGTTTTCAAACCCAAATTATGAAACATCTCACCACATTTCTCCTCAAGGTCCCCTTTTGTCACCAGAAACACTGTACACTTGACACACAGATTTACTTCTAGAACCTTCATTGCATTTACTTTGGGGCAGTAACAGTGGCAGTTACAAATTGCAATTCCAGATAGAAGATGTGTGTTCTCTTGAAAGTCAATTTCATCCCACAAACATTTGAACTTAGTGGCATTAGAGTCTCTGCTCTTCTATCAGATTAGTAATAAAATACTTTAAAAAAATAAAAAAAGATATTGTGACAATTACCAGCTCCAAAGCATGCTCTTTTGAGGCCAAATTTTCAGCAGGGTTCCTTAACTTTGAAAATATTGTAGAAATGCTTACAGAAACCTATTGAAAATGTGGCCTTTCAGATCTTAGCAGACTTGAAGAAAACATTTTCATTAACAATATGAAACTTTACCTGCATATATCACCTTCCAGACTCATAGACGTTAAGATCAGAAGGGACCATCGTGATCATCTAGTCTGAGCTCCTGCACGTTGCAGGCCACAGAACCTCACCCCACCCACTCCTGAAATAGACTCCTAACCTCTGGCTGAGTTACTGAAGTCCTCAAATTGTGGTTTAAAGACTTCAAGTTACAGAGAATTCACCATTTACATTAGTTTAAACTTGCAAGTGATCTCTGCCCCATACCGCAAAGGAAGGAAAAAAAAAATAAAACCCGGATCTCACCCCATCTGACGAGGGGAAAATTCCTTCTTGACCCCAACTAGAGCAATCAGTTAGATCCTGAGCATGTGGACAAACTGGTGGCAAGGATCCCATGACTGATTCAATTTGGATTTAATGCTGATGTCATAATACAGTATAGGCAGTGTGGTCCAATGGCTATAGCACCTGACAAGGAGTTAGGAAAATTGGGTTCTATTGATGTGTCTAACACTAAGGGCTTGCCTATATGGGGAAAATTACCTATCAAATTATACTGATTTAGTTCTGCTATGTGATCTGGGTTAAATCATTTCAGCTCGCTGTACCACTTTTCCCCCTCCACCATTTGACTATCACATATTTAGACAATAAGCTCTTTGGAGCAGAAATTGTATCTTATTATGTTTGTATAGTGCCTAAAACAATGTGTCCTTGATCTAGCGCAGTGGTCTTCAAAGTGGGGTTCACGAAACCCTGGTGCCGCCGCCGATCCCACCCGGGAGGCCACCGAACTCCCAGGCAGTCTATTTTTGTCCTGCTGAAATGCTGCCGCGGAAGTGGAAGCTTCCGCTTTCTGCGGTGGCATTTCGGTGGACATACCCCCCGGGGGCCGTGTGAGTTTTTCCTCCGCAAAAAGGGACCACGGAGGAAAAACTATGATCCACCCCCCGCTGATCTAGGAGGACCGGATGTCCCAATTTTATAGGTCAGTCCCAACTTTTGGGTCTCTCTCTTATATAGGCTCATATCACCCTCTACCCTCTGTCCCTATTTTTCACACTTCTTGTCTGATCACTCTACCTTGATCTCAGTTAGGGCCCACTAAGTGCTACTGTAATGCAAAAACTAACAGCAAAAACAACTGTGAGGCTGGTGGGGAGTGGAGGAAGGATGATTTTCTTGTTTGGCTAAATGTTTGCATTTACAAAACAGCTACATCAAAAGTGAACTGTGTGTACGGGCTATTCTAAAAATAGTTCTGTGTTTGCTGGATGATTAAAATGAAAATGTCAGTTCAACAACAAAATCAACAGAGGCCTGAATACTTATTTTTTTGCGCCTCACAAAAAAAAAAGGATGAAACACAGAGCTTCTCTCCTTAGACAGAAGAACGAGAACTCAAATGCATAATATGGTAGCCTTTCTGCCAGTCTTAAACCAGCCTCTGTTGTTAGCACCCATTTTTGAACATACTAATTATGCTTATAAAAGTGCACAGACACCACCTGCAGATGTGTGTGTAAATCAGATTTCTAATTGTACAACTCCTTGGTCACCCCACTAGCCTGGGTGGGGCTCTGGTGTCCAGGAGTAATTGAGTGGGAGGAGGGTGAAATCTCAGTTCCCATTTGGTTGGCAATAAAGTGTTCTGCCCCTAAGGGGTAGCCACTCTGGGCTTCTTGTTTCAGTCCTTCCCTTCCTACTATGAAACTACTATTTGCTGGATCTCATATGATGTTAAGTGCCTGGAAAGGATTGCTCCCGTTTGATGAAACTGACAAACTGCAGTGCACCTTTTTTTCACCTTCCACCCAGCGTCCTGGGTTCTGGTTGTGGAGAGTTTATATTAAAACTGTCACAAGATTGGGAGTGTTTTAGTACTGTTTATGGGCAGGTGTGTTATTTGCTATGGGGCAGTTGCATCCCGAGCTTGGTTCCCCATATACAACTTTTAGACACATATGCAAGGAAGCAGATTTTTTCCAGCTGCTCTCCATTATTATGGAGGGGCAGCCAGGGCAAATTTAACTGGTGCTATGACCCCATGCACCAGGTCACAATGCCACTTACTCAAATTTAGCCCAAGGTCCCTCCATCATGATAGCAGGACAGCTGAGCCAAATCTGCCACCCAAGGCCTATAAGGAGGAGGCAGCAGACTATCAGGAGTGGCTTCTGGCACTGCCCCTCCCTCTTCCTGCTGGCTGGACACAAAGCAGCAGCAGTAGCCTGGACCAGCCATCAGTGAGACGTCAGCCTCCCCTGCTACTCCCCTAACTCCTCTGGACAGGACTGGCCCGCCATCTCCCTATTCCTCTCCAGGATGGGACTGGCCCACTGACCCCCTGACAAGCAGCCATGGCCTCAGCAGGATGTTGATACAACTTTCTCCCACCCCTGACTTTTTCTAAAATGACTCCTGTTCGTTGGTCTGGAAGGACACAACTGAGAATCCTAAAATCCACTGTGCTGCCTGGTCTTGGGCACTCACAAGACATGAGTAGGTGTGCCTCTGACTGGTGCAGGTTGTGGCTCCCTTCACCTAATCTCTCCTTGTTGAGTTAGGGAGGGGAGCAGGTCCATGCTCCCCTCCCTAACTGCTGCCATGATTGTTCAGCAATCTCAGGCAAAACTGATGGGCCCATGACAGCTGACCTCCGAAATGTGAGCACAACATTTTTGCACAGAACTCTCTTGCATGGCTTATAATCTTTGACATTCCTCAACAAGTCAGTCATTCTACTGATATATTAAATTCTGAACACCTGTGCTGAGGTAATGGAATCATAGTTCTAGTATGGACTGGGGCCCATTTTAATCCCCAAAATCCCAATATTGTCCATCAAATGCCTCATGTTTTATCAGATAAGTCATTTATTCAACTTTCAGGGGGTTGGTTCTTTCAGTACTTCTGGAATGCTGGGACTCTATGTAGTGTTGGAACAGAGACTTTATTTGGCCTCTGTCCTAATGATCACTTCACATGGAGTCTCTTTATCTTCACTTTCATTGATTTACATTATTAATACTCTCATCTCTTCTCAAACATATTTATTTGAAGCTCCCATCTGATCATTTTGGTTTTCATTTCTCTCTTCCTTCACTTTCCTCAGACCAATGCTAAGATTTATACAGTTTCTGTCAGGTCATCTTTTTGTCACTGAGACTCATGCATTGACAAGGTTTCTGAATTGTATTCAGACTCACTCCTTTTCTACTCAGCACTGTTTGAAAAACAAAAACCAATTGCTCCATTTTTGCTAACTGTTGAGCGGTCACTCCTTAGTACGAAGGAATAGAGTTTGTCTGATTAGTGTGTACTCTCCCCATCAATAAGTGTAAATTGTGATAAATCCTTAAGATGTATGACCAAAATCCATAGCCAGCACTGCACTGAAGACATTTTGATGTCAGAAAGCCTCTTAATCTTTCAATTCAAGTAATGTGACAAGACCGGCAAGTGGCCCATTGAAACCAGTGAAAAAAGTGACATCTTATGAAATGAGAGGGAGGCCATACAGACAGGCCTAATGCACTGTCACACATAGAACTCCCATGATTGAAGTGACACTGTCTTGGGTGTCTTGGGCCCTGTGTTTTTTAAAAGCTGTCTCAGATGAGGTTCTAATGCTACATAATTTTTTCTTTAAATGGCCACAATTAAGTTTTCAATTAACAGTTCACTGATACGAATGAGGTGCCAGTGGGACAGCACCTACAGAACTGTTCCTGTTGACTGACTGGCAACAGTACTCTGCAAAGCTTTAGGCTTCAGTTAATTTTATCCTAAGTAACATTGCACAATGTAAATCAGTGCTTTGGTCCTCTGTTAACACAGGATATGTCTACAGGACAATTAAATATCCATGGCTGGGTCAAATAATACAGGCCAGCCAGATGTGTTTAACTGCCCTGTGGACATACCCTATGTTAACACAGGACCAAAGTACTGATTTACATGTTGAAAGGCTCCTTAGGGTAAAATTACCTGAAGCCTGAAGTTCGCATGAAATCAAATTTCTTAGCACTTGTGCCCATTCTTTCATTTCTGCCTTTCAAAGAACAAACAGTATGGATATTGAGCAAATTCAGGGGAAAACAAACCCCACACAGCCAGTTTGGCTGGTGCTGCATTGAGAATCTCCATGTTATGACACAAACTTCTTCTGCTAAATCAAAATAATTCATTCTTGTGTTCTCCCATCATGAGCCTTACCCTGAATTTTTCATAACAACCTTCTCAGATATTAAAACTCACTGGATGTAGTTCAGAGAGAGAAAGCCCCTTCAGAGTGTTCCTCCCCCATTATTCCAGCAGAGAGATTAGGTTTGCATTCCCTAGAAATAAGCTATGGGTTCTTCCCCAAATGCCTGCAGATCAGCCAAAGACCAGTGCTATTTTCCATAACAATTGATGCATTTGCAGCAGCTCCAATCCCCGGCATCCCTCATTCCTTCCTGCTGCAAGATGGCGTGACCTCAATAGACCCAGGCTACCGTGGCTTCCCCTGGCTGCAGATTCCCTCAGGAACCACTTAAAGGCGGTTCTCAGTAGTGTAGCAGGCTCTGCAGAACTCAGGGGCAAGAGAAGTAGCCATCTAGAATGGGGGACAGAGGAAGTGCCTAGAGATCACATATGTAAGAGAGTGGGAAGCAAGTGTGAGAGAGCCAAGGGCAATGACACTCCTTCCTTCCCTTCAAATGTCCCTTTCCTCATGGGATGACATGGAAGTGCCTGTACAAGAGACCTACAAACTTGGCCTGGAGTCAAATCTATTATTAGCTATGACTTCATCGCTAACCTCTGCCCACAGGTCTTACTTTGTACAAGGCCTTGGGAAACTTAGTACTAGGCCAAGCCAAAGCTGGGATAATTTTCAGAATTTCCTTTGCACTGTACATGATTTTTACCCTAATGGCAACTAAAAGGATGCTAATGAAGGCTTACTTTCTAGGGAGTTAATGCTTAACCCTGTGTGCAAGCAGTTTAGTTCATATTCCCTTTTTCTGAAGAAGAGATTTTGCCTAAAACTATCTGTATAACAAAGCAAAAGTAATTACATATCAATTCTGGTCTGTTTTTAATATTTACTACAGCAAGATAATTTTCTTTATTGTAAATCACTTTTGTGTCCTCATCTCTGTTTTGCTTTCATTTAAGCGGATGATGTCATTTTTTGCTTGTTAATTAAGTTCACTCACACGAGGCTCAGAGAGTGTTTTTCCCCTCTTTTAAAAAAACTAACAAAACAATAATACGTCGACTTTAAAACACTTTTCTAGAGGAATGAACAGGATTGTAGAAAACAATTTCTGCAAGTCGTAATTATACAGAGCATTTCATAATAAACATCAAGAGATTTCTACTCAGTGAACAAAAATCTGTTCTCAGTTAGCAGTGAATTTACCATTATAATGATTATGGTTCTTAGTTTAATTTCTGGGCAAATTTGAAAAAAAATGCCCGTGAGCAAAGCAGAATTATGCTGCTAGAAGCTACGTTTTGCATATCCCTATGTAATGTAAACAACCCCTAAGATTCTATAAAAGTCAGGCAGGGTTAGAATGTTAAAGCAAAATTCTTGTTCTAAAAGTAATAACTCAGACAGTAGGGATTGGATCAGGAAAAGTTAATCCTCAGAACTGTGACTACTTGGACTCATTTTAATATAGCTCCTGGCTCTCAGAAGCTCTACAATTTTCTTACACTAAACAGTTGCAGATATTACTAATTCTGAACTGGTCTCATCGACAAAATGCTGTAATATATATATTCTGTGAACGCTACAGAACTGTCTTTCCCAGAGGTAGTGTCATACATTCTGCCTGGACAAACCATTGTGTACAGTACTCAGAATTGTCAAAGACTCAAATTAACGATGTTCATTAAAATCAAAATTATAAAATTAAGACAATTATTTTCATATTCGCACTCCATCATGGGCCTTGGTAATGCAAGAATTACATACAGCACAGTAGCAAATCATTCACATGCAGCAAAATTTAGGTCAAATGGGACGTTTGCGCTACATTTAACTACAACTAAAGTACTTGATTCATGACATTCAAACACTTTTTTCCTGGCAGGTACTTCAGGAATGAGAACTGACAATGGGAAGAAAGCACAATAAAAGCAAGGAATGGGGGCCAGATGGCAGGAAAACTACATTGTTTGCTTGGAAGAAACAGAAGAAACATACAAATACAGTAAACAGGAGGAAGTACAAACAAGAAAAAAGTGTTTGCCTGTTTAAAAAATATATTTAAATATGTAGAAACTTGTTCTTATAGTTCTAGTTTCATGGAATGTTAAATATATTTGTAGACAAATATTTCTTCTCTCTCGGTTCTTGTACACTCTAGATAGATGAACTAGATTATATTATAGTTTATTCTCCAACTTGCTGGCATTCTCTCTCTTGTAGTTCCTTAATTCCACACATAACAATGAAGTTTTATCTGGGGCAAACACTTAGTACTCAATGGACAAGGCATTTGTTTCTGCCAGCACTTGGGTTGATTAATCCCGGCTTCAATGATTTCTTTCCTGGTAGTAGCTGGCAGAGGAGATGGATATACAAGAGAAAAAGAAAGTGTATCCTAAAAATGGTTTCAGTGCATTGAATGCCATTACCTAAAATTCTGAAGTTCCTCACATAAGTTAGATGGTTCCTGCTCTGAACTAGGTAGAGAAGAGCCTTGAATTTGAGTCTCTGACCTCCCAGGGGAGTGGCCTAAACACTACAAAGTCAATCTTCTCTTGTGGTTTCTCTCTGGCCCTGGCTGGAACTGTTCCAGTATCTATAAATAATAAAATGTTCAGTAGGCCACAGGGAGACTGACTGACTCTACAGCCCTGTGGTTGGGAGCTCACCTAGAATATGGGAGACCTAGTTTGAAGTCTCTATTCTGCCGGAATCTGAGCAAGGACTGGAACTTAAGTCTCACACATCCAAGAGAGTGTCTTACCTACCAGACTATTGGCTATTCTGAGGTCTCTCACTTTCATGAACAATTCTGAAAGGTCTCTAAAGTCCTTGTAAAGGAAAATTTTGTTTATTTAGGAAGCCCTAGTGGTATAGCTTATTTGGAGTATAACTGTGTACCCACTAGGGCTTGTACTGATATAACTATTTTGCTAAAACTTTGCTAAAAAAAAATCTCACTCCTAACAGAAAGTGTTATTCTGATACATTATCTGTGTATAGACCAGGCCTATGTTTATGGGACCTAAATCACCTGTTCAGCCTCGATTAAAGGCTCTAGGCATTTTGCAGGTCATTCTGAGTAGGTATCTAGCCTAACATGATGATTGGTTATTCTCAGGGATGAGTAGTTCTGTCTGGTTGAATGGTATTTTCTTAATCCAAACTCAACTCCCTTATCTCTGGTTATGCAATATTGATTTATAGACAATCCATAGTCAGTACGTCACAGATTACTTACTCTCTGCTGATATTTAAAACTAATTCTTGACTGGACTAAGTATTTGTAAGGATTTGTACCAAGTGATGAGTGAATGTCAATGAAATACTGTATGGTAGTCACTGTGTTATTAATTGTTTTAAGCCTCTGACCATGCTTAATGTGAATTAAAAGTACCCAGAAGACTGAGCAGAACCAGTCTGAGTAAATACTTGTGAAGGGAGAAATCCATTCTAGCAACATAAATCTTGAATCTTCAGGCGCTCTAAAGTTTGGGGGAAGACTGATTGGGGAAGTGATTTCCATTCTGAACTTAGCACAAGGGTGCTTGGCTGATGCACAGCCATCTCAAAAATACTGTTCTAATGCGCTAGAATAGTGGCTGTACCCTATCTATACCAGCTGCGCAGGGTGTTAGGGCTACTGGATCTGTCCTTGTCTGCCCCAAAATGGTATTCTGGGTAGGGTTGGTATTGGCGACACTTTGGTGCACAGATACCCAACATCATACTCAGCTGGGAGACTTCCCACATGAGTGCAAATTCAATCCAACAAAACAAGTATTAATGCGTCTCTTTTTTCATCTGTTTGTGTGGTGTCTGTATAGCATCCTTTTAACCAAGCTTGCTATTGTGGAGATTGTTCTGATGAGTTCTTAAGTAGGTATTTTTTATTTTTTGTAATTTGTTTTTACAACAGCAAAGCGATTGGCAGATACTTTAATAAAATATATTACACACATCAATATTTATGAATCTATAAACCAAATGCTTTCAATATACATATAGCATTCTTATATTTGAGTTGTACTCACCTTGTCAGGAAAGTCAGCCTTCAGTTCAGTGACACTTTTACACCAATATTCTGCAGTTTTCTCGCTGATAAGCTCGATATTTAGGAAGGAGCCTTGACCCGGGCCATACATGGGGCCTGATGTAATTCCACGTATAATTCTTGGTGAAACATTGGTTACAATGTCCTGTTAAAACCCAGTAAAAAACTTTCAGATCGATGTACAAAGTCAAAAAACAAAAACCACCTTCTTATAGAGTTTATAAATGGTGTATATACTACCATGTATTAATGAAAGGGAAACCATCCATTTAAAACACACTCCGATCCAAAATGTTATATGCACTTTTGTTGCAAGTAACACCTAAGATTAGAGACTAAGTAAAAAAATGTTGATTTTTTTCCCAGTGTGATTGCTTTGTGCATTCCAGAGCACTCTGTGCATATATAATCCACTGGTGAATTGCAGATCCCCTCCTGCCCATGTTGATCACAGAAGATATGAGTTGCTACAGATCCCAGCTACCGAGCTTTGGCTCTTTAGCTCAAGCTGTAGCAGCTCATGCTTTTAGCTTTGGATATCCTCGATTCAATCCCTGATGTGTCAGTCAAGATGGCGGCTGCCACATAAATCCTAGATGAGCCCACACTTACATGATGGCTGTTATCTTGGCTGACATACTGGGGACTGAACAAGGGATCCCCAGAGCTAAAAGCATGAGCTGCCAGAGCTAAAGGCCAAGGCTCTGTAGCTAGGGGCTATAACAACTCATCCTCTCTGAACTGGCAGAGCGGGGGACCAGTAGCATGTATTCATCTGTAGGTTATTCATAGTCAGTTTCACTGTTTCTTCTGTTTTAGCTGGTTGCACAAAATTGTAGAAATTGGTCCTAAGGATGAAACTGACTAAACTATATTTGGGAGTGCCAGTTGTAGGAGTAAGAACGGAATCCATTCCCCAAACACAAGTACAGCTTGTAAACACTATTCTGGCATGCAGACTGGTATAGTGACTAGTGACTTTTTGCCCCCCTTATCTGGGTATACTGGGTTATTGCATCTTGGTAATTATGGATCCAAGGGCCGTGTCCCGATACTGCTCTTAAGAGCCCCTCTGTATCCCAGCTATGTCACATCTGCAGCATGCAGGTGGTGCTGCCACGCTGGTATGCAGAGGGGCCTACACAGGTCTTTTGTAAGCCAACGAATTTTGTTGAAAATGTATATTTATTACATTTATGCCAGTTCACTGTGGTATATGCAGATATGAGCTGTAATGCCTTTTGTTTTCGATGTCTTACATCTTTAAATTTCTGTGTTGCAAGTTCAGCAGCCATTTTGTTCTCAGAATTACTGCAGCTTGTGAAAGAGGATATGCACCAGGGATCGGCAACCTTTGGTATGCAGACCGTCAGGGAAATCTGTTGATGGGCTGGGACAGTTTGTTTACTTGCAGCATCCACAGGTTCAGTCGACTGCTGCTCCCACTGGCTGCGTTTGCTGTTCTAGACCAACAGGGGCTGCGGGAAGTGGCAGCCAGCACATCCTTCAGCCCCCGCCGCTTCCCACAGCCCCCATTGGCCTGGAATGGTGAACCACAGCCAGTGGGAGCTGCAGTTTGCCAAATCTGCAGACGCTGTGGGTAAGCAAACCATCTCGGCCCGCCAGCTTATTTCCCTGACAAGCCATGTGCCAAAAGCTGCTGATCCCTGATATGCACATACAAACACAGAGCGCGCTCTCTCTCTCTCTCTCTCTCTCTCTCTGACAACTTTATTTATGTTCTCTATTGTTTTTCCTCAGTACATATTTTGCTCTTTAAGTGTAAACATTTCACTAAAAGCTATTTAAGCTATGTAAGAAAATCCACATACAAAGTATAATTTAAACTATGTTTTTGTTTTAAAGTAGAATCTATGTATGATTATACAAAAAAACCTTTCATGTAGGTCCCAATCCTTCCACTGCATATACCCAGGCACAGCCCTGCATCCCAGTAAAGGCAAGCCCTGAGTTTTATGCTACACTGAAGTCAAAGGAAGGGCGGATCTATGAGAGAAAAAGCAGCATCTAATAGCAGCATGGAAGCTCCAGTCATCAAAAAAAAGGCTCTGGGTATTAGCAGTACTGGTATATCAGACTTCAACATCATAATGATAGGGTAAGAAAGATAGATAAATAAATACATACTACATACATAAATAGATAGTAGCTACAAATTCAAATCCAGTGTTGTAAAACATCATTTTTATAAACAGTAAACAAATACAAAATTAACTTGTCTGTTAGGAATAATTAAGCTACAATTCACAAACATCTTATATCTGTATTAAAGATCTGTACTATTCTGACATTATTTAAAATTAAAGAGAAACAGAGATGGAAATAGGCTTCTTTTGCCAATTTCTAATTAAAAATAATTTTGAATAAAGGTCAGTTGATTAAGGATTTATCAGAATTATTTGTTTAAGTACCCCTCCTCACCATCTTGTCACTTTTAGTGAGATAACTTGAACCCCCCATTAGTATATAGCAATTAAGGTCAATTTACATATTTTAATTACGAACCATCCCCTATAAAACAATTAGGGTAATAGGCATACTAACTGGATTTCATAACATTTGGACATTTTTCCAAGTAGATAGACAGGAAACCTTAATTAGCATTAATTAGTGCTTATCTGCATATGTTTGATAAGGCATACCCTTGCCACAAAAGATTATTTATTCCTGAATCTGCCAAATGCTAAAGTTGCAGACGATAAAAGGACTTTTCTTCACATTGTATGTAAATTTCTGGTAATTTTCATTTGTTTTCACATTTGAATCATTTTTTCTTTTCCTTTCTCTCTCTCTGTGTACACTGAAATATTTTGGGTAAATATGTACATCCACATGCACAGAAATCATACCACGTAATTTACATTAGTTAATCTATTACCATTCCAATAATCATTCTGTAATCTCAGAAGAAAACCCATTCAGTTTTTCTTCTATTATAATACTCTTTCTTATATAGAAAACATATATTTCACTCAACACCTCAGCTTCACTTTCACTAAAAATTGACCAGTGAATCCTCTGAACATGATTGGGAGAAAAACAGTATTGCAAATATTGTGGTTAATGAAGATATCATGATAGTTTACAGCAGGCTTAGATTATATTTTCTCTCCCTTCCCCCATCCCTTGAGCATTAGTAAATAATTCTCATTGTCTTCCTATTTAAATTACTTCACAAATGCCTGTGCTTTGACCTCAGCCCAGGATGCTACTCATAACAGAAATGCCACCCACCTGCTTCAATGGGTGGGGAAACTTGATAAGACCAGCAGTGAAAAGATCCAGTGGCAAGGGTATGAGGCACTTGCTGAAGGACATACAATAGCTCCTCCCTCCCCTTTGGAGTCTGTAGTAGCCGTTGGCTGGTTGGGAGTCGGGGAGGAATGTGGAGGACTGGTGAATTTTTTGCCTGCCTTGCAGTACCCTGAAGTCACAGCAAGTTAGGCAGGAGTGTGCTTGATACTCACTTGAGATACTTGGTTATTAATTTGTTGCAAATGGTGGGCAGTTTCCAGTGTAATTAAAAGGATAAAATGAATGGTTCCAAGAGGTAAAAGACCTGGGATGTTGGTGATGGGTTTTGGGTTCATGAGATAGGAAGAGACCGAGGTCATGACCCTTCAGCAACCTCTATCCCCCTTGAGGAAGATGGGCGGGGGACGGGGGATAGGTTGAGGAGAGTCTACCCTAAGTTATGGATTATATGGTAGGAGCCCTGTAACTCTTGCACTGGAACCAATTAAATACCTGGCATAGAAGGGTATGGTGACACCCCTTCTCTGTGTTTATATTTTATAAAAGTTGTGGCTTGCTGCTTAAAATCCATTCATGTGTCTGTCCTTATTTCACCGCTGTGCCTACACCAAGCCTGTGTTTTACATCATCCAAAAAGAAAAAGGCGCCTGCCCAGCAAGCAAAAGGTGCTAGTAAGTAACCTCATAGGGTATTTCTACATTGCAATAAATGACCCACGGCATGGCCGTGGCTGGCCTGGCTTGACCTTGTGGGGCTCAAGCTGCAGGACTATAAAATTGCAGTCTGGCTATTGAGGCTCAGGGTGGACCCCGGGCTCTGAGACTCAATGCTGTGGGTTTTTTACTGCAGTGTAGATATACCCCCACAGACTTAGGCCAGGACAACAGCTCCTGCAGTCTACTACCTTACTATGAATATATTTGTTCCCTCTTTCTTCCAGGATCCTTTTCATTTTCACCAACAGACAGAGCTGCAAGAAGTTCAGACCAGGATAGCTCAGGTATCCTCACTGCTACATCCCCAAGAATGTGTTACAGGTGTATTTTTTTAATTATTATTATTATTATTATTTTTGCCACTTTGTTTCAATGTTTGGTTTTCTTCTTGTTATGAGTATGGCGTGGACAAATACCATAACCTGTGATTCTCACTAATCTCTTAATCTTCAAGGAGAGAATTTTATCATCATATAAAGCTCTGTTTGCTGCTACTGCGTTTGAAGAAGTACATGGAAATGGAATCTAAATAGAGAAGCTTGAAAGGTGGCACATTGTGCCCTGATTCTGATTCTAAAAAGGCTCGTTATGATAAATGGGTAACCTAGATGAATGGAGTTTCCCTGATCCTTGGAAGCAGCTGTAATTTTAGATGTCTGTGACGAAGTGGGGAGTTGGAAGGGTGCTGAATACTCATCCCAAAAACCAAAGAAACATTACCCAAGGTGACACCAGTTCCTCTTATCTCCACATACTATGGAAATAATAACCAGCCAAATTACAGTTAAACAGCATGAAACCTTCATGTCCCTTAAAAAGCAAGGACAGAAGACTCTTAATTAAGAGCCACCCAGACAGTTCAATGCTTGTTTTTGTCCCAAGCATAATTAAAGACAAAGCCATGGAAAAAAAACATGGCTGGGAAATCAGAGCGACAAAGGCAAATAAATACAATGACTCACCGGACATTTGTTTGTTTCCAGTGGAAGTCTTTCAAACCATTACAGATTGCAGACTTAGAAAAAAACTATCTTCCTCAGTAGACCCCAACAAGACACACATTATGCAGGGGAGCTAAAACAAGCCAAGAGAAAGACAGACAAGCGACTGGCTGCAAATGCGATCAGCCTGTATGACAGTAATTTCTCAGCCACCGAACCACCGGGACTTCACAAAGGGGGGCTCTTTACCTCTCAGAAAGGACAGCAGACAGACTCCACATCTCCTCAAATGAAGTACATCATATTGCCAAAGAAAGCAGTGTTTCATAAATGAAAACACCACCGTTGCTTAACATCTTTCCCTACCCTCTTTCTGCTTGTGAGCACAGAGTGCATGCTGGAAATTTGACACCATGCTAGATTTGGGGATTCTTATTTGTACCTATCAATTTTTATTTTTTAATGGGAACAGTAAATGGAGCTGATTCCAGTGCCTTGACTGAGGCCTATGTTCTGAGCCATGCACATTGGAGCAAATATTTTTCACCTAGATTCCTGAATTCTGAAGTACTCTGATGTAGCTGTCCATGAATTCTGAGACAAATTGATGAAACTAAAAAATCTGGAAGTTTTCTATGAATTAAATAACAAAGCATACAACCAGTATATCAGCCCATGTCTTATTTTATTATACAAATAACTTATTCTACACTATTCCACATTTTCAGTTAATGATTGCGCTAGATATTTGTATTATCGAGGCATAACTGCATTATGTAGTTGTTTTAGGCTTTCTGTGGACTCAGGAAGACAACACTTCATCCACAGAGTTCACAGTTTTATCTGCACAACCATGTGTCCTTTAAACATTTTTTAAATAAATGCTGGAGCAAAATTTTGTGGCAAGAGGCTAGTTGGAGTGAATTCTGTAGCTGCAGAATTCATGGTCATACTTCTTTAATGCATGTTATTATATTGTGCAAACATATTAGAAACATATTAGAAAAGAAACCTTCTATATGAATTTGCTTATTTGGCAAGTTTTTATCAGACCTCTGAGACCTTTGTATTAATTTGCTGAAAGTACTGACCTTGACACACTTTACTTTTAGGGACTATTTTGCAAAAGAATATCTCAGCTAAAGAGTTCTAATAAACAGCTAAAATAATTTTTTAAAATGCTTAAGGGAACCAATAATAAACAAATATATTCAGGATCTGGAAATAAAAAGGTAAAAATTCACTGTATCCTTTTACAAATAAATTAACTTCAGCTTGTTATGCATGTATTCATCACTGAAAAACAGATGTTTTGCATTACAAATGTTAACAGGTCTTAGATAAGAATTTTGGTTTTGCTAAAGAAATTGAATCACATTATAAAAGGTGTTATAATATAATCTTTTCTCACTCTGGGTTGCTTTTGAAAGATGCTGAGAACTCAAAGCTCCCGCTGGTTACAAGGCGTGTTGAAGGAATTCAGTACTTTGCAGCACTGGACCCTCAAGCCAAGGGAAGTGTTTAAGTGCTCAGAACTAAGCTTTTCTCAAGTTTAGAACATGAAACAAACAAAATTGTGTTTAGTGAACTATGTGATCTTTGCCAGTTTTTTTTCATTGGTAAGAGAAAAAGATTTGACCAAATGATCATATTACTACCTTTAAAAAAGTTAATTTATTTGACCTTTCTTTTATCCAGGGAGCTATGGTTGTATGTTCACTAAGTGGATGGGTTTCAGAATGTTACTGTGATTCCTACTTACTAAATGTCATGCAGGAACTAAGATAGCCACAATGGCCTCATTGTGAACAGGAGGATAAATCTACATAAATATCTTATTTAACTACTGTATGTAGAACTGTCTAAGTACAATGTACTTGTAGGCAAAGTTAGTGCAGACAATCCACTGTGGTGTAAAAGAACAGGTTTCCTATTCCCAGAATATTACACTGAATACAGTACCACCCTTATTATCCAAATATCAGAAGTAGGGTCTCAGAAAATCTACATGAATTTAGGCAAATTATGCTGAATTCTCCTTCCCAAGATTTTATAAAGTCTATGGGAAAACAAATTCTATGGGAAAAGCAATTCATTTCCTTAAAGCAGGAGAGTCTTGATCTTTTCAATAGCATTGGGCAGGTTTTATTAAAGTTATAAATCCAGGCTTAGTTGCAAACCCTATGCTTTTGGCATTATTATACCTATGCACTTTTGCCATTATTAAAAAAAATCGTATTTTTCAGACTTTCAGTTACAGGGCAAGGAAGTTGGGAACACAGATAGGTTAGTTAAATATCTGGAGAACTTGAAGCTCATTCACTTCTAAAAGTGGATGATTATCTAAACAGTGAATCCCCGACCATTTCATATGGAATGGGAGTGCCAAAGTGATCCTTGTTATAGCTGAATGATAAAAAGCTCGAAACAACTCTAACATTCTTGCTTCACTTGAAGCAGAATCAAGTATGTGCATAATGAAACAATATTTTGATGTCAGCCTCCATCGATAACTTGTTAGATTTTCAAACAAGAACCTCTGTGCTTTCTCCCATGCTGCCCCTCACACGAGGAGATGCTTCCAAAAAACCCCAAGGTGCTTCCATCTACAAAGCTACCTCATGATCCACCTTCAAAATCCATCAAAAAAAACTATCCTTTGCATACACAAAATTTAACAATTAAGCTGCTGGAGTGCTGAGTCCACAGACCATCATACCAAGCAATACTGACTCATTCTTTCCTTGTACTCCCCCACCTGTGTATATCTGTTGTCTCTTGTTTTAGACTACACATTTTTTTGGAGCAGGGAAGGTCTTTTCTGGCTGTTGTTCTGTGTTTGTACAGTGCTTTGCACACGGGGTCCTTGCTCATAACTAGGGATCCTTGGTGCTACGATAATACATACTGTGACGGAGTCAGACCACAAGGGTATAGGAGAGTGCTGGAAGGCAGGTATATCAGCCTCAGGATGTGTAGGTCCCTGTTCCCTGGATAGCCAAACAAAGGCCATTCCAGGCCAATCAAGACACCTGGGTCCAATTAAGAACCTTCTAGAAAGGAGTAGAAACAGCTAGCCTGATTGGGACACCTGAAGCCAATCAGAGACTGGCTGAAACCAGATAAAAACCTCCCAGTTAGTCAGGTGGGGTGTGGGTGTCAGGAGCTGTGGAAGGAAGTTATGCTGTTGGTGAGACTGAGTGTTGGACAACATATCGTACAGAAGGAAGGAGGCCCTGAGGTAAGGGTGAAGTGGAGTTTGAAGAAGTGGAGACTGCTGTGGGGAAGTGGCCCAGGGAATTGTATTGTGTTTTGTGCCTAGAAGGTCAGCCATCTTAGCTGATACTATTAGGGTCCCTGGGCTGGAGTCCGGAGTAGAGGGCGGGCCCGGGCTCCCCCATTTCTGTCTCCCCTAATTACTTAGTGAGAAAGGGAGGTCACTCTGGGGCCTGGATGAGTTTCTGAGGCCCCTAAATCTGCCAGGAAGCGCAGGACCCACCAATACAGACTCGGAACTTTATCACAATACATATATACAGACACCCCAAAATAAAAAAATTAAGTATCTCTAGATATTTGCTTGATATGTGTTTTCAAAATAGACAATTTGCTCAGGCATTTTTCACATTTTCTAATTTGACAGAATATAGTAAATTTGAACATCTCAAAATAATTGGAATGTCTGAATTCAGTATGAGCAGTGCTTGCATGTCTTGCAGATCAACCCACCAAGCTGTTCCCAGCAGCACTCCGCTGAATGGAGCACTATATTGAAACTTTACTTTATCAATATATGTAGAGGCTTAATCTATCCTGTTTGTCTTCATTTAACCAAGATATATCTCTGATAATAAAGATCTAGCTTTCCAAATCAATAGGTAGTGTGGGAGGATGCAGCTCTGTGTATGTGTATGTGTGTGTGTGAACACGTGTGTGTATGTGTGCAGGGGAAGTGGGTAAGTGGGGTAGGGAGGAGTATCTGGATCTTTGGGAAAAAAATGCTGAAGCATTCATATTGTTGGAAATGAATGATTATGATAAAGGTGAGAGGTCTCATTATTCTATATTTGGAAAATTTTCTACAAAGTGTCATTATTCTTTGAAGATTTAACCAGGACAAGAGAGAAAAAAAAAATCTATATTTATTCTGCAGACATCTAGCTTCATTCCCAGGAAAGCACCTATCACTGTTACTTGCTTAGAATACCACTTCAATGTCTACTGTAATTTTTAGATAACAGGAAATCACAACAGGCAACTTATGATTAAGATAGCACAAGGTCAAAATCATTAGAGAATAATATCAGATTAGAGTACAGGAAAAGTGTTTTGAACTATACTCATATTAAACATGCTCCTGGGATAATTTCATCCCCATTCAAATGCCAGTGATTTGGGATGAAGTATATGTAGTTTAGCTCAAATTGAAGAGAGTCTAAATGATAAAAGATTTAGAAAACCTGATCTATGAGGAAAGGTTAAAAAAAATGTGATTGTTAGGTTTCTACAAATGAAGACTATGGGGAACCTGATAATCTTCAAATATATTACAGGCTTTTATAAAGAGGATGGTGATCAGTTCTCCATGCCCATGGAAGGTAGGGCAAAAAGCAATGGGCTCAATCTGCAGCAAGGAGATTTAGGTTAGATATTAGGAAAATATTGCTAGCTGTAAGTACAGTTTAGTACTGAAACAGGTTACCAAGGGAGGTTATGGAATCCCAGTCTTAATTGGCTTTTAAGAAAAGATTAGACAAACAACTATCAGGCATGGTCTAGGTACAACAGGTCCTGCCTCATCATGCAGGGATGGACTAGATAACTTATCTAGGTCCCTTCCTGACCTAGATGTCAATGATTCAAAATAGATTTCAACTTTCCTTTCCAGTCCTTCTCCAGTCATCTAGCTCCCTCCAGACTCCTTCCAAGGCCCTACATGGATAGAATGCCAACAACTTTTGTGCCTTCCTAATATCTTTCTGTTATGAGGAAAGAAAGCTATTTATATACCTTGCCTCCCTTCCCAGCATGCCTACAATTCTTAGCAGCTCTGGGACTACAGTTCCAAACACATTCCTTGACACTGCGCAAAGAGTTTGAATATGGCAGTGCTGGATGCAGAGGCTATCTACAATTTGTACCTCCTGACAATCTAATTCCACTGACTTCTGCTTGGTTTGCATTCTTTTTTATTTTGTATGTTAAAAAAAGCTTCCCCATGGGGAGGTCACCACACTGAATAAAAATAGATCTATTAAATGGACATATATGCTACTAAATAGTATATGTCATGACCATAAGTGAAATTTTAAATGTTTTTTTAAAAAATGCCAGCTGCTCCCAGGCATTGAAGTGGAGGGTGCCATTAATGTGTCTTTAAATAAATTAGTAAAATGTTTAACTAAGGAGGTATTTAAATTATATTTCATAATTCAGACAAATGTGTAGGCAAATATAACTACTTAACCACAGGCTATTATAGATGCTTGAATTCAGAACTTCCACTAAAAGAATAACCCTTCAGCAGGATGAAGCACTAGGCTCTTATCCAGGCCAGCCACTACAGGGGAACATGTAATACAAGTTGAGTGAGTGGACTACTGAACATTAAACATTTTGTTGTATTTTGTATTTTTTCTTGGTTCTTCATAACCTCATGTTCTTCAGGGCAGAATCTTTGTGTTATTATACCACCTAGCACAATGCAGAGGTGCGCCAATGTAGAAAAAAAATCAAAGCCAGTAAAGAAAGGAGATTTTAAAAAAAGGAATCACTGCTGGCCATTAGGGACTTGGGAAACAATAATGTCTGATATGCTTATTCAGTTATATTCTTCTAGACAGTAGGATGTAAAAATGCTTGTATTGTAATTACTAAACATCATTTTTAAAATGTATTATGTCCTACAGCACTTAGCCTTGACAAACAATTACTAGATATCACATTCAACAGCATATAAAAAGAAATCCGTCACAAGGTTAAAATTAGTCTTAGAACAATAGATGCTTTCAAAGCAATTCTGAACTCTACTGTTTTATATCAGTTTCTTCTGATGGGGGATAGGGGAAAGAAAGAGGAAAAAGGAAAAACAACAAGAAAGGATATTTGAAAAACGTATTATCTATTTTCTATATAGCAATATATTTTATAACATCTGAGAGAGAACTTTACATGTTATAATGTATGATGAAACTTTTGCTATTGAACTGTAGTTTAGTACAAAATTTTGCCCACTGAAGAAAAGAGCAATTCTACAATTCTTAAACTTAAAAGGTAGTAAGTGTATTATGGCACCCACTTTTGTGTCTGGTCCTGCATTGCATTATAGACAGAAGTCTATAGCTTAAAGTTCTGAATTGATAAACCACATGACCATAAATCAGCTGATTAAACCACTGATTAGATATAATACTCAGTAACTGTTTCAAATAGTCATTTTTTGCATAAAAAGAAGAACAAACAAACAAACGAAAACACCCCAATAAAACTCCACAAGGAAAGTGTGTGGTTAATTGACAATCTATTGTTATGTATTTTATAAACAAAGCCTACAAACTGATTCTTTACTCTAAATGTAAGTTCTGTTATGATGGATTCCCATACTTGGAGACTAGTATCTTTGGAATGGTATCCAAAAACAGCCCAGTGATATCTCCAATTGATCAATAAAATAAAAAAATAGTACTATATTATCATTCACGAGCAACTGGCATATAATATGAAATACAAGATAAACATTCAACATAGAGTTGCTTGGGATTTGTTGTCTGTCAAAATGTTTTTAATGGAAAATGCAATTTTTGCAAAATTTAAATTTTCCATGAGAAATGTTTTTGATTTTTCACTTTGTTTCAGGTTAGTTGAATGATAATCTTACCAAGCTGTTGTGATGCCCCATTCTCCCTTATAGGCTGGGTTCTTCATCTCCTAGAATATACCACAGTAACAGGATTCATGAAGACATGGCACACCATGGGAAATACAGTTTGGTCAGGGAACCTGGTCCATGGGAGAGAATGTAGTTCAAGTGTATCATGTCCCCAACTCCCATGAGGCACTGTGATCGTTCAGATGGACACAGATGAACACTGACCTAACCTGAAACATGTTGTTTACATTTGGGTCAAAAAACTGAAATGAAACATTTATATTCTGAAATGAAGAAACATTTAATTTCAACATTTCCTAATTGCATTTTTTGGACATTTTATTTCCTCAAAATATTTCAGTATCTGGCTTTTTGGGGGTGTCCTGATTCATGCCAAAACAACAACAAAAAAGCCCCAAATATAGGAATTTTCTATAAGATGGAAATTCCATTGTCTGATAAGGTCTAATTTAATGCAACATGGAATAAGATCTCTCTCAATAACTTATCAGAAAAAAACCCTAGAGACATTTAGAACATATTTAAATCTCCTAAATGGCTCTTTAATCACAAGAATAAAATAATGCATCTATGGAGCCAAAATGACAAGACAGCCAGTGCTGAGAAAGATGACCAAGGATATGATCAGCAGTGCCATACCTATTTATGCCATGGCTCCAAACATGTACAATAAATCCAAGGTGCATGAGACTTCAAGTGATCTCAGGTACAATAGCACATTCTAACCTATTGATGTACATGGCATGCATCATATCAACATGGACACAGCTTTACAATTGAATGAATTGATTGGATTCAATAATTTTTCAAGATTTGTTCTGAACCTAGACATCCAATCTAGGGAACACACCTGAGAAGCATCAGTGAGCAAATAATTTCAAGATTCAGTTTCAAGTATCAATGTGAAAGAGATTAGAGCTACTTGAGCATTTCTGCTTGCCTTCATCAGCTGTTTGTAAAGGGAAAGATTCCACCTCAGCCTTTGATTTAGAGGTTAACCTCGGAGAGATTTCTGTTGAGACCTCAACAGTACAGCACTTTTGACTTGGTTCCTGAGCTCTGAAAAATGAGCTAGCAGATTTCTTCAAAGATGTCAAAGTGCTGCTTGGGTCTGCTAAGGGAGATTTGTGCTAAAGTGGATAATGAACAATGCAGTTTTGACTTGGTAGGGGGAACATCGCTCATTTCTGAAACTTTTGAAGAATTCAGCCTCCAGTTTTCCCATGCTGACTCTGAACAGGACTTATGAGCTGCTTTAGTGTAGACTAGCCTGGTGTATTTTCACTTTGAGCTGATTGCTTGAAGCAACATTTTCTGGCAGATCTTGCTTCCAGAAAAGTCTCGGTACCCCTGAGACACCACAAATATTGAATGTAACTATCAGTGGGAGATGTCATCGGATCATGCTCTGGGCAGTGCTTGCATCTCCCCAGTTACTTTCCCTGTTGTCTGTAAAAAGATTACCCAGAAACAATACCAGAAAAGAAAAATCAGATACATAAAAAGAAACAGAGACTAAGAAAAAAAAAAACCCCAAGCCTGTGAGATACATAGCCTTG
Organism: Dermatemys mawii; assembly: GCA_007922305.1. NCBI lineage: Eukaryota > Metazoa > Chordata > Testudines > Dermatemydidae > Dermatemys > Dermatemys mawii. The sequence goes on along the minus strand of ML677352.1, from coordinate 18,015,745 downwards.
ATGTGCATCAAACAAAGAAGGATATAAGTGTAGGGATTTATTTTAGTTTTACCTTTTGAAATTCATTGGAATATAAATTGTTCTGACTTCTTGAGATGATGTCTTAACTTATTATCCTAACCATTATTAACAATTATCCAAAATCATTACTTAACAAAAAGCTGAAAAGTTGATTGTTTAAATATTTTTGGCAGCTACTGAAATTCAGTATTCAATTTCATTAAAAATCAAAGATAGCCAGCTAATTATTCTTACTGGCACTGTCACCCACAGAAAATACAGAACGCTGAAAATCAGTCATCAGCTAATTAACAAGATTGTGTCTACAATAAATCTAAATGCTATACTACAATAAAACAAACACTGACTGTTGTATATTTCTTAATGTCTTGAAACTAAGTAACAACTTGGACTTAATCAATTACAAGTTGTGGCTTTGGAATTACCCCTAAAAATCCATTTGTATAGTTTGTATTAAAATACTTGATTAGCTTTCTAAAAAACCCATACCTGCAACTCATTACCTAAAATATGGATAAGCAATAGAAGAAAAGTGAATATTTCATGATAATAACCATGAGCAGATGCTCAAACAGGGACATCAATATGAGATTGGATTCTACTATCCTGATGCACAGAAAAAGGTTGCAGTGTAAGTCTTTAGTGTGGTGGTGGAATGTGATGAAAGAAAACCATCAATATTGATATTAATTGCATATTTTCATCTGTATCTCCAAATGTGATTTCTGTGCTTGAATTCTCAAATACCTTCTTATTGCCTTTAGTGGGGAAGACTTTTGACTGGACAGCAAGGAATGAGAGAAGCCCAAACACATATGTGGCAGGGTGGGAGGCTAGCTCCCAGCCCCTTTCAGTTCTCTGCTTAGCCATTGACTGGCTTAAGGGGGATGGGGCCAGCTGACTGGCTACTGTGTGCCTCCCCATGCCTATGTGAGCTAAGCCTGGGCTTTTTAAATGCTGTCTTTCCTCCCTTATAGCTGTAGATTAGGACCTGTGCCACTTGGAATGATGCAAGTCTGACTGATGGCCTGTTTTTAGGGGTCAGGAAGGTATTTTTCCTATTGGGCCATACCACATGTAGCCTGGTGTTTTTTTTCACCCTTCCTACAGCCTTTTAATAGCAGAACTGGGTTAGAAGCAACAGAATTTGAGGTTTATATCATGCTGTTATGATTTCTGCTTTGTCAAAACGTGTGGCTGGGATCTAATTTAATGCCCATCCCCAAAGACATAAGAATAGCCCTACTGGGTCAGACCAAAGGTCCATCTTGCCCAGTATCTGGTCTACCAACAGTGGCCAGTGCCAGGTGCCCCAAAGGGAATGAACAGACAGGTAATCATCAACTGATCCATCCTCTGTCCCCTACTCCCAGCTTCTGATAAACAGAGGCTAGTATCTTGAATAAACTTGCGGCGTGAATTCAAACCCATGCACATCTGTCAGCTGTTCACCTGCTTGTCCTGGTCAATGAGGTCTGTCAGTTTCAACCTCTGCCCCCACAATGGGGAGACTGTCATCAGACCAGTGATCAAAACTCATTGAGATTGAATGGATCTAACCACCCAAAAATGAAACAACCATCATGGGAGCATTCTCCTGGATAGATTCTGATGGATAGTCCTGCTGACTGGAAAAATACAGTGTAAATAATGTGGGTCGAAGAGGACTCGACTTTGGGTATCTTAAAGTTCTGGTGACACTGCGGGTCATCCCAGGTCTCCAGCACTCTCCTGTCCCACAAGTTACTGCTAGTTGTCAGAAACCAAAGCACTGAATGGAGCTGTTTTAGGAAAAGATCTACGCGGTGGGCCGGGTCAGCGTCAGCCACCTCTTTGTATGGTGCGCTTAGAGCCCTTTGTCTGTACCCCGCTTTGCATGGACACATTTGTAGCATCCTGTTTATATTCATCGCCATGGGGATCGTAGCATTAGCCAAACTACTTCATGCTGCCTGCCTGACAGCACTTGCTTTGAAAGAAGTGCTGGCTTGCGGGCACAAGGAAGATGATAAGATGAAGAGGAATCATGGGAATTATTAGTTTGTCCCCAAATCCTACAATTCCATCACATTCCCATCAAACTCCCACAATGCACAGCATGCAAAATCCCAGAATTCATACAGAACAACAGCTGAAAAAACACATCATGGGATATCTGACCAGAATGCTGAGCATTAATTGCAAAACAGCGCTGTGGTATGTGGCAGCTAAAATATGAGACAACATTTACTTGATCACAGAATAACAAAGAGGTGTGTACAACTGGCTTGTGCAACAGTTGTTGAGAATCTCTTAATGCGAATAAACAAAACTCACACAGGCAAGCAGGGTCGGCCTTATGGAAAATGGCAGCCTGGACAAACTTGCATTTTGGTACCCCGACTCCTGTAAGCATGGCATTCCCCAATTGCCCCTGACCCCCATGGGCTCGCCACTCTCTTTTCCCTCTTAACCCCTGCACTGTGTCCCCTTTGTCCTGTCTGCTCCTGCACCCGTAACTCCTACACCCCCTTCACTTCCACCCTCTGTGCCCTAATCCCTACCACCTTCACCCCATCTCTACACTTCCCTCCAGTGCTCTTGGATAAATTGATCCCCGAATCGACGGCTGTACTCCACCTCGGCAGGAGGACTAAGCAGAGTAGGCAGGGGAGTGGTCGTGGTCGACCCGCCACCAGGGGGATGGCCAGGTAAGTCGAACTAAGATACTTCAACTTCAGCTACGCAAATAGCATAGCTGCAGTTGTGTATCCAATTCAACTCCCACCCAGTGTAGCCCAGGCCTTAGGGGCAATTGGGTACAAGGATAGGAGGGAGGGGGACATCCCGCCATCAGTCCCCCTCCCCCCTGCAGAGCAGACAGGACAACGCTCCCAGTCCAGAGTGGCCAGTGGCGACTCCAGGGATGAACGGGCTGGGGGAGAGGGGAGGAACAGCGATGGCTGCACGCATGGAGCAGGATGGCGGAGAGGCACTCCTGCTCCAGAGGAGTCACCTGTTTCAGATGACTGGTCGTCTACTCGGGTCTCTCCCCCTCCCCCACGCTGCTGCTCGCCTGCTTGCCTGCCATGCCTCTATCAGCTCAGCTGGCTCTCGGCAGCAGGTTGGGTGGGAATCCAAACCCTGCGCAGGGCGCCCCCTTGGACTGGGGCCATATGGCCTGCCCCCACAAGGTCGGCCCTGCAGGCAAGTGGGGAAGAACAACAGAACATCCTCAGATGACCAAGGGGTTGGGGAGGGAGTCACAGGAGGATATGGCCTTGCTAGGTGCAATGCAATGCAGTATAGTTGTAGCCAGGTCGATCCTGCAGAAGAGCTCTATGGAGCTCAGAAGCTTCTTTCTCTCTCACCAACAGAAATTGGTCCAATAAAAAATATTACTTCACCCATCTTGCTCAATCAGAATGAAAGGTGGCTCTGTTCCTTTCCTGTAATTTAAAAGGAAACCCTATCTAACATAGCTTGTAGTTAAGAGTAAGATTAGATGAGTCTCACGATGAGTGGAAGATGTTTATTTTAAAATCTTTTCTTTCTAATATTCTGTTCCAGTTGCTTTGTTTTAATAAGGCTGCTGGTGAATAGCACTGGCCATAAGTTGTTGGAGGGATGAAACACACGTGTCCGAAACCCAGCTGGATCTGAGGGAGATAATGAATTGCTACACACAGGGCAGAATAGGACTCTGGTTTAAGTTAGGATAGTCGTGAGATCCCCACCTCTCCCGGAGATAGTTAAAGATAAGACTAACTCTTGATAGACCAGAAAGGGGACAGTGAAGCAGCTAGCTCTGTAACCATGACAAGCTGATAATTAAAATGGTAACTGATTAGCACTAAAAAATGGCGTTCTTTAAAGGATAAGTTCCAAGCATCCAAAATGTAATGGTCAACAAATAGATGTAAAAATTAGGGGGGAAAACAAACTGAAGAGCTATAATATCAGAAAATTAAACATCAACATTCATACTTTTTTTTAAAAAAGAGGCAACTATTTATTTAAGAAAATACTTCATGTGTTACCAAAGCTCCTGTCATCAACTCTGGACACCTGTACCAGGCTCATTTATTGCCTAATTAAATATTAACACATCTTGATCCAATCTATGGCATAATTTTAATTACTGTTTTCTCTTAGGAAAGCCATATAATCAATGTTTTTATAGCTGTTCCTAGAGGCTGTTTTGTAAAACCCCATTAGTAAATTGTGATCCATCACTAAAATATTTTCCTCCAGATTGCTATTAGTAAATCAAGTTCATTCCATTATGCTGGGGGAAGGTGGGGGAGACTTTCTATTTTAAGAGAAGCAAAACTTTGTTTCTTTAATAATCTAAATTACAAATCTTTTTTTTTAAAAAAGCACAACCTTTGTTAAAATCCTAGCACATAAATAATCAATGTTGGGGATTTACAGACACTCTAAAACATGACCAAATTATTTTTTTAAATACATGAATTATCCAAAATATATTTATTGATGGATGAAGCAATTAAACAGAGAATCAGCATTACCTTCTGAGCATTTTTTTTTTCCCTGGGGATGACTTGCAAATATCAAAGCATGTTTCATAGTTACCTGCAGCATTTTCTCTTTCCACCCCGGATTAAGAATCTCTACATTCTGTAAACATAGATTAGCATCATTACATATTTAGGGTGAGAAACCTGAGTAAAATATATAAATTCAGTTGGGAATGAACTTAAATTGGCATGTGCTTAATTTTGGTACATGCTTAACCAGATACAGTTACAGGGAACGAGGTCTTGATTTGGCTTTTGGGAAGATAGGAGGGCCTGGTGTAGTAGAAGAAACATTTTTCCACGTTCCCATGATAAATTAGCATAAGAGCTATTCACTAAGCTTCCAATTTGATAACATAAGATTTTCAGTTATCTATATTTGTTTTAAACACATTTCCTCTCTTCTTAGGCAAAATTTATATTGAAGTCAAAGGGAGTTTTTATGTGGGAAAGGACTGCAAGACTGGGCCATTTACCAGTACTGTTCTTTGAATCTGATTACCTATAGTGCTACATATTTAACATAACTGTGGAAAATATAACTACAAAAATGTCAATTCCAGCTAATTTGATTCTTGATCCTAATCCAGCACTTCTACATTCTGTAAGAGATTCAAACCATTTTAATTCAATACTAGCTGTTACAGAGGATCTTTATTATAGATTTTGATCTTGGCTAGAGGCCTCATCTACTTAAAAGGCCATTAAATAAAGCAATGCTTTCCCTTATGTTTTGGCTATCGCAATATGCACAGTCAAAAACCAGTACTGCCCACAAAATGGCCTGTTTTTATTTTGTTTTAATAATGAAGTAAACACGAAAACAGTTGACATAACAATCACAGTAGATCTAAGCTAACATAATAAGTCATTAATTAGTTACCAGAAGAGAGAACATTAAAAGACAGTTTGTGAGTGAAAGATAGACTCTTTTGTAGTTATTTTTCTATGAAGCACTTTGTAAAAGTTTTTAAATCATATTTTACACACTTTGAAATAAATGAATGTTCTAATAGTTGTTTTCCTAATAACTATAACACAGATGCTTAACCACTCATCATCTTGAAAACAGGATTATGGGGAGCAAAATCAGCCCTCACCTTTATGGTTAGAGGCGTACAAGGCAGTGGAACCAGTGCAGCTCTGCTGTACAAAGCAGGGTCAGGGTGTATGGCGGCTACACAGAATGTGTGTGCCACCTGCAGTACTTAGAGTCCAGCTCTGTGGAATATGGCTGAGGGTGGATGGGTTCACCAGGGAAGGGTGGCATCTGGCTAGTCAGCTCCCCTTCTCTCTCTCTTCTAAGAAACTTTAGGACCCAGGAGAGATCTGCAGTGTGGGGTGCAGGATTCCTTTTCTCAGTCTCAGTGCACGTATATCATGCATGCTGGGCTGAAACTGGATCCCCAGATTTGACTATTAATATATAAGTCAACCTGGTTTGCACATTTTTAATGCAAGTATAAGACAGAAATCTATACACATAGGTGTTGAAAGATACTGGAATATATACACTCAGGAATTTCCATACAAAATGTGAGTCCAGATTCTCAGCTTCATCTAACATTCACTGCTCACAAAGGGAGTGGTAGGGTTCCCTGATCCTAATCTCAGACGTTTTTTTCCTAACTCAACTCCAAGGATAATTTAGGGTATTCTTAAGACTTTTATAGACTATGCCAATTGGCTGTTGCCCTGAGCTGCTGGTAACCCATCAAGGGCTATTCAGGTCACATCCCCAATTCACTCCCCTATACCAATGGCACAGGAAACAGCTACATCAGCAGACAATTTCCCAGATGAAATCCTTGCTCTAGTGTAGTCAATGTGAAAAACCACACTCATTTTAATGGGCCCAAGATTTCACTAACCCAATGCCTGCAGAATCTCCAGATCAGCCAGGTCTACAGCTCTTTTGTTTCAGTTCACCACAAAGGGCTTTAAATGTGCAGAGAATCTGGACCATTACATATTTGGTGAAAAAGATGATGCCCAGTTCAGTATGGAAGGTGTTCTTGCTAAGCTTTTCCACATATCGTTATCATTTTAGTGAACATTTCTTTAGCTGCTTTACTGCATATAGGGTTTATATTCCATGAGACTGATTTTAGAAAGCTTAGATGAGAGTTATACAAACAAACATCTTTTACGCCTATGTACTCCTTTAAAATGTCTACCTATATACATTTATTGAAAATTGAATTATTCTAGGACTATGATGTCACCATGATTTTGAAAACAGTGAGGCCAGTTTTGATCCTTAGTGCATGGCATATCAGAACAGGATATAAGCTGGAGAGCGAGATTCCAAGTATAGCTCTCCATAGAGCACTGGTCAAGGAAGCAGCTATAACCTGACTGACAAAAGTGTGGCTCCCAGCAAACCTTAGTCTGCTATCTTGGGAGCAAGGTCTGCCTCCTGTTCCATCTAAATTTATTGTGTACACAAAAGAGGTTGCTTTCTTCTACTTTTTTGAAGGAGCAATAAATTTAGCTGCCCGATGCAGCCAATCTCTATCTGCTTTAACTGTATTTCCCTGAGCCACGTGAGGGCTTACACTGCCATTTGAGTCATAGTTTACTTTAAACTAAAAATGATTTTTGTAGACTATTGTGCCAAGTGGTGAAGTATATTTTTCCCAAGAACAACACTTTGCAAATTCTGTAGCCAGCAACAATGGAACCTCTGGAGTTATCACTGGGACTGTCAGCCAATCAGGTGTTTAATGGGCAGCTTTAGGTTACATTCTTCTGTGAATCATCTTTGTGTATTCAAAGTACATACATGCTGAAAATAAGATTCCTAATTTCAGAACTTGTTTGGAAATTCCTTTAATAACCACTTTTTGTACTGCACTTATACAACCCACTACCACCTTTGAGAAGGAGAAAAAAAACCTGCACTTTTTATTTTAAATGTGTGTCATCCTATTACTTTGTGATAATTTGTATCACAAAGATGATGCCACACGTACCTAATTGGGCCCAGTTCTGCAATCAATCCATGTTGAAAACTCCCCTTAACTTCCATATGCATTTCATACATGGAATGATTGCAAGATTAGACCTCTTGTGAAGTAATATACTTTTTTAAAAGTAGTTTTTTTCCCCCAGAAGTAGACACATGCTGAGAATAGCAAACTACCTTCACAGTACACACACTGCTATCAGTAATCTGGCTCCTCGTCAAAATATTTCCTACACAAATGCAAGTGCTGACTGTTCGAGACACTTTAAAAAGGACTTTTATATCTCTCTGCTGCCATTCTACTCCATGTTAATATAACACAAATTGTTTGTGAGTATACATGCACATCTGTATTAAAACAACAAACCCCACTACCATAATCTGTACCATAAACTCATTTTTTCCTCATTAGATACACTTTGAATATTTAACCAACTATGTGGATAATAGAGAATTTTTCTGTTCTAAATCATCAATCCTAGCATATCAAGACTTGCTTTCTTTTTTAAGCAAAGGTAAGTTACCACATTAAAAATAAATGAGCTATTTTTTGTCAGTTGATTGGACATTGAGAACACATAATAAATCACCAGGAGTTTTCTAATCTATGCGCTAACCTCAAACAGCACTTGTATCTATTGCTTGTGTGATTCAGAAGACAATAAAATATTTTATCATCTGATCATCTGAAGAAACTCAAAAGACTGAAATGTCTTTGAAATACATAGGCATTTGTACATCAAATTACCTCTGAAGGCCCGCAACCAGAGTAATTCTTGCACAATCCATTTGAAATATAACTTCAATATTCAAAAAAATCAATAATTTAAACCACAGGTTGAACATTTTTACTGCTTCCACTGCAGACTGTCATTTTTCAAAATGAAAATGCTAATGGCACCAAAGGGGAAAGCTCCAGCCAGAAGAGATGCATGAATGTAAGCATGGATTGGCTAAAAATACTGGTTTGGTCTCTTCCCATCCCCCCAATCACCAATCTAGGACAAAACATCTTAAAATCAACAATTTTCATTTTAGCACTTCTAAGAAATGTGCTTCTTTATTGTACTTGATATTTTTGTCTATGACCAGTTAAATATATAAAGACATTTCATAGTAAACATGAATACCGAATGTGAGTAATACATTTGAAGTCATATTATTAAGTTGTATTATTTATGCATGATCTCTGTTAACATCTGAAAACACTGGCTAGACCACTGGTGAGCACTTTTCCCATGTATAATAAAGTGTGCATGTGTTATGCACATGAGGCAGTTGAAAGTATGCACTATAAATACACAGCAATCTAATGCATGCTGCATCAGTACACATGACCTATGATGGTTGCTTTGCAAAGTGTGTGTGACTCAATACATGTTATATGAAATCCGCATGACCAAGATGAGTATGGCTGCTATGGAAGAAATTACAAGCAAAAATCAGATTGAGTGGGTAAATGAAGCAGATATGTCCAGACCAGGAAGAACTGAAAAAGAGAGCCACATGGGGATAAGGGATCTAGAATATGAGGGAGCAAAGCCACTTGTAGAGACTGTCTGATAATAAAGGAGGTTCATTCAAAGTATGGATTGCAAGATCAGATATTGTCTGTGCATAGCCTGAAAAGTGACTGCTGGTATTGGGCAATTCTTCAACACCTAAGGAAATTCCAATGGGCAAACTTTGTTAGTTGGATTAGAGAAATAATCTATTACTTTCTCAACCAAAAATATCTCCAAGAGAAAGCTATGTTATCAGTATATTCAAGGCTTAGCCTGGAAATTCCAGAGGTTTGAAGATGAGTTTTGGCACACTGAACACATTTCAACTCATCTCTTTACTTCTTCCTTCTAATACCCACAAACATTCCTTAAGAGGGGTGACCACACAGCAGGGCACACCCAAAGAGAAGAAGTAGTTATCCAGTACCCATCTGAGAGTGCCAGTTTGCTGACATGAGTTTTTCTGTCTATGCTATTTAAAGATGAGGTATAGTTATGAAAGGGGACAGGTGAGGCACTTTCCTCTTGGGAAAAAATTATTAATTGGCACTTGGGAAATGTTTTTGCTTTCAGTCTAAACAACTTAGTGTAAGTACATAGACAATGTAATGATGAGCACTTAATAACTGCTTGTAAAATATGAATAATTTTACCAATGGTTTCTAGAGAAATCAGGAGTTACTTTACACTTTGCAGGAGCAGCAATTCAGCTATAAAATAACTTTTTGTTGTTATTCCAAGACACCGATGTTGCAGTTGGGTTTTCTATCTTAGACTGAAAAATAATCCATTAACTATATTACATGAATTATGAGCTTCATCTTTTTCAGTCTTCCCACGAATTATTAAATCATGGTTCATTCTAGAATATGCCAAGAGTTCCTTCTGAAAGATGCAAAAAAGGAACAATTATCCTCTGAACACTTATTCTGTTTCCATTTGGTGCCACACTAGAGAAAATGAAAGTAAATACAATTGCAATGTGTGCTTCCAGTTTCTGTAGTCTGATGGCAAACTGACAGAGTGAGCTCAGCATTGTACTATCAAAGATTAAAAAAATAGTTTCTTATACACTTGAAAGAACACTTCCTGTGAAATATTAAGTAAAATTGCATTTAAAATTGGGGATGGGATGAAATCTGATTTACCACTATTAACAGACTGTCCAAGGTGAAAGGCTTCTCAAACAGGAAAGAAACCAGTAGAACTGAGTGAAGATTTTGGGTGGCCGAGGGATACATATTCAAATACACTAAAAATGTCATGAATTCATGTTGATTTTGCTTAATTGTTTTGGTTGGAAAAACTTACAAAAAATCCCCCCAAAATGAAACATTTTGATTTTTCAATTTGAAACAACTTTTTGTTTAGACATTTCCTTTAATTTTTTGAAAAAAATATAAAAATAATTGCTCAAAGTTTAAATGAAACATTTTGTTTGTTTGGCTCAAATGAAATGTTTTGTTCAATCCAAAATAATAATTTGACAAACATTCAAAAATATAATTTTCAGTTCAACTCGGAATTAAATTTATATTTTGAATTTGCCAGTGAACCATGTCTTGAAACCAGTCCTCCTCATATGCTACACTAAGGATTATTTAAAATATAAAGTTCACAATTTTGAGAAGAAATAAAATATATAATATTTTTAAAGGATTTTTGTTTTAAAGGCATTATCAGCTTTTATTGACTGCTAGTGTGCTCTTATCAGGACCCTTTGGATTTACCAAAAAATTGACCCTTTTTCTGATTTTATGCAAAGAATCAAGCAATTTAATTCAACTATCATCCTCTACTGTGCAAATACTGACAAAAGAGGACAACTAAATGTGTTATCTCCTCAAAGGAAATGAGTTGCTGATCTCATGAATTAGCTGTGTACAGCCCTGAGAATGCATGGCTTCGTGGGAATTCTGCCATTATTCTATGAGTTTTCTCAAATATTTTTCCAAGGAAAAAATTATACAGTATTCCAGAATTTTGCAAGGAAAGCTTGCAACAGAGTGCTACGGCACTAGTTGTGCATATTCAGGGAGAGAGAAGTAACAGTCACGGAAGAGAAGGAGTTCCAATGACACAATCCCTTACAATAAAAATGTTAGGGTCTTCACACTGATTATTACACTCTATTAATGTTTTTTGCCAGGTGATACGTAATGTATAACTCATGGTTTTGACTGAAGAAAATGCAATAGTCTCACCAGCCATGTTAATTTCTGAATTTGTTCTATTACTCTACGATACATAGTGAAGATAAACCACTCCACTCCTCCAGAATGGGAACTACTCATATGAATTATTACATAATGTGTATATGCAACATGAATAGACGAGGACCTCCAAGATCATATTTCATAGTGGTGACTATGAAATGATTACTAGGCATGCTAACTTTTACTAAATACAAATATTTCTTCTGAAGAAATTATATATCTTTTTCAAATTTAATGTAGAATGTTTGGGTTTTCTACATTTAGTTCCATGATACTTATGAAGGGTTTTATTTGTTTCTTTTTTGCTAATACATAAGACTAAATTAAATCTGTGCACTGCATTAGGGCTCAATCTTGCATGATGCCAAGGCCCTGATTTAGCAAAGCACTTAAGCATGTGCTTAACTTTAAGTATGTCAGTACATCCATTTATTTTATTGAGACTCACAGGCTTAAAGTAAAACACAGGCTTAAATGATTTTCTGAATTGCAGACTTTAACCCATCATGGACATTACAGCCCTGAAGAAGTCTCCTATTGATTTCCATGGGCTTCGGATCAGGCCCAATGAAGCACTATGATTGTAATCAAAAGTAGGCAGGTTTGCCACAGCACTTTAACTAGAATTTTGAAAAGCGGTCTTTTCTAAAATAAAGAATATTGTGTAACCATAATACTAAAATCTCAACAGAAGGCTGTTAGGATGGAATCTGGACTGTTTCAGTAACCATACGATGTTTATGCATAGCTCATACGCATGAGCTATGAGCTTGAGAATTATATTTTGAAAAAAAACAGTAGTAAAATCTGTTCATATTATAACAGTGCAATACCAATGTCCAAATGTCTATTTAAATGATTTAGTTTTACTCTAATGGTTGACTCTCCCCACAACATTTTATTATAATATATTTCATAGAATGCGAATATACTTGCGTAACAGTGTAACTGTAGTTTATTTTACATCTATTTTGATTCTTAACTAACATTGTTTTAAGAAAAGTCCAATAAAAGAGCCCACTGTACATTTTTATATATAATCTCATATGCCGGATAAAACATGAAAACAGCAAACCGTTAATATTTCTTAAAATTAAAAACTTAAGCCTTATTTTATTCAGAGCTTCCAGAGCTTTTACATACATTTCTTAATTTGCCCACTGCCATATAGCTGTAGAAGGCTAACAAAACCCTCAGTGTTCACATGACAACTCTTGCTGACAACCCTTGTTCAAATGCTTCCTTATTCTGTCATCTACTGGCAGTGTGCTTTCTAGTCATGTTCTCTGCCAGTCCTTACCAGTTTGCCAATTACACAAGCTGCTTCCCAGACATCAGACAAAAATTCCACAAGACTGCTGTGCAAGCGTACCCTAATTAACCATCAGCTTAATTAGACAATTTACTGTGTAATTAGCAGGCAATTAGTCAACACCTCTCAGATCTTATTGACTGCTGTGACAGCCTTCCCTACTCTGCACATTCCAATACACAAGCACCACCATGTTTCTAGCACTCTCAAACCCATGTACAACAGAGTTCTGGACAAAAAGAAGTGAATAATATTACATAACTAGAGAAAAATCAATATGTAGCTTGTCCATTTATTGAACTGTTTACCAGCTTGAATTTTTTAGTACTAGAAGGCCACCTGCTGAACTAAGAAACTAAGGAAACATTGTGTCTTTTTTACTTATTGCATATTTTAGTGTGATAATTTCATATAAAACCCTTTACAGTGCATTAAATTATAGCAGAAGCCAGACAAACAGAGGCACTGGCAGTAATTTATAGAAAAAATACATTGTAAAATGTACTTGTACAATTTACTGCAGATTAAGCATACAATATAGAATTACAGTGAAAATTTCCTGATAGATGGTATCTAAATATGTAGCTAAGTTACATAAACTGTTTTGTGTTTACTTATGTTTATACTCTGAATTGCAAGTCTGTACTTTGTATTTAGATTACCTTTGTGATATAAAAAGTCAGACAATAGATATATACCGGGGCATAACACAATGATGTCAATATAAGTAAAATGGATATAAATTGAACAAAAATGACAAGGTGTTACACATATAAATCTAAGGTTGTATGTCCTTATATTGTATCTTTTGAGCAATTTTATGTGATAGTGTAATTAAATACAATCAAAATGCACATGCTAAGGCAACTTAAGATTGTTTTTTCCTTCTTCTGTGGATTATAAATTGTATTTTGCTATGACTATAGTATTCTGGATGAATGCTCTGAACCTGATGGAAGAGATGTACATATTTGCCTCTGTTACTATTAACAGTGGGATTTACACATGCAAATCCCACACACATTGACTGTGTGATCGACTCCAGAATCCATGACCACATTACATTAATACTGTGATAAAATATAATGAAAGTTGCAAATCAGAACTGAATATTAGTGGGTAGTGTTCTTTAGAATGAACTAACCCAAAACATTACCTTAGCTATAGTTATTTTTAATATAAGCAGTGCTTCAGGTCTTTTAAAAATATGGGACTTCATTTTGTTTTCCCTCTAATGACAACCAGAATGCAGAAGAGCAAGGGCTTGATTTTCCTAGGCCTTACACTGCTTTTACACTGATATGATTTCACTGACTTGAACTAAATCAATTTTCACACCTATTTTACTGAAGTCAGTGCCAGCTAGTCTCCATGAGGACATTCAGGAAAATTAATCTGAATTAGCTAAAGATATGAATTAAAAGTGAATAGTTAAAACAGCATTAAACCCCTACATGGACATTCTCATTCAGAATTAAAGTGGCCTTAAATTGGTTTAGCCTAAGTCATTTGGAAAATTACTCAACAGTTAAGAGGAATAACATAAATTTGCATAAAAGCATCTTATCTACACACACAAACTGCATTGACTTCAATAAAATCGGTGTGAAGATTGATTTAGTTAAATCACTGCAAACCACTGTGTGGACAAACATATAGTTTTAAAACTAGTTACATCAGTTTAACTCATGCCTCTAAATTTACCAGTGAAAACTGAATCAATATACACCAGGTTTACTTTGAGTTAAGTGTACCCACACAGGGTTTTGAACCACTGTGAATAAATCAGTTTAAAATCACAACTTTAGCTAAACTGGCACAATATTCCAACAGACATGATCTGCTCAATTGCGTGGAATGTATTGTGCATGAATTAGGGGGCAAACGTTTTCTCTCATAATACTTCTGATGGGATAGGCAAGGAGGTTCTCAGATTACCCATGGGTATGGTAGTCTGAGAGTGGCTGGATGAAACAAGGAAAACTTGGATTTTGTCCAGCAGCTGGAAAATATTTCATAATCACTAGGATGTGGCGATTTGGGTTCCTAAAATCATAAATGCCACCATGAGAAATCCATTCTAAAATTGAGGATTTTTCTTTTCTTTGAAAGACTTCTGAATTCTGCTTTTTTACAAACATATTCCACCATCTTCAGGGCTTCAAAATGGTAGACAATATAATCTGACTAATTAATGGTAAAAATTATCCTGAAAAAAACGGGGCTCTATTCACCCCCCTTCCATTGTCTTCAAGGAGTAGAAGACACCTGCTCAGGGAGGAAGACTTCAGTGGAATTATACCAGGCTTGAATTTAGGTCCCCCTCTTTTTAAAGTATCCAATACACTAAATATTCACAGATAGATTCTACTTCCATTGTGCTACCGCAGGTATTCAACATACAGGCTACATTCTCTCACATCTCAATGGGTCTAGAGGTGACATGGCTGACCTTTATGCCATGCCCCAGCAACCCCTGATGTAAGAGGGGTAGAGGGCGTGGCACTAGCTGGAATACAGAGCACTCTGGCATTCCTCAGGTGGCACTATGATCTTTGTGGCAGTTAGTTGTCAGAGCTGAGGACAGCCACTAACATGCTTTAGAAAGCAAGCTTCTATGTTACTTAATTCTGCCAGAGCTGGGCTAAAGCTAGGCACAGCGGAGAATGTGGCCCTTAAACTGATCGTTCCAGGGAAATGAACTACTGGAAGATTATGCAAAAAACTTTTTCCTGCCCTTTGCTCAGATTTTCAGCATGGATGTCTTCTCCTTGTAACTGAATAACATTTTTCTATTAGTTAAATTGAATCTTTTAGTCATAGTGGGTTGCTTAACACTAATTGCATATTATTTTATAATCCCAGGATAATTTTCACTTTGTTTGTTAATCTTTGCAATACTTTAAAAATCTAAATCTAAAAATCAGTCAGCCACAGAATGTGGTATTCCTCATTGCAACTCTTCTCAAATTCACAGTTTACATTTTCAGAATCAGTTGAGCATTTGTTAAACAATAAATAATTCATGTCACAGGTAAGCTGTGTGTGCTAAGAAATCCTGTAAAATGCTCTTTTTTTGGTTCAAGAATGTAGTTAATAAAAGTTGTCCTTGATGTTATTTAATAGAAAGGCAAACCATCTTTTTTATATTTGACATTAACAATCTGATCATTTGTCTCCCCAAAGAAAGCCCATACAGGCCACACAATAAAGAATAGTAATATTTCTGTTTACTGAGATATCAACTGGCATTTCGCAGCAAGTCAATGGTCTATCTTTGCTACAGCATACTAGACCTCAATCTGGCATCTACAAATGTCAAGAGCATATAAAAAAATTATAGGATGAAAATCAAAAGGATGTTCTAAATTTCTAAAAAAGGAAACATAGTTCACCTAAACATATTTGCTGTAGAAATCAATGCAATATTCAGCTGTCAATCTAGAAAAACAACGAGGGAGTGATGCTGTCAGTAGGACAGGATAATAAAATTTCAAGCAGATGTTCAGGCATGGCTCTAATTCTTGCTGAACTCCCTTGGTAAGCATTTAATTTCTTTATCATATGCAAGCTAGGTAAATTGTACTTCATGAAAACTGTATTGTGAAATATTAATATTTCATATTATAGAAAAACTCCACAGAATAACCTTTGTCATATTAAGAACATCAGAATTTCAGATGTCAAGGTTCTTCATTTTAATACATCTTAAATAGTTTTTGGGCTTGGCACCATACATATAACTACTTTAATCTAAATTACCATGTTGTAATATCATTCTCTCTATATATTTCTTTAATACAGGTTCACTTCAGTAAAATACTAATGTTATGGAAAACAATATGTCACTGTAACACAATTTTACCAGCTATAATTATAAAGAGAGGTACATGGAGTACAAATGTACACATACTCAACTAGCAGAAGAATGAATCAGTGTGTTATAATAGCGTGCAGAAATGTAGTACTTCTGGGTCAAATTAATGCACAATATACAACATCCTTTATTTAGATATGGTTTGTGAAAATATATTGTAGAATCTATTACTATGTATTGTACATATATAAATTGATGAGTAAAAACTTTCTTGCAATATAATATTTCAGTTGAAATTTAATTCACTTGTAATCATTAGTGTATTTTTAAAATTGGCAATGCAGCATACAAAGTGAAAAAATACTGGAGGTTTAGAATGAAGTTAGTCTACACATTTATTTCTGCTGGTACTCCTAATAAAGGCAACTGCTTCTAGGTTATTGAAAGTGACAGCATCACAAATCAATGCATGTCACAACAGAGTAAAGACAGATGTCTCTGATTAATCAGAATTAAATTTTTACAAGTGAAGGAAGCATCTAAAAATCAAAGCGAACATTCTGCCATTCCACTTCTGTTTTTTTTTTTATCTTGCTCTTTTAGCTATACAGTGAAATGAGGAAACCACAACAACTGAATCCATAGTTTAAAAAAAATAAAAATTGTTACAAATTCTTCAGTAGAATATATTAAAACGAACTCTAACGTACATCTACAGAATAGTAGATGTCTAAACTTTTCATTTAAAAAAATATTAAAGAACAGTTTCTATAAATTTTCTGACCATAGATTTTGATTTAAGAGAAATTCCATTTCTATGTATGGTACAATATCCAGATAGAAAAAAACAAACTCCAATATATCATTGTAAGAATTATCTTTTTAAATAAGCTAAGAGATTTCTCCTATTGCAGGTTGCTATCTGCTTTTCAGAAATGGTTCTGAAAGTAGTAATGATTTGTGTATGAATATACGTAAATGTATTTTAATAGGTTTACTGGTAACTGAATTCTTTATGTGGACTTTATTTTATCTTATCCTTCCATCCACCTTTTTCTTCTCACTTCTTAACAACAGAA
Organism: Dermatemys mawii; assembly: GCA_007922305.1. Lineage (NCBI taxonomy): Eukaryota > Metazoa > Chordata > Testudines > Dermatemydidae > Dermatemys > Dermatemys mawii. The sequence goes on along the minus strand of ML677352.1, from coordinate 17,998,307 downwards.
ATTATACATAGTAACTTTGAAGCAAGCTCTGAATAAGACAAAAATAATATTTCAGTCATACCTCAGGGATGGAAGGAAGTTGGAGGGAAAGAGAAGAGAATGACCACCCTGCACTGAAAGCAGGGGAGCCATTGTCCAGGCTCGCCAGACGAAGACAGTAGTGTTTTATGGGGGTGAGAGGAGAACAAGGTCAGAAACTGCTGCAAAGAGGTGGTGTTGGTCAGCTTTGAAGCACTGACTCACCCTCTTGGAACATAAGGGCGGAAGGCTTTAAAGGTGTAAGCTCTGGTATTGGAAACCCCTTTCTCCATGCAGCAGGCAAGGCAGCACCCACCCTCCTCCTCTTGAGGTGTGATTATCAGGTGGGTTTGAACCAGCAGTGAAAGGAGATTGGAAAGACACAGCAGCAACCCGGTTGGAGGAGAGGGATGGAGGTTCTGCTCCTTTCCCCACTGGAAGGGGTAGCAGGGAAAAGAGCAGAATGCCAGCAGCTCCTCCGGCGGCTGTAACACCCTGCCCCACAGCCTCACCTCCTCCAGCCCTCTCTCCAGCCAGCAGGAGGAGGACAGCCCTCCCCCGGCCCTGGGTAACATGGGATGGACGCGGAGAGGGGACGAGAAGAGCATGGGGGGCCCGGGCTAGTGACGGGGCAGTGAGGAGTCATGGAGGGTCACATGGGGAGGTCACATGCACCCCTTACCTGGTGCCTCCCTTTCTCCCCCGTATCAGTACGATGTGCTTTACTTGTACCACTGGTTTGAACCTGCTGTGGTCTGGGAAGAAATTTTTCCCTCACCACCATATTGGCTTCAGTGGAGCGGGGTTTTTTCACCTTTCTACAGCAAGTGTTAGGGAACACCTATTATGGTGAGCAGAAAAGGTGGTAGGCTATATGTCGCAAATTATTTGGTAAGTGTGGGGTGGATGTTCAAAGCAGGTGCTCCATGGGGAAGGCATCCAGTCACCAGATAAACAGCCTGGTAAAGGACTTAAAAAGGAGGTGCTGTTAAAGGAACAGAATGGTGTTGGGTTTGGGGCTCCTAAGGTTGAACCCCCACATTCTCATAGCCCACCTTACTCCTCCTATGAGGGGCCGGGGGGAGGGTGGATGGTAAGGTCCCGGCAATGGATTTGCTGGAGAGACCTGGATGAGAAAAGAGGGGAAGCTGGTGGAAGACACCTGCCCGCCCTACCAAGATAAACAGGGTTTACCTGAACTGTACACTTCTATCTGTCGGGCCGTCCCAGGCATAATAAAGTTGTAGCCTGATTAAATACATATCAAATGCATATCAAGAGCAGCTCTGGATTTGAAGGAACAGAAACATCAACTGTGGCACCATGTCTGCCTGTCTGCTGTCCAAAAATCTTGGGTAAGAGGGATACAAAAACCTTGGCTGGCTCCCACTGGTTGTAGGAGTGGCTACCCTGGTGTTTTATAATGGAATTCTGGCCAAAAAAAAAATATATTTACACCCATTCTTCTGGGCTGCCCAAGGCTTGGATGGACACATTTATTGGTGCAACCTGTCTACAGACATATTGTCCTTCTGCACAAGGTCAAACCAAAGTGAAAAAAAGAAGCAGCACCCCATGCTGATGAGTGATGAGCTGCTTGCAGAGGAAGTAAAGCTTAGGTAAATTGAGGCCCTTGCCTTCCAAGTGCCACAAGTTTTCGTCTTGGCTCCTGCCCTCTCCCTCTTTCTGGGGGTAAGGCTTTAGATGCAACTGTTATCTTTTTCCATCTCTCTCACTGTCACCCTGCTCTTCTCTCTGACTGCACTCCATGACAGTCGTCAACTTGGGAAACTCTATGGTTGGGCTGTGTGATTTCTTTAAATACTCCCTGACCAACAGCTAGGGAAGAATCTGCCTCACCTCTCCCATTTTTACTAAAGTACCAAAATACACAATTGTCATTCCCAGATGCTAGCATACACTATATCTCTGATACAGGGGAAGTCGCTGGCAACCACATAATGCTGGAATTGCATTATATAGTCACTACTGAGAGGTACATAGATTTTGCAAGAGGGAACCATTTGTGCTGCCACAGAACTCTCCATAGCCCCAGAGGCTATTTTATGCTTTGCTCGTGAGAGTGTGTCCAAACAACAATTGAACACCAATGTCTGGCCTGGGTCAGCTCACTCATCCTTGTGGGGCTCTGGCTGTGGGGCTGTAAAATTGCAGAGTAAATGTCCATGCTCAGGCTGCAGTCCAAGCTATGGGGCTCTGCAAGATGGGAAGATCCCAGAGCCTGGGCTCCAGCCCAAACCTGAATGTCTAAATGTGATGCCTTGCAGCCTGAGCCCATCAAGCCTGAGTTAGTTGATCAGGGCTGGCTGTGGCTGTGCCACAGGTCTTTTACTGCAGCGTTGACTTACCTTTACTGGGCAGGGGCAGAGCACATGTAAATGCCAGGTCAAGCTGATTTCATTTGCTTTCTAAAGATAATGCGTAAGCCCATGTCTTCATGGACATGCCAGCACTCTCCTATCAGCCAACCCCAACATGCATGAGAGTAAGTAAGTTGGTGCACAAAGTCAAGTGAGACTTCCACGCCATGCAGAGGACTAACACACAGTTTTACTTGTACTCACACATAACCTCCACTTACACTTGTTCTTCAGGCTAAAAGGCTCCAGCTCCTTTCTGAACATTGCATAGAATTCATATCAGTGTAATCAGAAGCTAACTAAACAAACAGATCAAAGACAATTGTACATTTTACTGACCTATATTATTCCAGACTAAATTGTGATTATTTGTTCCAGTGTTAAACAGACTGAGAGTCTCTGTGTAATACTCATTGTTGAAATAAGAACTATTGCATCTCACTGAACTTGTCTTCCTATTTAATATATTTTTAATAGTTTAATAGTATTAACATTTTTTGTTTACATAAATAGAAACAACTACATTTATTTTTCCACTTAACATCTCTGTATCTCAAAGCACACCACAAACATTATGACTCAACATCTCTGGGAGGTGTGTAAAGAATATGGTATAAAAATCACTTCAGCCAGCTCTTGGGTGAGACATGACAACTGTTCTGTAATACACCACAATGGTACTCCAGAGCTTAGGGCCAGAAATGAATAATACTATATCCAACTAAGACTTCCAGGGAAATTTATCTAGATAGATTTCAATCATCCAAGTTTGAATGAGTCAAGGGCACGTTGCTCAACCTCCTTTTCTCTTATATTAAAATAATACCATTGGAGCTTTAATGACTACTTTCAGAATCTTGGTTTTACTGATCTGAAAGACATCAAGCAAAACCCTCACCTCTAGCGGCACAGTGACTACTGGAGCCCCATGATAAGTCACTGGTTCAGTACCGATTCTGCCAGAAGTGCCATGTAGTGAAAGGCCAACACTACTACCATTTCCTGTAATATCTGTTCCTCCAAAGAAGCCTATTCAAATACTAACCTAGCTCATCCTTGTTTAACTTATGAGATCTGATATAGTCACAGTGCAAGGTAACATGGCTGTAGGCATATCTGATTAATAAACAATTCTCAGTATTGGCTGGATCTTGCCATCAGCTTAGATACTGAATTAACTGAAATTATCAGGGAGTTCTGTGCAAACACTGATGGCAAGGTATGCTTCAATTAAACCTCTTCTTTTAAAATGTTTCAATAAGAAAAATTTCTACTTGTGTTGTACTCCATGGGCCAGTTCTGGATTGCCATTACTTAGGTATAAATCCAGAATAGCAATGACTTTTATGAAGTTACATATGGAAAGGTCTTTGTGAGCTGTTCAGTCCAAATCCTGCCTGAAGACTCATTTCCATTATGATTCCTAAATGAAACTAGCTGATTGGTAATGGAAAGGCTGGGGGTTTAAATGGGGATAGTCTATCTAGTATCAGCAAAACTGAAACAAATCGTAATCAAACATTGCTTTATTGGAAGGAGGCCAACCTCCCTCTTGATTAAGCAATCAGAACCCTCTTCTGCTATACTTTGCCTATCTGTTCATTTTGTCTCTTTTAGACTGGGAATGCTTTGGAATGGACTTTGGACTCTACAGCATCTAGCACTCCATGGGTACTACCAGAAGCAAATAACTGAGCAACCCTGGAAAAGCAGGTAGAATACTAATAGAACCCTAAAAGCCTTTTAGCTGACTGGACCTAATACTTATTTATATTCTCAAAACATTAAGATCATGACTAGAACATACCATGAAATTACATATACCTTAAAATATTTCCTTACCTTATCGAGGGAGAATGTTTTGGTCAGAGCAAATCCCCATCCTGCTTCAAATGCTCTTCGAATCATTGGGGAACTAGTAGTTGGAGTTGCACTGGCAAGACCGAAAGGATTTGGAAACTTCAGTCCAGCCACTTCTACACTGATGTCTACCAAATCAATAGGAGTATAGAAGACAGGTAATTCTGGGGTAGTAGAAACTGCAGCACCATATAAAGACTGTAAAAACAAATACACAAATATTTTTGTCATCTGAATTTTATATAATTTCTTGTTAGCACACGAGAAAAAAATCACTCTTGCACTTAAAATATTCTAATATTTTATGCCTGCAGTGATGAAAATGGACTAAAACATTTAGCCGGCCATGGGCAAAAAGTCATACGTCAAACATGGTGTTGATACTGAAATATTATTTCAGTATATCACTCTGAAATACAACCAATTAAATAAAATAACTTTGTTAAAACAACAGTTAAAATGAAACATGCACACATATAATTTTATCAAAGATGCTCTGAGTTAATGTTCAAAGGCCATGGATAACTGAGCCATGTGAAGCCTAGAAATTGTAGTATTGAGTAAAGGAACACCAAAGGTAAGCAATGGGACTGAGCAAGTGAGTTTGATACTATAGATTACAATTCTGCAAAGGTTTATGCCTCTTAAAGTTTAACTGAAATCAGTGTAACAATGCACAGTCTGTGAATTAAATGTGAGCAAGTCTTTGCAGAATCGCGGCCTCAGTCTTACACCTACATATATTTTCTTTGATAAGTAAAATCTTTGTTTCCCAGCAGTTTTAAAATAGATCTCTATTTAAAAAGAAATTGGTGTAAGTCTTGTTTCTAGCAGCTGCACATTATTTGCATTTTAATTATTAATGTTCTCATATTTTTAAACACTGTGGGGGAGAAGAGTTAATATACCATTTCCAAAACGACAACAAACATCTGCTGACACTCCATTAGCCTCTGGAATGGTTAGGGTACCTGAGATTCAATGCTGCAACCTATACTCATTGAAAGAGGTCTTCTTTAGAACCACTAGGACTATCCACATGAAAAAGTGCTTCAATATCATGGTTGACTGTATATAAGTACAGCTGTTGCTTAGATTCACTAAAGAGGGAAGACTCCAGTAATCATAAAGAGTGAAAGTGTTCTACGTACAGTATCACTTAGAAATCTGCCATATAGGGTGACCAGATGTCCCGATTTTATAGGGACAGTCTTGATATTTGGGACTTTTTCTTATATAGACACCTATTACCCTGCAACCTCTGTCCCGATTTTTCACACTTGGTATCTGCTCACCTTATTCTCGTATCACTTAGCAACTGGCCATCACTTGCTCACTAGTCATCCAGGCTCCTACACATTGTTTTTTATGGTATGTATCAGGCATATCTGTCAGGAGTACTGCAGTAAAATACTACTCGATGTGAGTATTGCAAAGGTGCCAGAATCAGGCCCTAATTCTGGATTGGTAGCTAGGAACTGGACCAGAGAAGAGCAAACAATATAAATGTTGTAGTTATGTTTCCTAACAGTTTTAAAGCCAGCTGATTTTTTAAAAAAGAGGAAATATACATTTGACTGCATGTGTCAATAAAAAAAATTATAAGGAGTTTTTGACAAAGGATTCATTGAACATTTGACTCTCCAGAACAGACTCAATCAACCCTAACATGGCTGGCTTTTGACTATCACGTAAATAATGTCCATTTACAAACCAATGGAAATATTTGATTAGCTATAATCACTTTGATGGTGGTGTTACAGCAATCCTTAAGAACTGACCAGATCAGTGGCTTTGCTTCACAATGCTTAGATCATTACAGCTGTGTTCTCTTGGTCTTAAGCATGGCAAATGTAATTAGCAGGCAGTGGGCTCGGCCTTTGGAGAAGAAACAGCCTAAAGAGCTGGCAAGTACAGGAGTTGCATGGATGGACACTGAGCAGAATCCTATCTAGTTCATGATGGATGGCATTAAGGTCTGTGCCCCTAAGGGAATATCTACACTGCAATTAAAAAACTGTGACTGGCTTATGCCAGCTAACTTGGGTTCATGAGGCTGAGGCTAAGGGATTGTTTAAGTGTGGTGTAGATGTTTGGGCTCAGGCTGCAGCCCAGGATCTAGGACCCTGGGAGGTGGGAGAGCCCCAGAGCTCAGGCTGCAGCCTGAGACTGAATGTCTACACTGCAGTAAAACAGTCCCTTATCTTGAGTTAGCTGGTATGGGGCAGCCGCAGGTGTCTAACTGCAGTGAAGACATATCCTAAGAACCTTGAACTTGAGTCAGTAAAGCCAGAAGGGAAAAAAAAGTGGAGCAATTCTCAAACTCCTTGAGAAGCTCACACGCGCGCGCGTGCACACCCACACCCACACACAATCTCTTTTATGTAAGGATTGAGATGATACTCCAAGTTCTCTGTAAAATCTTCCAACCCTTGTGTTGCTGCCCTTTGTTTTGTTTTTAAAGAGCTTATTTACTCCATTTATCTCTTATGCGTGTTACTACAGGGCCGGGGAGAGGATGAGAATTACTATAGATTTTTCATGGGCTTTAATTAAAGAAAGTCTTGATGCAGAACCCCAGAATTTACTCTCATCCTCCCTAATTTAAGAAGCTGGATTCAAATCACCTGACCCTTTGTTTTTTCATCCCAGGAAGGGTCCAAATCCAGACGTGGCATGTTGGGCCAGACTCCTGGCTGGTGTAATACAGCTGAAGTTAATGGAGCTATGCCAACAGAAAATTTGGAGCTGTGGATGTTACCCAAAATGGCAGAAATCACTTGAGAAAAGCTGATTTCATCAGATTCCAGCCATGTGGGACTAAATTTCCCTGATGCGATGACCTTTTTCCAGGTAGTGCCTTTTACATTGTTAGCCATATGTACTGCCAATCGAATAAGGTTCGTAGGATACAGAGACAATAAGCACACAAGTGAGGAAGGCAAAAATAAGCCAAAGGCCTACTTAACCAAAGAAACCAAACCAAACCAAGAAACCAAGAAACCAAACTAAGAAACCAAACCAAACCAAAGTAGGCCAAAGGCCTACTTAACCAAAGAACTAAAGATCTAGGCATGAAAAGGGTAACTGTACATGCCTCTCCTGACTCCTCGTGACGATATCTTCCGGTATGTTTCCACTACACCACACCAAAGACAGCAAAAGTATGGGGGGAAAATGGAATTACTGAACCATTCCCTTCCAGACAGGCCACTCAGTGCATTCTAGATATTATGCTCCCCGGAACTCTGGGGTACGTCTACACTGCAATAAGAAGCTGTGGCTGGGGCCTGTGCCAGATGACTTGGTCTTGAAGGACTCAGGCTAAGGGGCTGTTTAATTGCAATGAAGGCTTTCAGGCTCGGACTGCAGCTCAAGCTCTGGGACCCTACAACCCTACATAAGAACATAAGAATGGTCCAACTGGGTCAGACCAAAGGTCTATCTAGCCCAGTACTCTGTCTACCGACAGTGGCCAATGCCAAGTGCCCCAGAGGGAATGAACAGTAATTTCACCTATCTCTGTTTCCCTAGCTGTGGATAACTACTTGACCACCTAACTCATGGCATTATTGTATATAGTTCAATGTGTACAGAGCACTAAAAAAATGCTAAGTTTCATCAACATCATTCGTTTACTGAGAGCCTTCTCCTCTGCAGCCTGGAACAATTTTCCTGCATCTTTCCACTTCATTGACTCTCTCATTTAAAATCTCATCTGAAAACATATCTATTCTTCCTTGCTCATACTCACTCTTCTATTATTTACCTGTGTAATTCTATTATTTACAATCAGTCTGTCATAAGTGTGAAGTAGCCTAGAATTATTGTTTACCTGTAAGAGGTTAAGCTAAAGGTAACCTGAGAGGTGGACAACTGACCAATGAGAAATTCCTCAGGAGACAAAGGATTTTAAGTTTCAGTTTCTCTCTGGCTCTCTCTCTGTTCACCTCGGCTATGGGATGAACACAGCTATGTCTTTCACTGTAACTATACGATTCTATCAAGTACTGTAGTCAGTAAGTTTACCTTCTTTTTATCACTTGGAGGGTTCTCAGTGGTGAGTGTTGGCTGGGTGCTTCTTGATATTGTAAGCGTCAGCAGAGATATCAACAGTGGGAGAAAGTTGCCTCGGGGGAGAGGTTTGGTTTCTGAATCCTTTTGTTGATTATGGTAGATGCTGTTCTATTGATGGTTATAAGAGATTTATTCCTTTCTTTTTTTCTTTTATTAAAATCTTTCTTTTAAGAAGCTGACTGCTTTGTTTTCCATTGTGTAAGATCCTGGTTTTGGATCAGGCACGTCTCGCAGGAGCAAGCAAGGTTTGTTTTTTTTCTCTCAAGCTTCCCAGGGAAGGAAGAAGTTTGGGGGATTGTGGAAAGGGAAAGAAGGGTCCCAAACTACCCTAGACCTAGTTTGGTGGTGGCAGCGTACCAGATCCAGATACAGAAGAAGTTGTGTTCTGGGGAAAAACCTTTTAACCCAAGCTGGTAAAATAAGCTTGTGGGGGTTATTTCTTTTATCATGCGGGTCCCCACATCTGTACCCTAGAGTTCAGAGTGGGGAGGCAATCCTGACACAGTCAAAGCATTTTGTATGAACGAGACTATTCAATTTAAAAAATTGTATTGAATTGCAGTGTATTATCCCCTGCCTGTGGACCATTTAAGGAACTTGAATAGGCTTTGTAAATATGCACTTATTCATTCTAAAATTATGTATTTGTCAAAGCACAATAAGAGAAGTCTTATATCTCAGAGATATGAATTAACACCATACTGTTACCCCTTTTGACTCAACTAGTTACCTAATATTTGAGGTCTTGAGGATTGTTTCCTTTAGAACAGTGGTTCTCAAACTTTTGTAGTGGTGACCCCTTTCACATAAGAAGCCTCTGAGTGAGACCCTCCCCCCTTATAAATTACAAACACATTTTTACACGTTTAACACCATTATAAATGTTGGAGGAAAAGTGTGGTTTGAGGCTGACAGCTCACAACCCCCGCCTGTGTAATAACCTTGTGACCCTCTGACGGGTCCCAACCCCAGTTTGAGAATCCCTGGTTTGAAAGGAGAAATTGATGATGGAGTGAGGTATTTCTTCAGTGCAATCTTATTTATTTACAAAGTATGTATAAAGTCTTATTTTCCTAAACACCCACAGGAATTAACAGGCTGTTTTTCGCTCAGTCCAAGCCTCTTTTGAGCCAGCATTACAGAAAATGCTCTCTCTCAAGCACACACTCCCAGTACTTTTCTAGCTGTTTCTTGCCTTTCTGTTTCTTTTGACCTGCTTCCTGGTTGTTTCTGACTCTCACATACATGCAGATAAAATCAAATAACTCACCAGCTACCTTCTGTTTGCATAGCGTCTAGTCTTCAGGAGATGACATTTTAGTCCCTAGGGCAGTGTTTTCCAATGTTTCACAAACAAAGGAGGCATTTAATTGTTCCCTCATTTAACCTTAATAGAAGGTAGCCAGCATGGCCAACAACTTTAAAGGTGAGCCTGAGGAAATGGCCAGTCTTCATAAAAGAAATACAGTCCAGGCTCTCTAGATATAAAATTCACATTATTTATTTATTGCATGGGAAAGTTGTGGGGAGATCTGCTTTAAGTAGTACAATACCACAGCCCTTAAAATGATATTGGGCCAGATCCTCGAAGAACTGCAATTTACATCAGCTGAGGATCTGGCCCACTGTTATTTATTAAGTGCACAAAGTAGCTTACAATCTGCTGTAATAGGTAGAGAAAGGACACAGGACACACTGAGTGGCTCAGAGGAAAGAAACCAGATTTAAAAAAATACTTATTAGTACCTAGAGTCTCATTGTGAACAACGCTGAAAGAGTGAATCTTTAGGAGGAATTTGAATAAGGAGAGGATGGTGATTTGGCAAACAGATGTAGGAAAGGCATGCGGTGGCATGGAAAGAGACAGAGAAATGGGAGTGTGAACAGATGACAAATGCAGCTTCAAGGCTGGTTCAACTGGCCAAGGCAAAGGTGGCGGGGAGAACACTGTAAGAATTGAGACCTGCACAGGGCACTGAAGGCAAGACTGAGAAATTAAGATACGGAAGCAGTAGGTAATGCAAAAAAACCAAACCACTCCTACATTCCTGCTCCATGTTCCTTGCAGAGAGACCACTTCTTCTGCCTCAAGGACAGCAACAGAGATTTTATAGGGAATAGCAGCCAATGGTTCATCCCTTTGCCACACTCTTTAAGTGTGGCAAAGGGATGAACCATTATATTACCCAGACTAAGTCTTGGTTTACACTACAAACTTATATCATTATAACGATATCACTCGGCGATGCAGAAAATTCTCCCCCTCGCTCTCCGAACACCACAGTCATACCAACCTAATTCCTAGCTATGTTGATGTGAGGGCTTCTTCCACTGACAGAGCTACCGCCTCTTGGGAGGTGGAGACTAGTACCTACGCTGACAGGAGCAGCTCTCCTGTTGGCGTAGGTAGCATCTTCACTAACCCCCTGCAGCGCTGTAAGTAGATAAGTCCTAAATACATTAGCAAAATTAAGCACCATTATATGTCCATGGCATAACAAATAAAATCTAGACCTCAGGAAACAGTTTGAGTGGTGGGCAGTCTGGTGAATTGGGTTGCTTCTACATGGATCTTTATCTTCCTCTATCTTTGAATTACATTGATTCTATTTAGAATGTATAGGAAAGTTCTAATGGAACAGTCAAACCAGGAAGGGACAAAAGTACTTTCCATCCTCAGTTGGGTTTTGGCTAGTCTTGTTTTCAGAGGCCATATAGATACAGAGTTCAGCCAAGCCTGTGCTTTTCAAGCTGGTGGAAGAATGCTGAGAAGCAAAGAATGTTTGGTCTGTTACTGATGGAGAACGTCCAGTGAGAGATCAGCCAGGATGCTTCTGTAAATAATTCCTAGTTTTGAACATAAGGCATTCCCTTTGGAAAGCCCTTGACTCGGGAACTCACACTTCTCTTGAATGCATGCCAAAGTTTGAATGATATGAGCTTCAGGGCACATGTAAAGCCCATCTGTTTGCTCAGCCTTTTGCCTGAACTAGGCTGAGATGTGAAGAGTGTGCTGTTTAAAGGAAACGACAAGCAATTAACTGGGATGCTGTTTTTTAATTTCACTTTTTATTGGGGTCTAGAATTGTTTGGATTGGTCTTTTGATGCTGCCAAGCGCAGACTGATGCTAGTTATATTTTTACTGGTGCTGGTACAGTTAGTGGCTTGGGAAACGGGTAATTATTTTTTTATAAATACAAATAGATACGTTGCACATGGAACTGCTGAAACCTAAAATGAGCCTTTTTTTATTAAATCAAACACTAAGGCTGTGAAGAAACTGTCAACTTTACAATCCTGTAGGTGAGAGAAAGTCAACTTATTTCATGAGGGTATTTTTATCTAAAGCAGGGGAGGATTCAACAGTTAGTTCAACACTGAGGAATACTTTACTTATGTATGTATGTGTACCCAAACACACAGACGTGTGTTAGGCATATAAATGCTATAGCATTGTGATCTGGCTCTAAATCACAACTCCCCAAAAAATGAAGTCCCTGATCCTGTTACTAAGATTGCAATGGATGCAAATATTGGTAAAGTAACTGCCAAATTATAGTCTTCCCCACCACAGCAGCCAGATTTTACAGGGACTGTACATCCAAATAAATGCCTCTTGGCTACCCATTCATCTAGCAGCTGGAAAGATGACACTTGACATTTGGAAACTTTCCTGTGAAGATTGCTGCAAGGCTTTCCCATTAGCTTCCTGGTGAGACTGTAAGGTCGAATAAGATGCCTCAAAACCTGCAAAGGGTAACTGAAGCACTCTAATATCAAATCTGTTTGATTTAGAAATCTAAATTCTCAGGCCACAACTTTTCAGACCCCCTTTAAAATGCTCAGTATATTCCAATATAGTTAATGTTTTAGAGGAATAAAAAATGTTCTTCAATAGCAATGCAGTTATAAGAGATGCTTTGAGTGATGCAGGTTTTCATGAGAAGTTGGAGAGGGAATAAGGAGAGAGGGAGAAGATACTCTCACTAGGGTCACAGAGTTGCCAAAACAACTGTACTCACGTATCAAAGCTTAGAATGTTTAACACTAAGTATTTGGATGGGGTCTAAAAATACGAATTACAAACACTGCTTCAGAATAAATGAGAAAAATATGTACTGATAGCCATATGGTATGTTTAGACTGAAACAATATGAAGCTGCGCACCCACACAGTGTCTCATAAGGGGTGAGGGACAAAGGAATTGCACTGCTCCTACCTCAGTTGCTGAAATCCATGTTTCTTGGAAAACATTTTCTTCTTTGTTTGTTCCCAAGAATTCTCCATATTACAAACTTTTTTTTTTTTATCAGCTGCCTTTCCACACAAAGGCCAAGGTCTCTGGTCTGCTATTATCTCTCTGCGCCTGATCCAAGACTACAGCTTGCTCACTATGCCTGTTTTTACATTAAATAGAGGGAAAGAAGAGCAGATCACAGCTGTCATTTTGTATCATCTCTACAGCATGTGAAGGGGAAGTTCTTAGTCACCTGGTTGCTCAAGGGTTTAAACCCATTAAACCCCACCTCTTTGCCCTGATTTTCTCCATGAATTAGGTTTTGCATTTGCCTTGCTTGTGAGGCCCCATTATCAGATTTGTCTGAGCTGGACTGTAATCCCTCTTTTGTGTGTTGTGCACACATGTTTTGTCAAGCACTGGTATACTTGCACTTTATTTACAATAGTATCTTTCCCAGGTAACAACAGTGATAATATTTCATTTATACTTTCTGTGCGGTTCAGAGGTTCTTTTTAATATTGATGGGCTCCCCCGACACACACACTGCCTAAATCATATTTCTGCATATACTGAATACTGTGGAAGAAGCCACAGCAGACCAGAGACTTTGGTGGAACTCTGAGCTGGAGAGAAGAATGTTGTTAAGATTTACACATTTTAAAAAAATCTAGTTTCAATGTACCAAAGCCATTGTTGTTGTTATACATTTATAGTTTTAATGATCTAATCCAGAGGCACTCAAACAGAGAAGGGGGTCCCCCAGGGGGTGCACAATGCATTCTGGGGTGTGGTGGCCTTAGAAGCTTTAGGGAAAAAAATACTGCATACATTTTACTCACAGCAATAAATTACTATCAAAGCTGATTCCTCCAGACATATCAGGGCCTCAGATGGCGCTGTGCCTTTTGACAGATTTCTGTTAAGTTTCCATAGCATTATACAAAGTCGTTGCCATCTGTACATTAATCCATTTGCTACAACAGGGGTAGGCAACCTATGACACAGGTGCCGAAGGCAGCACGCAAGCTGATTTTTAGTGGCATTCACACTGCCTGGGTCCTGGCCACTGGTCTTGGGGGCTCTGCATTGTAATTTAATTTTAAATGAAGCTTCTTAAACATTATAAAAACTGTATTTACTTTACATACAACAATAGTTTAGTTCTATATTATAGACTTATAGAAAGAGACCTTCTAAAAACATTAAAATGTATCACCAGCACGTGAAACCTTAAATTAGAGTGAATAAATGAAGACTCGGCATACCACTTCTGAAAGGTTGCCGACCCCTATACAACATGGTGTGCACGTTTAATTGTAAGCGTCAACCACAATCACAGTTTTGCATTTGCTCTTATTACAATGAATCTCTGGCTCTGTTTGAATCAATGCTTTACTGTTTTTAATATTTAGTGAACACTGAATGTTGATTCTTTTTTTGTCAGCATATGTACTTGTGTGGCGGGAGGAGGAGATGTAAACTATTATAGCCACAAAAAAGGAGCGCACGATCAAATAAGTCTGATAATCACTGATTTAACAGATTTGTAATGCACCAATTCCCAGAGTATCTAGATGCCTGTTACTCAAAATCTACATATTTAATTCTAGAAATCCATGGCAATTATTTGAACAACCAGAAAAAAAAGCAAGCTAATAAATGTGTGTGTGAAAGCAGATAACAAGTTACAGCTGGAAAGGAAAACTGCTTTTAAAGACCCACCTGTATGTATCTGTGCATATACCAGGAAGCTTGTTTTCCATCGTTCACTGATTCCACTGTAGTGTTAGCTAAACCTCCAATGTCACCACCGGCAAAAACCCATGGTTCACTGGTTTGCATGGTCTCTGGATTCACTTCAGGAAGACCCCATCTATTAAACTGGATAGGATTCATGGCTTCTTTTACTGTATTTAAGTGAAAGATAAAAAGATACTAAGTAGATGATCTGGAGACAGTTTAACAGATTTACTAAGCAATTGTTGCTACAATACACTGCATATAGACAATGATAAAAGAAAGAAATAACACATTGTTTTAAAATGTTTGCCACGTATGAAATGGGAACTATTGTTACAGTCTGTATCACTGTGTTTCTACCTTGACTTCTAGTAGCATTCATCCAGAACTGTATTTACCATGGAGATTCACATGCAAAGGTCCAATGTCTAGCATATGGAATGAACATGCAACAAGTGTCACAATAGAAACCATTTCTCATGTGTCTGCTCAGCCAGGTATGTGCAAGAGATAATTATACAGGAATATCATGAGGTGAAGAAAAAGTGGTGTCAATTGCACCCAGACCAGAAGGAATAAACTGACTCTGATTCACTATTGATCACTTCCTGAGCACAGATTACAATTCCTGCACAGACTTTATAATGAGATTTAAAAGAATAATCAGTTCTGGCTTTCCTCACCTACCACTGACGTCATTGGGAGTTTTATCATTAATATCAATGGGTGCAGAGTTAGGCTAATGTTCTACACTTTTGAAAATCCTGCCCTAGTCACCAATGGTGAACAAGGGGCATTCTCACCTTCTTTAATCCTTTTATCCATTCATCCCATCCTCATTTGCCTACCCACTCATCCACATTGTATCCAAAATACCTTTCTACTTCCCAGGACAACATATGCACTTGGTAGTTTTCAAAAGTTGTTGCCCTCCAAGCCTCTGACTCATGTCCCCTTGATACAGACACAGCAGTGAAATGATGACAAACATATAGATGGATTTTAAGTGTGGGGGTTACAGGGCTCTTACCATATAACCCATAACTTGGGGTAGACTTTGCTCAGCCTACCCTCCAAGACTCAGCTTGCTCTGTGTCCTACCAGACTCCTCCCCCTCCACCATTGACCCCATGAGAGACAGAGGGTGCAGAAGAGTGGGGACTTCAGCCCAACAGGGCCAAAAGGTCTGACCTGACCTTGGCCCACAAGCTCTCATGAGCCTAAAGCCCATCACCAATATCCCAGTATTTTACTTCTAGGAACCAATCATTTTATCCTTTTAATTGCACTGGAAACTGGCCTCAAGTTGCAAAACATTAACAACTCAACCAAGTACCTCAGTTAGGTACTAAGTCAGGGGTGGACAAACTGCGGCCCACAGGCCACATCTGGCCCATGGGCCCTTCCTGACCGGCCCCGAGCTCCCGGCCGGGGAGACTGCTCCAGCCCCTCCCCTGCTGTCGTCTCCCCTTCCCCACAGCCCCAGCACACCGCGTGGGCAGCGCTGCAGTGGCAGGGCTTGCTTCAGTGGGGCCTGAGCTCGTGCCACTCTGACCGGTGTGATAAGGGGGCAGGGCTGCGAGCTCCTGCTGGGCACCATGTCTCGCTCCGATAGGCCTGAGTGGCATGGTAAGGGGGTCGGGGCCAGGTCGGACAGGGGCCTTGGATAAGGCGCAGGGAGATCCAGAGGTTTGTCAGGGGGTGGGGGTGCGAATAGGGGTCGAGGCAGTCAGGGGACAGAGCAGGATGCGGGAAATGGGTGGGTTGTATAGGGCATGGGAGTCCCAGGAATCTATCAGGGGATGAGGGTGTGGATAAGGGGTCAGGACAGTCAGGGGACAGGGAGCAGTGGGGAATTGGATAGGGGATGGAGGTCTGGGCGGGCGGTCAGGGGACAAGGAGCAGGGGGGTTTAGATGGGGGGGTGAGGTCCAGGGGGTGGTTCATGGGACAGGGAGCGGGGGGCGGGGCTGGATGAGTTGAGGGTTCTGAGGAGGTTGGGATGTGAGAGGAGGTCGGCTAGGGGGTGGGGCAGGCTTTCCTATCCTACCCAGCCCTCTATACAATTTTTAACCTTGATGTGGTCCTCGGGCCAAAAAGTTTGCCCACGCTGTACTAAGTGCATTGCTGCTTAACCCACCATGTCTTTAAGGTGCTTCAAGGAAAGTGAAAGACACCCTGGTTCTCTGCCAATTGGCCAGCAGGAGGAAACATTTGTTCCTGACCCCCAAACAGGAGATCACAGCATTTGTCAGGATGTATTTGCATTCTTAGTTCAGAGAATGTCGTGTGGGGCTGCTGAAATGGTGATGAAAGAGGCTCCACAGGGATCTCACCCCAGGTTACATTCTGGGAGTTAGGGAATGCTGGTGAATCAGCACTCCTCTCTCCTACTGTCCAATCAATGCCAGAGCCTCCAAGGGGTGGGGCGGAGCTACATGGTATCCCTCAGCAAGTGTCTCCCCTCCTTCTTGCTGAGGCTGCCCCCTTTCACCATCAGGCCCCTCATGTTCGCCCACCCGTTGAGGCAGATGGGTGGCATTCTTGAAGTTTAGAACTGAAAAAGGATGATTTTCCATATCTGTCCTTGTAACAGTTTCTTCAGATCTCCAATATTTATACACACCAAAGATCAAGAGAGTCTTCTCTCACAACAGAAATGACCCTCTGCCATTTTTAGAAAGTTAATTAGGCAATTATTGTAGAAAAATGTTGAGACAAAATGTTTTTCCACTTGAAAAAGCTGTTTCATTTAAACTGAAACTTCCCCAGGAAATATGATTTTGAGAAAATTTTGCTTCTGTTTTTTTTAAATAAAAAAAGCAATTCAATATGGTTAAGAAACCTCTCTCAACATTTTCAGAATAAAATGTTTCAATTTTTCATTTCAGAATGAGGTTTTGGATTGATTTTTTTTATTTTTATAAATATAAAAATTTTAAAAATAGCAAGTCAGAATCAAAATGAAATGTTTCATTGACTCCAAACGATTTTTTTTAGTATTTTGTTGTGTGGGAACTTTTGAAATTCTTTGTTTTCATTTCCATTTCAAGCAAACTAGGTTTCAAAACTGCAGAATTTCCCACATTACTCTGGGAATGTTTAGCATGCTGCTCCGTTTAATCTCTCCATTTTAGACACCTATAAGGCCCCCATTATCAAAGTGTCACCTGAAACTTCCCAATCTTTGTTCCCCACAATCATTAATGTATTTATTTTCACAATATCCCTATCAGGTACAATCATACCCATTTTAGAAATGGGAAATGAGGAACAAAGAGATGTGGCCTAAGTCACATTGGAAGTTCACAATGGAGAAGAAAATTGAATTCTGGTCTCCCAAGATCCTGGCTAGAACTCTAATCACTGGGCCATCCTTCGTTCTCAGATTATAAATTTCCATCCACTCTTCTTTTTATTTTAGGAAAAGCAGGAATACTATCACAACAAATCTCACATCCACAACATGGTATCAATGACTGACCACCTGCTTTGGGAGAAGAAGTCAGGAGAAAAGTGTGTGTGTGTGTGTGGTGGTGGTGGTGGGGAATTATATGCCTGGAAATGATGGAAAAATACAGAATTTAAAATAGGAGTGTTACAATATTAACTACAGAATGGGAAGCCCAAGTGCCTGATTCACCATTATGTTAGTCCTGTTTCATGACATAGCAATTTCAGCGGAGTTACATTGATGGAAATCTGGAGTAATGCAAGGGTGAATCAGATCTTCTCCCAACAAGTGTAAATTACATGGAAAGAACTATATGCTGTTAAAACACAAAGCAACTATTTTCTCCTCTTTTCTTATGGAACATTATTGCAGAAAAGATATCTTCAATTCTCTTATGTGTTACAAAATAGAATATAAACATAGACACACACACACACACAACAGATGGACAGATTGTACATAAAACAGGAGCTGAAATGCACAGAATACCACACTACTTTTTGCACTGCATGGAACAGTACAAATGGGACATGAACACAAATAAAATCTAAGAGCGTCTCACTACCATTTATTAAAAGTCATCTTTCTCAATACAAAACAATTTTAAACTGTGTATTATTTTCCTACTTTAACTTTTGAATTAGCTTCTTTATAAATACAAATTTATTTTTTACATTTTAATATAGATTTATAATGAAGACATATTTTCAAATAAATACTTGTAGCAAATCTTTAAGCCATGTATCAAAATGAGTTATTTTTATATAGCTTTAACTATATTGTGACACCCAAGTTTCTGCAATAAAACACAGTTTAAAACTGCAGTGTTCCTCAGGGACATATCACTAGCAGATGCAGATTGCCAAGGTCAATTAAACTGATGTAGCTGTGCTGTCATATATGTAAAAGAGAAACCTGCTAGCATATGACAAGAATATTTCTCAGTATTTATAGAAAAATGTCAAATATGTGTTGTGTTTTTACATAAGTGGGTGTATTCTGGATTGGCTAAACCTCAGTCAGGTTTTATCTTTCCAAAGTCAAAACCAAAACCACTTGTAGTTTTAGCTTTTGATTTAGAGATTTAGCAATATGTTGGATTCTACATTTTGCTCTGCTCATTTGCAATGTTGACAATTTTCATAATCCCCTTCCTCACTTAAAAAAAATTCTGACCCTACACCTAGAACTGTAATGGGGTAAAATAAAGAAGCATACAGCCTCACAGGTGAACATTACGTACCTACCTAGTATGGAGGACCAATTGGACCACATACTGTACGCTGTTAATTGCCTGTATTGCCAAAATATGTATAGATCCATGCAGTAAACCAAACCAAGCCATTACTAAATGTGACGGAGTCAGACCAGAAGGACATAGGAGAGTGCTGGAAGGCAGGTATATCAGCCTCAGGATGTGCAGGTCCTTGTTCCCTGGATAGCCAAACAAAGGCTACTCCAGACCAATCAAGACACCTGGGGCCAATTAAGAACCTTCTAGAAAGGAGTAGAAACAGCTAGCCTAATTGGGACACCTGAAGCCAATCAGGGACTGGCTGAATCCAGATAAAAACCTCCCAGTTAGTCAGGTGGGCTGTGGGTGTCAGGAGCTGTGGAAGGAGGTTGTGCTGTCGGTGAGACTGAGTGGTGGACAACATATCATCCAGAAGGAAGGAGGCCCTGAGGTAAGAGTGAAGCAGAGTTTGAAGAAGCAGGGACTGCTGTGGGGAAGTAGCCCAGGGAATTGTATTGTGTTTTGTGGATAAAAGATCAGCCATCTTAGCTGATACTATTAGGGTCCCTGGGCTGGAGCCCAGAGTAGAGGGCGGGCCTGGGCTCTCCCCACTTTTTCCACCTTCTATACTGGCCTGTGATGAAGGTAACTCACTAGGTGGTGACTCTTGCCAATTATACTGAGAAAGGGAGGTCACTCTGGGGCCTAGATGAGTTTCTGAGGCCCCTAATCTGCCAGGAAGCGCAGGACCCACAAGTACAAACTTGGAGCTTTGTCACATAAAGTACATGTAGGAGCACATTGTCAGCCATCTTCTAACACTGCCAAGGCACAGACATATGGGAGTCTGCCACCAACACCAATATATGAGAGCAAGCTCTTAGTAGTGCTCAAATATATGTTCAAGCACACAGCCCCTTCTTGCATATCCCCTCCAACTTCCTTTCCAGTCCCCATATCATGTCCTCCTCTTCCAGAATCAAACACTCTCTGGGGATATAGGGGTTAATGGGAGCAGGTGAGATTTCTGCTGGATGGGAAAACAGGTGAAAAGTATCTCTTTGTCTGAGAGCTGAGTACATTCAAAGGCAAAATGCTATATTGGGAAAGAAAGATATAAGCACAATATACTCTGTTGCATATTTCATTTCACTCTTCACACACCTAGGACCCAGATCCAAAGTGCTTTTTGCAAACGAGTTAGAACCAAATCACAGGCATCAGTTTGGATTCAGTATCCCACACTGTAACACATACTCAAAACTAAATGAAAACGGTACCAGTTGGGGCCTCTTTCTAGGTATAAGGCATTAAAATGGAATAACCGCTTCTGGAGCTGAAACTTGACACAGTATTTCACTTTGAAAAATAATGGCTAAACATGAAAAATAATTGCTTTTCATAGTATTCTTTGTAACCATCAATGTCCTAGCTTATCATTCGAAATTTAAAGACTTACTGATTGCAAAAAATACATTTGTGGTTGAATTTGGCAAAAAAATTAAACTAAATTAAAGCTTGACACTCCTACTAGCTGAATGCAAAAATATCAGAGAAGTTTTTATTTAAAAACGTCTTAACAATCATAATATTACATCAAACATAACCTGCAGACTGAGGCATTTTCTTCAACTCTGAAAAGGAAGTTTCATAAGAAAAATGCGAAAAGATCCTAAACTATAGTGGTGTAACTGGGAATATTTCAGTAATATTTATGCAGTAATACATTAGCTTTCATTTAATATCTCAAACTGACAGGAAAGTATTAGGCCTCTGACCAAAGGTGTTCTACCAGGAGCTAAGATAATATAATCTACCAGGAGCTAAGATAATGGGATGTGGACCTGGGGCTGAAGAAGACCCTAATGGGAACAGGAAAGAATCCACTAATTGTCCTTCATGTGGAAACAAATAATACTCCTAGATTCTCACTGGACACATTAAGAAAGACTGCATCAAGCTGGGGAATATACTTAAAGAAATGGAAGCTCAGGTGATCTTCAGTGGGATTCTACATGTCTCTAGAGAAAAGGAGTGAAGGCAGACAAGATTATGATGATCAACAGATGGCTGAGGCCAATTGTGTCTTTGCAATCTCTCAATTTGGAATGGGGTCATACCCACTTCTCACAAGCACCCCCTTCTGTCTGAGTGTGAGCCTGCTGTTTCTTAGTTCTTGGTAGGAACAGAGGGGCACTCACCTCTCACCCTCCCCCGCCCCTCCACCAGCTGATGATTTCTTCAGTGGGTCTTCAGTCCTCTGGCTGAGTCACATTGTCTGTGGGTGGAACAAACAAAACCCTTCTATGGTATCCTGTCTTTATTTTCTACAAAGGCTTTCTCTCTGGAGACACTGCCCTCCTGTAACAGTCCATCGTGGTACCCTCAGTTGGTTTGTCCTCTCTTGGCAGCTCTCTCTGGGCTGTCTTTAACCAGATCAGCATGGCCCTCACCTGGTTTGGCTAGGTTCTGAGCTCTTATGTTGCTCAGTTCCTTCATCCAGCCAGGAGCTCCTTCTTAATTCCCCGCATCTTTGGCACCCCTCCGCAGGTTCAGTCTTGCCCACACTGAGCTGTCAGTGGTCTTGCTGCTCTTCCAGCCAGTCAGGCACCCAGTCGACCTTCTTCCACTCCAGGCAACAACTGACTGTTTCCGCTGCTCCTTTTTCATATGGCCCTCCTGGCCCAATTGGCTGTCTCAGCAGCTCTTCTGATTAGCAGCTTCCCCTCAAGCCACTCTAAGCTACCTGGAGGACTTCTCCTCTGCTTTTTTCTGGGGCAAGGCGAGACAGGGCTGCGAGGCTTCCATCAGGGGGCCTCCAGACCTAGTCCACTCCATAACATCTCCCATGTTTAATAAAGATAAATTTAAACTGGAACAGGTGCAGAGAAGGGCTAGTAGAATAATAAGAGAAATTGAGAACCTACCTTACGAGGGAAAAAAATTAGGAGCTTGGCTTGTTAGCGTAACAAAACAAAGGCAGTGGGGAGATATTATTGCTCTCTATAAATACATCAAAGGGATGAACACCAGGGATGGAGAAGAATTATTTAAATTAGTGGTTTTTTCTAGTCCAAGAACAAATGAACATAAACCGGCCATCAACAAGTGTCGGCTTGAAATTAGACATTTCTAACTATCAGAGGAATGAAGCTCTGAAACAGCATTCCAAGGAGAGTAATGATGGGAAAATTCTAACTTGTTTCTAGACTGAGCTTGATAAATGTATGGGCATGGGGATATAATGAGGTTGCCTACAATGGCATATGTCCCGGCTGCGACTCTTATTCGCAACTATCTCCAACACCCAGAGACATGACACTAGATGGCAAGGACTCTGAGTCACTACAGAGAATTCTTTTCCGGAGGGTTGGCTGATAAACCCTGAGCGTGTGGGTGAGACCTAATTGCTTCCCACAGTTAGGGTTGGGATAGAATTTCCCTCTACCCCTGGTCAGATTGGCAGAGATCCTTGGGGGTTTCACCCTCCTCTGCTGTGTGGGGCACAGGCCAAATGCCAGTTTGAGCTACAGTATATGGTGGATTTTCTGCACCTTGAAGTTTTAAATAAAGATTTGAGTACTTCAGTAATGCAGACAAAGTTTATAGGCCTAGTACAGGAGTGAGTGGGTGAGGTTTGGAGGCCTGCAATGTGCAGGAGGTCAGACTAGATGACCATGATATTCCCTTCTGGCCTTACTGCACACAAGTTATTGCCTGAAGCCAGATCATCTCAGCATATAAGGGCTTGTGTGCTTATTTTAAGTAATTCTAACCTGTCCTTCTAGACTCTGCTCCCTGGGTTCATCTGGATGTTATCAATGTTCTTTCCCTGTCCTAAATCTTGGCTTATTTTGACATGTGATATTGACAATTCATGTTGTAATGGTTAAACAGCTGCATCCTTTTGAATCCCAACATCTAACTATCCCTCTTTTTACTGAAGGAAAAAATCCTGCTAACCTTTTCAAAATGGATGAGATTTGAAGTGGAATCCATTCATAAACTGAGAGTCAGCAGCCAAGTGGGAATCTGGCTGTGAAATGTTGGATCCTGCCTACAGTTGGGAGGTATACTTTATTCTGTTCAGACAATAGATAACTTGCTATTAGACAAGAAGCATACAGCCCGAGGTTGCATCTTTATGTTTGTTTTCTGTGTAACTTAAATCTGGTGTGTCTCTCTTACTTTTTCATCTTTGAATCTGTAGTTGTTCTATTAAATCAATCTTTTGTTCATTTTTATTCCAAGCAGGTCTCTAGTGTGCAAACTGTGTGGAGTGTATGCATGAAAGTAAGCTGTTGTCTAGGGGAATGGTTTCACCTTTCGGAGGGTGACGAACCAGAGGGGAAAAGTCTAGTACTTGAGAACTCAGGGAGGACATATCTGGGTAAACTTGGGACTGGAAAGGCTATCGGTGTCATCCTGCAAGGAGTAATTAGGCTCGTGAAAGCCAGTAAGTTTTTGTGGCTGTGGACAGGCTAGTAGGTGTCAGGGATCTGAGCCATGGCAGCACAATATTAAGGCATCACAAGATTACAGGGCAGGGGGTGACAGAACACCCTGATCTGTGTGATCCCCAAAACATCACAAAGAACTTAAGTCTTCACAGACTGATGGTACCCTTCATGAAGACCCTCGTTCCCCCTCAGAGAGGGAGGGTGAGAGGATTCAGAGGCAGGCTGAATGACCCAATTCAGGCTATTTGCCATAGAGGCCATTTTAAATGGAATTGGACTTAAATTAAATGCTTCGGTTTTTGTTTGTGGTTTTACCCTCTCCCATTAAAGTTTAAGAAGTTGTGGCCTGTCACTTTAAAATCTATCCCTATGTTCATGTTTCATTCTTTTGCATATTCTGATCAAATACATGTATATAATTGAAATTGGATGAAAAAAGCATACAACTGAATTATTCTATTGTCATCAAGCGACACTATCACCAACACCACAAAGGGAAAGCATCTAATGTGTATTCCACATTTCTTGTATTCACAACGCAAATAAACATAAATGGAAAGTCAGCAGCAAACTATACCACTTGCAAAAACAATATTATTAAAAAAAAAGAATACTGAAAAAATATTTTAATTAACAAAACAAATGGAAAAGATTTCTCAAATAAAGCTTTAAAAGTGAGTCTCTGAGTGTTTGACTGCCATGACTAATTACGTTGCCATACAATGTGTGTTCAATTTGAGCTTATTTAAATAGCAGAAATGCTCATTAGCTGCAGTATATCTGTGAAGCTTCAGTAAACAGTTTAATGGTTTTTATGTTTAACCATTTTCATAAGTTCCTGTAATTTTGGCTTTAGAAGCTCATTAATGTTATTTTTGATATCCATCTTACAGATTTCTTTACTGTGAAAGGGCATCAAGTACTTCAGTATATTCTGAAAATATAGTAACTCACTTAATCGTATGTGTAAAAATATAGCTACCTTACATGTAAAAAGTCTGATTCACTGCCAATACAATCCACATTGTAGTCTGCAGAAGCAATAAATCTGTCAGAAGTAATGGTATAAGCATATTCTTCCTACAATCTGGGCTGCACTGACCTGCATCAGCTTCCCAAAGCAGGCAAGACCAGTGAGGATAGGTCCACACATGCTGGAAAATTTGCCCATTTGTTCTCTAAGCGGCCCCCACCAGCAAAGCTCCTATGGAAGCCTGGCTGTAAAATTAACGGCAGCAATTCTGCTATTGTTCCTCCACCAGTGCAAGATGTTCTGGTGAAAGGGTGTACAACTTGCCATTACACAAACAATATCAATAGCTGAAGTCATACTGATTTAAATGGGACTAGGATTTAAACCCTTGGTAAATAGTGATTTTACACTGCTCACGGTATACTTGTTTGTAGATAGAGCACTTTACTCTCCAAGACTACAAATCTGTCATCTTTCCTGAGTGCTGAATTATTTTTAAAAAATACACCCCCAAAATTGGCAACTTTTCTGCCTCTGAAATGTATCACTGCCTGTCTAGAAAACATCAGTTAGGAACCACGACAAAGGCCTCACAATACCAATCATTTAGAAATTGTAAAACTGTAAATATGGGGATCTCACAAACCAATATGTAAACTGCATTTTGCAAATGTTCTAATATTGCTATTTTATCACATGCTGTTTTCTCTGTCACCCTCATTTCTTATTGCACCCTTTTAAAATGGCATGGAATTGAAGATAAATCATTTCTTTTCCCTTTTAAAAATATTTTGTGTGCTACATTCCCACCCATGCAAATTACTACTTTATAAAAACAAAACAAACAAACAAAAAAACCCCAAATCAGGACAGACCTTAGATCCTGCCAATAAAGTTTATGGAATTTATATTTGTTTAGGAAAAAATGAAACACAAAATTGGATACTTTTGAAAACTGGCATATAAAAATAATTAAATGCTCAGAACAGTTATTTATAAGGGAGAAAAACTTGTGCTTGGTCAGTTATTGGGGAAAAAAATATCTATTATAGAACAAACATGTTGCACTTTATAGGCATTGTCTGTGGCAACCTTTAGCGATGCTATGCTGGACTCAAAATAGTTTAATAACTGCTATCTGTCCTACCCTCTTTTAAATAATCCAAAAGAAACAAGATGCAAAATCTTCCTGACAATTCTGCATATTATCATGCTGTCCCCCATCACTGTTTCACTAGGGGGTAGGGGAAACAAATCAAAAAAACAATGTGCCTATAGAACAAATACAAATCCGCTGCATACATTTGGGGCAAATTTATACCACTGAAGTCAATGGAATGATGCCAGGGGTTATTTTGGCTCACTATGCTTAGGTAAACACGCTTTGTCTACTGGAGTTCTAAAACACAGATGATTACACAGAAATAAATAGTAAAAGCAAGACAATTGAAAGTTATGATTATCTGCTAATTTTGTACCACTGTGCCAAAATATATAATTCCAGCAAATATGCTACACAAGATTTTGATAGCTAATAGCTAATTATAACAAATATTTTTTTTTGCTCTTGTCAAGGCTAATTCCCAACTCTGGCATTTTGAGTGCAGAAGGTGGGGGCCCACAAGGATTCTGAAATTAATACTGGTTACTCCAGGCTTATAATAAACTCCCAAGGTTTCAGCTTCTCTCTGACCTTGGATGGGTAGATGCTGCCACCACCACCCAAGTGCAAAAAAACCCTTTGACAAAGGAAGGCACATTTGAGAATTCGTCCCTGGAGGGGTACCCTCAATCCCTTTCACTCCCCTCTCTGAGGAAGAGCTGAGAAAGAAAACAAAGGAAATCAGCTGCTGCCATCAGCTAATTAAACAACATGCACAAACCTCTTAGGACACAAAAATCCAATTGTGTTCTTAAGAAAGGTAAATTTTATTAAAAACAAAAACAAAGGAAATACATCTGGAACTGTATATTTTTTTAATCTAGCATAAAAACCTATTACAAAACTAAGCATAAAGATAGCTGTCCTGAGGTCCAGTTTGAATGTGACAAGCAAAACAAAAGCACCTGGGGTTAGCACAGAGGAGTCCACAAGCCATAAAGAAATAAAAGAGATGAACCTAATCGTGTCTTCCTAGACATGTCCTGATCTACTTACATATCTGGGGGTTTTCAAATAAGTAGTTTCTAGGTATGATTTGATGGTTTTTCATACCTGGCTTAAAACTTGTTAAAGCATAAACCCAGCCCTGTCTCTGCTCTCTGGGAGAAAAACCACAGACAGACAAAAGGGAAGTTTTGTTTCAATTTTAAAAAGTTCTAGCCTTCCCACTGGCTCTTTTGCCAGGCACCCACTCAATTCCTTTTACCTATGCATGCAGTCAAACTTTTTAACCCTTTACAGGTTAAAGAAGTAGAGAACAGATACTAAGAGGGATTTTATAGCTAAGTGGCTAGATGGGTGTCCATAAAAGGAAACTACCTCCTCCCTTCATTTATCACAGCTGTGCATATACTAGAATACTCTGCATTTATGTTTGGACCTCTGCAGTATTTCTTTTAATTTGTCAAAGAAAATAAAGAATATACATTTCTTCTCAAGGAATTGTGGGAGTGGCTCCTTTCTACCCCTGTTTTCTAAAGAGAATTTTGAATGAAACTAGCATTGTCAATGGCATCTCCTGCATTAGCTCTGGACTACAACTGTGGCAAAAGTACTATTTTCCCTTAACAATTTTTTGAGGGAAATCTGAAGCTGCAAACCGGTGCTGTCCCTTCTCTTTCAAGAAAAAAATATGTTGTGTAAGGTCTGGGCCTTAAAATCAACTGGTCTTATGTTTAGCAGCATACAGAGAATTATATACAGCATCAGAAACCGTTAAGAGATACAGTTTAATACAAGGGATTATGTTCTTATTTATCTGGCAAACTGCAATTTGGAATGGTTCCAGAGGATACTCCTATAATTCACTCACACATTTTAGGCTCCAAAATGGCAAAAGAGGAAAGCAGGGAGAGTCAGTGAAAGTGCAAATCTCCCCTGAGGCTGTTTATTTTATTCAGGCCCAATCATAAAATTGTTTCCTGGCCCCAATGTGCTGCTCAGTGGAAATGCAGACTTCCTTCCTTTCACCAAAACAAACAAGCAAGAAAACATCATGTGCCTCTTCAAGAATCTAATATAAACAACTTGATTTTTAACTGTTTTCAACAGAATTGCTTCTGTTTTTTAATACAGATCTATATGGCAACTGCCCAGCTCTCTCAGTTAGCTTCCCAAGCATATAATGGACTTTGAAAGTCTCCTAAGGTTTTGCGAAAAAATTAAAAATATATTTCTTTGAGCCCAAAGGGCAAATAAAGTACATACCAGAATGCTTGAAAACGTAACAGCATTGTATTCTAACAAAACTTCAAACAGCAAATACCTCCCTATGAGCATGAGGAAACTGAGCTGCAAAATTACTAGTTCTTCTGTAAGAGCAAGAAACATCATGATGACAAT
The DNA here is from genome assembly GCA_007922305.1 of Dermatemys mawii. Taxonomy (NCBI): domain Eukaryota; kingdom Metazoa; phylum Chordata; order Testudines; family Dermatemydidae; genus Dermatemys; species Dermatemys mawii. Next base: position 17,970,365 of record ML677352.1, on the reverse strand, counting down.
AATAGACGGACAGAGCCTTTCCATCCTAAGTTCCATTCCTATTCAGGACAGCAGATAACCGTATGCTTAAGTCCCAGTGAGCTAAACTTTAAACATGTGCTTCAGCCCTGCCTTGAGAGAATGACTTTCTGAATCAGGGCTTAAGTCCTGTTTTCATTTATTTTTAAACTTCAGATGTGTCAAGGTTTTAAGTTCTCAGTGAGCATGAGTGCATTTGACTTGCTTCAAGACTGCTGGGTAATGAAAAGGTATAAAAATTGAAAATGACATGTCCACAAAAAATAGTAATTTATTTTCATAGTTTTTTACCTATTTTTAACTTTTCCAGTATGTGAGAGAAATTTCTGCACTCAGCTTGCTATACCAGTAGCAGTATCCACAGACACATCATGTGAAACTGAGGTATGTTGTCCAACCTGAGGAAAAAGACTCATCTCACGATCGGCCTGAATTATGACTTTGTTCCTCTCAGACTACAGCATGTTGCTACACAGAACTCATAAATGGGTAATTTAATAGGCAAATGGGCATTAGGTTCCCCAACTTTTGAAAGGGTTATAGTTAGTGGTAGTGTGATTCACTGGTAAGCATGTGTTATCAGTCCCCCTCTATGCAAATCCACAAAGGATATGGATTTGTTACAGCCATCAGCTATATAGTTTGGTTCAAGCTACAGCAGCTCATGCTTTTAGCTTTGGATGTCCCTTGTTCAAAACCTCAGAGTCAGCCAAAACATCAACTGTTGCTTTAGGCCGTATCAGTCCATCAAGTTAAAGCTTAAGCAAGATTGAGTGTGGAACCTATACACAAGGTAGAATAACATTTTAGTCTGGCATCTAAGAACCAACACAATTTGCCACTGATAGTGGAAATGTTTTATTTACCCAAAAAGTGTGAGAAAACCTTCCCACAGACCTCCTAAATAGCAAGAATTGATGCAGGATTTGAAGTGGCTTTTTGAAAATATTCTCTAATTAAAGTTAACTCTATTAAGACAGTGGCTCATAACTCTATTAAAAATTCAAACCCTAGCTTTTCTTCGCACTTCCTTGGTGACATTGATTGCTAGACCATAAGCAACACAGATATGAAATTCTTTATACGACAACATATTACCCAGTGGAAGGGTTGCCCCCACTCACAAAGAGTCATCAGAGTCCCACCTGCTTCTTATTTACTCCTTTTACAGATAACTGCACCACAGAAGTTTGCACAGAATGAGTATCACTGTGAGTACTACGGATGCAATTTCCTTGTAGATAACAGCACAGTTTGAATGAAATTATTAAAATCATTGCTTACGTACCCAATAAGTGAACACCTGTAAATTACATTTACAGATACCTCAAAGGACTGGTTTTGCACCCTTTCTTTTATTGTAGTAGAGAATCTAAAATCTCCCCTTGACAATACGGTGGATTAAAAATTGTAAATGTTGTTCCTTTGAATCACTATTATTGAATGGGAAATACTGGATATCTGATTTGTGTTACAAACAGCTCTATATTGACATCTGTCAGCAACATTCTGGAATTCTTAAAATGTTCTTCTAGCTCCTCTCCATTGCTTAATGTTTTGTCTTTCTTGTGAAGGTCAGTAAAATCTTATTCTATCAATTGTTCTAGAAACTTAAAAGTATGTCTTTATTTCTCTTCCAAATGTTCATGTAAAGTAGTTACAGAAAAAACAGAGGTAAAAATGTCCTTATATGAAGCTGCAAGACAACCACATATATTGCTAGACTCAGCTTCAATGGTTTTGGATTTACTACTTGCCTGTGATTAAGAAGGTACAGAAGTCTTTGTCATGTTATGAAGTTTTGAACTGTATTTTGCACTGTCTAAGAGAACCACAGTTCTGAGGCCAGTGTGATACTATGAGGATTTACAAAACTTTTTGTGACCTTATCCTCTGAAGTACTTTAAAGAAGCAAATGGGAAGGAGTACGTAGTATGAGTCTGGCACATTTTTGTGTCAGAGCATCCGGGCCCAAAATTTCAGGATGACATGTCACAGAGTAATTTCCTGGTATTACTATATATGGAGGAGGTGTTCAGGTCCATCTCTGGGACTCCCAACAGCTAGATCACCTTTAAGAATACTTCCCAGTTCAGGATCAATTAATTGTGGTCCATCTCTCTTCTGCTGAGTCAGCTGACTTTGGTATTTAATATGCCTTTGATATACGATGCTTTTAAGGAGCTTAAAATCCTTTGAATCTCTTCAAAGAGAAGCCAAGCTTATCCCATCAGTTTTCAGCTCCTAATTTTTCAGTCTCCAGTCCTTGAGGAGTGTGTGTGTGACAGCCAGAATCCCTGCCCAATACAGAGAGCATCCATCCATCCAACCATCCCATCACAGCAGGCCCTAGTTCTTCTTAAGGAATGATTACAGTCAGAAAAAGAGAAAATGGTACCATACTACTGCAAATGTCTTTCAATTATAGATGGGTATGCACTGCAACATTTGCATCTATATTTCATTTGTGAGAGGTGTTTGGATCTTGAGTTTTGGGTCAGACCCATCTTTAGAGTTATATCTGCTTAGTTTGCTAATGCCAAGATGAAGACTATAGTGCCTATATAGCTGTGGATAGGCAAGCGGTATTAATTTCTTCTTGCACTAAGAACAGATTTGCCCATTTATGTTCTGCTTCCACATTCCTTCTTTTTCAGTGATATATGAAGCAGTCAGAATGTAGTTTGATTTTCAGACAACCCCTTGAATTTGCAATTATGGCACCTAGTATATTTTAAATTTTCTCTTGCAGACTGAATTAATTTGACAAGGAAGTTACTTATATGGAATAAGTACCTGATTCTGTAAGATGCTGGGGTTGGGGGAGTAGGGGACAGTTGCAATGGCTAAGAGCCATTTAGTATTAAGCCTTAAAATGGAACGCTGTAATGTCATTCATTAAAGAATCACTTTTCCAAAATTAATTGCACTTGGAAAGGTTGATGATTTGCAAATATCTCATGGTTAGATACCACACTGAGTGGTGTCTTAGAAATACTAATATAGTAGCAGTGCGTACCCATCTATAATTGAAAGACATTTGCAGTAGTATGGAATTTGGATCAATCTCTTTTACTCTGTTATAATTTAGAGACTATGTTGCACAATAATATTCTCACACACCCCTCTATAACTTACCCACAAAGGTGCCTGCGAGTGATTAGTTATTTTGAGTACTTAACTTGAGATACCATAAAAGGGACAGATCACAAGGCTGGTGCTTAACACTTTCTAAAAACTGGGTCTCTTTAAAATGTCACAAGTTGTGCAAACAAAAATGGAGAAATCCAGCCCAAATTAGTTCTTGGTTTTGAACATTTAGAGCTCAATTCCACCCTCCCATAATCCATTTATCCAGTTGTAATTAAGGACAATATTTAGGAGAGGAAAGCCAAAGTTCCCAAACTATAAATAGTACTAAAATAATAACAGATTGTTATATAGCATATTACAGCTGAGCATTACCTTTAGGGTTACCTAAAACTGAACCAAAGGCACTGATCACCACATCTGTCTTCAAACGGACAATCTGATCCTCGTCTTCAATCCAGTGTCCAGCTTCAGCTTGCTCAGTTCGAACAAATTCCATAGCAACAATTCGTCCACCTTTCACTATAACCTTCCTAGGCGAGAGGAAAGGCAGAAATTCACACTTTTCTTCTTTTGCAAGTTCCATCTGAGGAAAAAGAAAAGTCATACAAAGATTATGATATCTTCGTAGAAAGATTTTGATTCATGAATCTTGTATACATTCCATATCTAGCAAAAATACTGCTGTGTAGGGTTACAGTCTATTCTTGATACTTACTCCAAAGTCTCCAATGATATTGAGTGGATCAGCATATCAGCGAAGAGTATTAATTTTTCATATTTTCTCCTCTGTTACTTTGGATTTAGACTGGTTTGGTCCCTTTGATATCAATGGAATTACCTTATGTAACAAGGTATGTTGGTCATTTAAAGAGAGGTCTAGGTGAGCACAGACTCAGTACTGTCCACAGCCTAGATGTGGGGTAGGCCTGCACTGAATGCTAGGTAGAAGTGGTAGTAAATTGGGAGCGTGGGTAGAGTTTTGTCAAAAACAAACTAAATTTTCCTCTAACAAAATAATTTGACAAAATTTGTCAATGTTCCAACATATTTCTAAACAAGAGGTTTTGATTGAAGAAAAATCATTCTGAAATTTTCCCCACTTTTTTACTTTTTCCAAAAGTTATTGGATTATTGTCAGAAAGTGCTCAACACTTCCTAAACATCTGGCTGCTTCAAAGTGTGCAACCAAGTAATGTCAGATGCTGAAACATTGTTTTCCTTCTGAAAGTAGAAAAAGTTTAGAAAGAGTAAGAAATTGTGGTAAAACCTAATTTTATAGCACCTTTATACTGTTTAACATAGTAAATACCTATTTTAAATAATAAATGGCATGAAAAAAGGTCTCTTCCAACTGCTTTAGTTTCTCCTCCCTGATTTTTTTTAAAAAATAATTTGTTTTAAAATACTACAAAGAAAATTAGAGCTTGAAATGAAACATTTTTGTTTCATTTTAAAATGTCATTTTGAAATAATTTTTTTTTCTTTAATAAATCCCTGTGGAGGGAAAAAAATCAATATTTCTCTATTGAAATATTTTGAAAGGATTTATTTCCAGTGGAAATTTTTGTCAGAAAAATATCAAATTTTCAGTCAACGTCTAATGCAAGGGAAGGGAGAAGAAAAATAAAGACAGACTTCCTTCCCACAGGAAGGCAGATTCCTAATCCATATACTCTAAGACTAGAAAGGACCATCCTGATATGACCTCCTGCACATCGCAGGCCTCAAAACCTCACCCACACGCTCCTGGAATAGGCCCATAACCTCTGTCTGAATTACTGAAGTCCTCAAATCTTAATTTAAAGGCTTCAAGTTACAGAGAATCCACTATTTAGTCTACCTCAAGCCAGAAGTGACCTATGCCCCCCTATGCTGCAGAGAAAGGGTGAAAAACCAAACAAAACAGGGTCTTTGCCAATTTGACTTGGGGAAAGATGCCTTTCCAACTTTAAAAAATACAAAGATTTGTATACACACTCACAAAGAGATTATCAAAGAGAGTCTGAATATTGATGAACTGAAAAACAGATCAGCACATGAATTACATTTTATCTCATTAAGCCTTCCTTTATATTTCCTTTAAGAATCCCCCACCATAATTTGAGTGTTTGCTTATGGAAAGGAAAACAGATGTAAATTAAGCAATGTGATTTCTCAGTGTGCATACTGTGTACCATCATCCCTTTTGTGTAACTATTAGGTCTCCAGAGATGTACACTATCTCTTGAAAAGACAGGACCATTTTCACACAAATTCCAGGACTGAGGTACATTACATGTCTCATTAGTATAAATTATGCAACAATCCAACGTATGTGCCACATAAATTATAATCCAAATAAACCCACCAAAATCTAAGAATTAAAGACAAATGAAAGAAGTTTCATAATAAAAAAATGTTTATCAAAATCAAGTTAAACACAGAAATATATGCTGAATGCAATTGCTCACCTGCCTTTGATAGGCATTCAACACACAAAGAATTTTAATTAACCTTTTTACATGTATTTATAAGTTCCTAGCAGTTGTCTGGATCACTACGATTCATTAAATATGTCTCAGAAATGCACCTTTTTTGGGAAATCAGATTCCTGAAAAGTCACCAGCAACACTAAAATGGCCCATAATGATCCAGGTACTCCTCATCATTTCATATCTCGGGTGCATATGTGTGTTTAAACATTTCTAAATATTTTATAGTTCATAAACAAAGGACGAAAATTTGCCCTCAGATACTCAAGTGCAACTTTCATTGACTTCACGGAGAATTGCACAAACATAACTGAGGGCATAATTTGACACAGGCCCAACATAAAATGAGTCTCAGACGTTGAATAAACATTTACAAATTTAAATTTCATTTTGCTGAATTAAACCTTACATTACAGTGGTTTAAGTGCTTTGCACAAGTTGGGCCCTGTATAAGTAACAATAATAAGCATTGTTCCATCTCATAAAATCAGTCTTGTTGCTACTACAAAAACATTCTGATTGTTCAGTTTTACCTCTTCAGGGACAGCCCTGATATTAGTGAATCCTTTTCTGAAGACCACAAATACACGGCGAGCTCCACAGCGTAAAGCAGATGTTGCACAATCAAAAGCAGTGTCTCCTGCTCCAAGTACAATTACAGTTCCCTGTATCAATGGCAATGGAGAGTGACAGGCACACATTCCTGAATGATGAAAAGAAAACCCCATTTTCAAGTAGAGAACCATTTCTGCATGACAACTCAAAAGATACTTGTACTCAAAGCAGTGTAAAATTGCATCTTGCAGTTTCCGAGCATGGAGTGTCACTATCAAATTATTCTGCTTCATTGAAAGACAGTTTTATTCCCACTTTTAAAATATGCTCATATATGTAATTTCATAGCCAGTACCCTTAGCAGCAGTGCCTGCCCATCATGGAAGGTTATAAACTACAATACATTTTTAAGAATGTAGGCTCTGTCATATTGGATTCAATAAATTTGAGGTCATCACTGAAAAATTAAACTTTTGACTACTTTCATCAGATTCATTATTCTCCTAAGTAAAAGCCATTTTTATAGTTTATAAGGAGTGGCACTCTGTATTTTTCTAATAACTTTTGATTTGTTTATTGCCCCATCTGATAATTTAATAATATTGGTCTCTTAGCCACATGAATTAAGTAACTTTTATAAAAGACTCTGAATATATCCTGATTATGGCATGGTTCTCATAAGCCATTGCCTATGGCATCTGAACATGATGCAGTAAGATTATCATTCTTACAATAATTTCTAGGGGACCCTGTTCTGAACTAAGTGCTTAATCTATATTGGTTTTCCACAGACTTTATTTGCAAAAAGTAACAGAAAGAATTAGGACTTACTAAGTGTTCATTATCCAGGGCACTCTATCTGATAATTCACTTATAAGAGACTCTTCAGTAAAACTAAAATGCATGTGCTCCATATATTGGATTGCACTTTAGCATCAGTTTAAATGTAACTAACTGCTGATTAGACAAATAACAGTAATTTTTTAAATTATAGCATAAGTAATATAAAGCTATAATCTCAATGAGTTGGTGATAGTTTCATTCAGAAGAGTTTGTGCTGACCATATAATCAGTGCTCTGTAAATCTGAACTTTGTGCTATACCAGTTGTGAATTTTCACAGCAAGGGTGCAGAAGCACAAATATCAATTTCTTTTGAGAAAATAATTCTTTAAATTTAAATTCACAAAAGAGAAACAAAACTATCCTGATCCCCAAAACCCTCTCCAACTGGAAAAGGTACCAAATACTGCAAGACTTGGTCATTTTTCTATGTGGCTATGGCATGGGGCTTTGATTACTTTACTATGTCTATTTCTGTCTAGAATAATTTAGCTCCAAAGTGAACTCAGTCTGATGAAAGGTGGTGTATTGACAGCAATGGAAAATGAACTCCTTTATTTATTAAAGAACAAGCACAATATGGGAGATGACAGTGCAAGGCATGCCTAGAAACCCATTCCAACATGCCTAAAAATACCACTTCAAATGAACAAGAAGTTTAATCACAATGCTATTCAGATCTTGGTTTCTCTCTCAGATAAGGCCACAGTCCTTCAAATAACTCCACGTGGGTGCATGGATCTGCCCACATGTAATGACTTGTAGTAGAGGAGCCTAAAAGTTAATGGGAATTCTCACATGTATAAATCTTTGCAGGATTGGAAGCTTAAATGGGGAGCATGTGTAGATATTTATTTTTCACACACATTTATTTTAATGTGGAGGTCTATTTCTTGGAATCAATTTGAGGGAATATAAATTCATAAGCAATGGAGCTGAAAATTGAAAGAGAGTTTAGGTGGACTGTTCCAAATGGGGAGAAAATGAACATATATATATATATAGTGGGGTAGTCTAATTATTGGAGAACTGTCATCTTGGAAATAAGAAAAAAAATATTGTGTTAGGTGACTAAATATTATTTTCAAATTCTGTGTTTTAAATAGCATGAACCACTTAGAGACTTGGACAGGTACCAGAAAGAGCAATGTATGTATACATTTATTAATGTAGCATAACAAATACCTAGAGAGTACTGATGAAAGTATATTATAGTGATCTGAGAAACAGATCTGTTTCCTCAAAATTTATACGTAGTCTTTTTAGAATAAATAAATAAAATTCATTTTATCTTCTAGTAAATACAATATGCTCCCCCTCAGTGAGAGTTGGCATTTTTAAAGAATATGTGTCCTGATCTTGCAAGCACATATGTATGTGAGTAACTTTAAGGATACATGTCATCCCACTGAGTTCTATGTTGTATTTTAAAATATAAATCTGTGCATTTTATAACTGTTTCAACATAGTGATTTTTATTTTATATGGTTTTATTTTTATTAAATCAACAAATTTTTATAGCTTTATAGTTCTCCATCACATCTATTCTTAGCCAAGTCCTTCTCAACGATTTCCTTCCTCCATTTTTGTTTTTAAATTTATTTTCAGCTTAAGAAAAATGGACAAAAGTAACCTATTTCATATAGCAGATGAGAGATAGGATAGAGAAAGGATAAATCTTTCTTTCTGCAACACTTCCACTTTGTACTAAAAAGGGTTAACATAACATTTCATTTTTATAAGCAGAAAATAAAGTCTCTGCAACAGACCATTTATGCAAGATGTTGTTTGTGGGAAACTGTTAGGTAAGCAGGCAGCCACATTCAACATCATACGAACTTTCTGAATGGTCTTCAGATGCAGTTCCATGTAGATCACATTGAACTGATCTGATCTGTAGGTGATAATGGCACAACTATTGTATACAGATTGTACTGTATATAGGCCTGGATAACTGAATATAGAAATAATAATTTGACTAACACACAGTCATATGCTGACACACCCAATCAAGCAGTGTGTGATTATATTTTTTAAAAGGACAATTCCTATCATTTAAAAAGGCATAACACAACCCATAACCTATATAGATTAATGTTTCTCAAGTTTTCAAGCTGGCAACCCCTTATTTAACCTCAAAAGTTTTCTAGTAAATGTAAGGTGGTCATGAAAAGTGCATAAAATGTATCAGTGATAATCATGATAAGCCTATGTCATTTATCCAAATATAATTTGACATTAATATTTATAATATAGTATATAATTATTTATAGCAATTTATAATATCTCTCTCTCATTCACACTCTAAATTTATTTCATTTTCTTTGTTGTAGAATTGAATATAAATTTTCAATGACTTGCAGTCTCCCTGATTGTCTTTTATCATCTGTTAGAGGGTTGTAACACAACAATCTAAACCATACATCCTTCTGCATCTACATGTGCTCCTTTACTGGATGTATCACTGTACAAGTGTCTGTACTGTGCAGCTCAACTAAGTACTAATATAATTGCTAATCATCTATTGAGCATGTTTAAAATGATATATTATATATTCACACACCTGGTTTACTTGCCATTGCCACCAGTGGTAGAAAGTCTTTAGATGTGTAGAAACCTTGGTCCATTCTTAGTCCTTGGAATATGCCATCTTTGTTTGGCTCTGGTAAACCTAATACATATAATTTTAAGCAGATCATTTAGAAAACTTCAAAGATTACAAAACAAGAGTTAAGCTGGATGAACAGTCTTAAAAACCTCAAAAATACCAACAATTTTACCAAACCAGGACCTTACCAAACCACCTTGCATCTAAAAATAACACCACAATGTTAACCAGTCAGTTTAATCAGATAGGAAGGGGCATAAGTATCAAAACTGCATATCTGCCCTGAGCACATTTGTACATCATCATCAGTGGGCCACACTGATTGTTTGGCAAACTTCTTGCTTCCAAGAATCAGAGGGGTAGCCGTGTTAGTCTGGAATTGCAGAAGTGACAAAGAGTCCTGTGGCACCTTAAAGACTAACTGAAATTTTTTCAGAGCATGAGCTTTCGTGGGCTAATACCCACTTCGTCGGATGCATGCAGTGGAAGTATCCAGGGGCAGGTATAAATAGGTAGGCAAGAACCAGGTGGGAGATAACAAGGTTAGTCCAATCAGGCTGAACCAGCTTGTTATCTCTAATCAGGGAGGGTGAGGTGTTCCTCTAGCAGCTGAACTGGAGGTGTGAATAGCGAGAGAAGAGAAGCTGCTTTTGTAGTTAGCTAGCCATTCAAAATCTCTATTCAGTCCCAAATTGATTGTGTCAAATTTGCAAATGAATTGCAGCTCTGCAGTCTCTCTTTGCAGTCTGGACTTGAAGTTTTTTTGCTGCAAAATGCTGACCTTTAAATCTTCTATGGTGTGTCCGGTGAGGTTGAAGTGCTCTCCTACAGGTTTTTGAATATTGCCATTCCTGATATCTGATTTGTGTCCATTTATCCTTTTTCGTAGGGACTGTCCAGTTTGGCCGATGTACATAGCAGAGGGACATTGCTGGCACATAATGGCGTATATTACATTGGTAGATGTGCAGGTGAATGAACCAGTGATGGTGTGGCTGATCTGGTTTGGTCCTGTGATGGTGTTGCTGGTGTAGATGTGTGGGCAGAGTTGGCATCGAGGTTTATTGCATGGATTGGTTCCTGAGTTAGAGTTGTTATGGCGCGGTGTGCTGTTGCTGGTGAGAATATGCTTGAGGTTAGCAGGTTGTCTGTAGGCCAGGACTGGCCTGCCTCCCAAGGCCTGTGAAAGTGAGGGATTGTTGTCCAGGATGGGTTGTAGGTCACTGATGATGCATTGGAGAGGCTTTAACTGAGGACTGTAGGTGATGGCCAGTGGTGTTCTGTTGTTTTCTTTCTTGGGCTTGTCTTGCAGAAGCAGGCTTCTGGGTACACATCTGGCTCTGTTGATCTGTGTCCTTATTTCCTTGTGCGGGTATTGTAGTTTTGAGAAAGCTTGGTGGAGATCTTGTAGGTGTTGGTCTCTGTCTGAGGGGTTGGAGCAAATACGATTGTACCTCAGTGCTTGGCTGTAGACAATGGATCGTGTGGTGTGCCCGGGGTGGAAGCTGGTGGCATGAAGGTAGGCATAGCTGTCAGTAGGTTTTCGGTATAGGGTGGTGTTGATGTGGCCGTCATTAATTTGCACCGTGGTGTCCAGGAAGTGGACCTCCTGTGTAGACTGGTCCAGGCTGAGGCGGATGGTGGGGTGGAAGCTGTTGAAATCATGGTGGAATTCTTCCAGAGTTTCTTTCCCATGGGTCCAGATGATGAAGATGTCATCAATGTAGCGTAGATAGAGGAGGGGCGTGAGTGAACGAGATTTGAGGAAGCGTTGTTCCAGGTCAGCCATAAAGATGTTGGCATACTGTGGGGCCATGCGGGTGCCCATAGCGGTGCCACTGGTCTGGAGGTATATATTGTCACCAAATTTGTCACCATTGTCTACAGCCAAGCACTGAGGTACAATCGTATTTGCTCCAACCCCTCAGACAGAGACCAACACCTACAAGATCTCCACCAAGCTTTCTCAAAACTACAATACCCGCACAAGGAAATAAGGACACAGATCAACAGAGCCAGATGTGTACCCAGAAGCCTGCTTCTGCAAGACAAGCCCAAGAAAGAAAACAACAGAACACCACTGGCCATCACCTACAGTCCTCAGTTAAAGCCTCTCCAATGCATCATCAGTGACCTACAACCCATCCTGGACAACAATCCCTCACTTTCACAGGCCTTGGGAGGCAGGCCAGTCCTGGCCTACAGACAACCTGCTAACCTCAAGCATATTCTCACCAGCAACAGCACACCGCGCCATAACAACTCTAACTCAGGAACCAATCCATGCAATAAACCTCGATGCCAACTCTGCCCACACATCTACACCAGCAACACCATCACAGGACCAAACCAGATCAGCCACACCATCACTGGTTCATTCACCTGCACATCTACCAATGTAATATACGCCATTATGTGCCAGCAATGTCCCTCTGCTATGTACATCGGCCAAACTGGACAGTCCCTACGAAAAAGGATAAATGGACACAAATCAGATATCAGGAATGGCAATATTCAAAAACCTGTAGGAGAGCACTTCAACCTCACCGGACACACCATAGAAGATTTAAAGGTCAGCATTTTGCAGCAAAAAAACTTCAAGTCCAGACTGCAAAGAGAGACTGCAGAGCTGCAATTCATTTGCAAATTTGACACAATCAATTTGGGACTGAATAGAGATTTTGAATGGCTAGCTAACTACAAAAGCAGCTTCTCTTCTCTCGCTATTCACACCTCCAGTTCAGCTGCTAGAGGAACACCTCACCCTCCCTGATTAGAGATAACAAGCTGGTTCAGCCTGATTGGACTAACCTTGTTATCTCCCACCTGGTTCTTGCCTACCTACTTATACCTGCCCCTGGATACTTCCACTGCATGCATCCGACGAAGTGGGTATTAGCCCACGAAAGCTCATGCTCTGAAAAAATTTCAGTTAGTCTTTAAGGTGCCACAGGACTCTTTGTCACTTCTTGCTTCCAGTTTACTTACAAAAACTTGCTGTTAGTTTGTGTCTCTTTTGCCAGTTGCTCTTCAAATTCTTTATTGGCATGATTCATGAATTTTGAACACTTGTGTCTGGAAATACTACATGTCTATAGCTAGATGTTGAGAAAAATCAGGTAAGGAAATACTTGTGCAAATTCAGTGTATAACAGATTAGAACCCCCGAACATTCGCTCTGGAAGTAAGAACATTCATTAATGAACAACGAATAAGGAATAGGCTGAGGTGCTGCCAATTAGTTGGTGTGTAATTATTAAGAGTATGTAAAATATGTATATGAAATGGTCCAAAAATTGTACAGATCATGATTGCTCTTTCTCCCCTGCTATTCATATGTTGCTTTATCATTCTAAAATGGGTACCACAATAAGCAGCCCTATAGCACTGTGCCTTCTTCTCTCTAACTCTCAGTGCTTAAGCCTCGGCCCAAAAGGCTGAGGAGAAAGGAGAAGAGAGAGATTTGAGCCATTGCTGCTACTGAGTTTCACACTAATGACTGGTCTACAATTGAAGGGGTTGTCGACCTAAGATACACGACTTCTGCTACGTGAATAATGTAGCTGAAGTTGGCGCATCTTAGGCTGACTTACCTGCCGTGCTCATGGTGGAAGCAGTCCGCAGCAGGCTCCCCCGTCGACTCCAGCTTGCGCCTCTTGGTGAGCTGGAGTTCTGGAGTCGACGGGAGTGCCAATAGATCGATCACAATCCAACGATCCAGCGGGTAATGAAGACATACCCTAACACAGGTGACATTCCATTTTCAATCCGTGTTCAAAACTCACTAACGTTAGCATGTGTTACAGTGTGAATTAAAGATAATATGTAGCCCTAATCTCTCCCCTCCACCTTCAAAAATGAAAACAATACTCCCCCAAAACAAAAGAATTTTCATCCCTTTTTTATGTGTAGTCTCTCTGATTAGCTGAGCTTGATTCCACTCCTATTAAAGTCAGTGACATAACTCCCACTAATCCCAAGAGGATCAGAATCAGTCCAAGACTCTAATGCTAATGGGCCAGATTCATTGCTGGTCCAATACCACTGTAACCAATGGAACTGGATCAAGGATGAATTTGATCCAAGAGCTTTTATGCTTACTACTGTGATAACAAAATAGAATACTAGGGATCTTCTGCTTAGCATCCATTTTATTGTTATTTGCATGAGGTGATTTTCTTTTTGCAGACAAATCTAAGAAAACAACATTTGTAATATTTACATTTGAAGGAAATGCTAAGGGATTTTCCTTCACATGCTCAAATATGTCTGGCACAGTTACAAACCCTTTCCTATGCTTTCACACTAACTGTACTGGATTCTAATATATAATCTTTCTCATTGGTGTTTGCCATAGTAAAGATTGCAGACACTTGGATTAAACAAGTACTTCACACAGCCAGTAGCCACCCATGAGAGAGACATAATATGGAGAGAGAGAGAGAAATACAAGAACCAATACCCACCCTGCAGAGATACCCTTCAGTAATAAACTGCCACCTAACAGAAATACACTTTAGAGAGAGATCAAATATTGATAACTAGCCAGTAGCCACTCAGGAAAGACAATTTGGAGAAACACAGTTACACAGAAGAAATATAGTTTAGAGCAAAAGAGTCACATAGGAAAGACAATTTGAGGAAAAAAATAAAAAAACAGTCATCAATGATAGATACAAATCAGGGTAAAGTAAATATCCAGGAGACAGAGGATTTGGAGACACTATACATCTAGGAGAAATACCCTTTGAAGATGCATTAAAGAGATCCTTTGGAGCAGTGACACTCAGACGTCAGTTGTTTAGGAGCCAAATTAGCGATCAGCATTACCCAAGAGCCATAGAAGTATGAATTCATTTACTATACATTATTCTCACAGAAAATAACTGAAGTATTATTTTATCAACTGCAATTGGTTAATAACATAGTAAAAAACATCTTGATTGGTTAATAACGTAGACTAATATTTAAATCACAGTGTTTTAATATCATGTGCTGCAGGAGACACATTAAAAAGACACTTGTAGCTCACAAGCATCAGTGTGACTATCCCTGTTACACAGAGAGACTGTACTCTCATACTGATGCACAACAGCCTGCAGCCACCCAAGAAATATGCACGTTAGAACTACATAAACGACTGAGGCTCTAGAAGTATATTCTCGCCTCTCAAAATCCACTGAGTAAGCCATCAAAGAGACCCTTTTGTTCAGTATTCGGTATTCCCTGATCAGAAACAACCATCTATCTCCAAATCTCTGGCCTGTAACATATACCAAAGCCTAACAATAGCTTAGCCATTTCCCATCACTGCACTGAGGAACACTCCTTCAAAGGGAGTTTCTGGAGATAACTGCTGTATACTCTCATGGTTGTCCGTGGTAAAGTTGGGCGGAGATGGGAGATTAGGGGGCATAAAAGCACTGTTCAGTGTCAGATATCTTCAATATTATTTTACTTTCATTTCCTTTGTATTATTATGTATATTGTTAACAGACATTTCAGTTAAATTCTCCTCTTTTTCTCATTGTGGAGCTTTGGATAGCAACACTTTACTTAATTGTCAAGAACCACTGTTTAATGAAAAATTGGCAAATTCGTGGCGGGGGGGCTTGTGGGAGGAATGAAGTGGCTTGCATTTCCACAGCACCAGATTTTTAATAAATCACAATCATGTGCTATGAATTCTGCTACCCGACCCCACATCCCTGGAAAATATCACTGTTCACTTATGTGTGCATCTTGTTTTCCAAGTATGATCAACACAACTTTTATTTACCTACAGTGGAATCTCAGAGTTACAAACACCAGAGTCACAAACTGAATGCTAAACCACACCTCATTTAGAACCGGAAGTATACAATTAGACAGCAGCAGAGACAAAAAAAAAACAACCCTAAAAAGCAGCAGAAACATTAGAATACTGTGTAAAATGTAAACTACTTAACACAACAGGAAAAGTTTACAAATAGATTTGACAAGGTAAGGAAACTGTTTCTGTGCTTGTTTCATGTAATTAAGATAGGTAAAAGGAGCATTTTCTTCTACATAGTGAAGTTTCAAAGCTGTATTAAGTTAGTGTTCAGTTGTAAACGTTTTGAAAGAACAACTATAATGAATTGTTCAGAGTTATGAACAATCTCCATTCCCAAGGTGTTTGCAACTCTGATGTTCTCCTATACATATACTGAAATACAGATTTTACAACTTTTTAAAAAAAAATAAAATAAAAACAAAACAGGAACAAATGAACCAAAAAACCCACAAACCAACCATCAGTGAGTGAAAAGAAATTCCCAGAGAAGTGACAATGTCTGTGAAAATGTCTCCTCATTCTTGCCCTCTACCTGACCAGTGGGGAACGATTGTGGAGTATTGTACGGCGTGGGGGGGAAGAAGGGGGCAGGATGGAAAGAAATGGGGTTGTCTTCGTCGTTAAGTTTTGAAGCTGAGCACATGCTGGGCTAGAGGGACAGGATGAGGCTCACTGGACTCAACCATGGACCAGCACCACCACAATTATATACAAGGTTGGTAATACTGCTATTAGTGGGGTTTCCCAATATCTTCCATTATAAGTCCATTTTCAGTTGCTTATAACTCTGCCAAACATTGACCATTTGGGCTGAAATTTTCCATGGTGGGTGTTTGTCTCAGAATGAATTATTTTTGGAAAATGTCAGTCAAAATGTGGCCATTTCCGAGAATGAGGCTAGGAAAAAACACATTGTTTTGCCCATGTTAAAAAATTCTGACCATCTTTTCATTAAAATGTGTTTGTACCTCATTCTCTGGCTCAGGACTTGAAATCTAGCAGGGTGCAGGCTTTGTTTCAGGAACATCAACCCACATTTGGCCACATTATAAACCTGAAAAATGGCAGCTTGTATATACTCAGTAGCGATATCTTTGATTTTAGCATTTAAATCTCCAAAGATTCCATCATCACTGTCACTGTTCTCTTCTTAAAATGATTTACTAGTCTAGATGAATAAATGACATACTTGGCTTCCTATAGGGAGCATCCATATACCTATTTTTTTCTGCTGAAAAGAGCCTTTTTGAATTAACCAGTGACACCTATGTTTCCACTCTGTCCCTAACTTTTTATGCACTCAGTTCTGCCATTGGCCTCTCATACTTCTATATCAAATATTTCAGATATACACCTCTGCTTCATAAAGTTCTTTGTTTGCCAGGAAATTAACAGACACTGGTACTGTATGATCACCAAACAACAAAGATGCATGACAGAGAAGAATATATATATTTAAAATTCTGCTCCTATAAGCATCCTTTATTATTCACAAATGCTCTGTTCCTCTTCAACATGTCTGGGTTGTGATCTGGGAAAAGGAGATCAAAAATCTATGCACAAAAATATCTTTTATTCTATGTTGCTGTGCAAACTGTATTACCTATTAAAACTAGTGTTTTAATATTATCTTTAAATTACATTCTTAAAAGATAATATTAAAACAGTAGTTTTTCATAAATATCAAAAACTTAGTTTTCCTAGACATAAGATCCATATGTATTCAGTTTTACAAGCTAAACCTATTTGTTTACATCAGTTTATGATGAATAGGATTACGTACTGATAATTTTGCTGTTAATCCATCAATGTTAAACAATGATTTCAGTATATCAAAATGCAACATTATGCTACAGCTTACTCCAGCTGTGGAACTACTACTTATTATACTAACGCTGTATTAAAATTCATTCTAACACAACCACCAGAATAATAGTAAACAGAAAGTCACTGGTATCTAAAGAGTTACTCATTGTATATTTTTAAAGGCTTAATCCTGAGAGATGCAATTCCCAATAAAGTTGCGGGTGCTCTGCAGGTGCTCCACATCTCTCAAGGTCAGGCTATTAGTGATTAGCGCATTAGTAAATAGTTTTGAGGCTTATATTTTTAAAGGATCTTTCTCTTTTCTCCTGGAGAAGGCTTTTTTATGGTGGCAGCTTTGTTACTTCCTGTTGCGCAGTTCAATAGAGTACGTTTTTAGGTGGCTGGGTTTTTTTGTTTGTTATGTATGTTGATGGAGATAAGTGTTTTAATTACTTTTTTAATGTCTATGCTTTTGTATTTTTCTCCTCTCCCCCTTTTATTTCCTGCTGTTGAGATTACTGCCTCATCTCCACAGCAGGTGGCTCTTTGAAATTTGTTTTCTTTGTAAGCCTGGTAGATTTATTTTGTAATATAACTGCTTCTTTTTACTGTTTTTTATTAATGATTTCTTTACTCGGGGATAGGGTCTACTTTCACAGTCCTAAAGAGTAATTCCCTAATGATAACTGAGGGCTTTGTTAATAAAAAAAAAAAAGTAGAACAGTGGGGGGAAGAGAAGGGAAATCACTACAAGGCACCTGGGTTACAGAGGAACTACATCAGCGGTTCTCAAAGTTGTTGAGACCGTGACCCTTTTTTCCTTACCCCTGTGCCGCCGCGGACCCTTGTATGTCCACCAAAAAGCCGCCAAATGCAGAAGTAATGCATTCGGTGGCTTTTCAGTGGCGCCGGAAGCTCGCGACCCCCCTGGAAGCACTCAGTGACCCCCAGAGGGGTCGCGACTCCCAGTTTGAGAACCCCTGAACTACATAGATAGGGTTGTGGTGGGCAGTTTTCTCCCCACCGCCTTCCCTCCCTTGCTTCATTCCAGGTGGGAAAACAGTGCATGAGGAGCTTGTGAGAAGTCCCTCATGCCAGGCAGAGCTGAGCACCTCTGTGTGTGGTGGATTGGGACCCTACCTCATAACCTGCCTCCCTGGTCCTCCACATTAATGTACAAACGTTGAACTGTAGCATGTGTGCATCAGCGGCACTGAAGCCTGTGGTGTGGCAGCTGTTGCCTGAGCCCAACAAACCTAAGGGAGATGTGCAGATGGATGGAGCCCCAGGGGAAGAGGTGGATGCATATGTAGAGAGCAATGGTGCCTCTGAGGAGTGTGTATATTGGCAGAGGGAGGTACTCTGGGATGGGTGTATACACCCACGTATACGCACAGATGTGTGTGCAGAAGGATGGTGCTGTGGGGCTGCATGTCCACAGAGATGGTGCCCCCCCCAGGCTGTGGGGTGTGTAGAGAGAATTTGTTTTTTGATTCCCAGTTAGTTTTGGCCATCACCTTGCTATCAAAACGACCATGGACATCACTTCCAAAGAGACGATAATGCACTCTGTCAACTTATTATTTTACCTTTACCGGTCTTTCTTGACACCTCCTCATCAATCAGAGGGAGTGGACCACATCCACCCTGACTGAATTGGCCATCGGCACTGGTTCTCCACTTCTAGGGTAACTCCCTTCTCTACATGTGTCAGTATATTTATGCCTGTATCTATAGTCACTCCTGGTATCTGAAGAATTGGGGTTTTTTACCCACAGAAGCTTATGCCCAAATAAATCTGTTAGTCTTTAAGGTGGCACCAGACACCTTGTTGTTTTTGTGGATACAGACTAACACAGCTACCTCTCTGATACTTAAACCCATGTTATTAAAATATAGGAAATAATCACAACAAATGCTCCTGAAATAGACTAATTTTTACATTTTAGCCTTCAAAAATTGAAGAGCATCCAGAGTCTAAATGGCCCCTTCTGAAAGTTGCTCCCGCCCTAACCCTCTATTCAAATCTGAAACAGCAACACTGTTGGTTTAGCATTTTCTTATGCTCAGGTCAGAATGCATGTGAAGGAAGATGTGACATGTTTATTAATGAGAATTAGTGTTAAAGCAAACACTAAGCAGTAAGTTGAATCTATGGTTGAGGGCTCTCTCATTCAAAGTCTGCATAAGTACTGTAATTTAATTTTTAAATTGTGCAATTCAGAGGCCTCATGCAGAAACTGTTATTCACCTTGAACCAGAAACTTGCATCCGGATACCTTTGAATTTCATTGCAAGAGCTGGACGGAAGTGGCAACAGATCTGAATCCCCAAACCATGGACTGGATCAAAATCCCAAAGGAGCTTCTTGTTCATTTTCAGTTTAGATGTGGCCAAAAGTTCACAGGGGAAGACTCATCAGAAACCAGAGGTGGATGGAGCAGGCAACATGTCGATGTAAACTATGTTTATTTTATTTTACAGTTTGGAGTTAAAGCAAATCAGGGCACAAGTTTAGGCTTGGATTAAACAGTGAATTCTCATGAGCTATCATGGAAATGTGGCACACAACTGTTGAAATCTTGTAAGAAAACCTTGCTTTCGCAGCAAATGTGAAAAATCAGGACGGGAGTGCAGGGTAATAGGATCCTATAAGAGAAAGACCCAAAAAATAGGACTGTTCCTATAAAATTGGGACACCTGGTCACTGTATTCTCACAAGACTTGCTCAGCTGTGGGCTGAAATGTCACA
Organism: Dermatemys mawii; assembly: GCA_007922305.1. Taxonomy (NCBI): domain Eukaryota; kingdom Metazoa; phylum Chordata; order Testudines; family Dermatemydidae; genus Dermatemys; species Dermatemys mawii. The sequence goes on along the minus strand of ML677352.1, from coordinate 17,950,405 downwards.
AGGACAGCTCATAAGATTTCAGCTTCATGAAATCTAAAACTGCCCTTACCCTGTCCTAATTTGGCTTCAAATATATCCTTACATAACTCCAACATCACCTCCACAGCTTATCTCTAGTTTTGGAAATTTTCTTTTTGTGGGGTAGGGGGCATTAATTCCACTACTCTAAACATATTGGACTTGGTCTGGCAGTTGAAACTTTGCCTGAATAAAAAAATATTGTGAACTAAGGAAACTTTACAGAACCTTTTAAAAAAATAAAACAGGCTCAGCCAAGATTTTCAAAAGTGACTATGTGATTTTGAATACTTTCATTTTTGAGTGCTGGCACTTTAAAAAGACCCTGATTTTCAGGAAGTGCTGAGTACATGCCCTCTAAAAATCATGGCCCTTTAAAGGTGTCAAACTTGAGCTTCGAAAAAACTGACACACTCAAACTCACTAGACATTTTGAAAATATTATTCTTCAGTCTTTAAAAGAACCATCTGAAGAAAGGATATTGAGCCTGAAATAGGCACAAACACAGTCTCTCTAAAATAAGTGCTGCTTCTTAAGTGAAATGAAGATGTTTAATATTACCAGTCACAGAGTCCACTCAGTGCAAGCAGTGCCTCCTGCTGGCCATCCTGGGGATTAGGTCTACCAGCATGTGCTCTCTCTCCAGTATATCTTCTCTTGCTCTGCTACTCCACTCATTTCTGAGTCTGCAACTTTCTCTCTGTAGCTTGATCCTCTGGCCAAGTCACTAAAGTCTTCCCCTTCTGGGGAATTCAGTCTTTCCGTACCTGTTTGGCAAGTGCCTCCAGTACTCTTGCCACTTCCCCAGTTATGAGTAGGGGAAGCTAAGCCCACCATCTACTCTGGATTCCAGTCCAGGGACCCTCGGCTCAGCAATTCTGGGTTTTCCTCTCTTAGCCTTCACTACACCTTCCCTGGCCTGGTTTCCTCTTTTCCCTTTGAATGTTGCAAATCCAATCCCTCTGTCCAGTGAGTGACTACAACTTGCTTTCCTGCAGCCTTCCCCAGAAGGCCCCAAAGACTCCTTCCTCTCTCTTCCTAGAGAAGAGCTACCCTTTCTTAGCAGCAGCAACCAGCTACCTGGCTTTATATAGGCCCTGCATGTTCCTGCACAGGTGAGCCTGTCCTTAATTAGCTGACTCCAGCCTAAATCTCCCCTTCTTGCAGCCTAATTAGCTGATTGGGCCCACCTGACCGAATTCACCTTTTGCAGGGCTAGAGTGGGGAGTACACTGCCATTACACATGCATTTGAAGTAAGGGTCAAGTCAAGGATGCTTATAAATTAAACAGTAGGCCCTGAAAGAGGGTTTCCTGGAACAGAAAGACTTCTATGAAGTAAGCCTCATTCACACTGAATGATGAATCTGCCTGCCTTCCCTCTGTGTTCTATTCTGCCTAGTATTGTTTATGGCAGGACTAAAGGAGCTGAAACAATGTGCTGTGTTTCTTGATTTGCTGAATCTGAGACTTCTACAAGCTGTAATATAGAGTTACTGAAGAAACATCTGCTCTAAAAAATAAAGTGGAAGATTGCTGTAAAACTTTTTTGTAATCTTAGCAAAGTTTGTTATACTGGCTACAAATCTGAAAAGGTCACAAGAGAAAATGAGTTTAGTGATCTCAGCTTGGGATCACAGTCAGCCCTAGTGTAAGCATGTGCATCTCCACTGAAGGAAACAGTGCTAGTTTCAAACTGATTATTCAAGGGTTTAATTTGACTTCTAGTCCCTATGGAAAGTTGGTCACATCATACAAGCTGTCACCACTGATGAGCATGTTGGTGTAGCATGAGTGCTGCAGTTAAAGGTCTGAGACACCAAAGCTGTCAGGTTTTTTTCTCTCCCCCCCACTAAACACACCAAAGGAAAGACTTGTGGGGGGGGGGGGAGGAGAGGAGCTGTATTTCCTAGAGACACCTGCCAGATGTTGTTATCTGTCGGATGTGCTACCCCACATTGGAGGAGCCTCTCCTGGCCACAGTTCCTCCTGTTATTCAGCAAATAGTGCATAAGTAAAGTAGGTACAAAGGCAGTAAAATCAGTCCCCGGGGACTGTCTTTCAGCAGTCTACACTAGAGAGACACCCCAAGACCATACACCAAAAGCTCTGAAGGGAACCACATCCAGGTCCCTTTGGCAGGAAGGACATTTGTTGTGATATGGCAAAACTGAACATGTAGGGGTGAAATTAAGGTATATAAAATGAGGGTTGGGACAGGGATTCAGGAGTAGCATTGCATCCAAAAGCAGTGGGGTTGAAATCAGGAAGGGGAAATACTGGAAAAAAATCAAACTTCTTTTTATTGCTGGCTGATCTACTTCAAAACAGCATACCAGTGCACCTTTCCCAATTTATAGGGATCCCTACTGTCACATGGAAGTGATCTAAGTGAATGGAAATCTGCATTGGGAAGAATCAAATGTTGGCACAGAAATATATCCTTCATGTGAAGTATTGATATGGCAGCATTTGAGCAAAATTTTTAAAAGCTGGATCAATATAATTCACATAGAGTAAACGTACTGGGAGGTGAGTAAAATCAATGCAAGCCTCTGGAAAACACATTCACATAGAAATAAGTTTTAGACAAAAAGTCACATGTATTCATTTGGCATCAGAAAGAAAAGCTATTAACATCAATGTTCTTCACTGTGCTGAGAAGCAAAAGTTGAAAGTCAATAGTGGCAACTCTATATTAATGACATTTTTTATGAATGGTAGTGTTTTGGAATAATATTATGTGTCAGGTCCTCAGCACATATAAACTGGCAAAGCTCCTCTGAAGTAAATGGAACACCACCAATTTATACTAGCTGAAGGTCTGACCCTATACATGTAATACACTGTATTGATATACCACCTGATTCATATTTAAAGCATGCCAAGTATAAAATTTACTGATATTTATAACGTTCTTTAATATATATTTCTTTTCTTAAGGTACTGAGTAAAGTAACTAAGAATTACAAAAAAAAATATTTTTTTAAAAAATATTCAGTTTAGCTCCACTTAGCTTATGATTTATTATTTGATATAATTTACATAATGTCCTAAAAACTATATACATAGGAAGATCATATAAGAAGTGGGCCAGATTATCAATGGCTTTGCACCTAGTGTAGTCAATAACATTTGTGTAAAATATTTATAAAATGCTAACAGCCTTATAAAAGAATCAGGCACTCTAAATATTAATTGTAGATCTATGGCCTCTTGCTTCACACCCAGCTTATTCCTATTTTTACATGTTTGAAAAGGCATTCATCTCACTAAAATATGGAGCATGTTCTGGACCTAATTTCTCAAACAGGACAGCAATATCTAAATGCATGTTGATCTTGAGCTATAAAAGTGCATTTTTTTTAAATGCTACCACATAGCACTAGAATCTTATATCTGAAATTTAAATACAGGAAGCAAATGGTTTTTTTCCCCCAGTTCTTTGGAAAGTTAGTAAAACACACAACACTGCTGTTTAACTTAAATTTTGAGAATATTAATATAGCTGTTTTGTCCACATGAAAGAACAAAAAGCATACTCTAAAGACTGGTAGGTAATTAGTCACATATTGTTCCACCTATGCTGTATTTCCCAATGTAGGTAAACCATCTCTACATATGCTAAAAATGATGCCTTTCAAAAAGATTTCTAAGAACTATTAATTTGTCTACAGCTCAGATCTAGGACTGAAAACCTATCATCAGTGCATTCTGATGAAAGGATAATAATTAAAGTCTCCTCCTTCCCCACCCTGCCTTCTACAGCACAGCATTTAACCTATGATAAAACAACCTATCAAATTTCGATTCATTATTTCTACCTGAGGGGCTTTGCCAGCTCACACAAAAATATATCTCCTTTCGTCAGGTTTAAAATATACCTGTCCCAACTGCTACGAGGGCTCATAGCTCTCATCCCTCAAAAATTGCCAAACAGCATCAAGCAACATAACCTCTCCAGCCTCCAATGACCTCTGCAATCAATAATATTTGTAACCTGTAAGAGCAGTTAAGTAGAACAGAAGCCATGCACTATGCTCGTTAACCACATTGCGCTGTGATACTACAGCCTGATCCCTTGTGTCTCTTGTGATCAATTTTAATCTTTGGACCAAGAATAAAAGAATGCAGACCCCTGTTTCTAAATTCATCTCAAAAGGATGTTATAGATTGTATGTCTGCAGAGAGAATGAAAGATTTAATTCAACCAGCAGTTCAAGGAAAGAATATATCTAAACTATCATTCCTTCTCATTACCCTTAGTGCTATTTGGATCTTCAGTTGACAATACTAAACACAGAAAAATACACACACAATGGGTTAAAAAAAAAGCTATTTGTTAAAATACTATCAGGTAACAGTTATCCATGAGAGTGGTATCCCTGGATGCCACTGCAGGTAAGTTTGTGTCAGGACTTCTATTATAGTTACTTTGTTTACAGGTTTATAAATTGATTGCTAGCATTCATTCTGTGTGGAAAATTGGAATATACAGTAAATAAATGAACCAACCCCACAAATTATAAAAGTTAGTGAGTCATTTTTAAATTAAACAATTATTGTGAAAAAAATTTGGTTTTAGATGTTGTTGGTGCTCATAACCCCAAAATGGTTTTCTTTGAAAGAAAACAAAGTGGTCAACCAATTAGTTCAAAACATGGACAACTGTGTCTGAATTCAGGACATCAGACAAGTGATTTTGGAAAATTACTATTACACTGAAGGCACCGTCTGGATCTGTCAAGGAAATACTTTACACATTACCATTGTTATGACTATATATTTAGAGTAGGAGCGCTAATGGCTCCTTTATAGTTGCAAACCTATCAAAACTTTCCATGTGAATTTATTTTGTTGTTCACCTTTTTAAAGTAACATTACAAAGACACTTTCATCATTTTTAGTCCCTAAAATCTTCTATCAATTTAGAGAAATTGCATACCGAATCTACATATATGGCCGTGGAGTAATAAGCCTGCATGAGAACAGGCCTTATTTTCCCACATCCCATGTATCAGTATGGGTAACACTATCACAGATATGAAATTCTTGTAACAATCTGGTGGGGGGAATCAGTGAGGCTCCAGTTCAAGAAAGCATTCTTGCTCAGAAAGGCATTCTGAGAACATGTTTACATGCTCTTTTTTTTTTTTTTTTTAATTGGGGCCTGAGATAAGAGTATTATGTAAGTACTCTCTCTACACCTCACACTACACAGAGTAAGAAGTTATCAGACACAGGACAGATATCTAATAGAGGTAGCAGATGTATTTATGTACTTTCATATATATATATGACATGAGAGTGCATAATCATACCTTGTAGATAATTCTATGCAGATTGAAGTCAATCACAAAAAATCCCAGTTATAGAGTTTTTCTGAAGTCTTTCCTTTTTCCATTGTTTGAAGGTGAACACTAGGTCTTACTCCCTATCCCAACTAGGGTTATCAACTTCCTAACTGCACAAAACTGAAAACCGTAGACCTTCCCCTTCTTTGAGGTCCTGTGCCCTGCCCCAAAGCCCTGCCCCCCACTCATTACATTCCCCTCACCCT
>ML677352.1:17884121-17944817 GCA_007922305.1 Dermatemys mawii | reverse complement strand
CCTAGGCAAAGGGGCCAGGAGGTTCCACACACTGCTCTCATCTGCAGGCACCACCACCCTGCAGCTCCCATTGGCCGCAGTTCTCAGACATCGGCAACCCTAGTCTTAACACTAGTGTGCCTTCTGTTTATTGCAATATATTGTGCACAGTGTAGAAAATGTTATTTTCTCTTAAAGAATAAATATTCTAGGGTTTGTTGATTACAATATTAATGTATGGCATCTGTCTCCTACATTATTCCTCTGGCGCTTCATACATTATTGGCCTCAGACAGGGTTCTAGAACATGGCACTCCAAACCAAATGACTCTCCAACATGGGCATAACTACTGGTTGAACACTAACTAGGTGTAAGAGGATGCAGATTCTCTAAATTATCCCTCAGCCAAATATTCAGCACCCATAATTTAGGGGAACACTGAACATTTAAAACTGGCATTTGCAGATATGTAGAAATCTGCTGGAAGATCCACAGATAGATCTCCTTAAGAGTCCATTCTTTTTGTTGGCTAAGTCAAATATCAGAGTATTTATTCTTCCCTTGATGCACATGTATAACCCACATTAACGTTAATGGAAGTTACGTGCAACCATCCAGGGGAGAATAGATCCCTTGATGTTATCTTAATGCACATTTTTGTATTCAGTATTGTATAGCAATAAGATTCACATAACAAAAACAAGAAGCATCTAATCAATAAACAGAAAATCAAGTTACAAGTTCCCGATAGGTCCCTCTAACAAGGATTTCTCTCTGAAATGTTCGTGCTTGTCTAATGCTGATGCTTTTAATCCTTTCACACCAGTGGGTCTAACGTCCTTGCCGTTAACACTAATGTAAAACAAATGAACATTTTACACCAGGATATCCATTTCCCCCAAAGTAAGCTTTAGGAATATAAATTATTTTCCCCAGGTGGCTGAAAAACTACACAAGTTATTAGCATATAAAATCATTATTATCGCTGCAGTTAATGTACAGTTCTCTGACAACCTTTTGGACCATAACAATTAAGAAAGGCAGCATCCTTAATGAAGTTACAAAACATATTGTTTATTAAATAGCAAATTATATCTTTAATTAACTTTAAATGTTAAATCCAATGAAAAAAATCATAAATCTCAGGACAAATATGTCAGATATAGAGTATACATTTTGCTCCTCTATGGATCCTAAGCAGCACTTTTAATTTGCTTACAGGTTTCTATTGTACATAAATGTGCTCCTCAAATTACTTTCTAGTATCCAAGTCAAAAGCCTTTGGAATAAATTAAAAAAGCAGCTTCTAATTTGTCTTCTTTTCTTTTCTTTCTTTCTTTCTTTTTTAAACAAATTTAGCTTTCATGAAATGCAAGTAATTGGTAGTTCTAGCAAATGCAGCCTTTTTATTAATCCACAGGGGGTAAGAATTCAGTTTTCCATTGGTGTCTAAAAAAGATCAGTTTTATTAGAATGAAGAAGAGATTTTGGGTTAACCGTAATCTTTTATATCCTGGTCTTCTTTTCAGCTCAGGGATAAAACTGCACAGAATTATCAAGGACTTTTATGATATAGTTTAATGTCCATAAAAATGTATTGAGCTAAACCTAAACATTCTGTGGTGGATAAACAAGGTGGACCAGAACCAAAAATCTCTGTGTACTGTTAATATACCCCAATCCAATATAATCCAAATTGCTCAATATTGGGGCTCAAACCTTTGAGGTGCTGAAAAAGTTTAATGCATTGTGAACTTAGTGCAGTGGTAAGCATGCTCAGCAATTCACAGGATCAGGTCCTGCATGAAAGAATGCATATTGAGGGTCAAATCCAGGTGCTACTGAAGTCAATGGTAAAACTCCCATTGACTTCAGCAAGACAAGAATTTAATCATAAGGGATTTATTTGTACATTATTATTATTATTTATTTTTTGCATTACCACAGCACCTAGGAGCTCCAGTCATGGAATAAGACTGCGCCCCTTGTGGTAAGCATTAATCAAACACCAATACAAATTTGCTAATGCTAATATCAATTTGCCATTGCATATTTTGATAATATCTGCAAACTTCAATTAGCTATCAGACCTTCATGCTAACCAAAACCTCAGTAAAGCAGAGGAATTATTTCTGAATAATTTTAGCTTTGTTAAAGTCTATTAGTATTCTTGTTTAAGATAACTATCATCCATACAAGCCATAAAACAAGGCCAAGCAGAGACAATTATTCAATGTGGATATTGTAATTGAAAAAAGTAAAAAAAAATGCTTGCACCATCTTGGTAGTGTTCAATCATTGATAAAATGTTGTTTATAGCAGGAAATTAGTGATTTTCACCTGACATAAAACAGGAAATCATTTCATGTCAATAGAGCTTATACAGCCACTCGTCAAATTTGTACAAAATGTTTTTCTGTATGCAAAAATCTTTCCATGGACAGCCATATCCTGTTTCCTATTCTCCCTTCATTGGGACTACCTCTGCACAAATCAAGTAGAAATTGGTTCTAACTGACATAGTTTCATTAGGGAAGATGATACATCTAGTGAGGATCAGGTATATCTGCAAAAGTAATCCAAAATCAACCAAACAAAGAACTTTCCTTGTAGAAATCAAGAGTAGGGGTAAAATTTCCAAAACTATCCAAGTGAATTAGGAGACTAAGTCCCATTTTAAAGGGCCGAAATGACTTCTTGAATTTAAATTCCATTGACTTTTAAGTGTCTTAGTGCTATGCCATGTTTGAAAAGGGGACTTAAGCTCCTAATTCACTTAGATACTTTTAAAAAAAATTCCCTAGGTCTTTAAAAAAGAAAAAAAAAATCACTGACCCACTTACCAGTAGCAAATGGAAAAGTTTCCTTTAATCTCTCATTTTGTAAAAAAATCTAGCCCTTACAAATAATGTATAGCCCGTAAGAAAGACCAGCAAACGCACATTTCCCTGCCCTCTGCCCCCTGCCCCGCACCCCGCCTGCAATTCCAACACAGTCCTCAATACAACACACATAGCAGCCAGAGGTTTTGGACAGTTTAACCTAATATAGCAGCCAGAGGTTTTGGACAGTTTAACCTAATTAAGATTTGCCTACATAGCAGCCATAACCTACATACGGGGAGAAGAGAGAGCCAAAGGATTGTAAAAATTCTAAAGCATCCAACACCTCTTGACCAGAAGTTCATATAAAAGCTCCCTCTAGTCAGAATCTAGAGGCAGCAACCTAACAGAAGCCAAATCATCAGCCATCTTCCCAGCAGCTAGAGGTATAAGACCATTCTGATTTTCTTTCACCAGGGTACTGCACCTGGTCCTGGCACATGAAGCCTTAAACCATTGACTTTCATTAACATGTCTGCCTGATAGGTTTTCCAGCTAATGGATATTTGGTCTTTTTTAAAAAAATTCTCATAAGGACAATGTTCCTGGGAAGTCCTGGAAGTGAGGCTTTAACTTTAAATCAAAGAACAGTTCCTTGTGTGTATTATCCTGAAAGGCGCTGAATGTGCTTAAGTCTAAGTGAAGCCAATGACAGCTGAGGACACAAAGCACCTTAATGCATCAAGTATTCTATACCTCCAACTAACAATACCCACAGTCATTTGCTATCCCATTGCCCCTTTGTATATGAGCAGCTGAGTTCTATTTGCCTTATTCACTCACATAACTTTTGCAGAGTTACCAGCCACGTAAGGAGACAGAATTGAGCTAGACTTTGAAGATGCAAAATGAAACCTTCATACATTTGTCTTTGTTTCTCAGATGATTTAAACAATATTCCAAAAGTGTCTTTCCTAAATATTATCATTTATAGTAATGGGTGTTGTAATATAATTACCATTGCTACGAAAAAATTACTTTTCATCAGCATATTCAGTTCCATTCCTCATATCTGTGGATCGTTCTGCTCTATTTTTCTACTATGAAACTCTGACATGCTTTATGACTATGTTTTATGCAAATATCCCATGGTGCAGATGGGAAAGCACACTTTGCACACTCACTGCCCCATTTATAAAACAGTCTTTCAGCAATTTAGCACCACTGCACAACTTGAGATTCTCCACAACTGTACATCCTCCACAACTGTAATTCTAAGCAGGAAAATGAAAATTGATTTGACTTTGCATGTGAAGTTCCAGACTGAGCCCACTTTAAACGTCTGCTTTGCAGGAAAAAGAGGCATCAAGAGTCAAAAAATTTACACAAGATACCTTTAGTTAACAGTCATCAGTAGTATAAGAATGACTAGTCTGGGATAAAGTGGTTCTCCTGTTCTGTACTAAGAAAACCTATTCCTGCCTACTGAATTCTGGAGACTGTTTCTTTATTAGTGATTATAGTACATATGTACATAGCATTGTGTTATTCATTTATATATTCAAATGCAAAAATCACACCAGGCCCAAACACTGTGTGTGACAAGTATAATAAATATAAATACACCAATCATATAGTTCCATATAGAAAATGAACATCAAGAGCCATTTGCCCACATATAGTAGCTACCTTTAAATATCATGATGTCCAAGATGCCAAAGTTTTTTTCCCTCATATTTATTTTATGGGAAAAACATGCAGCACACTCACAAATAATTGTAGGCAAATGGTGGAATTAGTAGTGACCTGTATAATGTGCAAATTAAACTATCAAATATTGGCTTTATTATAAAGGCAACCACTATGATAAATTCAAAAACAAAAAATACAGTCAGTTGCAGAGGTTGACAGCTGAGGAGCAATGTCATGAAATAAGTCAAACTGTAATATATTGGAATGCACAACTGTTCAAAGGCATGAAATGAATGCATTTCTAAATGCAATCCTTCCAAGATAAAATGAGATTAGTACTGAGGCACATAGGGATAGTTTTGGGACCCCGGCTATTTATTATTTATTCATTTAATCATTTACATAAACAGCCTAGATTATTGCGCTGAAACCCAGATTCCCCAGTATGCAGATGTTACAAAACTGGGAGGCACATTAACTAATAATGAAACATGCAATCATACATCAAACTCAGATTACCTAAATACCTGGATTAACAGATCACGGAGGCAGATAGAGAATTAGGCCTGCAGCAAACAAGGGCACTGTGACAGGGTAATCTACCTGTTTAAGGGAAGTGGTCAGCCATCATGTGGTGAAGCCCTTTCAGATTACGAAAAGATCCTATGTATAGATACACACAAAGACCTGAAGACACTGACTGAGAGGATGTGGCCAAGGAAATAAGTACTCCTTGGTAGGCTATCGTGTAACTGTCTTTTTAAAGGCCTGCGGGCAAGAGACTTGCACAGAGAGCAGGGTGAGGCTCCCTGCTCACCTGACCAATTGGGGATGAGCTGAAGGAAGGGAACCGACATAAAGGCTGCCTCCTCCCTCACGACAGGGCAGAAACAGCTGGAGGAGGTTGGCCTGCTGAGTGCTCTGGACCTGACGATTAATTGGAGAAAAGGCTTCAGTCAGAGAGAAGCTGGCTACAGGCCTGCATCTGGACAATTTGTAGCCCAGCTCCAAGAGCTGAGGACACCTGTGGAAGGAGAGGAAGAGGAACTGGTTAAAATACAGAGCGGCTCCATGGAGGAAAGCTTGGGACTCTGCTTTTCAGAGAGCTGACCAAGACTATTTTCAATCTTCCCTCATAGGCCATGTTTTCTAGACCTTTAATCATTTTTGTTGCTTTCCTCTTGACTTTCTAGAATTGGTCCACATCCTTCATTAAACATGGCACCTAGAACTGGACACAATACTCCCACTGAGGCTTAATTAGCATGGAGTACAGTGGAAGAATTACTTCTCGTGTCATGCTTACAACACTCCTGCTAATACATCTCAGAATGATGTTTGCTTTTTTTTGTAATAGTGTTACCCTGTTGACTCATTTAACTCATGGTCCACTATGACCACCAGATCCTCTTCCACAGTATTACTCCTGGGAAGTCATTTCCCACTGATTGTTCCTTCCTAAATGGAGTACTTTGCATTTGTCATTATTGATTTTCATCCTATTTACTTCAGACCATTTCTCCAGTTTGTCCAGATCATTTTGAATTTTAATCCTATCCTCCAAAGCACGTGCATCTCCTACCAGCTTGGTATCATCCACAAACTTTATAAGTGTTCTCTCTAGGCCGTTATCTAAATCACTGATGAAAATATTGAACAGAACCAGACCCAGAACTGATCCCTGAGGGACACCACTACTTTTGCTCTTCCAGCATTATTCTGAACCACTGAGAATGGCTACTCTCTGAGAATGATTTTCCAATCAGTTATGCACCCACCTTGCAGTAGCTCCATCTAGGTTGTATTTCCCTAGTTTGTTTATGAGACGGTCATGAAAGACAGTATCAAAGGCTTTACTGAAGTCAAGATATACCATGTCTACTCCTTTCCCCCAATCCACAAGGCTTATTATCCTGTCAAAGAAAGCTATCGGGCTGGTTTGACATGATTTGTTCTTGACAAATCCATGCTGACTGCTACTTATCACCTTATTATCTTCTAGATGTTTGCAACCTGCTTAATTATTTGCTCCATTATCTTTCTTGGTACAGAAGTTAAGCTGAGTGGTCTGTAATTCCCTGGGTTGTCCTTATTTTCCTTTTTATAGATGGGCACTATATTTTCCCTTTGCCTGTCTTCTGGAATCTCTCCTGTCTTCCATGACTTTTCAAAGATAATCGCTAATGGCTCAGATATCTCCTCAGTCAGCTCCTTGAGTATTCCAGAATGCATTTCATCAGGCCCTGGCAACTTGAAGACATTAATTTGTCTAAATAATTTTTAACTTGCTATACAAGAGGTAAAAGAGGAGAGGTCAGAAATGGAGGACACAGTCTCTGACAAAGATAAACAAGATTAGAGGAAAAATGCAAATGAATGGTACCTCTCTGAATATACTAAGTCTATAACCTCTGAAAGAAGTTTTCATAAAAAATCAGATTATTTTACCAGTCCCAGAAAACAAACAAAAACAGTGCAATAGTTTTCCACATTAGTTCTTCATGCCAAGTAATCTATAATCTTGATCCTGTAAAAGGATCCATTCATGCAAACATTCCATTAGAGAGTGCTATTGATTTCATTAGGGACATCACAGGGGTTTAGGGCTTCCTGTGCTTGGACTTTTTAAATGTGTAGGGACTATGAGTTCAAGCTAGAATAAGTACCTCTCTGGTATCTGAAATAATCATTTCTGATGATATAAAAATATATCAACATACAATTGTACAGACTTCAATATGAAAACTTATTCCAATTTAATCCTCATCAATTAATATGGAAACAAGTACCTCATGGATATAGAAAGGGATGATTTTATTTCTTTAAGGACAAAAATAAATCAAATCATAGCAAGCAAACCACAGTAAGTACTATATTGACTGGTAAACTGCACCAGCAGCTCAATGAAAATAAATATTCAATAGTACACTCAGGAGAAAAGAACAAAAAATGATTTTCTGCAAGTAGAGCTGGTAGAAATTTTTACAAAAAAAATAAAATTGACTAATTTTGCAGATTTTTGTTTCCATTTTTCAACCAGCTATAATAAAAGCATATTGTCCAGGAGAGAGTTTCAGGAGTCACTTAAATTTTAGGTGCAATTATTTTACCTATATTATAAATATTATACAACTGTTTTCTACATCAAATTAAGTAGATAGGTTTGCTTTTAGTATTAAAAGATTTCCATACATTTCATTCATATAACACATTTTACTCACTTTCCAGGAAAGAGAATCTTGGAAAATGTAGCCAAAATAGTTATATGAGCTTTTTGCATTACATTTTCATTACTTCAATTTTTGTTTATTTCTAAGTATTACTTATGTTTTTCAGTGTTAATTTTCTGCACGCATATAATTCTATTTTTTCTCTTGCTGCATTCTGCTGTATCCAACTTTTCTTTCTTTTTGCTTCAGTTTCTTGAGCTTCAGTTCCTTGTGGTTCTGTTTTTCTTGCCTACCTCCTTTGTGTATCCTACTTATTTATCTCTTTTCTCACTTTCCAATTCTCTCTCTCTCCACATCTTCCCTATCTCTCTCTTTTCTCTTTCTGTGCACATACTACCAGCATTGTTTCAACAGCAGCTTGAAACTAACAAGACTCTCAACAGCTACTTGTCTTGGGGCTTAGAGCTCAGAGTTTTGTCTGCTTCAAACTGCTTTGGAGAAAGTATTTCCTTATTTCTCCACTTTATCATTTCCCTAGTAAAACTTAAATAAAACATTACAGGTTAAATCTGTTTCAGACTTATCAAAACTTTGCTAGTGAAGTAAATTGTAAGTTTATATCTGCAGTAAGAAAACAAAGTACAGTGGCAAAATTCGTAGACAACTTATTAATAAAAGTCAAGCTTAAGATTGGATGGGAATAAGCTTTGTATTTTGGTATAGCTCTAATTTTGAAACTAGCCAAAATATATTAGAAAACACCACAACCTTGTGACCTTCTCAAGGCCTAGAAAGTAGCTGCATTACTAAAAGACAGAGTAGATGAGGCAAACTTCAGTGGGAAAGAGCAGTGTTGATATTTTACTTTGGTTCTACCTTCACGCACCAAGTCTCAAAGATGTGACATTATAAGATGGACGTTGACGCATTCCCACTAGGGATCAAAGATCACTCATTCTCATTTTCTGGGAACAGTCATAGTACCCCCACATGTTAGATAGCAGCCCCTAATTATCATTGGAGTTGGAAAGTGCTTTGTTTATTCCCTTGTGTTGTAACACCACTGTAGGAAGTTGACATTGCACTGGTACAACGGAAGAAAAACAGCCTTTTCATTTGTTGGCCACCAAAAGTCCAGCCACTCACACTGTATTAGGGATGGGACTAATGCTTACCAGCTTCCCTTTGTAGTAAAAATGTGTGAAATGGGAAAATATCTCCAAAAAAGATTATAAAGATAAAAATGAGCTACAGAATTTTGTAACATGCCATCCATTCATGAAAATAAGATCTCTGTAATAAATGTCTATGGAAATGACTAAATGAAAATGTAAAAATGTTCTACAACATCACATGGCAATGTCTGTAATGGGGTTGCCAAATAGTAGGGAAGTGTGCAGTGAGCTTTTTCAAGACTGATGCCATCAGAGAAGATCTCACACATGGTTTGCAGATGCCTCTGCTTGGTACATAGGGGTCCTCTGGGCATTGGAAGTGATGACTCTAAGCAATGTTAACTAAGAATCACTTTTCTATAACAACATAGGCACTGACCCCACAAAAGACTTATGCTCATATTTAACTTTATGCACTGAAAGTCCCATTAAAATCAATATGTACAAAGTGGGATACTCACTATGTATACTACTCACTATGTGTAGTGAGTATGTATACTACTCACTTTATGTATACTACCCACTTTATGTATACAATAAACTATATATTATACTATATACTAGTCATACTACTGAATGACTACTCACTATGGGACTATGTATAAAGTGAGTAGCCCCATTAAAATCTTTATGTATAAAGATAAATATGTTCATAAAAATCTTTGTGGAATTGGGGGCTAGGATGGTGGGGTTTGGTTTGGTGTGGCTTGTGTTTGCATGCATAGGATTCAATTCCTACAACTGCTCCCACATTTCTTAAGACTTCATTCCTAATTATGGAGTATGGGGATCTACTAGGAGCCACTGATTTTGTCCCGTATGTTGGTATGACAGCAAACCAAGCAGGAGGCTTTGCTTTGCATATAGAATTTTGAGGCAGATTTTGCAGGAAATAGTTATGCTTCTCAGAGTACAAGCTATAACAGCATATGGTCATCAGTCTCCTTCCCCACACCATATGCCTCCATGACACTGGTTGTTAACACATAGGGTTTTTCAGGGGTAGAGTAAAAAAATCAAAAAGACATACTGAACTCCTGTCACTGCACTGGTCAGTGGACAACAAAAGACATCCATTTCAATTAGAAGCATTTTAGAACCATAAATGTCTGATTAACTGAATCAACAAAGTGTTCATAAGCAAATAAGCGTGTGATTTAAACATAAGGGGACAAATCCCGTAGTTCTCACTCAGACAGCACATCTGGCCTGAGGACACTACAAGCACAAAATGAAAGTTTGTGAACAATTATTTCTCATGAGCTGCAGGAGGTATTTAGCTACAAAGATTTATTAATTTACTGACACTTAATGTGTGCTACATGGGTACTCTACAGACAACATTCCTGGAGGAGCTTACCATGTAGGTATATATATATATATATATATATATTCAAAGGGGCTGAGCATGAGATGAAGAATGAAAGATGATTATCACAGACATGCAGAGAGAAAAAAAAATACAAGGAATGTAGTTTAATTAGGCTGCAACTTCACTGGTATATCTCATCTGGGATCTACACAATAGTGGCAGATTTCCACTGTAACAACTATCAGCTCCGCACTCCCAGTCCATAGCTGGGATCCCACTGCACTCCCCTTGTAAGAGTCTGGGGAGAAGAGGTTGTCTCCTCGATCTAGCTGACATTAGCAACTCTAACCTTATCCCTCAACTTCTTTAGAGGATGCCTTACTCTAAGTCGACTTCCAATTTTAATTTATCGGGGATCTAGACCCCCTATGGACAGGGCTAGTGCAAGGACATTTTGTACCCTAGGCGAAACTTACACCTTGCGCTCCCCTTCTCCCTCCCCTTCCCGCAGAGCATCGCTTATTATAACCTTTCAAAATACTTTCAGAAAGACACCCTTTTTAGTCACATATACTTCCTTCCTTCATTCTTTCATATCAAAATCTACTACTTTTTATTTTACCTTTAGAATATCCAATTATTGTTATTAATAAAATGTATAAAATTAGAATGGTGGATATTCCATCATACAACAACAACTGAAAATATCAATATGATAAATTTCAGCAACCTACACAAGCATATTCACACATAACCATATACACTCAGATACTTAACATACACACACAATTGACACAAAGTATTAGTGAAATGATGCAGCAGCACTTGCCTGAGTCTTAGATCTGAAACAACTCAACAAAAATAGTTAGCCTCAGTCGACAACGTCTGAAAACTAGTAAACTTAGCATTATAAACAGCCTGTCAGAATGTGTAACGCCTGCACACAATGAGAACAATTAAGTCTTTGCCACTTTGTACTGTAGTGAAGCAGTACGCTTGTACCCACAACACAGAGGCGGCATAGGCTATAGCTATAATGGATGAGAGAATGACAAGTTAAAATGCACATTCAATGATGTTTCTCTTTTCTTTATTCATTCGTTTTCCAGCAATAGTGTAAAAATAAAATTTGTTGCACTGCTTTTTGGTGCCCCCAAATCTTACCACCTTAGATGGCTGCCTAGTTCGCCTAGTGGTTACGCGGGCCCTGCCTATGGATCAAGCACCTGCACCGGGCACGTGCCACCAAGAGATGCCAGCAATTAGCTAGTCTGCCTCCTCAAATTTACTTAGATAGGGCTTTGGAATTTATATATCTGAACTAGATGGAGTGGAGTGAAGATCTGACACCCTCTCAGTGTCCAAACTCCTCCCCACCCCCCGCAACACACACAACCAACTAAGGGCTGGCAAGATGAGTCATAGTACTACAAGAGTGTGGGAAGGTTGGAATTTGACCCAATCAAAGAACTACAGACAATGTGGGGACTTCTGGTGCCAGGCCACTATTCCCTCACTGGGAAGGGAATTACCTCAGAATAGGAAATTTCAGTTCATGGCAATGTCAAAGAGCATGTATTGCTCTTTGGTGAAATGGGATCCCATTTGTTAAGAACTGGATTGGTTGTATCGACAGCATAGCTTGGAAGAGGAACCTAACAAGTTATCCTTACCAATCACAGCATTCAAAGGGCATCCAAAGGATATGGAGGTCTCTGTCAGGAAGTATATACATACTAATTTTTCCTGTTTATCCCATCCTTCAGGACACATGAGCTGGTGACTGGATGTGCTGTGTAACAGGAAGCCTTGAGCCAGCCAGGACTGGTTAAATAGCCCTGCCTGTTCCATAATTAGGTGCCTCCCAGATTGAGATGGTGGGACTACTGGGGTCAGGAATTAGACTGATAAAAGGCTCTCATGAAAAGGGCTGAGAGGACTCAGTGAGAGGAACCTGAGGGAGCAGGTTGGGCTCCTTTGGAAGGCTCTGGTGATAGGGTTTGCAGGAAGAGGGAAAGCAGTTGGGGTTGGGGGTCTGTACTCTATAACAAGCAGGGAAAGACTTAAATGTAGTCTAGAATAGTCTGAGAACTGAGCCTAGAAGGTGAGCTGAAGGGTAGCTCAAGAGGGACAGAGGGATCATATGTCTGGACATATATTTGTACTTATGTTACCCCAAAAGGGATTTAATTTGTATAGTGACTTAGCTTGGTTTATCCTGATCATGACCACTTCTCCAACAGCTGTACTAAAACCTGATAAAGTTCTGTTAATCCAGTATCCTCCTGCAAAGTGTTCACCTCAATAAACAACCTAAATTAGCCTATGATACCAAGGACAATACTGTCAAATTCGAAGAAGGCTCATTCATGTCCTCAAGTGGCATTGAAGTGAATTCCTTCATGCTTTCAAAGTGCTTTTAGCATTGCATTAAGACAGAACTGGTCAAGAAATGGTTCCAGAGGTATAGCCACACCTAAAAAAGCTCCTTGCTGGTTTCCTGCACCAACTCTCAAATTCTTCCCACCTCATACTCTGAATGACTAGAAAAAGAAACTGTTACCAGCATGGACCATTTCATCTTTCAGGCCCATCTCTCATCCAATCCTCCTTTAAAGAAAAGCTACTGCACTGCTTCAGATAGGATCCAAAACTCAATAAATCGTCCATCTCTTAATATGTCCTTAATAATACATTTGCTCTGGACATGGCTGAGGAAACAGTCAATTGCCAAGAGCAAGGATGCCACCCACGGTGTGAAAATTAAAATGGTTATGCTTGTATTCATGCGAATTAATCTTCTTGGATACCACAGCCCTTCTAGCGAAGTCCCACAAGCCTGCCAGTTTACAAACAGTGAGTAGAGATACCAAACTCAGGCACATGTAACTGTAGCAGGCTGCTCTGTTGCCTTCTCACAGCTTTTTTTCTCCTCCTGCTACTCCAGGCATGAGGGAGGGAGGGGTGACTCCAGCCAGAAGGACAGGGTTGAGATACCCTCCTCCAGGTATACAGCTCTAAATGACCTACCTGAGCCCCACCAGCCAGCTCACCAGCTGAATAAGTACAGTGAAAAGCTATTAAGAAGAAACATCAAGAGGACTGAAGGAAAATAAAGAACAGACTTTCTTTCAGGTTGGTTTGTTTGAGAGATGTTTTATAACCTTTGGACCAAATTTCTCACATTATATTAAAAAGAAAAGCATTTTTTGAAATGGCACAGATGGAGAATCACAGAACTTGTAAAATTCAGAAGGTAGAGAATAAGAATATTGTAGTGTATTTTATAGGTAACATAATTGCTAACATTTTGGATAATAAAAACCCTCGAAATTAAGACCTGAATTACACATAAATATAGTGATAGGGCTGTGCTTCAAAAATCTCACATTCATGCTCGGTTTTCATCTAACAGTGAAGCCAAGAGTGAATAACCAAAAGCCCATGTAACTCTTCTACAGTAAGAATAACTAATATATGAGGGAGTGAAATGAAAAGAGCTGGCAATGCATTTCCCCCCCAGCATATCAAGCAAGTTTTCATAAGGAAGCAACGGTCATCAATCACTACCTCATTACCAACCTGTCATCTGGGCTTAGGCTAAATGTATTCTGGCTTGCTGCCATACTAAATGTTCAATGAAACATCCTTAAGGCTCTCTACAAGTTCAGCTGAAGTCGCACATGCTATACATCAAAGAGGAACATTAGCGTTATCATAGCTTAATAAATAGTGCCATTCTGGCAATGTAATCCTATCTTCTAGAGCTATCTACCATTCCCAATATTATACTGCTTAAGTAAACAATCTTGCTGTCTTGTGTTAAGTTTATTTAGTGAAAATGAATGTACAGATAATTAGTCATACTGTTAAAGATATGCTTCTACCCCTGCTGAAGAACAAATGTGAGCAAAAATAGCATAGTATTTTAAAGCACACATCATAAAGTTTATCCTGAAATGTTTGTTCATAATGCATGCATATTATAATTTATTACCCAGGATTTATGTTTTTGCTTTGCCAGAAAATTGTGATGATAGTAAAGTAGCCCCAAATATCATCAGTCTTTCAAAAATTATATCGACTTAAATAATGGCATATTGTACAGTTGTAGGAATGTAACACAGTAACTGAAGCTGTGTCAGCACTTCTGATACAAGGTGAAAAGATTGCAATTACTTACTTCTGGCATAGTCCTTATTTTGGTAAGTAATTCCATTGACTTCAATGAGAATAGTCACAGAAGTGAGGTTACTTAAGTGCATTTATATGCTTGTAGGATTAAGTCCTACATCTGTTTTATTATCAGGTTAAAACTGTCATTAAAAATGCATCCAGATTGAAATATGACAGAGGTTTCAGACAAAATATGCATTAACTGCCCCTCCCCACCCTCACCCCAAATATAGAAAGAGTAAAACGGTTTGGCTATTGTAAAAATATTCTAATATGAAAAGCAGTTTAGGAAGCTTTTTTCACTCTTATAATTTAAAACAACCACAACTTTGATTTAAAATATTCAATTTGGCATGTGATTAGGCCATAATGTTGTATAATTAAAATGTGAAAAGTGGATCCAACACATGTTCAGTCACAGTTTTTCCAAATTATTTTAAACATACCGCAGACAGACTGAGCTGAGTCCTGATCAGTAGGCTCAGCTTTTTCTGCTAAAGACACATTGGTTTGAGCTACTGCTCAGAATCCTATCCAGCCGTGCCTGCAGATCCCTTCCTTTGCCTGTGAGGATGAATATGCACCAGCTGCAGTCTCCCCTGACAGGGGGTGGGAAGAAATTTGATCCTGTCAAAGTCGTCTCCTGATTTGTGGGGAAGGAGAAGGAGGAGAGGAAAACAAAAAACAACAACAACAACACACACACACACACACACAAAATCTCCCTGACTTATGAGGAGGTAGAGAGAAGAATCTGCACAACATTTTTAAGGATCACAGGTTAAGAATCTGATGGCATCAGAACTGTGTCAGTCTACAGAAATGAAAATGAAAGGGATTCCAGCTGGCGGATACCTTCCACATTCCCAGGATGAATTTTGCTGCTGGCTGGCTGAATGTCTCTCCCACACCTAGAGCAAGGGATGGGTGAAGAGAGGAAATAAAGAAGCATAACATAAGACCCATCTTGCATAAAATATATTTCAGTTATGTCATATCCATAATATAACCATATCTCCATAAAGAACATGGATTGTAATGTCACACATACCTTCTCTATATTGACCTGTTGACCTGGGGGCTAGAGAATCAGAAGGGTAGCTGTGTTAGTCTGGAATTGCAGAAGTGAAAAAGAGTCCTGTGGCACCTTAAAGACTAACTAAAGTATTAGAGCATAAGCTTTCATGGGCTAATACCCACTTCGTTGCATCCGACAAAGTGGGTATTAGCCCACAAAAGCTTATGCTTTAATACTTTAGTTAGTCTTTAAGGTGCCACAGGACTCTTTGTCACTTCCAGGGTTTAGAGAGTTTCATTATCAGAATAACCTACCAGTGAATATTGATTGCAGTATGTTCGGGTATTTAGGGAGAATTCTGTTTAGGAAAATTTTGTTGTGATCCTGTTAGATTTATAATTCTTAGTCCTTATGTCCTCCAAACAGACTTGTAGCTGCTTTTCTCCTCATGTTGTTCTAATCTTACAGGTTCCTCTACAGGGGAAGTCAAATAGAGTAAGGGAAAAAGCCCTTTTCATCTTCGATTCTCCTTCTGTGACATCTGTAATATTCTGCATATTTATAAATATAAAAATAAAAGGAAGTTCATCTT
The DNA here is from genome assembly GCA_007922305.1 of Dermatemys mawii. Lineage (NCBI taxonomy): Eukaryota > Metazoa > Chordata > Testudines > Dermatemydidae > Dermatemys > Dermatemys mawii. The sequence goes on along the minus strand of ML677352.1, from coordinate 17,928,880 downwards.
TCCTCAGTCCATGCCTTTAGCCAGTTCTTTGGGTTTAATGAGTTATATCTCTCAGTTTTGAGGTATAAGCATACGTTCATGTCAACATTGTTTTCTCTTCTCCCTGGGCATTAGAAGTCATTTTTCTAAGATGTTCTATGTAATTTAAGCAATTATGAAAGCAATGTACATCTGGTTTTACTGTCCCAGGATTTGACAAAGTAGTGTTCCATCAATGATAACAATGTCTTTCATGTAAAATGGAAGCTGCAACCTGAGTATGCTGATGTAGTAACCTTTCAGCCTACAAGTTGAGTGCAATTATAGTATTATGCCAACTACGAGGTTTTGGGAGTATTTCTGCAGCAGGTGTTCACTCACAGAACATATGGAATAACTGCTGTACACTAATGTATTCTGAGCTCTAGCAGTGTCCTAACCCTTATAAATTTTGGAAAAAGATGAATTAGGTAGCCATAGTTTAAATCAGTGCCATGCAGCTGTTCCTATAATTTAATTTAAAAACCAAGTTGAAGACATCAGAAGCAAAGACTAGGAAAAGCAGGGGGTCAGCACATAAGGACCTTGGAAGTCTATTCCAGTTCTTAACTAGTTAGCAAAGGTGGATTTCTTTTTCTGTGGGGGAGCTAATATCTAGCCTAAATCTCCCTTGCTGCAGATTAAGCCTGTAACTTCTTTTCCTACCTCCAGTGGACATGAAGAACAATTGATCAAAGTCCTCTTTATAAAAGCTTGTCGCATATTTGAAGACTATCAGGTTCCCCTCAATCTTCTTTACTCAACAGCAAACATGTCCAGTTTTATTAGCCTTTTCTCATAGGGGAGATTTTCTAAACCTTTTATCATTTTTGTTGCTCTCCTCTGAACTCTCTCCAGTTTGTGCACTTCTTTCTTAGATTATGGTGGCTAGAAATGGACACAGTACTCCAGCTGAGATTTTACCAGTACTGAGCAAAGCAGGACAATTACCTCCAGTGTCTTACATACAACTCTTCTGTCAATACACCCCAAAATGATATTAGCCTTTTTACACTGTTGATTCATGTTTAATTTGTGATCCCATTATAAACCCCAGATCCTTTTCAGCAGTACTACTGCCTAGTCAATTATTCCCCATTTTGTAGTTCTGTATTTGATTTTTTCCTCCCTAAGTATAATATTTTGTACTTGTCTGTATTGATTTCAGACTTATTCTCTAATTTGTCAAGGTTGTTTTTAATTGTAATTCTGTCCTCCAAAGTGCTTGCAAATTCTTCCAGCTTGGTGACATCTGCAAATTTTATAAGCATACTATTCATGTCATCATCCAAATAATTAATAAAAATATTAAATAGTACCAGATCCATAGCACGCCCATAGTGTGGAACCCCACTTATATGCATCCTCCCAGTCTGACAGTGAACCATTAATGACTACTATTTGAGTACAGTCTTTAAACCAGTTGTGCATGTACTTTATTATAATTCTATCTAGATCAGGGTGGGCAACCCCAAGGGCCACATCGGGGTTGCAAAATTGTATGGAGACTGGGTAGGGAAGGCTGTGCCTCCCCTATTGAACCCCTACCCACTTCCTGCCCCCCTCAAAATCCCCAACCCATCTAACCACCCCTGCTCCTTTTCCCCTAACCACCATCCTGGAACCCCATCCCCTATCTAAGCCCCCCTGCTCCTTGTTCCCTGACCACCACCTCATGAGACCCCCACCTAACTGCCCCTCCAGAACCCCAGCCCCTACTCAACCCCCTCGCCGCTCCCTGTCCCCTGACTGCCGCAACCTCTATCAACACTCCCGCCCCCTGACAGACCCCCAGGACTCCCACACCTATCTAACCCCCAGTCCCCTGACCGACCCTTCATCCAACCTCTCCCTGTCCCCTGACTGCCCCCCGGGACCCTCAGCCCCCTTATTTAACTCCCTTACCATGCCACTTGGAGCAGCACGTCTGGCAGCTGTGCAGCCCGACAGAGCTAGACACACTGCCCTGCAGGAGTTCCCAGCCCCAGCAGAGCCAGCCATGCCACTGCAGCACTACCCAGGAGCAGCGGGCCAGAGCGCTAGTGGCGTGGCGAAGTGAGGCTGTGGGGGAGGGGCACAGCAGTGGAGGGGGCAGGGGCTAGCCTCCCTGGCTGGGAGCTCAGAGGCCAGGCAGGACGGTCCCGTGGGCCACAGTTTGCCCACACCTGATCTAGACCACATTTCCCTAGTCTGCTTATTAGAATGTTTTGTGGGACTGTCAAAAGCCTTCCTAAATTGAAAGTATATTGCTTCCCCCCTTTCCACTAAGCCAGAGGGAAAATAAGTTGTTTTAGCATGATTTCTTCTTGACAAATCCATGTTAGCTATTACTCACAACACTATTATCCTCTAGCTGCTTACAAATTGATTACACTGCTCTACAGCCAAAATGCTTCTGAAATAAATGTAGTCAAACTTTACTAACTCTGGGTCACTGAGAACGAAAATGATGCTTAAAATTGTTGATTGGCTCTAGTTTTCAAGATATCCTATTGGGTCAGTATATACGACCCTTGACATGGGAATGGCGGAGGATAAGTGAGTTATAAAGGGAAGGGATCTCAATTTAAACCAGAAATAACTAAAATACATCTTTAACTGGATCTATGAATAAATCTATGATTGGGTTTGGACAGTACTTGCTTTTTAGGCAAAACAATGAATGACGCAATCTGAAGCTGGTATTGCGTCATACATGATATGAATTGCATCATGTTATTCCTAGAAGTCATGGATGATGCAATCATAACGAAGCTTACATCACTCTGCTGTAATTGCCCTATATCAGCTCTAGAAATCATACAGTGTCATGCTCTCTTATTTATCAGTGTTTGATTTTGCAAAGGGACACATTTCTGGTTAGCCAAAGTGAGCAGAGATGCCTCGTACTTGTGTGAACAGTGCAGATAACTTCTGCTATGTTTGTGGTAAAGTGACTTTTGCATCACAAAAGCGCAGTATAACCACTATGGTTAAGAAAGCCTATCACCTTTATTTTGGCTGCAAATTGGAGATCAGGACAAGAGGTGGGCCCCACACATACGCTGCAACACTTGTGCAACAAATCTTCACCAGTGGTTGAACAGGAAAAGGAAATCTATGCCTTTTGCAGTGCCAATGATTTGGAGAGAGCCAACAGATCATACCAGCAATTGTTACTTCTGCATGGTGCCTCCAGTTGGGAAAGGTGTGTCAAAGAAGAAAAAGTGGACTGTGCATTATCCAAACATTCCATCAGCTATACGCCCAATACCCCACGGAGAAGGACTGCCGGTTCCTGATGCACCAGAATCATTCTCACTTGAGTCAGACGAGGAAGAGGAAGAGGATGAAACTTCTGGTCCTGAACCATCAATGTCACAAGACCCACATTTTCTCCCATCCTCCTCCTCTGAACCACACCTCATAACACAAGCTGAACTGAATGACCTTGTCAGGGATTTGGAACTACCCAAGAGTAAGGCAGAGATATTGGGCTCCAGACTACAGCAATGGAATCTCCTGGCAGGTGATGTTAGGGTTTCCATGTTCCGTGACCGTCAAAAGGACCTTGTCCCATTCTTCTTCATGGAAGGTGATCTTGTAGCCTGCAACAACATCGATGGTGTGATGGCAGCCCTCAACATCGTTCACGATCCAGATGAGTGGAGACTCTTCATTGATTCATCGAAGACGAGTCTTAAAGCTGTTTTGCTGCATAATGGCAATATTTTGCCATCAATTCCAGTTGGTCATGCAGTCCATATGAAGGAAACCTATGACAACATGAAACAACTTTTGAGGTGTATAAACTATGACCAACATCAGTGGCAGCTTTGTGGCCATTTGAAGGTTGTTGCTCTCTTGCTTGGTCTGCAGACTGGATACACAAAGTACTGCTGTTTTCTCTGCGAATGGGATAGTCGTGAAAGAGATTCCCACTACATCAAGAAAGATTGGCCACTCCGACAGTCATTGGAGCCTGGGAGGAAAAGTGTTCAGCATCCACCACTTGTTGAATCAAGGAAGATTTTGTTACCACCTTTACACATCAAGCTGGGTCTGATGAAGAACTTTGTCAAGGCCATTGACAAAACACAAGCAGCTTTCAAGTACCTCCGTGGAAAATTTCCAAGGTTAAGTGAAGCTAAGATAAAGGAAGGTGTCTTTGCTGGTCCTCAGATTCGTGAACTTCTTCAAGATGATGCATTTAACCATGCACTGCGTGGAAAGGAAAAGACGGCATGGAAAGCCTTCCACTTAGTGGCAATACATTTTCTCGGAAACAACAAGGCAGACAACTACAGGTTGTTGGTGGAAAACCTCCTCAAGGCATACAAAAGCCTTGGTTGCAACATGTCACTATAGATACATTTTTTGCACTCTCATCTAGATTTTTTCCACCGAACTGCGGAGCAGTGAGCGATGAGAACGGCGAGCGACTTCACTAGGACATTGAAACAATGGAGAAACGCTAACAGGGCAAATGGAGCCCATCGATGCTTGCAGACTATTGCTGGACAGTGACAAGAGATGCTCCATTTAATGAATACAAGAGACAAGCCAAGAAGCGCCAAGTAGACACTGAAGAGGACTAAACTATGTACATAATAGTTTTTTGCCTTTTGTTTCATAATATTTTATTTCTATAACCCTTTTGCTGATTTTTAAAGTGTTACATAAAAAGGACAGGTGAAATATTATCATGTAAAGCAACCATAAACACATGAAAAGACCTACGTTTACAATTTATGATTAAAACTCTACTATCTACACGATATACATAGACATAAAATGTAAAAACTTAAATATCTTAGAAACAGTAGACGATCAGTTGTTTTAATTGTCATATTTGAATTCAGCACATCAAAATACATAATAAATATCACATTTTATCTCTGAAGCAGACGACTTCTAAAAAATTGTAAACCAGTGTTATTTAATATCTTTCCAGGTATGCAAGTTAGAATGACTGGTCCATTATCGCCTGGGTCCTCTGTTTCCCCCCTTTTAAAGACAGGTACTACTTCTGCCCTTCTCACCTATTTTCCATGAGTTTTCAAAGACCATTAATAAAGGAACCAAGGTTGCTTTAGCAAGTTCCTTAAGTACCCTAGGATGATTTTAACATAGGAGTAGCTGGGGAGCTATAAGAATTGGGATGGTACCAAAGCAGTCTAAAAGAAGCTGTTGCTCTGAGGGCCTGATGCTGCTCCCAAAGTAGAAGAACGGAGGTGGGGCCACGACAGGCTTAAGATATCCACAGTCCTTATGTCAGAAAGAATTTCATCTAGGGAAGGAGTTGGCAAACCTTTTGGCCCAAGGGTCATATCTGGGAAGGGAAATTGAATGCAAGGCAGAGGAGGGGTGCAGGCTGTACAGTGGGGCTCAGGGAAGGTGGTTGGGGTGCAGAAGGGGTTGCAGTGTTGGACGGGGCTCAGGGCAGTGATGCAAGAAAGGGTGCAGGGTGCGGAACAGGGCTCAGGGCAGAGTTTGGGGTGCAGGAGGAGTGTGGCAGGGGACTCAGAGCAGGGGTTTGGGGTGCAGGGTGTATGTGGCAGCAGGTTAGCGTGCAGGCAGGGGGCTCAGGGAAGGGAGTTGGGATGTGGGGTGCAGGAGGAGTTCAGGGTGCAGGCTCTAGCCTGGAGCTGCTTACCTGGTGTGGCACTGGGGTGGCAGCTGCGTGCACCGGGGCCAGGCCAGGGCAGGCTCCCTGCCTGCCCTAGCCCTGGCCCAATGCCACATTGCTCTGCTCTGGGAAGCTGCAGGTACCACATCTCTGTGGCCCCTGGGGGAGGGGGAGCAGAGGGCTGGACGTTCTGCCTTAGCCTCTGGGTATCTCCCCTGAAGCTCCTATCAGCTGCGGTTCCCCATTCCCATCCAATGGGAGCTTCAGAGAGGTACCCACAGGCAAGAGCAGCTCAAGGAGCCCTCTGCCCCTTCTTCCTCAGGGACCACAGGAACATGGTGCCAGCTGCTTCCTGGAGCAGAGTGGGGCCCACTGCTCCATGAGGATGGCAATCTCATGGGACAGCTCCAAAGCCTTGAGGGTCCAAATCTGGCCTGTGGGCTGTAGTTTGCCCACTCCTGATCTCGGGTTAAAACTTAGAGCTAAGAAATTTGCATTTCAGTCTGAAGGAAGAAAGGAAGATAAATCATTCTTACCTTTCACATAGATTTTATTCCCCCCTTTCAAAATGTTTTATGCTTAGGAGGATGTGTCAGAATAGTGCACAATGAGTAAGAAGCCCTGGATTTTATTGTTATCTCTGCAACAGACAGACTTTGTGACTTCAGGCAAGTCACTTAATCTCTTTGTCCCAGTTATATGTAAAACTAACATAATACTTGCCTATCTCACAGTGTGTTGGTAAATTTAATTAAGTAATGTGTTTAAAATACTTTGCATTCAAGAACTGACTGGCTTCCAGTTTGTTTTCCCAATGCAATTTAATATTCTTGATTTCACCTATAAAGGTCTAACAGACTGGAGTTTCTATACCTGTCAGATCACCTCTTGACTTTTGTGATTCTGCATCAGCTGTCATCAGCAGACGTGCTTGTGCTAATAAGCCCTTGGTTTAAATATAAAGGGTCTGAAGGCATGGTTCTTCAGTAAGGGTTCCTTGACTTTTGATCTTGCTTCTACTGCTAGATCTCCAGAGTCCAAATACTCCGCCTGTAGACTGGGAGTCAATGTTCAGGAGAAAAAGAGAAGTGCAAGGGTGGGCCCATCTGATTGCAAGGAGCCCCATTACAGTCAGTGGAGTTCCATGGAATCTAAGGGTCACCTCATGTGGTTTAGGTAGCAGATTAAGGGCCTAAATAGAGAAGAGGTGATGCTATTATTATTTTAAATTGGGCTTTTGTGAGGCAAAGTAATCTCTGCTTTATCTCTGTGATAGACACAGCTCAGCACAACCTGCATGCACATGATACACACTCATGAGGTAGCAACTTTGTTTTTCTTTAACTAAAAAGAAAGCCACCTTGTTGCAGTGGATAGCAGAAAGAAATCACCTTTCACAAGACAATTATGACATTCATTCATTGGAGCAAAAACACATTTATAGTAAATAATCTTGGGGGCTTAATAAAACACTGACAGTCTTTCTACCATCAATTCAATAATGTTTCAATTTCAAACACCTAAGAAAAAATTCTAGTCCTATTTAATCCATTGGTGGGGCTTTAAATGTCTGTTTTTTTTATTGTTCTTAATGATTATACCTTCTCGCTGAACTCAGGCTTGTTAACTTTTTGCAACAACTACTTATGCTTGGATCTGGTTGGGAGGGTTAGGCACAGAAATGTTGAATGCTGTGGCCCTATGAAAAGAAGATCTTGGTTTCGTGAGAATCTAATGAGACTTGCAAATATGGCATTGATTTTTTTAGAAGGCTTGTCTTTGAGTACCTTTTTGAAAAAAAATGTATACAATGCCGTCACATTTAAAATCACTATAAAAATCTAAGTTAAAGCTTAACACTCTTAAGAGCAAGATTGTGCCTATCGTATGTATGCAGAAATAAGAGGGAACAAGGAACCTCTCTCATTCTTGCACTCATATACAGGGGTCAGGCTGACACATCAACAGAGGTGTTGACTGGGTGCAGAGGGGAGTGGGTACTGTACATTCCTGAAGAGTGTGGTAGCAGATGTATTTCCCAGACCTCCAAGGGTTTGTGGCTACTTTAAGCTCCGTGTCTCATGGGACTCCTGGTGGGGCCATGCATTACATCATCACCCCCATCTAGACTGTGCCTTAAAGGCATTGTGAAGCCTGAAGATTGTGATACAGACTACAGAAAACAGATAACTCAAAGTTAAAAGGCCGAATTCAGCTTTCACATGTGTGTGCAGAGCTCCCAGCCTTGAATGTCGCACCTGCATCCAAATTTAGCCCATGGCTCAACTCAAGTTGTAATGAATAAAAGGCAGAATGACTGGCAGGGGTGGACTAGAGGATGCAAATCGCATGGACCATAACCTCATTGGAAAGGTTATGATTTACTGAATGTGATTATCCAATTTGTATGCATGTACAATTTCAGTATCTAAAGTTAAGGAATATGGACCATGTAACAATTACAATTGGATGTGTATTGGGAAGACACCCACCAGACGACAGGCCATCAGAGGAAACAAGACCATGAAGATACTAATGTCTCTCCCTCCTGGGAGGCATCCAGGGACTTAACTATGACACTACTAGGTCAGGTGATCTTATCACCTGTTACTAAACATTATCTGGGACTTCTGGTAACATTCCACTGAAAGGGAAGGGAAGGGAGGAGGGGTCAAGTTTGGAAAACAAAGGATTCTCACCTTATGTATATCTTATTTAAGGGTGGAAAGGAAGGCAAATGGGACGCCTCCTTCCAATGGCCTGTCTACTCTAGAAGAAAGACTGCTAAAGACCCCTGAAGGAAATGCCGGGGGGAGTCCAAACTGAGACGGGGATCCGGTCTGAAAAGAAATATAACTGAAACTCTAAACCATAGAAACTTTACAATCTGCCTAAAATAACATTTACGGTAAGAAACTATATTTTGTAACCTGCTTCTTAAGTATATTTAGCTTAGCTTGTGTATACTGTTTTATTTGCTCAGTAATCTGCTTTGTTCTGTCTGTTATCACTTATATTCACTTAAAATTCACCTTCTGTATACCCTGAAACAGCATCAGTGGAAAAGACTAGTCCTAGGATTAAGGGAAGTGGAACCCACATCTCCCAGCCTCGATCAATTCCACACATGCAGTCCATTTAGTACAGCTTCGTGCAGGGAGAGCAGAATTTTACCCTTATTGAAACACACAATTTTTAATTACTTGTTTTTTCCAATTTTTAATTACTTGTTTTCTTAAAATAAATTGAAAATAAGCAACTACATTAATGAAACAGTAGGAGTTAAATTACACAAAAGTCAGGACAACTGGAGTTAAGGTTACTTTAATCTCGTCTCTTGTATGCATACACTGCACTAGGAAATCTCATTAGTTGATCTCCCAACTTATCCACAGGAAAACCCTTTAAAGTTAAAGAAAAAGGTGCCACATAAATATAAATCAGCACAAAAGTAAACCTATTAGCTTAGTATTCCTGGAGGAGCTGGTGTATCACATGAATTATATCATAGTATATTATTTTCTCATGAAATAAGGTATTATGCACATTGCAATAATGGGTCTGATTCTCTCTTCCTACTTGCATCAGTTTAGCATCAGGATATTTGTAGTGATTTCAGTGAACCTCTGATTTATCTGAGTCTTAGAGGACACTCAGGCCCAATCATGTGGCAAGCATAGTGTGCTGTAACATATCCACAAAAGGATAGAGCAAAGGTTGCTGTGGAACCCTAAGTCTGTGTTTTTCTGACTTCAACCTTAACATTACATCAGTGCAGTTTCTCACTTCTAATATATATATTTTTAAAAGAGAAGCTTTTTTGTCCATATGTATAATTTCAATAGTTGTATATAATGCAAAATATGAACATTTAAGGGAAGTTACACCACATTAAGTTTAACCCTCATTTCTGTCTTGGATGATAGATGTAAGAATTCCAACTGAGTTGATTTTATGAACCAGTTAAATGATTTGTATTCAGAACAACATTAAAAATCCCCATGACAAAGTGTACTTGAACAAAAATATTCTGCTTGTGACACATCCTTTACAAGTAATGTGTTTTCATTTTTCACATGTTGCATCTCATTTATTTTATTCAGGCACACATAGTTAAATCTGCAAGATATGGCAAGCTTCCAATACCTGTGAAATAATAAATCATTTCTTACAGATGTTTTCACCCGCTGCAAGGCTGCCGCTCATTAATCAAACTTTATCAGTTTCTATAAGTGGCCAGCGCTAAACAGGAAAGGCACTTCGTTTTGAGTTTTGACTTTTATTCACTGCTTAGTCCCTGACCCTTACTACTACTAGATGCTTGTTACAAATATGGAAACCTACTGTGGAACAGATTTTACTACATGGAATTCTGAAGTGTGTTATAAAAGGAGAAAACTATTTTTTCTCCTAGGATTAAAGGGAACAAAATCAGACTTGTCTTCTAAAATACAGTAAGATACATTTCAAAACTTACTTCTCCATCCCATAAGAAATACATAAACATGTAAGCAAAGATATATTCTGTCACATTTGAAATGTTGTAATAATTCTATATTAGCCACTATGGAAGATATATCTTTTTCCATTTTAAATTATTAAAACTTCATTTCTGAAAACAGAAACCCTATGCTCTTATGAGCATAACTCTTTGACAATACAAAGGAAATGGAACAATGGGAGCAACAAGATATCAGATTTATTATTATTATTATTATGTGTGCAAACAGTTAGAAATTATTAGATTGCTGGCAATTGTTCCCCTTTATAAAATCCCATTTGGCATGATTTTCCTGTCAATTTGTAATTTTGACCTTTTAGCACATAATTTTGCAAATGTGGGGCTAAAAGTTAAGTTTGGGGGGACACCATAATTTTGTTGAAGTGAAGGATGAGGAGGATTATACACAAGTAAGAAACAGTCTGACCCTCTAATAATAATAATAGCACTTAGCTCTTCTATCATGCTTTATCAATAGATGGTAAGTACTATCATTCCCATTTTATACATGGGGAAAGTGTGGCACAGAGAAGTGAAATGACTTTCTCAAAGTCACACAGCAGGCCAGTGGCAGAGCTGTGATTAGAATGCACATCTGCAAAGTCCCAGTCTACTGCTCTGTCCACTAGGACAGTGGCTCTCAACCTTTCCAGACTACTGTACTCCCTTCAGGCATCCAATTTCTCCTGCATACCCCAAGGTTCACTTCACTTAAAAAACTACTTGCTTACAAAATCAGACAACGATACAGAAGTGTCACAGAGCACTATTGCTGAAAAATGGCTTATTTTCTCACTTTTACCATATTATTATAAAATAAATGAATTGGAATATAAATATTGTAGTTACGTTTCAGTGTATAAAGCAGTATAAACAAGTCATTGTCTATATGAAATTTTAGCTTGTACTGATTTCACCAGTGCTTTTTTATGTAGCCTGTTGTAAAACTAGGCAAATATCTAGATGAGTTGCTGTACACCCTGAAAGATCTCTGTGTACCCCCAGGGGTGTACATACCCTTGACTGAGAACCACTAGAATAGGACACACAGCTTCACCTTAATGGCAATTTTCAGATATACTAATATTTGATATTTCTTTAAACAATGTATTTAAACTAAGTAATATGGTTTCTGAACAATAAAGCAGCAAACTTCTCTTACTTCTTTTTTAGCTAAGAGTTCTGTTTGCATATTCCCCAGTTTTTGGAATGAGCACGAAAAGTTTTAAATGTGGTTCGAGCCTTCCATTCATACAGCTCTTACATGGCCCATCAAACAGGGCTTCATTCCTGCAGACTGTAGAAAGTATCCAGAAGAGACTAGAGTGGGGAGTGTTTCTATACTTTAGTAGGATTAGGGACAAAGTCAATGACTGGAAAGACTTTTATTTACATTGAAAACTAAGAGTCCAATCCTTCAATGCACTGGATAGCGGCAGACTCTTGCACCTGTGTGGAGTCCTTTTAGGTAAATTTTTATGGGTGAAATCCTGGCTCTGCTGAATCTTGTGACTTCATTAGAATCATGATTTCATCTGATAATGATTAAAAAATGTCAAAGTTTTTATCAGACTTCCCAGAAAAAAAAATCTATTTTAAGAAGATTTCGCATATGGATTTTGGGCTGATTTTTCTGGCATTTTTAGAGGTATAGGCTTAAAAAAAATCAAATTTGTCATGTGAGGCCAACTTCGACCCTAACTATAGAGCAGTGGTTCTCAAATGTATTTGGTCATGCCCCTCTTCTTTGTGTCTGTAGCTACTTTCACTGTCCGCAACACAAGTAAATATACTGCTGCCCAGGTCTGAAGGCAGAGTGGAGAGCAGTGGCGGTTGGACAGGAGCCCAGCCCTGAGGGCAACGCCGCAGAAGCTGCAGTTCAGAAGTCAGGGTGGTAATGTGAAAAGTGATATATGTCAATATCACTTATCACAGCAGACTTAGCGCCCCATTGCCACCCTGACTCCTGTGCTGCTGCTTATGCCACCCTGGGGCTGACAGCTGGAGCCCTGCTGCCACCTCTCAGTGAGGGATTTGGTCGCGGGGGGGGGGGGGGGGGGAGAAGAGAGTCCAGGCAGTGGGGCTCAGACTAACAGCCTCAGGGCAGCAGTACTCCCACTGTCCCCTTTACCCCAACCTTCCACCCCCCCGGGTGTGCACAGCCCTTCTGCATGAGCCCCAGTCACCCAGGGCTGACAGCAGGAGCTCTTTTACAGAAAAATTCACATATCTTGCCCTTCCCTTGGGAGGCCTGCCTCATAGTTCGAGAACTGCTGCTATAGAGCAACCCCTACTTTAGCACAATGCACCCAATGGGAGCTTTTCCGAACAGCTGCAGAATGTCTACACTAAATTCTACATTTGATTGTCTCATACTCCCTGGCACACAAAGGTTGCCACTTAAGGTCCCAATTTTCCATACTTACATAAAATTCCCACTGCCATAAATAAGTGAGAACTCACAGACCAGGGGAACGAGGCTCAGGTAGCACCCTCATGATTTTTGGCCATGCCAGGGGTTGGAGTAGCCCTGTGTTTAATTTAGACAGCACCATTTTTCTCCTATCCCAGAACATCTCTCCCACACTCTATAGAACTATAGAAGGGGTCCTCCAAAGTCAGCATGTGGCTGTCTTCCTCAGTTTCTGCACCAGGGGAATTCTATGGCCCCTTTTATAGCCCCTCTGCTCAGCATAAAGGACCTGCTATGTGGAGGAGAATCTCACCCAATGGGGGTATTACATGATTATTGGATTCAGTCCTAATTTAGTATGTTGAAACACTTAGAAAGAAAACTAATCCAGAACATGCTCCCACAATGCAATGTATCTGGAATTTGCCTTAAATATGTTTTGACAGTTCATCCAGTACAAAATGTATCTGTTTTCCCTTAGAAACTGAATTAAAGCATATCACACTGATAAGCCTCAAACAACTTGAAACATGTATGCAATAGCTGTTTTGGCTCTTGTAGACAGACAAATGTGGAAATCTTTTGCAAGAAACTCTGTTTTGCTTTCTCAAACCACCTTTCCTTGTGTTTTTTTGGAGATTCAGATCATCTCCTTTCAGAGCTTTAGCTTTTATTTGTCTTTACCAAAAATAATATTTGCTCTTGGTCATGAGCACAATGTGAATCATGTGCTTCTTAATAAAAGTACAAAATATTCATGATTTAGTTACTTGAACAGTCAAATAATGGATGGGATTGTGGCACATTTTTCAATGCACAAGTGCTAAATGCAATACTAATTATGATTTTTATGTATTTATTTGTTTTATACAGTATATGTTCTTCACTCACAAAAACCCAAACTTACTGGAGGAAAAAGCTATACATTTTGAATTGTTGAGATATGATCTGTGGCAAAGGCTAAAGACGTTCTTTTTAAAATAATGACAAGGTACTTCAATTCCAGTACTCACTAAACTGTTAGAATCTATTTAAAAATAGACATGATATGTAAATAAACAACCATCTGTCTTCATTATATTCACAGATCCAACAATAAATTATTTCTTTCTAAGAAACCACAAATGTACATTAATCAATTAGATTGTTTTTTCTTACATGATTGAGACATGAGTGAACAAAACAACAACTTTTTTTACTACATTGGAATAAATCACGCATTTATTATCTAAGTTACTTAGCAAGTATGAGGCTTTTTGTAACTAATAAGCTTCAGCACAATTCTAAAAGCAGCATTAAAGATTAATCTACTCAATCTTGTTAACCCTTACATTCTTATCATTGAATTTTGTTCTTTGAAACACTAATCTCCAAAGACCATTAATTAGAGGGAATTTTGAACAACTGCCATACTGAACTGCTGATACCTATTTGCGCTTTCCATAATGGTTCATGTTTAAGAGGGTACATTTCTAGCACAAATCTATTGCATAAAAATCATTGTATGTAAAGAAATAAGCAGTAGGTTAAAAATTTGAAAAGTGAAAATTGACTTATTTATCAACTAGACTTTGTTAATTTCTATTCTGCACAACAAACAAACAATAGCCAAAGGATTTCTTGTAAAAGAAAACATTAGCAAAGACAAAAGATTTGGAAAATATTTGTTAGGCAGCCATATGATTTGTTAATGATTATTTGAACACTTTGATTATTTAGTATTCTTAATTTTGTCTAACAATCTTTTGCAGTGTTTTTAAAAAATAAAATTTAGCATAATGTTTTTGAATTTTAGATCTAGCACCATGAAAACACTAACATCACAGCCTAGATTCAGAAACAACAGAGACAACACTGTGCACACTGACCCACAGTTACTATACACACATCAGCCTCACTTGCAACATCCCTGCTATTCCAGGAATGGACCACTGATTAGCAAAAGTAAATTGTGATAAATTATAGATGGGTTTGTACTGTGGTAAAATGTGCATGGAGGATAACGAAAATGACTGTATTGATGAGGAATGCCAAACTTGGTCCAAAGCTATTAGGTTAATATAGCAAATCACTGTGCCACCCATGGCCATAAAAATATTTCTGTGTGCATGTTAAATTTTCTCCTGAAGAATTTACCATGAAGTATTTTTCCCTTTATACATATTTTTAAAACTTGATATATAGCAGTTTAATTAATATGTGCATTTACCAGACACACAGTGTTTTAGAAAAACACACATACCAAAAAAAATAGAAAAAACCAATGGTAGAAAGAGTCCGTCAATCATGCTAAAATGCAAAGAAAGATGTTAAAGTAAGATCTAAAGTGACAAAGTGACAACTGACTCAGAGACTTGGATAGTCTCTATTAAACCAAAGTGACAGCTATAGGAACAAAAATATTTACATAGCTTAATAAGAACATTTACCATATTGTTTAGTACTTGAATGTTTCTTCGCACGTATTTGTTGCCAAACCCATTAAAACAACAATAGATTGTTTATGCACTATGCGCTGGCTACACTAGCATGTGTTTCCCATGGTGTTTTGTTGATTTAAAAAAAACCCCAAAACTGCTGCACTGTATCAACACTGAAAAAATATCTGACAGGAAAATGAGAAATACTAATGGATTTGAAAAGCTTTGTAATTGACTTGTGCCTGAATCAGGCGGCAGGGATTTCCTCTGGTGTAGGAAACATGCTGTAGGTAGGAGAAGGCGTAAGTCAGTGCATGTCGTGCTCTGGCCATCACAGGCCACTGTAAGTACCAGAGGCTGCTCCAAGTTACATAAAGGGCCAAAGCTGCTCCACTCCCCAGCATTTCTAGGGATCAGGAGAGTCCCTTTCTCCTGCAAAATAATTTGTCAGAAGGGGCCGGAAAAATTAGTAAGAAAACGCCTCGAAGTTCACCTAAGAAGCTTCTCTTCGAGAGAGGAGCTGAGGGCCCACAGAGTTCACTAAGATGAAATCTCTCAACCTCACAGACCATCGAGTTTGCAGGGAAGCAACCATCCTGCAGGGATGGACAGTGCTGCACACGGTTCTGCTGATGCCCCTTACCCTAACCCTGGCTACACTGGCCATAGGAGCTCTTGCTGCTTCAAATGATATAACAAACCAAGGGGGAAAGACAGACAAAATAAGTTTCCTACAGCTATTCCTAAATGTCCTTGGACATCTATGAAAAATCCACCTCACGAATCTGAGTTTTGTCTAACTGTTAATTCAGCCCAAGAAGTGGCTACTCCCTTACGGAGGGGCAGTGGAAGGAATCTGAAGTCTGAATGATTACATTTATAAGACACAAATTTATACAGGAAGACTTCTTGGAACTTTATTCATTAACATGAAAAAGACCTGCCATTTTCTCACCAATAATTGGCACTAAATGTCAAGTGAGATTTTGGTACATTTTCCATTTCTGCAGTCTCAAAAAATCCAGCAAACCTAGTTTTCTAATTAGCCTCAGGGTTAAAGTAAAATGAAGGGGAGAAAAGAATAGGCATTTCTGGATCCATTGTTTAAACTTTGTATTGTGTCAGTCCTCATATAGTATAAGGTGGCACAACATTTCAGAAAGTATGTGGATGCATTAAACATATACTGGGCCAAATGCAGCACTGCTAGAAGAAAGCAAAACTAAGTGAAAGTCAATGGAGTTGCACCAACTTGTATCAGAGTTGAATTTTGTCCACTTTATGGATGTTTCTTAATTCTGTATTAGATCCTTAACAAGGAAGTTAAAAAATGACATCATACCTAATGTCTAATTTATTTCAGAAAATTGGTAGGTAGTTTTATGACCCATGGAGAACAAACATTTGAAAGCATTATGCAAGCACACACAGTCATGTTTTCTCTGTCTGACAACCAGATGATCACAGCTAAACTTAGTTAAATAACGGACACAAAGCTTCTTCGCATGAACAGTAGACCTTAAAAAAAGTGTCAGACACACACAATTACATTACATCTAACACTTCCACCTTACTCAATATTTATCTTTTCTTAACATAATTTTTAAAATGTAAAAATATTGTAATACATTTCTGGACTAAATTCTAAACAATATGGTTAAAATGTATTAAATAAAATGAATTTTCTAATGTAACTATTTTGCTCCCAGGATGTGAGAGAGTCGTAGTGGGTGAGGTAATATCTTTTACTGAACCAACTTCTGTCACCCATCTTGCCTCTATGAATGTTCTAAGGTATTCATATATTTAACTGTTTCAAACAATATGAACCAAATATAAACACTAAATTGATTTTCAATTGCATTTAGATGGGCATGTTCTTTCAGAATGCAGTCCAGCATCTTAGAAACACATAGGAGAGAGTTTTGTGAAACATCTGCAATAGAGATTGTTATGCTAAGTAGTTTCTTAGTAGGAAAGAGAAGTAAATAAGAGAATGAAAATCTGTGTAATTTGCAAGTGAATAGGTTAAGCATGCCCAAGGGCAGATTTTTAGTATTTTCTGGAAGTGTCTTAAGATTATTAATAATAAATAAGCTGTTTTGTGCATCTGAGCCCAAAAAGCTTCCACTGTCTAGCATTGCTGATATGTATTAAAGAGGTTCCACTAATATCAAGAGGAGCAGTGTAGAATCAGAAGAGCAGATTACAATGAATGCCATTAGCAGAAAGATTCCTTGAAAATAAGAATTCTTTTTTTTCTGAGAAAAGGGACAAAAGTTGCTGTTCTCTACAAATGAACTCACACTGAGTAGATAAAGAAGTGAAAGCACCCACTATAAACGGGTTTTTGTACAGAGCTCTTCTTCTAATGCAATTCTGTTTCCTTTGTTTTGAGATTTTTTTAAAAAATGTTTTGATTCAAGTATTGTACAAGGACAGAATATCAACTATGTTGAAGATGTACAGTTTATTGTATTAGAACTGATTTATGGTCAGTTTTGTTTACAGATGCACAACCATAATATTGTAATGCCCTACTTCATAGTAGTGAAAATAAAAATTAACTCAATATGGAAGGAATTTGATAATAGACTATGTCTTAGATCACAATGGAGTAGTATATTCTCCATTCACATCCAGGCTATGTCTAAATTCTGCCCTTGTTTCCTTCACAACATACATCTTTATTCAGACAGCTAAAACTCATCTATGCCATCAGGTTCAGTCCTGATTATTTCAGCAGCAGCATCGTTGGCCTTCCTGAAGCCCTCCTAAACTCCCACAACTAAAATAATCTTCCTGGATTTTAGTCTCTCATTAGCTCCTCATTCTGCATCCCATAACACTGAAACTCCAAGTCTGATTCTCCATGGCTCTGCAACTTATGTTGTCATTTACACCACTGCATAGTGGGGAAAATGGCCTTTCCTGTCTTCTCTTTCCATGTACTGGATGCTTCAGGCCTTCTTTACTTGTCTGGTCTTGTCTCCCAGGCGATTGCCCCATGCCCTTTCTGATGCACCAGTGATGCCAGCCTTAATACCCAATTGATCTGTTTCTCCCACAGGTATCTCTTTTTTCATGTTACCTCCTATATGCAGAGCTGAGCTGGCCCATGAGACCACTGCTGTCTTCATTAAAATCCCCCCAGAAAACTCCCTGCTTCTGTGAAGCCTATAGCAAGTGATTTATGTCACAGTTTATCTACAACTGTCATGAAAACTGAACAGAACCTGCAAGCTTTATCTTGAATAACCAGGTGATCATAACCCTATTAGCTTCACTTGTCCTGCCACCATTCCATCTCCATCATTTTTTTCTCTGTCACTCACTGTGTCATGTCTAAAATTTAGACTGTAAGTTCTTTGGGGGCAGAGTCTGTCTTCTGTGAATACTGTGGGATGCTATAAAATAACACTGCACAGCACCAAAATAAAGACATAGCAACAAGAAGAAAAGGGAAACATTTTGTCAGCCAGCAGAGTCTAATGGCTTAATACTGCAAGCTACACAGTATTTTTGACCTTGAATCCAGCAAAGCACCTAAATGTCTGCTTAACTTTAAGTATGTGTATTATGCACTTTACTGGAACAGCATCAGAATGCTGAGAGAACAGAACCCTAAGTGATGATACACTGAGGCTTTAAGTAGCAGCATTTATCACTTTTCAAATACAGCGACCAATGAGAAAAATCTGGAAGCAATTTCAAATGAAACTGGCTTCCCCACTCTTCTCTTTGGAGGTGGCAAGTTTAGTAGCAAGTGAATGGAAAAGGAAAAATTGCAAATAGCAAAAGAAAAGGAAAAGCAGAACGAAGTGAGACAGAAAAACAATTTTACATGCTATTTTTTGCTCCATAAATCTCTGTGCTGGCCATGGGCCTATGCACCTCATATGGAGATATTATGTCCTCCAAATTAAGTTTATGGATCAGGAGTAAGATGTACAATTTCTTTCTGTAGCACCAGCAAAATGAACATCTGTTCACTTTTTGCCACGTAGGTTTGTAGCTGTGTGGGTGGGTGTGAACAGAGCTCTTGATGTGTAATATTCTTTCCATCTGCACACCAGGTGGCACTGCATAGTTAATCAGAAGTTAATAACAGGCATGAGGAGATTACTTACTTTTTGGGGATAAGATAGTAAATCAATCTCACAACTTTTAAAAAATGAGGTGCATCAGTGCTTGGATTTTAATTTATTTTTGGTGTGTAATTTTGATACAATCAATGAGATTATTTGAAGACACCATTGCTTTAATGCTATGTTAATTAACAATGAATGAGTGCAATTAATGAAGAGGTTCTGTACATGAGGTCTTTGATTTATTCCCTTTGATATATTAATTTAACCCTTGCAGGTAGGACACAGTATACAGTATAAAGGGCTCTCTCGGATTTATTTTGTATATGCATGTAAAACATTAACTACATTTGCATTAAATTCCCTCTGGGGAATCTAGAATGGTATAACAGGTGCAATAGCAATCTAATATCACGCTATAGAGGAAGAAATAGTACTTTTTTACAAGCCAAATGTTATGTGATTCCAAGTACAACACAATATCTTACCGTGTGAAAACTTAACAAAACTAATATGAAATTACAGAGGGAAAATACACATTAAATAATGAATTATCCACTCTCCTGCAATGACAGGAATGATTGTTTGCTACTGCATATTTTACAGTGTTTTCTCCAGGCAAATTTTAAAAGATTCAAGCAATGGAACTTACATCACTTCCTTTGGCAGATTTAATTCCTGAAATTTGAGCAACATTTTCATCTGCTCATTTTGCTCTCACTGTCTTTGCTTTATACTCCATCTCCCTGGACTACCCTAAACAATGATGGGTGTCATAAGTGTGAAATAGCCTAGAATTAGTGTTTACCTGTAAGGGGTTAAGCTAAAGGTAACCTGAGAGGTGGACAATTGACCAATGAGAAATTCCTCAAGAGACAAAGGATTTTAAGTTTCAGTTTCTCTCTGGCTCTCTCTCTGTTCACCTCGGCTATGGGATGAACACAGCTATGTCTTTCACTGTAACTATAAGATTCTATCAAGTATTGTAGTCAGTAAGTTTACCTTCTTTTTATCACTTGGAGGGTTCTCAGTGGTGAGTGTTGGCTGGGTGCTTCTTGATATTGTAAGCGTCAGCAGAGATATCAACAGTGGGAGAAAGTTGCCTCGGGGGAGAGGTTTGGGTTCTGAATCCTTTTGTTGATTATGGTAGATGCTGTTCTATTGATGGTTATAAGGGATTTATTCCTTTCTTTTTTTCTTTTATTAAAATCTTTCTTTTAAGAAGCTGATTGCTTGTTTTCCATTGTGTAAGATCCTGGTTTGGGATCGGGCACATCTCGCCGGAGCAGGCGAGGTTTTTTTTTTTTTTCTCTCAAGCTTCCCAGGGAAGGAAGAAGTTTGGGGGGTTAGTGGAAAGGGAAAGAAGGGTCCCAAACTACCCTAAATTGAGTTTGGTGGTGGCAGCCGTTAGTTCCAGACACAGAAGAAGTTGTGTTCTGGGGAAAAACATTTTAACCCAAGCTGGTAAAATAAGCTTGTGGGGGTTATTTTTTTTTTCATGCGGGTCCCCACATCTGTACCCTAGAGTTCAGAGTGGGGAGGCAATCCTGACAATGGGTTCACATACTTCAGATATTTTTAGTAAGGTTTTTTGGCCCAAGCTATAAATATTTAGTTCTAACTGCATAACCCATACTCATATCGGTGCATCCTAACTCAATGAAGTAGTCCAACTGAAGTCAATGTGACTGCTCATCTGAGCAAGGGTTCACTCATGTTAATAAGGATTGCACAAATGGGCTCTATGTAGGAATGAATGCTCTGTTGAAATTCATGTGGTGGCTTTTTTATGTGCTGATGTTTCAAACATGTAACATTTGTACAGAAATGTTTTCCTATCAGACTAGATAGTGTAAGGGAAACCAAGTCAATCATTAGCTGACAACTAAATGCTATTAGCTAAAACCAGATTTTTGATTTTTGCTGATAGAGCCAACATGTTTGGATATGGACTGAAAGACATATGAATTATCATTCTAGTTCTGCTTTGTCAGCTGAAGAAGCATGTTACCATTTAGGTAATGATATAGAATAAGGGTAAAATTTTCAAAAGCACCTAACAGGCTTAAGTGCCATTATAAAAAGTTACTTAGGGATTTAGGACTCTAACGGCACATCTATAATGAATGCTCTTTTCATCAGTGTGTAGAGTACATACTCGGCTAGCCTCCCTAGCATGGGTATAAAGAGAGGGTAGGCAGGAGCACAGGTTAAGTAAGTAAAATAAGGATATGGATATGTTTGCGAGCGCATACCATACACACTTTCTACTTGTTCAAGCTGCACTTCCCCCCATCTACAACGCCATTTTTAGCAGCATAGTGTCCCATTGCCTCCACACTGTGGAGCCTTTCCCTACCACAGTTGAAGGCTCTATCAGCTCCGCACTGCTGGAGCTCGTCCCTCCAGCTTCCCCTATGCCAGAGCCTTTCACTGACATTTTGCTACATGATGCAGTGAGAGTGCAGTCGGCTTTTCACTGCAGCATGTAGCTACACATACACTACATGCTGACACCAGTGGGGCATAGTGTAGACATAACCTTAAGGTATGTCTACCCTGGAGCTGTCAGAGTGATTTCTGCATGGGAAGCAGGATGAGCTAGCCATTCCACATACATACCTAGGGTTTCAGACAGCATTACAGCTAGCCTAGTGCAGTTGTGGCTACACTATTATTTTTAGCTCACTAGCTTGGTTAATGCTAGTGAAGGTGTGTTCACCTGAACTGGAAATTACACCTCCACATCCAGTGAAGACACTCGCAGTCCCATTGGAAATCCATGGGACTTAAGCATCTAAATCACTTTTGAAAATGGGAATTAGGCACTTTTCAAAATTTTAGCCTAAAGAGTCACCTCTGATGATCAGATGTAAAGACTATACATATTCTTGTGAACTAGAAGAGGGGAGTGTAAATGTTATTTAGAAACCCTAAACTGTAGTGCAGATGTTACAGTCTGTCTCTGTAATAAGAGTAATCTCTGTAAAAGTTTGTGCTCATATCTTTACTGTTTCCATGTTTTAAAAATTATTTAACAGTATTTAACTGCTGTTAAAATATTCACATCCTTTTTTCATTTTTACTCAAATAAATATTTGTATACAAAGTAACTGTGTTGTATTCTCTCTTCAAAAGTGAAAGTATAATGCTTTCTGAGGTCTTGAAAGAGTCCTAGCCTGACCTTCAAGAGGAAACATAATAAAAAAAGTATTCCTTCCTAAAAATCAACCAAAACATACAGTAACACAGAGCCCTCAAGCAGTTCTGTCTCCTTTACACCTACTGTGATACTTCCCAAGGGTACCCAGGGTTGTGAAGCACCTTGCTACCATCTGCCCTTAGCGGGAAGCCTTGTCTGTGCTTGACAGGGGTTACTCCAGGAGAATCCCAGCCACAGGCAACACAAGTACTCTCTTCTCTGCCTACACAGACTCTGCTGTCCCTCATGCTGCTTAGCTTTAGGAACACTCCAACCTTCGAGTCCTCCAACCATTCCCCAATGTCCAGCCCTGATCCTCTGAACACTCACAGAATCCACAGGTTCAATACTCACAAAGAATAGTACATACCAACTTAGCAATTTCACCTCAGGATCACTGCTCCACTTACACTCACAGCACATCGATATGTGTATAGTAAAAACAAGAATAAGTTTATTTAGCAAAGAATAGTGAGTCAATAAGAGACAAGTAGGATTAATGGAAACAAATGGTTACATATAAAATAAAATCATAACACACATTCTAGAGCTTAAACTTAAATGTCAAGATGCCCTCTCATTTAATAAGCTACTGCTTATCAAAAGTCCTTTTCACAGCATTTCACAATGAGGATGGCTGAGACCCTCCTTTCATAAAATTAGGCTGCTGGCAGTTTGTCTCTCCAGATGAAGGATGTTAGGGTGTATCTCTGCATCCCTAGATATACCAGACCAGTCTTTTATTCCTAACTTGTAAATAGGGTCCCCTCCACCCATTCACTTTTTCCTGATAATTTATCTTTCTGAAGTCCCCACAATCCCTTCATTAGCACTTGACTCAGTATGTAAATAGATTTTCATTACAAAAGATCCACAATATACAGTAGTCAACCTGGAACATAGGTGTCTTTCACAAGTGTGACACGGCCTTTCAGCAGAAATCATACGTGACACAGTTTGGTGAACTAGAATGTAAATACCAGGTCCAGAGGATCCCTGTAAACTTTATTCACCCTGAGACCGCTGCCAGTTAGTGCTGACAGGTCTTTGGGTCATGCCTACTTCTTGCTGCC
Organism: Dermatemys mawii; assembly: GCA_007922305.1. Lineage (NCBI taxonomy): Eukaryota > Metazoa > Chordata > Testudines > Dermatemydidae > Dermatemys > Dermatemys mawii. Next base: position 17,905,557 of record ML677352.1, on the reverse strand, counting down.
TTATGCTGCGGTCCTATACAAGGGCTACATATTGTCTAGTTCACCACCCCATGATCTCTCTCACACAAATGCCAATTCCCTGATGACCCTGGGTCTCCATATTTACACATGGCAGCTACTGACTTGAAATTTTCTTGTAAAGGCCAAGTTTTCAAATTGATTTATAAACTTGGCCACACAAATTCCACTTGTGCAACTTGCTGCATAAGCAGAGTTTGCACTATGCAGGTAACTGAGTCTTACTATCCCATTTTGATGGGTAAAATAAGAGTTTTCAGTCCATAAATTCAGAGGTCCACTTGCAAACTGAGCCATAAAAGTTTAACTGGAAGATTTAATTCATCTTGCTTAGGTTTTAAAAACAGTAGAGGAAATGTGACAAGTTAAAACCTATTGTTAGCAGACAGTTTGAGTCTCAGAATGACATTTTTAAGCATTCACTGCCAGCTATGTGTTTCTATGCTTAATTGCCATTTTTAAAAACACTTATTAAACTACAATGCCAAAAGCTTTACAATTGAGCATTTAGCTAAATGGAAGTGAAAAGCAACAACCATTGACGGTGAGTAAGTGGAATGGAAATCTGCCATATTGATTTAAATTGCTCCTCTTCTCCTCCCGCCTGCTGCAGCATTTCAGTCCTGTGTAAAAACTGTCAGTTGTACTACTTTCTATGATCATTTTTTGTTCTACACAAATGGGAATTCTGATGTGACCTCAAAATTAACTTTTATTATTGACTTGAGGCGTGATGTGAATTCAGCTGTCCCAGGGTAAAAAGCTGCAATTCACTATCACTTTGCCCTTCTGAATTATAACTTTCAGTAAAACACATGATGTGATGTGTGCCACTAGACTCTGCTAAGCAGAGATCTCTGTGGAAAGAAAACTGAAAGTGAGCTTACAGGACCACATAAGGGGCAGGGATGAAGCAAGCAACCCACTGAATCCTCCAGAAACAACAGGAACATAGTGTTAACTCAGTCCACATAATGTGATAATGGTAGGTTGAAGGAAGCAACAGGAATACATGGGAAGGTTAATATCATCCTCTATGATTGACAGTGCGTGCTTGCCATGTGTTACTTGGGTATGCAGTCTGGAGGTTGTGTTGGATCCCCATCTGCTGTTGGATGATTACATTGCTGCAATGTCCAGGCATGATTTTTGCTTATTTGCTTTCTCTTGGATACGGACCATGCTATGGTAATATATGCATTTGTCGCCTCACGCGCTCTATGAATTATTACTCTGCACTCTATGTGGGCTACATCTTATCTAGAAAATTAAGCAGGTGCAGAATGCAGCAGCTCGTACATTAAGTGATAACTCTTGGAGACAGCATATATTATCAATGCTCCATGACATATATTGGCTGTCAATTTGTTTCTAGGTAGAGTTTATGGTGTTTGTTTTACCCTATAAACATCTAAGTGCCATAGGATCTGCCCGCTTGAGAGACTACCTCTTCTTATGGCAATATGTCACAGCTGCGATCCACAGATGACTTCAAGCTTGATTCGTTTCATTATAAAAAGAAAGGGAGCTACTAATAAAACATTTTCTGTAAGGATTCCTTTCCCAAGATCTGAAATAGCTCAAATTTGTTGCCAGAGCACACTGCAAAGCCTATCTGTTTGACGGGCAGTTGATGAAAGGCTGACACAGATGAGGACAAGATTTGTTTGGCTGAAAAACATGGTGCGGGTTGCAATGTGTACTGGCCACACGTCAGATGATGGGTAACAGGATTCAGAGGAAGAAGTACTTCCTGCTCTGGTGAAATTCTACTTTGTGGCTCCAATGTTATTTTGTTTTTAAATATATGCAAAGGCTTCCCAGAGCTTTTGGTTGGGTTTCTTTTTGCATGAAGTTAGCACAAGACTAGGGTGACCAGATGTTCCAATTTATGGGACAGTCCCGATTTGTGGGTCTTTTTCTTATATAGGCTCCTATTACCCCTACCCCCCACCCCCGTCCCAGTTTTTCACACTTGCTATCTGGTCACCCTACACAAGACTCAATTCTAAAGTTATTAAAGAAATAAATGGAGAGTTTGTGATCTCTGCCCCCATACAGAAGCCTCAACACATGGTTTTCTTCCATTTGCTTTCTAATATTAGGCATACAACCTTAAATATGCCTCCTACGATGCCTGCTTTCCACATGTGCTCTCTCCTCCTCACTTAGACCTATTTCACCTCCAAGTCCATGACACATTCCTCTTCCTGATACAAAATTCCAGACATGTGATAGTCAGGGCTCTCCAGGCAATTTCAGCCTCCACCTGCCTCCAACACATTTGTCTGCACATGGATGCTCATGCACCCCAAAAAACTTCTGGATACCTGTTCACTACCATATCTCCAAGTTCTTCCTCACTTCCAAGAAGCATCTCTTTAAAGGTCCCACTACTCTTAGTCTCATGTACTTCTCTTCCCACCTAGATACCCATCTTCTTTCAATCATCCATTCCCTTTTACTTCCACTCCTCTGGTAGAGAAAATTGAGAACAGCCTGGTCTTATTCTCTCCTAACTTCCAGGATTTTATAAAGCAAAAGAGTGAGAAAAGGGATAGTCAGCTGATTAAAACAAGAAAGAAGATAATCTGGCATATTGTCCTGTGTACAGTTATACAGAAATATCACCTCATGGACATTCCTACACATGGAATGTCTCTAACAATGAGAGGATTTAGGATTATATAAATCACAATGGTTGGTAGTATAAGCACATGAGAGAATGAACCTGGCAAAGCTTATTATACTGAATACCCAGATGGTAAACAACAGTTGTCGCTGTACTAAGAATTACATCTCTCTAATCAATAATAGGAAGGAACAGTTGGACAACTTATTTCCTATTATGTTCACTTAGGCAATGTCTAGATCAATAAAGAACATTAAGCCTCATGCCAACTGTAGACAATATATGTTCAACATGGCTATCATATGTTAGGGATGAGTACTGCTGTACTCCAAAATACTTCTAACACATAACCTAATATAATTAAGCTAGCAGTAATGGCTTAATATCAGTTGGGTATTTCTATAACGGGAGTGGAGATAAAATTATTATTTTAGTTTAAGTAGAATTCAGAGCCAACTTATTTTGTTAAAGCCAACTTCCACCATAATTCAATTTAGCTCTGGAATCTGCCTCTGAAGGATGGCTGATTCTTCTTATAGGGGAAAGAAAAAGCAAGAAAGCACAGTATCACGGGCTTACATATTCACTAGCTAATTATGTAGATATAGTAAGCTGTTCACAAACATTGAAAATTGTGCATGCATATCCTTCAGGCCAGAACAGCAATTATTGCTAGTAACTTTCAGTACATCCACTTTTGAAACTTTTCACTTAACAATAAGTAAAGCCAATCAAACTAAGTATCTGAAGGGCTTGTTGAACTATCATATGAATTGTTTAAGTTTATCTTTGAACAAATTTAAGCTAAAAGAAATAACCCCTCCCCCCCAAAAAAATTAAACCAAAAAAAAAAAAACCCCACTGCAAAGGTACGCTGACTCTCTTTCCAACTTTCAGAGTGAAAGAATAAAAGTAAATGCAAAGTTCCTCCTCCATCAGTAAGGAAAATGGAAGTGACAGTGGAAAGCGTTGCTTCTGGTTATTTAATTTTGCAGTTTGAAAGTCATCTTCTGGGAAGCAACTGAACTCTCTTAGTAGGCGCTCATGAAGTATATCTGTTTTTCAAAAGGATACACAACATCAAACTGAGAAAACCTGCAAGCTGTTTTGTTCCTAGTTTTATAATTCGTTACACACACATATATAGAGAAAGCTGCATAGAGTGTTCAGATAAGTAATTGGAGAAGAATTTCAGTACTTTCAAAGTTCATGAAAAGTGTTGGAAATTGGTGTCTATTAGCTATAGATATAGTACAAGCTGCAGCAGTGCAAACTTCTTGATTCTATCATACCTATGTCTTTCAACCCTCCTCAACAGGGACCCCAAGGTGCAGTAGGTTAGGTCTCTACATAACACTATTTAATCTTTGGTGTCTGTGGAGACTTCCAGACACAGTGCCATTTAGTGCCAATTGTTATGGAGTTTTTTATTATATGCTCACCTGTCCACTAAGAACCATCCAAATTATTTCACATTAACCATTGAATTGTCATCAGGCAGCAACGGCTTGCAGTAAGTGCCAGGGAGAGCCAGATTCAAACCTGACAAATAGATGAGAGAATTTTTTTCTTCTCACATCATTTGGTTTACACTGAAGATGTTTAAACTTGTCTTACTAAGGTAATGAAATACAGCCCATTTATTGGCAGAAAATCATTCTCATTTTCAACAAAACAAAATAAAAAATAAGACATTCCTACCTATTCCAATGAAGACTGCTTTGTAGCCATCTTCCTTCAAGGTGTTGATTGTCATTCCTTCTATTCCAAGGCCTTTACCACAAATTATCTAACATAAAACATTATAAAGATTTAATAAGTAATTTGAAATTGATAATTAAAAATTGGTTTAATTTCTGTCATGCTCTCTTTACTGGCACCTCAAAAAAGTTTCATAATCACCAATTAATCAAATAAATAAAATATTTTTGAGCTAGACTTACAGGGCCAGATTCTCAGGTCTGATCAAAGTTGGGAAGGGGGCATAAAATGTCTTAAAGTTACCTTTGTATTCCCCAGATAGTGGGGGACAACTAAGGGCCTATTTGGTTCCTGGCATAACAGCAGCCAGCAACAAACAAACAGAAAAAGAAAAAAAACCACTGTGCATAGAACACAACAGCACAGCAAAACAGAAGTTTTAAATGATTGTATTTGATACTGGTTTGGTAATGAAATATTTGCACATGAAACACAGGATTTAAGACAGCAGTCTAGGGGATGTGTGGTAAATGGAACAATCATCCAGCACATTAATCAGGAAAAAGTCTTGGGGGTTACTGTGAAAACACCATTGACGCCACCAGTCTATTGCATAGAAGTAAAGAAAAAAGAGGCAAACAAGATACTAGATAGGACTAACAGTATGTCAGAATATCAAACAAATAAGGTGATCTTACGTGCAGTACTAGTCACTGTACCAAAGGAAGGGTAATATAGCCTCACTGGGGATGCAGCAAAAATTAAACTAATTTAAGATTCTGCAACTGGACCTCTCACACCAAGGAGCCCTGCTCAAGTGAACGGTGCTCATTTTGGGCATAAGGGCCCACCTATGCAGATTCAATGTCAGGATTGGGGCTTAAAACAACATTAGATTTAACAAATCTTTATTCTATGGAAAGACTACGGGGCCTGTACTTACTCTCAAGGAAAAAGATAAGAATTCAAGGGAGCTTAATAGAGATTTTCAAAATTAAGAACTTAAGAATGGCCATACTAGGTCAGACCAAAGGGCCAACTAGCCCATTTTCCTGTCTTCTGACAGTGGCCAAGGCCAAGTGCTTCAGAGGGAATGACCAGGACAGGTAATCATCACATGATTCATCTCCTGTCACCTATTCCCAGCTTCTGGCAAACAGGGGCTAGGGACCCCATCTCTGCCCATCCTGGCTAACGGCTATTGATGGACCTATCTGTGAATTTATCTAGCTCTGTTTTTGAACCTGTTATAGTCTTGGCCTTCACAACATCCTTTGGCAAAGAGTTTCACAGGTTGACTGTGTGCTGTCTGAAGAAATTCTTCCTTTTGTTTATTTTAAAACTGCTGCTCTTAATTTCATTTGCTGACCCCTAGTTCTTGTTTATGAGAAGGAGTAAATAACACTTTCTTATTGACTTTCTCCACACCAGTCATGATTTTATAGACTTCTATCATTTTCCTCCTTTGTCATCTCTTTTCCAAGCTTGAAAGTCCCAGTCTTATTAATATCTTCTCATAAGGAAGCCATTCCATACCCCTAATCATTTTTGTTGCCCTTTTCCAAACCTTTCCCAAGTCTACTATATCTTTTTTGATATGGGGCGACCACATCTGCATGCAGTATTCAAGATGTGGGCATACTATGGATTTATATAGAGGCAATATGATATTTTCTGTCTTATTATCTATCCCTTTCTTAATGGTTCCCAACATTCTGTTTGCTTTTTTGACTGTTCTTGCACATTGAGTGGATGTTTTCAGAAAACTATTCACAATGACTCCAAGATCTCTCAAGTGGTAATAGCTAATTTAGACCTATGATTTTATATGTATAGTTGGGATTATGTTTTCCACTGTGTATTACTTTGCATTTATCAACGTTAAACTTATTCTGCCATTTTGCTCCCCAGTCACCTAGTTTTGTGAGATTCATTTATAGCTCCTTGCAGTCTGCTTTGGACTTAACTATCTTGAACAGTTTTGTATTATCTGCAAATTTTGAAGAGGACTGGTCCTAGTACAGACCTCTGGGGAACACCACTATTTACCTTTCTCCAGTCTGAAAAACAACAATTTATCCCTACCCTTTGTTTTCTATCTTTTAACCAGTTAAGAATGTGTAAGCAGTGTCAGGATGAGCTCTACCCTGACATCTGGTGGTGAATTGCAGGAATTGCAGTGAGTTGTGGAAAAGAACTTCGGGGCTGATCTTATTTGCACAGGCACACCCACCGCGCCTAGTCTGAGCTCACAGCAGCCCAAATGGTCACTCCGGCTGCTGTGGGACCCCCACTTTCTCCGTTATTGGGGCAGAAATTATAAGGTGTTGTTACCCTGATTATGTGAATTTAGGACTGTGGACATGTACTTGTTATGTACTTCTTTGTTATGATGGAGGGACTCACCATCATCTAGGTAGCACTCACTGGGCAAGGGACAGGGGTTCAAAACCCACTGAATTTGAGAGAGGCCATGGACAGGCACTTATGCATTTTGGTGAGGGCCTTGTCTAAGGGTCCTACAGGCCTATTGCACCTTGCCTCTCTCCACTGTGGAATGTCAGAGCTAATTTTTTATTCCATTAGGGGTCTAGATTCAGCCTGCTGAGCTGAATTCACTTTGGGTCCAGTGGTGCACCTGCACTAAGCACCCTCCTACTAAGAGCTGAAATCAACTAAGAGCTGAAATCACTGAACACTGTGTTAAGTAGGGGGGCCTGAAGGTCTATTGCTGAGCAGCTGACTGAGCCAAGCAGTTCCTGAAAATATTGTGGAGCAGCGCAGTTCGTGTGTCAGCTGGCAGGGCGGCTAGCAGCGCGGTTTGTGCTGCCGGCAAGGTGGCTGGCGCAGCAGAGCAGTTTGTGTGTTGGCTGGCAGGGCAGCTAGCAGTGCGGTTTGTGCTGCCGGCAAGGTGGCTGGCGCAGCAGAGCAGTTTGTGTGTTGGCTGGCAGGGCAGCTAGCAGAGCAGTTTATGCTGCCGGCAGGGTGGCTGGTGCAGCAGAGCAGTTCCTGTGTTGGCTGGCAGGGCGGCTAACGGAGCAGTTTGTGCTGCTGGCAGAGTGGCTGGTGCAGCAGAGCAGTTCCTGTGTCGGCTGGCAGGGCAGCTAGTGGAGCGACTGGTGAAGCAGAGCAGTTCGTGTGACAGCTGGTAGAGCGGAGTTGTGCTGCTAGCAGAGCAGCTTGTAGAGCGGAGCCCAGCTGCTGGCAGAGCGACTGGCAGAGTGGAGCAGCTGGCAGAGCAACAGGCAGAACAGGGCATTTCGTGGGACGGCCAGCGGAGCAGAGCAGCTTGCAGTGAGGGCTGCAGCAGAACCCCACGGAGAGGCGGCGCATTCGGCCTCGGACCACGTAAGGTGCCTCTTAACCTGCCCTCCATTTCCACCCAGGCTGGGAGGTAAGACTCTGCAGATTAACTTTTGAACTCTGCACTGACCAGGAACAGAGACTCTTGGACTGTTGGACTTTTGGGACTATTGGGTGATTTTTGGTGTTGTGGGACTCGAGAGCCAAAGGGAAGGACACAGTCTATTTGGTGGGAGGGGGCTTCTGGTTTATGGTTTGTTTTATGAATCCTGTTTGTGGTGTTTCCCCAATACAATGCCACATGGTTTCTCTCTGTTATTAAAAGGCTTTGGTACACTCAGACTCTGTGCTTGCGAGAAGGGAAGTATTGCCTCTTAGAGGAGCCTAGAGGTGTGGTATATGGTTGTCCCAGGTCACTGGGTGGGGGCTCGAGTCGGTTTTGTATTGTGTTATTGGAATGGAACCCCTGGATACTGAACCCGGCCCTTATTGCTGCCAACTCTGATGGGCAGAAGGGTTACAAATGGAATTAATAATTTGGGTTTGTAATTAAATTTGTTTAATCATATTTCTTCTAAATGATCAATGGTGCTCAGAACCACTCATTTCATTGGCTAGAATGAATCAAAATATGTAAAAATAGGAATAAATGCACATGAATTTATTTTACTGGTAGTAAGTTCACAAAGAGTAATAAATAAAAACAACAAGCACTTACAAAGCACTACTCATTGTTAGATCTCAAAGAACTTTACAAAGGACAAGAATCATGTTCCCCATTTTCCAGTGAGGAAACTGAGGCCCAAAATGGGGAAGTCATTTGTTCAAGATCACACATGAAGTCTTTAGAAAAACCCTGAGTAGCAACCAAGCTTCCTTATTCCTGTTTCTGCGCTCTGTACAGTGGACATGCTGCCTGAGGAGCATGATCTAAAACTTATCTATAAACTAAACAAAAGATGTTTGAAGCAAAGAGAATAAATGAGCTCAAGAGAAACCCAGGCTTGTTTCTGGAGAAGACAGTGGACTGAGGGATTGATTCATCAGTTAAGATGGTATAAATCCACTGAAATCAGCAGAATTACTTTGGATTTATACCAGCAGAAATAAGGGCAAAATTTGGCCCTTTTGTTATTAAAGAAAATGCTCGCGTGTTTAGGTCTCCATCTTAAATGGCATAACAGGACTCGTGCAGCCTTCTTTGTGCTAGTGAGCACTTCAGTAAAGAACCTCTGAGGGGGACTGCATCTCCATGTATGCTGTGGAAGATAACTGTGTGGCAGAGCTCACAAGGAAATGCACACAACACAAGTCAAAAGTGGGCATGTCAGGGCCGCAGCCAGAGGATCTGCACAGAGCATGAATACCGAAAGCAAAATCAGATCTAAGAGGAGAGCAGCAGGCTCAAATGCATGGCTGCCCTAGCCATTACTTCCATGTGGTAGTGAGTATTTCTTACTCTCTCTCACACACACACATTTTCACATTCATTCATTCATTCATTCAGGACAATCCATAGTTTTAGTTTGCTGTGTGCCAAACTGTATTCTCCTATTTTCATGTTTCTGCCCACTTTTCATGGCCTTCATCAGTGCAACAAAACTTGCATTGAATCTCATGGCTAGAGTCTCTAGTGTCTATCTATTATATTGTCTTCATTTAAAATTTAAATATTTCCATGTGGCCTTTCAGATGAAACCAGTCAGTTTGGCCTGCCAGGGTGAATTTAGCTTAAACAGGAAAGGAATAATTGTAAATACATGCATGATTGTTTCTAGTTTATGTTCATTTTCATTATTATTCCTATATGTGTGATGTTCCACTGTATAAATGCTTCTTATAATGCTGCCTCTCTCACTCTTATTGAATTTATCTGTATGCCTTTTAAGAAATTTATGAAGACGTGTTTTCCCCATCCCTGAAAACATGGAGGATGGAAAATGTAATATATTTTATTTAAGGACTGGCCCTTTCTTATTTTCTCCTTTTATAGATTAAATATAATTTATATTATTAAATGTTAAAGATGTGTGCAGTTGTGATCCTTTTAACTATATAAGCATATTCAATGGGTACAAAATACCACCTATGAATTATTATACATTTTTATTCTAATATGTCTATATATTGTGAAAACTTAATAATGGAATTTAAACTTCACTACTAATTTTATATGAGGATTTGCAATCCCTTAAGGCCTAGTCCTGTAACCATTATCTATCTGAGTAATTCCTACTGAAGTCAACAGAATTACTCACATAAATCAGTAATACTTAGCATTTACACAGTATAGCACTTTTCATCAACGATCTCAAAATGGCTTACACAAAGGTAGGTAAAATACTCCCATTTTACAGAGGCACAAAGCTGAGGTACTTAGTTAGGTGGCTTGCCCAACGTCACATAGCTAATCAATGGCTGATTTGAGAATAGACTCTAGGGTAAAATTCTGTGCTGCACAGCTCAGAACTCACACCTCAGGAGAAAGGAGTGGCTATGTTGGCTTTAAACTCTCAATTTTGTACCATTCCAAAACTTCTGGAGTAACAGACAGCCTTGGGGGCTGGTCTGTATTTTGCAGCCTGGCGTCAGCTGCTTATAAGCCACAGCACTGACTGAAATCTCTGTAATGCTATGTCCTGTGACCCCTTCCTCACATGCCCAATGTCTTCAGATTTGCCTCTACTATGCCCTCTATGTCATAGTTTTTGTGGGGATTCTCAGAAGGCAGCCTTATGGCTATCTTCCACAGTCCTGAATCAAGTAATCTCTCTTGACAAGATCTGGGCTTTTATGCTATGTCTACACTGCAGCTGGAGGCATGCCTCATAACCCAGATAGACAGACATGTGCTAGCTCTCCTTGACCAAGCGCACTAAAAATAGCACCATGAACACTGTTGCAAGGATAGCAGCATGGACTAGTCACCTGACTACAATCCCTCTGACCCCAGATCCCTGTCCATACTGTAATGTCCACACAGCTGTTTTTAATGTGTTACTCAAAATGGAGCTAGCATGGGTCTGTCTACTCAAGCTGCGAGGCATGCTCCCAGCCACAGTGTAGACTAACCTTACAGTCCCTTTATACCGCTCCAGGTCTTTTGACAAGCATAGAGTTGTTGAAGGGGCTTGAGGATCTTACCCTAGGTCTCATGATTTCCAGTCTGCTGCTCTATCCACTAGACCAAGATAAAAGACTATGAGTAAGGATTACTTATATAATTCTGATAAGACCTTAATCAGTTAAAAAGTTATTATTTAGACTTCTGAGTAAGAGTTTGATCCTGAGATATGTTCCACACACATAACCTCTATTAAAATGAGCGGGAGTTATACACACTAAATACATCTTTACAGCAAACACTGAATGAACAATAAACAACATTCCCATTATCTAAAAATAATCAAGAAGTGTTGTTTCTTTAATAAAATACAGCCAATGCACAACTATTGCTTTCCAAGAAGTTGAATTACTGTTATTGTTTATAACAGATCATGTCACTACTTCATTAATTTAATGCATGTAATAAGCAAAATAAACATCAATGTGAGATTACATTACAAGCCATTAAAAGAAAACTGGGGTGGAAGGAGAAGTGTCAAATACGAATGTATTAAGTAATAACAAACATACATGAAAACAACTTGATTAAAGAAATCAAATCATTCCAATAGCTACACTGAACCCCTAAAGCAATTTAGGAATTTGTTTCTTACAGACAATTAATCACATGCAGGCATGCCAGATGAGAACTATTGATTGCCCTTTTCCAAACTAGTGGCATTCAGACAGCAGACAGACAAATGCCCTGAGCAAGAGGAAGCATCTTCCTGCCTCTGCCTAGTATAGCTTTTAATTGTTCTTCGCTAATGTGCATGACATTTTGCTGTTAATCTTTAGCAGAGCTCTTGCTCCTTTTTCTTTGAGCTATACATAGGCAGATTATAGTTTTCATTACCTTCACTCCAAGGTCCTTCATAAGCTCAGCTTCAAAATTCACTACTTCATACGGCAACCGGAACTGAGGGATTTCAGATGTACTAGAAAAAATAAGTGAGACTGTGAAACAATGGACAGCTATTAAAGAACCAAGACTTTTCAGTTACTAAACATTAAACACATACAGTGCAAATCTGTGAATTTTGTGTCTGTACAAAGATGATTTTCAAGTATTTAACAGAACCATGAAGGAACATGACTCATCTAATTAAAGAGATTCAGTATTGACAAACCAAAATCATCCACCTCTAAATAGGAAACAAAAAAATATTTTCTTTTTTATACCTTTTTTACATAACTTTGTCCAGTGCTGTTTATTGTATATCTCTGTTAATCAGGAATTACAACCAGTTTGATAAAGAAACTAAGAGATTGATCAGTTTCTCAGAGAATCACAATTACATTCCTACACCGTCTACAGTAACAATATTGAAAGAGAATTACTTCTGCTTTCTATAAAGATTAAAAACATCAATGTCACATAACCATAAATGGCTAATCTTTCTCTCTGTTTATAAACATGTTCTATACTGAATGTAAGGGTTCTAATAGAGAGAGATTCTAGCCACAAATTGTATTACCCAATAATTAATAGTCAAACTTCCTTTTTTTTAAGTTGTATGTCTAAATTATTTTAATAGTCAATGCTGGGCACATTTCACCCTCCAGTTATATTCTACAAGTTCCCTTACATTCTACTACAGTGTATGAAGTCAGTAATTTGAAATAGGGTCTTATTCCAGACTCTGGACATGGGCAGATACGTCTTGCACAAAATCTGCAACCCCCTATGGCAGTTGATGTTATTAAAATGAGTCTGTGTGGTGAAGTGTCTATAACACAATCAGCTAAATTAACACTTTTAATAATTAGGCAGAACAGTTTTGAACCTAAATGGAAGTAATCAGCTCTACTTTTCTAGCATTGCTTAACTCTCTGTAACCTCCAGGGATTAAGTTATTGACACGGAGGATCAAATTCATTACTGGTGTCAACTCCATTAACTTCAGTGGTGTTGCACCAGGGACAGATCTGGTCCTCCTTTTTCACACTTCACTGCGACTTTTGTGTTGCCATTACATTTACCCAGTATTCAAATTCTAAAATATATTAACACACATTTAGAGGTGCCACCAGTCTTGGAAGACATAATCACAATTACAGTCATAGTGGGAGAAATTCATTCCTCAGTGCAGAGGACCTGTTACCATACTTGCTGTGTTGTGATGGTGTGAGTGATGTTCTAGTGGTGTAGAAAGACTGCAGTGCTGCCCTGCATCCTGACTGAAGAAATGGATTCTATCCTTCTCTTGTATAGTTACCTGCAAAAATCCCATTAACTTGGGCTTTGTAAATGGCTGGGGAAATCAGGTGTGAATTTCACCCTTACAGAATGACTTATCGAAATTTTAAACACAGGTTTCACTCCAACTGTATGTGATGATTGCTTTGTGTTTATTTTCATGTATAGGGAACTTAATAAAGTTATTCTAAATTTAGACATTTCCACCACATTAAAAATGCTTTTAAAATATGTTAAACAAATCTATTCATTATTGCACATGGGAGAGCTAGAATCATGGCAATTCATCATCCTTTTAATACAACTTTTGGATTTAAAGGAGGGTGTTCATTACTAGATTTTCTAAAGGATTCACTGGTAATACCAATACTTTAGAATTGAAATTTTATAGAGAAGACTAAAAGTGGGCAGAGAACACCCATTCCATATTTCTCAGAATCGTCATGCAGAAGTAGCTACTCATGGCTGTCAAAAGTAAACAAAAGATATTTTGCGTCCTGGATTACCGTTTAAATGAAAAGAGATGTGACATTAGTCTTTTTAAAATATGCAGACACAGTGGACCTGATTCTTTGCTCTTTCAACTGGTGTAATGGAATGAAGAATCAGCCCATTTAACATGTGACATTCCAATGTATTAAAAGTGTGAAACACCGTACATTGTTGTTTATTAATACAATAAATGAGCCATTAAAATAGTTAACATTCGGTCACTTAGAGCCACAATTTTAAAAAAATATATAGTCACTTTTTTATGCATGCTTCTCTAGCACCTGAGCAAAGCCTCATATAAATGTACAGGTCAAGGATTTGCAAACACAGATACTGATGTTATTGTGCAACCTCAACTGGCAAATGTATGCCCTTTTGAGAAGGCAGATCTCAGCTCCAATCCTTTTCATACCTCCATGGTTAAATGAAAAAGCTGCACATGTTTAAAAACATGCTTCCCTTCATAGCAGTCATACATTAGTCTACTTTTTAACATAATTTGGTTCTTTACAGTCACTGAACTTGAATGGGAATTTTCAAACATATGTGCAACTAAGGACAATATTTAAGACGGATGAGGACTATTGTGGTTGTTTTTTTTAAATGAATCTTTAAAATCTGTCTTTATCTCCCCTGAGTTTCTGGTTTGACCAGAGTTGAACACACTGTATTTCATATGCTTTGCACAACCACAGGAAACACCATTTTCCCTGTTTTTACCTTAAGCCACCAATGTATTCCTGTTTTTCAAATATGGTGATATCCGAGTAACCTAATCGAGCCAAAAAAGAAGCACAACTTATACTTGCAGGCCCAGCACCAAAGAGAGCTATCTTCGCATGGTAGGCTTCAGGCATTGCTGCTGGGGGAGGTAAGGAATGGCTTCTAATCTGAGGAATATTCATAGCTTTGAAAACCTGAAAAGAAAAATATTTAAGAAGTTAAATACTGTACAATGACAAACCCAGTATTCAGACTTTATTACAAATGGCTTGTAATTTTCTGCTAGCATTACTACTTTTTTTTATTTCAGTCCATTAAAATAGACTACCATTATATCAACACATACAAATGTTCATTTGGATCCAGGTCCAGGTAAAGGGATTTCTTATGGAAAATCTTCCATTGCACAGCAAATAGACTCCTCCCTCCCATCCCCAATTTGACAGTCAATCATGCCTGGCTGAAAAGTTACTTCCCTAGCTTTCTTCACCCTTTGTACACCAGTACAGCTCAGAGCAGGATTTAGTTATCAAAGACTATATCAATATGGCAAACACAACTGCAGAATGTTTTATAATAATCTCCCATGACTCCCCATCCCATGTATCCTTTCATGTTACAGGAGAAGTATGTTCTCAGTTTTAGTTTCTTTAGGGGTTCTTTTCGGTCTTTACAAAGCTACTAATCTGGGGTGAGACTCTCAGATGATATAAACCATCTGAGATCCACGGCACCTTAAAAGGACAAAAGGACATGACCATAAAAGGAGAGATTATTGGAGAAATTAGCAAGATGTCAAAAATGCTCAAGCATCACCACTTATTTTTCTCTTCATTATAGCAAACTTATAATAGTAACAAGCAGGGATCCTAGAAATTCATTTGCCATGGAAGAAATGCAGAATTTGCAATTTTACAGAAAATCTTTAATTTTAACATTTTGTGAAAAAATAAAAAACATATAGTAGAACCCAATGCCACTGGCACACACAGGAATATGGAGATGTTTCAGTTCTGGGCGGTGGAGCTCCTACTTTCAGATTTTGTTTTAATAGTACAAAAACATGGATTTTTACGGGTTTTTAGTGGAGAATTTTGATTTTTTAGATCATGGAAAAATAGGATACCTGGTAATAAGATATTTCTTTATTTCATTTCTCAGCGGATCAAATCTCTTGGCCTTCAGCCTGATGCTTTATAGTTCCACCAAAGTCATACAACAATAGAAACTAAAACACCTGGAATTTCCTGCTTGCATGAGTAAACAGAACATAGGGGAACCCAGGATAGTAATATAGTGTGCACAGTTAAACATAGTCTGCACTGATGAAAAACCTGCACAGAGTCCCAAAGTTACTTTAGGATTGAGATTTATGGGAAACAAAATTCAGGGATGCAGAAAAATCTCCATTTGAGAAGGAGAACACTGAAAAAAAAAAAAAAAGAAAAGGGTGTGGAGCCCCTCACTGTGATGCCTCCTTCAAAACAGGGTCCAGATTAGCCTTATTATTAAAGAAAAAAAAAATTGTGATTAATGCAATAGATGGAAACTCAAGATCTCTCTCTGCCACAGATTTTCTGTGTGTTTCTTGGGCAAGTCACAGAGGCCCAGATTTCAAGAGTATTTAGATGTCTAAAGAAGTAAACAGGCATCTAGTGGTGTTTTCAAAAGTTCCTAAGCACTTAACTTCTATTGATTTTAATGGGAGGAAGATTGGGACCCATTGGGGGCCTGGCAGACTGAAAGTGCTCCCGTTTAAAAGCTGGGGCACAGCACTGATTCTGGGCTCTGTGACAAAGCCACTAGCTGTTTGTACTGAAAATATAACTTAGGTAATTATTTCTTTACAATGAAAAACATCACATTGTTTGTTCACGCTTCACATTTTTAAACAACAGTCTAAATCAGATACAGAGACAAATTCCAGACTCACTGGACCAGACTCTGCCTGGTCCTTGCATGATCTCAGAGAGTTACAGCAGGAAGAAGGACCCTCTCTGCCTTCTGTAGACTGTGTAAGAGCAGGTCAGAATTGCAGCCCCTAAGCATTTTCCATGTAGAATCCTCTCCTTGCTAGCTAGTGCATATGGAGAAGGGAGCTATGGGCACATTTAATCTCTGGCACTTTTGGGGCATTGAGGATCCCAGTAGTGTATCTTTGTAACAGCACTACAGTCTTATACATTTAAAAGGGGTGCAACAGTTTGGGCTGCCAATGAAAAATTTCAGTGCATCACACAAGAGAGAGCCTGGGAATCCCTCTGCCTCTCTAAGGGAGAGAACCTTTCAGTATTTTCCAGGGGCAGCACAGCGCTATATAACTCCACATGCATGGCTGTGCCCTATAGGCACCATCTAGCCCTTTATAAATGTATAGTGTTAATAAACTTATTATCATAATTGTGGGTGACATCTAGAACACTCTCCTAAGAAATGGGGAAGTGCATATTCTTTTCAAGTTAAACTTTGGCACAAAAAACTTATGAACTGAAATTTTCATTTATGGCTTGAATAAATGTTTCCTCCCCCTCCCCCCCTCAACACTTACTTGAGAACTCTCAGCTAACCAATGATTAAAATACAAAAATTTTTACCAGCCTTTATAAAATGGCATTGCATTTTAACAAACTGCAAGAAGCAATAGATAGATAATTGTTTCAAAAAGAATCATTTATATCTGACAACTCATACAATATGGGAGGGTTTAATGTGGTTATTAATGGATTTCACAGGCTGAAAAGCTTACATTGTACTGTGAAACTAGACTGTGATAACTAAAATAGAATAAGATTTTTTTTAAATGTATCCTTTGTTAAATTCGTATAGAAGGAGGTAGTGGCTTGCATAATATTACATTTCCATTATTTTTATATATTAAAGGCACTTGTATTAGAATGCTAATCAGTAATATAAATTATGTACCTAGCATATTTTAATGTATAAATTATGCAGTATGTATATACAAATATTATTCAAGTACATTTTCTTTATTTTTGAATACATTGTTTAGCAAATAGGAGTACTAACTGAAATGGTATAAGATCTATGTCAGACTCATAATCTAACCAACTGTTATAGTAAATGATTGTGTGGGGGGGGAGAGAATCAAGTATTAATTTAATGTTAGGGTTGAGAGATCAAGCAATTATGCAGAAAATTCTAAAAGTTAAGTCTGAATGTTCAACCTTAATTCTGTCTCCTTGTGCATAGACTAAAACTGTCTTTATACTGTGGAGCCTGCTACATCTTGCCATCTTGAGTTCAATGGGAGCTTTGCATTTTAAGGTGGTCAAGGCCAATAGTGTGAAAATTGCAAATTGCTTCAGTGCATTTCAGAAGACTTTCACTCTTTTTACAGTGAAGTTTCACTACATTATAATTCAAGAGATTAAATTTCACTGCGTTTTACTGTGCAAATCCTATTGGAAGGTAATTATTTCCGCATACCAAGGAAGTGTAAAATACCACCTTACATGTGAATACCATTTCCCCTTCTTTCCCTGCCCTTACTGTGGGCAAGTTATAAAGAAATTTTAGGACTACCTTGGTGGAGAGAGAATCTTTAGTAGGACTTTTACCAGTCACGGATTTTCTCTTTCTCTTGTAATCTCTAACAAATGCCATCCTGCCACACTCCTTATGCATATTTGTATCTGCATGAAGAATTAAAATGCTCCCCCTTCACCTTCTTTAATGCATTTCAGTCATAAGTGTTGGTCTTCTGTTCCTACCAGAAACTCTGATTCTCCACTGCCCCAAATGAGAAACAACACCTACCCAAGGTTACACAGTAGGTCTGTTGCAAGGCCAACGTAAGAATTCAGATGTCCTGATTCTCAGTCCAGCATCCTAACCACTAGGCCATATTGCCTCCTTATCCATATATTTCAAAAGGGCCATGCTTCAACTCCAGGTACTCTTCATGAATTACTTATATGTATATTACAAAAGGTTGTAAACCAATTCTCTAATGTTCTTTTCAGCTTTTTCTGGGTTTGTCCGATTGTTCTGTTCTTTCTTCTCCTTTTCACCATTCTCTCCCCATTTCCCCCGAGAAGGGGTGAAATCATCCACATATTCTCCCTTTCAAATTCTCTATTACAGCCTCACCTCAAGAGCTCTATCCATTCCTGCCCATCATCTTGTGATATCTAGTGCCACCGTGCTTTGAAGGTGGGACTTTAAATTTGGCAGAAAGGTGGTCTTGGTGTAAGGGATGTTTCTTTTGCTATCCATTTGCATATGTTCAGCAGTGATTTACTAGACTTTCCATAAAGATTTCATCTTCATTAGGCATTTCCCAGCCCAAGGCTGCAGGGGGGCTAAGCAAGATTTTCCCTGAAATCGCAATTTCTGACATCTCCATGCCAGGCCGGGTCTGGGCCTAGGCCCTGAACTGAGAACAGGAAGCCTGTTTTTCCTGTGCTCTCACTGTCTCGTCTCGTCTCTCCCTGTTCCATCTTTGGAGTATAGGGCTACAGCCTGAACATTGAGGAGAAAACAAAACACTGAATAAAACTCACTACGTGAGCACTGTCATATGGTTCTCTGAATGAGGCGCAGTTCCTGGGGGAAAATAGCATGTGATCATCAGGGGCGGCTCTAAGGTTTTTGCCGCCCAAAGCACGGAAGTTCCATGGCAGGCCTGCGGGTGGTACGGTGTACTGCAGATTCGGCAGTGTTTCTGCAGGAGGTCCATGGGTCCCGCAGCCTCACTGTCCCTGCCGCCAAAATGCTGCCGAATCCGCGGACCTCCATGGGACTGCCACCAAAGAGAGCTGACTTCTGCCCTAACGGCGAAAGTCAGGCTGCCCTAGGCATGCACTTGGAGCATTGGTGCCTGGAGCTGGCCTTGGTGATCATGTAAGTGAAGATTATATTACAATGCCTACATACAAAGGGGCTGAATTAAGGTTGCATAGCCAACTTAATTTTTGGCATTTCTTAACTTTTGAGTGCATGACGTTGCAAACTTAATAAAATTATTTTAATGTAGGTTTGTGCGAGTGCTATAATATAAACTGAATATTCTTTGTATACAATGCTCCTAATAGCACACATACATTATACAACTACAGACGCTAATGTACAATTCAGTGTTCATTTATACCTCAAGCTGTTTATTTTATGCAAACTATGAGTAACTTTCTAGTTGTCTATTACATTTTATCAGCTTAAAATTTCATTAATTTCTAATGTACTTTAGTACAAATTTTTCTTTTGGTCACTATTTTCAATTCACAGAATGCTCTTTGTATTAACAACAGCAATGTTGTGAATTGCAAATCTGAATTAGGCAACTCATTTCATCTCTAGATTTACTATTCTTAGCAGCACAGCTGAGCCATAAACCAACACAAAATGTTGAGGAAAATCTAGGGTGATATTCAATCCAATATCTTTTTCTTGAGTGGTAACAGACCATTTAGACCCTATCATTTTGTCTGTATATGTGGAATTATATTTTCCATGTACATTACTTTGCATTTATCAACACTGAATTTCATCTGCCATTTTCTTCCCCATTGACTCAGTTTTGTGAATCATTTGTGAGTTTTCATTTATAACTCTTTGTGGTCAGCTTTGGACTTAACTATCTTGAGTAATTTTGTATCATTTGCAAATTTTGCCACCTCACTGTTCACCCCCTTTTCCAGATAATTTAGGAATATGTTGAACAGCACTACTTCCAGCACAGATCTTTGGGGAACCCTGTTATTTACCTCTCTTTGCTGTGAAATCTGACCATTTAGTTCTATGCTTTGTTTCCTATCTTTTAACCAGTTACTGATCCATGAGAGGACCTTCCTTCTCACCCCATGACTGCCTATTTTGCTTAAATGCCTTTGGTGAGGGACCTTGTCAAAGGTTTTCTGAAAGTCTAAAAACACAATATCTGCTGGATCCTCATGTCCAAGTGATGGCCACAAAGAATTCTAATAGATTGGTGAGGCATGATTTCCCTTTAGAAAAGCTGTCTTCACTCTTCCCCAAGATATCATGTTCATGTGTGTGTGTGACAATTCTGTTCTTTGCTATAGTTTAGTCTGTCTTTTCTGGTACTGAAGTTAAATGGTCTGTCATTAATAGGATAACATTTGAAGTCTTTTTTTTAAAAAAATAGCTAATTTCTAGTTATCTTGTACAGAAGCGGAGTTAAGCAACAGGTCACAGACCACAGTTAGCAGTTCTGCAGTTTCATATTTGAGCTCCTTCAGAACTCTTGGGAGAACACCATCTGGTCCTAGTGACTTACTACTGTTTAATTAATTGTTTTGTTCCAAATCCTCCTCTATAGACACTTCAATCTGTAAGAGTTCCTCAAATTCATCACTTGAAAAGAATGGCTGAGATGTGGGAATCTTCCTCACATCCTCTGCAGTGAAGATCGATGCAAAGAATTAATTTACCTTCTCCACAACGGTCTTTTCTCCCTTGAATGCTCCTTTAGCACCTTGACTGTCCAGTGGCCCCTCAAATTGTTACTTCTGATGTACTTAAAAAAATGTTGCTGTTAGTTTTTGTGCCTTCTGCTAGTTGCTCTTCAAATTTCCTTTTTGCCCACCTAATTATACTTTTACACTTGACACACCAGAGTTTATGTTCCTTTCTGTTTTCCTCATCAGGATTTGACTTCCAAGTTTTAAAAGATGTATTTTTGTCTGTAACCGCCTTTTTATTTTACTTAGCCGCAGTATTTCTTTTTCTGGTCCTCCTCCCGTTTTTTGCAGATGTTTTTTAATTTGGGGTATAACATATAGTTTGAGCCTCCATGTAGCTTGCAGGCATTTCACCCACTATGGTTTCTTTTAATTTCCATTTAAATAGCTTCCACATTTTTATAGTTACCCTTTTTGAACTTAAATGCTACTGTGGAGGGTTTCTTTGGTTTCTCCCCCTCACCCCACCCCCAAGGATGTTACATTTAATAACATTATGGTTGCTATTACCAGGCGGTTCAGCTATATCAGACGTGGGCAAACTATGGTCCGTGGGCCACCTGTGGCCCGCCGGCCATTTTTATCCGGCCCGCGAGCTTTGGCTGGAGGCCCCGCCCTCCCGGGCCAGAGCCCAGTGCGGCTAGCCGCGTGGCCCTGCGTTCTGGGCCCGGGGTGCAGGGCCAAGCATGGCAAGCCACATGGCCCCGCGCTCCCGGCAGCGGTCCAGGCCGAGCAGGGCAAGCCGCGCTGCCCCCTGCTCCCGGCTGGGGGGGATGGGCCGAGCGCAGCAAGCTGCACGGCCCTGCACTTCCCGCTGGGGGG